>CM037851.1:274039074-274665575 GCA_021234595.1 Delia radicum | reverse complement strand
TTTTCAAATTGTAATACTTGTTCCCTGAAGAAGTCAACCAATGTGGAGACGAATATTGGAAATAAAATAATTAATAAATACATTATCTTAAGCTTGTTTAAACTAAGAGAATAAAATAAAAATACTAAATATTTGTTTATTTTTTACTAATATAGTACCCAGTAAAAAATTTTCGTGTTTTTAGAAACAGGATAAAACAAATGCGCTGATGTAAGTGCTTACTATTACATAATACTGAGAAGTAGCAAAAGAATTGAATAATTTTCGTATAAAAATAAACAAACAAAAATGTTGAGCTTACTGTTTTCCCTAACAAGTATGCGGTTGTAAGCAGCTTACCCTAATCCCTTATAAGGATGCAGGTTGTTAATGCAGAAGTTTCATATCGTGTATAATAAACGATCTGTACCAATTTTTCCCGAGTGATTTCGATTGTGTTTGCTGTTTTCGAGTATTAATAAAAAAATAATTAGTCATTTAACTGTTTTCTGAAGAGCTAGCACGTGGAGCGGTAAAAAAAAAAAATGATTATATTATATGTCAAAAATGTTAACAACAAAAAATTAATGTCTGTAGAATTTATGTAAAACAAATTATGTATGGTATATTCATGTTATAACTTTTAATTGTAATAATATAGACATGAAATATGATTTTACTGCAAGCCATGAAATCACAGCTTTTTATAAGCGCTGAAATCAGCGCTTATTTTGTGCCCAAAGGTAATGCTTCCAAGTGGGAATCGCCATATAAAAGCATAGCATATGTAAGCAGGTTTGTAAGGGATTCTTTTTGACTTACTCCATTACAAACCTGCTTGCATGTAAGCAGCGTTTTTTACTGGGGTATGTGGTTTCAGTTTTATTACAATTGTAAAAATTTTTGAACATTAAAAACATATGACAAATGTTAGTTAAATTTAATGAAATGTCGTCCTTTCTTCAAATGAAATTGCATTTGGTATTGAATACATTTTCAGTCGTCTTTACCTGTATAATATCCTTAGGGTACTTGGCGTATGAGTAATACACTAATTAAAACAAAATATTATTACTCATACGTCTAGTCGTACTCCAACTATTATGTTAATATGGGCTAATGAAAACTTCGCCACTATTTTATTGAACACAAAAGTCTTTATCGCAATTTTTTTCTACAATTTTTCTCAAACTTTGATTTTCTACGTTGAAATATGGGAACAAGCCTAAAATAAAATGAAATATTTTGGAACTTTTCATGTTGACGATTTTTTTTTTTTATTTTAAAAAGAGTAAGTTTTTTGCAAAATATATTTATTTTTCTAAATATGCACGTCGGTATTTATATGTAATTGACCTATTTCGCTAATTTGCTTCACTCACAAAATAATTGTACTAACAAAGTTAAAACAGATTGCTCAGAGCCACTTACTAACAGGCGTTTTACATAGTTGTTGTTTGTAGTTCTTGTTTTTGTTTTATTTTTTGTTAAACTTCCTTGTTTTATTTAATTGAAATATTAACAAACATATTTCCCCTTAACTTTATTAATATAGTTTGAAAACAAAACAACCAGCATGCAAAAAAATTTAAAACAAAACACTGGGTACTAAAACTAAAAATGTGTTGTTTAAAAACAATGCCTTAGCAGGGTTCTAGTCATATTTTAAATTTGCATTTCAATTAAATAAAAAAAAGCACTCCGCAAAAAAAATTCTAACTACCTTTTATATGAAGCACTATTTCCGTTTTCATTTAATTTTTATTTTTTTTTTCAAAACAAAATTGTGTTTTTAGCACGTTAACAATATTGGAACATTTTTAAAATCAAATCGTCATATCAGATGAATAAAAAATTTACTACCACCATTTTTTTTTTTTTGGTAGTAACAAAAATCGTAAAACTAAATATAAAAACTATAACGGATGAGGGTTTTAAAGTCATTCGATGGCCATTTAATTTGTTATACTGTATGTTTGTGCTTTTTTGCTAATTGAATATGACAAGTAAGGTCAACAGTAATCCATTAAAGTATAAAAAGGATATAAATAAACATTAATTACATAACCATAGATTGAATATTAGTTTTCAAGGTACAAAAATAAGAGTGAAATCGAAAAAAACATGTTTTGAAGGACATTCTTAAATAGAATTTAAGTTTTATTTATTTAAAACTTTGCTTTAGTTCATATTATTTAAATTGCTCCATCATCTTCAGTCTAATATACAGCTCTTTCGGTATATAGTCACTCAACTTAAGAGCATATGATTAATAGTTTTTAAATACGAGGGCGTATCAATAAGTCCGTGTCTTTTCGAACTTCCCTCTCAACTTGCTCTCAATTGACCAAAAACGTAATCGTTTGACAACTTCAAAGGATAGTTTGGAGTTGTTTAACCGCAATTCGAATGAGCTTTTGCTGCGTTTTGTAACTGTGGATGAAACATGGATCCACTACAACACTCCGGACACCAAGCAGCAGTCTAAACAATGGGTTTCTCAGGGTGAACCTGCTCCGAAGAAGGCCAAGATATGTTTGTCGTTGATGGCAACAGTTTTCTGGGATTACCTTCAAAGAGAAAAACAATAAACCTCGAATATTATGCCAACTTGTTGGACGATTTAACGAGGATTAAAAAAAAAAACAACCCCATATGGCCAAGAAAAAAGTTCTTTTTCATCAAGATATTGCACGGCTGCACACGTGTGCAGTTTCAATGACGAAGTTCCATGAATTGGGGCTACGAATTGGTACTAATCCGCCATATTCTCAGGATTTAGTCCCCAGTAATTATTTCCTGATTCCAAACCTAAAGAAATGGTTCTGTGGAAATTTGGCTCCAACGATGAAATTATTGATCAAACAAATGCCCTATTTTATTGACCTCGAAAATACAACAATTGGAAAAAAGGTTGGACTGTAGTGTATTTGGCTAAAAGGAGATTATGTTGAAAAAAATTTTTTTGTTTTTTGCAAAAAAAACTGTGTTTCATTCTTAAAGTCACGGACTAATTGATCCGCCCTCGTAATACTTAAAAAAATCATACGAAAAATATTGTTTTCATAAATATGTGATTATTGATGAAAATCAATCAAACATGATTTTTATCTTGAATTTTTGTCTAGTCAACTCAGAAAGTTTTAAGTTTATAATTCCTCAGTTTGTAAAGTGTTAAAATAGAAAGCCCAAATAATAACATTTTTTTAATAGTTTTTTTTTTTTTTGAAGAAACTAGTATTGTGAAAACTCCCTAAAACGTGTACGTTCCAAAAGTTAACTTAAATGAAATGAAATTATTATTTCAGTGTTAAAATTTGCACGTCGAAAAATGCCCTGGTGGGTACAAAAAACAAATTGTACCAATGAAAAAGCATTGGAAAAGCACTTATTTGGAATGCTTTGCCAACTTTTGTATAAAGTGCTTTGCCAATGTTTGTTTAAAAACATATACAAAAACATTAGTTTAAAGAGGCTTGTCAACGTGTGCATAATGGAATTTACCAATACTAGTTTCATAAAATTTACAAAATTTCGAAAATTTTTCGACAATTGCTGAAACTGACTTCAGATGCCTTTTATTTCTCAAGGTTTATTAGTTCAGAGGAACGTTGGACAGGGTTGCGAAGTCTATACTTAAAACTTGGACAGATCCAAACCAATACAAAATGGTAGAACTAGACTTGGGAGATACATACTAAACAAAAATAATTTCCATATCGCCGCTTGTTAGTAAGTAGTGCAACCAAAAAACCAGCTCTTAAAATAATGTGTAAAGCTCTTAAAAAAAAAAACTGTAAAAACAGTCAAATAAGCTGTACAAATATAAAAATAAGCCGTTTAAAAAATAAAACCGTTAAATTTCTTAACTTTTTATTAAAGTCGTTACCAAAAATAAAATTTCTTCCTTGAAACTTCGTCAGTTCCAAAGTTCAAATTGATGTATCAAAATATTTTTTTAAAAGCAACAAAATGTAATATTAACCGTTTGACGACGAATGTTGATATATAAGGTGGCGCAAAAATAACCTTCCGATGTTTTTTTTTTTTATTATGTATTTATTATGTATAGCATTTTCTGATAGGAGGATTACTTTTGCGCCACTTTATATGTTCCATTTTTTCATTTTGGCATTTTAGGAAAACCTGCAGGACGATTTTAACCAAATCTGTACTGCTCGACAAAAGACTGAAAACAAAAACGTTAAAAAGTCATAAAAAAAATATCACAAATTTTTTGAATTTGGCTTGAATACGTGGAATAATAGTAGCCTAATAGTCTCAGAGCTTTATAAGTTCAAGCCAAATTCCTATAATTAGTTTTTTGTGTTTTTTATGAGTTTTTAGAGTTTTTGTTGTTAGTTTTAAGTTTACACAAAATTGGTATTTTTGGAATAGGCCTAACTTAAGGAGAAATGCAAAATTAAAACTTAGACAAAATCTTAACCCATCTTAACCCATTAAGTACTAGTACTATATTTCTCCGTTAGAGGGAGCAGTAAAGGGCCAAAAGTAACACAAATTTATTTTTAATTATTGACGTTTATCTGGCATCCTAGCAACATGTCCAAACCATGGCAAAACAATACCTAGTATACAAATGTTCTCTCATTTTCAAATATAAAATGACACAAATTCATACAAAAAGTAAACAGAAAAACCATATAAAGTAAAAACCTCTCTTTCTCCTTAAACCTTTACCTTGTATTGTTTCGCCATGGTCCAAACCAAGACAAGATGTGTATACCACACGAACGTTATGCAATGAGTATTTATAATTCGTTCGTCTGACTTACGTTTGATTACGTAAAGCTTTATGTTTTGTCAAACAGTAAGATTGCCAACATTATGTTTTTCGCATTTTCTTTACTTTTTTCTCATATACAAATAACTGATTTTTCGTTGATAGATGGCAACCCAACAGTCTAAATGAAATATAACAAAACAGCTGATTTTTGAAAAAAAAAATTATTTATTTTGTTTCGAAAACAATAAAAGGAGTGATAAAAATATAATTTGTATAAAAAAAATAATGAAATATAAACAAAAACAGCTGATTTTTGAAAAAAAAAAATTATTTATTTTGTTTCGAAAACAATAAAAGGAGTGATAAAAATATAATTTGTATAAAAAAAATAAAAATGATCGGGTCAACTGTCATGTGTTTTAATAGTGATTTTTTTATTACATTTTTGTTAAAAAGTAATTTTTGTTTTTTTAATATTAAATTGTGTTGCCTTTTTTCTTTGACGAAAACTTTTTTGTGAACGTCTATTTCGACTGTGTTGACGTTTGTGATGTTTCAAATCGCAATGAGGAAGCCAAAAAAAGAGACGAAAACGACAACTCTTACGTTTACACTCAATTCAAAGTGACATTTTCATGTACACGAATTTTTTGAGTGACACGTCTTACAAAAACAGGCCGTTAGTTTTGAGCTTTCTATTCTCTCAGTAAGTGGATTTAATGATATATTTGTTCATCGAGTATCGTTTTTTGATTCTATCTTATCGAGTTTCGGCGTATATATTTAATTTTAGAGGCTTGTAAGCGGCTGTTTTTTTTTTTTTTGGTTGTTGTGTGTGTAGCATTCTCTGTACTAACATAGCTCCGGCAGATTTTGTTAAAGCTTTAAGTTGTCTTAATATTTACTCCGTAACGACTACTGAATATACTAATTAATAGAAAATCAGTTAAAAAAAAGGACTACTTACTTTTCGTTTAAGACAGTTGATTTTTTAGTTTATTTTCAACTGTTAAAAAATTAATTGACAAAATAGGTAAAAACAATAGATTTTTTTTTCGTTTGTAATATAACAACTTTTTGTTTTAAGTATAACATTTTGATTACGGAAAGTCCGTTTTTTTTTTTGTTTGTATATCTTGTTTAACAGACAGAAAACATATACAATATATTTCTTTGATAATTTAACAATATGGTCAATTGAAACAACTTTACGGATTAACTTTTTAATTAACTGTTAAATTTTTATGGAAAAGTTCTTGAGAGTCTGTCATTTTACTGTTTCATAAGCTTTTTCCAAGTCTATGAAGCACACGTTAGTTTCTGTATGGGATATAATTTAAGATTTTTATTTAGTATTTTTCAAATTTTTCGTCTTAAATTGTATTTTATATTCCATACCAAATATCCTTGAAGAACAAAACCAAAAAGTTTGAATAAATATAATTTGTTCTGTTCGTTATTTTTTTTTTTAACTTATGAATGCAATTTCCGTAAAAATGTCAACAAACAAAAAGCACATTGAAACGTGTTCCAAAAAAAAAAAAAGTATTTACTCTTACAAACATACACTTACACCAACACAACTAAATACAAACACAAAAAAAAAAACACATGTCCCTACATGCTTGCGTAATTTCTTATAAAAATTCGCTCTTCTCATTTCGTTTCATAGTTTTTCATAAACTACAATAAAAATGAAAAGAAAAAAGTTCATGATAGAAAACTTCTACAATGTTTTTTTTTTTTTTTTTGCTGGATTCTAACTTATAAATAAAGAACTTTTCCACAGTGAATGCAATTCTTTTGTCAACATCTATGCAGTTTGTTTTCCACTACAGCCACTGTATAAGCGTAAAACGTTTATGTCATCTTTGTTATTCTATGTCACTAACAACATGCACATGCTTGACTTTAACTAAAATATATTTATAGAATAAAAGTTTTAAAGAAAATTACACATACATGCAGATCTTTTTTTATTAAGAAAAACACAAAAAAAAAAAAAACTCTGAAATTGTTGATGATAACCGGATAAAAATCAACTCAACTCACGAAAACTATATGAGAAATAAAAAAAAAAAATTATATATCTTTTCAACAAGAAAGTTTCTACCCGAATATAACCAAAAGGTTATTTGAATTTTTTTATTATTTTGGGTAAAACCTGCAGGTATTTAGAACACAAAAAAAACGCAAATAATTTTTCAACAACTTTATGGTTTATAACGTGTTACCAATACGTAAAAGAAAAAAGTTATAAAGGGGTGTTTTTTATAGAGGTATAGAACTTTGAAGTGGAATGAAAACAAAGATGATTTTTTTAAATTGACATAAAATTTACTTTATTCGAAAGATAATCTTCTGGCACTATAATTTAAATATGACTTCTGGCATATGACCGCCACGGCTGGCTCGGATGTAGTCTAATCTGGAGGACCAATTTTCGATGATTTTTTCCAAGATTTGTGGCCGTTTATTGGAAATAACGAGGCGAATGTTGTCCTCCAAGTGGTCAATCGTTCCGGGCTTATCTGCGAAGACTAGCGACTTCACATATCCGCACAAAAAATAGTCCAGCGGCGTTAATTCGCACGATCTTGGAGGCCAATTCAAGGGTCCGAAACATGAAAAATGCGGTTGCCAAACGTTTCCTTCAATAAATCAATTGTGGCACGTGCTGTGTGACATGTTGCGCCGTCTTGTTGAAACCACAGCCCCTGTACTTCATAGTTGTTCAATTGATGAACGAAGAAGTCAATAATCATGGCTCTATAGCGGTTCCCCATTGACTGTACCGTTCTGACCAGCATCGTTTTTATAGAAATACGGACCAATGATTCCACCAGCACATAAAGCACACCAAACAGTCAGTTTTTCTGGATGTAACGGTGTCTCAACATACACTTGAGGATTATCATCACTGCAAACACGGAAGTTTTGTTTATTGACGTATCCATTTAACCAAAAGTGAGTTTCATCACTAAAAAAATTCGCGAAATTCGTGCGCGATACGTATTTCGAACAGAACCATGATTTTCAAAATAAATTTGCACAATTTGAAAGCATTGTTCAGGCGCCAGTCTATTCATGTTGAAATGTCAAACCAAACTAAATATAAATCACTTGACAGTTAACAAAATGGCCGCCAGTTAAAAAAGTTTTGCCAATTCAAAGTTCTATACCTGTACAAAAAAACACCCTTTTACATATGATGATCTTCAAAATTTTAAACATTTTGAGGCAATTTTTTTTTGTTGGACACTAACAACATTTTATATATGTGCAACCCGATATGTAGGCTTGCTAAATCCATCCGCCTTAATCATTTATTTTTAACGGTTTTAAGTTTAAATCAAATTAATAATATTGAAATTAAAGTTTTTACTTAGATTTGATAAAAATTACATCAATTTAAAGATATCATTGTATTTATCATATGTCAAAGAACACAAAGAAAGTAAGATTGGTCGCAGTTCGGTCAAACGCATTAAAATTTTTTCGATAGGCCATTATTTGATAAGGAATTACATAAAGTCGATTAATAAAGCAAAAATACCTTACTGGCAATTAAAAAGAGAAAACGCTAACTAAAAAATAATCCTATTACATAACTTCTGGTATTTCCAATCAACTTTTTAAAGAAAATTTGGTTCGTAATTGTGTACTATGCAACCATTTATTTAGCGAAAATGCAAGGAATGGTACCAGATATCAAATTGATTAAAAAAATTTTCAAACTGGTAACAGCAAATACGAGTTTCCCAATCAAATATACAATTTAGTTAGAGTTTTGGTAGAACCAACCGAATTGTGGATTGCAGTGATTGTAGACGCAACTAATGATTGGTATTTGCAAACGAATTTTATATTATGTTTGTTTTCCTAACAAAATATTGAAATTCAAATTTAGCACGCAACATTTACAAGTGCTTGTGGTTTAGCGAGTAGAGTGGCAGCCAATTTCTCAGACTTTTCGAGTTCAAATCCCGGTAAATACAAACGCAAAAAGTTTTTTTTTTTTTTTTAATTAAAGTATAATACTAAAATGTTCAAACTACCAATAATTTAAAGAAAATTAATAGCAATTGTGGTGTAATGAGTAGGAGAGTGGACTATTAATCGGAAAACCACGGTTCATTCTTGAAAAATCAAAAAAAATTTTAATTTCAATAAAATTTTGTGGATCGTAATAATATTAGTATACAATATTGAATGCGACATTTGAACATTAGCTTTCACGACTAAAAATATAATTTAATATGAAGTTAGTTGTCGAAACCGCCATGATTAGATTGTCAACAAATTCGGTGAACACAACTGAGACTGTTTTCTGGGTGTATATATCACACCACCAAAAAATGTAAAAATACATTCAAAAAGTATCTTTGTCACATATGGGTTTATGTTAAAAATTTTTAAATCCTTTGAACCTAATATTATTTTTTAATAACATTGTTAAAAAAGCAGTTTTTCACATGGCACATTCTTGAGTGAACTAAATTTGTTGCGTGAACTAAATTGCTTTGTTATTTTACAAAATATAAACTCAAAAGAGCATATAAACATATTTAAATGCAAAATTTTAGAAACTTTTTAAAAATTGTATAATTTGTTTTGGATTTTTTTATATAGCAAACAATCATATAGTCAAATTATAAAAACCTAGAATAATAGTAGCAACGCATATGATTGATCGCCAACACAATTTTTTTTTTTTATGACTGTGTGCTAAAAACTTGACTCTTGTATCTTAATGAGATTTGCTCCGGCACATCAATACTGTTGCGCAAAATTTGTCAAAATTAACATTATTTGTAAGCTTTGTCAATGTTCTAACACAAAACCTGGGGAGCATTAATGAATTTTATGATATAAATATTTTATTTACCAAATTAAATTTATTAAGTATTAAAAAGATCATGTTAAAAGACTGCACATAGTTGGAATTAATTTGTAGAAAATATATTTTCTCCTCAACTGATTACATTAAATTTAAATATAATCTCCAAAACAAATTATAATTTTTAAATATCTCGTAAACCGCGGTTTTAGGTCAAAAATTAAATTTTTTTGAAACAATTCAAAATTTGACAAAGATGTTATGGAAAGTACAAAATAAGTCTGAAAATTTCAATGAAAAACTCCAAAAAAATATTGTAAACTGCTATAAAATTGTTGCACATATTTTTTTTATTCAAGCAAACAAATTTTATTTTGAGAATTCTTTAGCTTTTTCAAATTTAAACCGTCACAACTTTTGCGCCCCTTGCATAAAGTGTTGCACGCAAACGTATTTGAAGTCTTTAAACACTAGTTTATTATCGTGTTAAGTCCAATTATTGTAACATATAGTAAAAAAAAAAATAAATTGGTCCCAATTTTAAAAATTTTTCAGAATAGCACCATTAACACCATATTTTGTCATACATTAATTAGACTCAAAAAGAAAACCGCAATCTTTTTTTTTGGAAAACACTGGTTTTTTGCCTGACTATTTTTTTTAAATTATTTGGGTTTATGGCTACACTCCACAAGAAAAGGTAGTAAAGTCAGCAAAAAATGTTGCTGAGTCAGCAAAAATTTCAGTCGGACGGGTGCTTGCAAAAAAATTGCTAATGTCAGCAAAGTATTTTGCTGTAAATTAGCGAGCTGATTTTTGGCAACGAAATTAGTAGATTCAGCAAAGATTTTGCTAACACTTAGTTAATTCAACATTAAAAAATCCTTGCTAAAAGTTACTAAAATTATTGCTGAATATTAGTAGACTGAAAAAAAAAAACTCAAACAATTTATGGAAAAATTATACTTTAGTTCATTTATTTGCTAAAAATATTAAAACTGTTTTTGTTATTATTGTGAAAATATCTTACAATAAGTTACAAAATATAAAAATATACAACGCTTTTTTTGCAATAAGAAAACGGAATCAAAATTACGTAAATTTGTTAAATTTGTTAAATTTAAAATATTTTATTTTGTTTTTAATTTAATTAATAGACAATTCCTTAGGCAAGCCGGTGATAACGCAAAATTTAAATTTTTCTCAATCCGCAATTTACATTACACATTGTTGGCATCTTTTTGTTTTATTATGTATGAAAAACAGAAACAAAAATCTTCCAAGGTTGATTTCTTTATATGTCGTACACGAGTTGAACTTTTTAGTATATTTTTTTAGTATAAACTTTGCTCGTCTCTACTACATCTTGACATGCCGCAAAAAAAATGATGTTTTTTTGCGTATATCTCTCACAATTTTTTAGCAAATTAAATTAGTAAAGTCTTAGTAAAATATTAGTAAAACATTAGTTCAAAACAGTTAAGTGCTAAATAAATATAATTAAAATTTTAGCCAAAAACATAATTTCAGCAAAAAATTTTTTGAAAAATAGTATACATGATTTACAAGACGATTTACTGACTTTTTCTGCTAACTTATTTTATTGCGTGTACTTCTTTACTCAAGATCATATTAAATAGTTTTAAATTAACAAAATTTGATATCAGAATGCTTTCTGAAGTTATGAAAGTTTTGTTTGCTCCTTTAAATTGAAAGTCGTTAACATTTGTGGATGCATTTTAGATATTAGTATTAATCTTGATATATGTTTTGGTGAAATTAATACAATCGCTTTGTTGTAACAAAGCGAAATGTGTTAGGAAAAAATGTCGCTGTAGCCGATTGGAATGATATCAATATAGGCCATCGTCAAGATTAACACTACACCGAAAAAAATCAATGCAAAGAAAAACTGTTTACTAAAAAACTCAGTTCGCGCAATATGCTAGCCAATTTCAAATATAATTTTACATGTGAGACACTAAAAAAAAAATAAAAATTAAGTGATTATTCTCAAAAAAAAGGTTCCTGGGAGTCAAAAGGTAAAGTTTCACTGTCCCAGAACCAGTTCTATAACTGGTTCTAGAACCGGTTCCAAAGCAACCAGTTCTAGTTTGGAGGTAAAGAACCTGTTGCAAATAGGACAAACTCCATATAAAAAGAACCAGTTGCAGAACAGAAATTAGAACCAGTTAAAATACAGTATAAGCTGTTCTGCAACCAGTTATTTGGATTTTACTATTTTACTGGGATTAAGTATTTTTTTTTTTAATTTTTTGTCTTTTAAATGGCCATACAATCTTTAGGTGAAGACTTTTCAACTTGAAAATTTGAACGTCCTAGTTTTTAAGCATAGTCTACCTAACCCTGTCCATCGGTTTTCAGCAGGAGTCGAAATTGTTTAAAATAGCTCATATAATAAAAGTTATTTTGGTATTTAAGAAAAAAGTAACAAATTTACATTCTAAAAAAAAAAACTTTTAAACAAGTTAGTTTCTTTAATATTTGTTTTTTGTTCTAACCAAACCAGTACCAGGCTTTTTTTTACTAAAGAATGTTTAAAATTTTTTTTCAATTCTCTGCATTCTTCAAATATTTACATTCAGTACTAGATCTTAAGATGTGGGTTTGTTATACATAAATGCGTAAAAGTCTATGTCAAATTGTCTGAACTACTAGAAACTTTTTTCTCTCTCCTTAGAATATGTACACAAATGACATAAAATCACGCATTGTTAAAAGTTTTTACAAAAGCAGAGTTTATACTTGTTTGTATAAGAAAAATACGTTTTTAAGCCCGCATTTTTTTTTTTATTTTTTTTTTTTTGTTAGAAAGTCAAAAAAATATATGTATGTCATTGTTAAATTTGATCGACTTTTTGCTACTTTAATTTGTTGAAAGTCAAGCTGATTTTAAAAATGTTGAAGTTACAAAAAAAGATGAAAAGAAAAATAAAAGTTCAAATTGTTTATTTTATTTGGACAATAGGGGAAGTTAAATTAAAGATTTTAGTAAAAGAAAAAGGATTTTTTTTTTATATACCCAGCATAAATTGTTCTGTCAAAGATTAAGTCTAAATGAGAATTTTCATCGATGGATTTAACATTGGCTTGTCATAGTAAGGAATCATTCTTATTATGCTGAAAAACAACTTGTTTGGAATATTTGTTGAGGGTGATGGTAGGGACGAACCGTTGGTTTATATTTATATTTTTTGTCCGTTACATATCTTTATAATTTATTTGAAAACCGTTTAATTGTCTTACCGCTATCATTGTTGGGAAGATATCCAAGGGTTTTTCCTTCTTGAACAGTTTAGGGGAATTTCGCATCACCTGCCTATTTGTTCATGTTGACCGTGAGTACCCTAAAGGATAAATAAGTATAACAGATATGTAGAGGGAATATATATGGGAAAAGTTTGTAACGAATAGTTTTGATATGAAACTAACTTGTAGTTGGATGTAGTTGGATACAAAGTCTTGGGTCCAGGAAAGCGTCGGAAGAGGCAAGGCAGCCTGTTCCAATGTTCCGTGTAGACCTAGATGTTTGGTGCGTAAATGCTCTGTATCCATTTAGGGGATTTAAAGTATCTGAAAGAAAAAGAAACGAATATTAGATTTAGTTAGTAGTAGGATTATTAATCAGTGAAATAGTATTTGAATTTGTGAAAAATAACACCCATTGGTTAAATAAGGAAAAAAAGCTTTTGGTTAGTCATATAGTGTTTTTTGTGATTTTTAAGTTTTTACGTCCCAGCAAAAAATAGTGCTTCCAAGAAGCGCTTGTGGAAGGCCTTCTTTGAACCCGAAGCGCTTGCTGAAGGCCTTCCACAAGGCATGATTTTTGTTGGCGATGTCCCACTTGGTAGTTCTCTTTTAAGCAGGTCAGAAGCGCGTCTATCATGT
Source organism: Delia radicum (assembly GCA_021234595.1). Lineage (NCBI taxonomy): Eukaryota > Metazoa > Arthropoda > Insecta > Diptera > Anthomyiidae > Delia > Delia radicum. Next base: position 274,652,100 of record CM037851.1, on the reverse strand, counting down.
GATCTAAGAATCACATGATAGAACCGCTTCCGGAAGAGCTTCCAGAAGAGCTTCCCGAAGCGCTTCCAGAAGAGCTATTCTTCCTTCAGGGAAGCACAATATAATGCCTTCCAGAATTGCTTCATAGAAGGCCTTCTTTACTGCTTCATTGCATGCCTTTTTCACTGCTTCCTTTTCATGCCTTCTTTACTGCTTCAAAAGAATGCCTTCAGGGAAGCACAATATAATGCCTTCCAGAAGTGCTTCATAGACGGCCTTCTTTACTGCTTCATTGCATGCCTTCTTCACTGCTTCTTTTCATGCCTTCTTTACTGCTTCAAAAGAATGCTTTCAGGGATGCACAATATAATGCCTTCCAGAATTACTTCATTGTATGCATGACGGCGAAGCGCTTCTTTGGAAGCACTAAATAGAAGTTACTGCTTACCAAATCGAAATAATTTTTTGCTGGGGTATTGGTTTTTTTTAAACAAATAATTATTTTTTTTAATTCTTTTCATCATTTTGTTTTTTTTTGCATGTTTTTTTTTATAATTGTTAGTAGATAGTTTTTTATATAAATAAATTTTTTTTGTTAGTTTTGTTTTTGTTGTTCTTCGTCGAACTCCATAAATCGACAAGCCCTTGTATATCCTGAAAGAAGAATGATTAAAATTTATATAGATTGATAATTCAAAAGGACAATGGGTGAATAAAATTTGGTGTTGAAAGGGTAAGTTAGTGTACATGTCAGGGGTTACTTAAATTTGTTTTACAGGTGACCAGGTTGGGTGGTGAAGACGGAGAAATGTCATCATATTCTCCATAGAGCTTTCGTTTGTGTGTTAGTTGTCATTTGAGTTTAGTTCAATGTTACAATAGCTGTTTTTCTGTTAGTCCTTCGAGTATCGGGTTGAAAATTTACGACCACTATTATAGCCGGGTGGCAACGACTATAATGAAGGTTTCATAACATATTTATGTCTTAATAACTTCCAGAGAAGTGGTTTAGGTAGAAAACTTCCAAAGAATCATATTTGGAATGCATCCTTCCTATTTTAATGCTTCCTTATACATCGATGAAAATGCAAAATAGAAAGAGAACATATTTATTCTGGGTACTTAAAAAAAAGAGATAATGGTGAAATCAGTACTAATCATTCTTTAATTACTTATTATTTTATTTGAAGCAAAAAAATGGCAAAGAACTTATAAATTTTTGAAAAGTTATAATTTTGTTATTATTCCACAATACTTCATTCTTTAAAAATAATTCCCATATTGATTTTATTTTTTAGAAAATTAATACTCTTAACAAATTATAACCTAATTATTATAGTTATACTAAAAAAAATATTTCATTTATTGTTGCCCTCTTAACAAATATTCACTATAAAAACAATTTGTTAAAACATAAATTATCACATTCCATAATTTATAAACGTAGCCATAGAAAAAAGCATAAAATATGTCATAAATAATAAAAACAAACAAAAATAATATATAACTTTTCATAAACACATACTTATAGAAAAAAACAACACTCATGAAAAAACAACAACGTGTTCTCAAAAAAACCCCTAAACCCCATTTTTTTTTTTTGGGGTATCATGTAGTAAATGCGGAAATATAGTGTACAGATGCCGGTAGTTTAAATGAAGTATTGATACTATCGATGAAATATTGTTATTAACGTTAAAATATAAATGCCTAGCCAGGCCAATAAGTCACACATTAGAGTTTATACAACAAAAAAAAAAAAAAACTTGAAAATGTTTTTATTACAAATAAAATATAAGCCAGAAAAATGTTTAACACGCACTGTTGTTTATTGCAGAAATACTACCCATGTAAATATGTCTAAATCAATTTATATCTATTTTTTTTTTTTTGGTATTTTTAGAAAAATTTGCCATAATAAACAAAAAATATTGAGTAAATAAATGCTATTTTTAGAACCATAAAAATTGATATGTACATAACTGTAATTTTTTGACATAACATAAGTCGACTTAAGAAAAGTTGGCTAGTAGTTAGTCAAAATAATTTTTAGGTAAATTCGTAAAATTGTGAAACTACTCTAATCAATGTATTATTTGTTTAAAAGTATAGTACGTTCTCGTGGGCTCCGGAACAGTGCTGACGGCACAGGCGGACCCAAAACAGTTGTACCGGTGTACAATGGACATCGGTACATCAAAAATCTATAACTTTTTTGTTTTTTTAAATACCCAGGTGAAAAAGTTCATATATTGACATATATGGCCACATATATGAGTTCCTATATGAATCCATATATGTTCAGATCCGAAATTGGAGGGTATATGGACATATATGCTCATATATGGACATATATGAATGTTCATATATGGTCATATATGAATGTTCATATATTGTCATATATTATTACTTTTCCTATATTCTCGTATATAAAAAAGCTTTTTTAGTTTTTTTTTCCAAATTTTTTCAAATTTGAAGTTTTGTGTTACGATTTTATACAAAAGTAGTTAATGGATCTGCATCATTTAAGCATCATCGGAAACGTGTTTTAAATATCTTTCCAAAGAGAAATATGTCCCCATTCATTAACGCATTACAAGTCAGTTTAAACATTTGATATTTTTTTAAATTTTCCTGTCTTTTTTTTTTTTTTTTTAACCATTTATTGAAAATTGTATTATACATATTCACAATAATTTATTAATTTAAAGTTAAGAGATCAATCTGTACAATTTTTCACCTCAAATATTAATATACCAAGTAATAATACATATTCAAAAAATATAATCTATTTTAAGAAGGGAAAAGTTAATACAAAAACCCGTTGAAAACTTTTTTATTTATTTTAAAAATTATCTGCACTATAGGTATGCTTTGAGGCCAGTAATTTATAAAAAAGATATTTAGCTTTCATTTAAGGTATAATACGACCCTGTGAATCTATAAACTTGGTTAAACTTAAACTTGGAGGTTTTTACGAATTTTTAATAAGAAAAGATGAAAAAATACAAAATTTTAAGATAGCTTGTAATGGGTTAATGAATGGGGACATATTATACCTTTCCGATGGTGGATAAAGCGTTTCGACCCATTCACATTTTTGGATAAAACGCAAAACAAAATTCCAACTTTCAACCCCTCCCCCGGAAAGGGGTACGTACGCCAACAAATTTTACCAATGGTATATTTAGCGTGATAATATCAGTTGATGGACCAATTTTCATCAATTTTCATCTCAAATTTCAATTCAAAACTCATTCTCTGCAATCGTCTTTATAAATCAATAAAACATTAATTTATATATTTTTGTCAAGAATTCGTAGACCGGCAGAATAAGGGTTAAAAATAAAAAATTTCATTCTCATATATGGTCATATCTGATCAAAAATTAAAACATATTAACCATATATGGAATAATATATGAATTCATATATGGAGATATATGGCATATATGAACCAATATATGCAATATATTATCATATATTATAATATATGGTGTCATTCATATCCATATATGAACTTTTCATTTCAATGTATTTACCCATATATGCTCCCATACATTACATATATGTTCATACATGCAAATCTATGGAACCATATATGCTCATACATGAAACCATATATGGCAATATATGATCATATGTGAACATTTGCACTTGGGTAACTTTATTTTGACATGAATAATTTGAAATATAAAGTGCATTTTTTATAGAGGTATAGAACTTTGAAATGGAATAAAACAAAGATGAATTTTTTAAATTGACAAGAAACTTAGATAATCTTCTGGTATTATAATTTAAATATGACTTCTGGCATATGAACGCCACTGCTGGCTCGGACGTAGTCTAATCTGGAGGTCAAATGGATGTAGCGACATGATTTTCAAAATAAATTTGCACAACATGGAAGTGTTGTTCAGGCGTAAGTCTATTCATGTTCCGTTTGTCAGGCAAGTACTTTACCTCTACATAATTTAAATATGTTGTTTAAATTTCAACCTCGAATATTTTCTAGTTTCAAATTTAAATATTTGTCTAAAAATGCATTTGTATGTACAACAGAATTTCGGTTGTTAGTCTCAATATTTTATTAGAGTTACCAAAACTATAAAAAAATTTATAATTTTTTAAAATTATTTTATTAACTGGGTGAACTGGATTCGAAACGGCGAACTTCTAAATTTTCGGATGCTGATCTCAATATTTTATTAGAGCTACCAAACTATAAAAAAAATTATTTTATTATTCTGAAATTATTTTATAAAAAAAAATTCTTATGCCGCGAACTGGACTCGAACCGGTGACCTTCTGTTTGGCAGGTAATTGCTTTACCTCTAGCCTAAACCCGATTTGAAAAATTTTTCAATGAAATTATAATGTTTGTTTCCTGAAGAAGTCACCCAATGTGGAGACGAAATATTGGAAATAAATAATTATAATTTATAAATAAAGGATCTTAAGCTCGTGTAAAATAAGAAAACTTAAATAAAGAAGATCAAGGAAAACTTAACATTTTTAAGAATGTTTTTTGTCAGTCTCTACTAGCATTACACAGAAAAAAATATTTCCCTACAGTTTTAATTTATTGGATTTGTTGAAAATTTTAAAAGCTGTCAATTAAACATTAATTTATTGCAGTTTTATTAGTTTTTTGTTTTCATATAGAGATTATTTTTATGTTATTTTAAATTTATAACGATCTTTCAACATTTTGGAAAACACGCATGTTTTGCTGGTATAATGATATTTATTTGGGACAACTTGTTTGCAGGAAATCATATGTTTTTTGAGGTTGTGAAAATTTTGTTTGTTCCATAAACTCCCAACTCCTTAGAACTTGTTGTTGCCTTTTAGATTTTAGTAGTAAGCTCATTAAAACCTTTTATTTTATGTACACTTAGAATACTATGTAGGTAAAGACCACTGCAAATGCAGTTGAAAACAAATGAAATTTCACTTGAAGAAAGGACGAATTACATTACAGTAAATTCAACTTACATAGTCATTTGTTTTCTAATGTTAAAAAAATGACTAACAGTTCTAGTTAAAATGAACCATATGGTAGTAGAAAATAAACAAACATTTATTGTTTTTATTTTTTTTTAAATAACAAAAAACTATTATAAAAAATGAATGTAAAATCAAAAAATCATTTGATGTGGTTTGTTTTTTTAAATGAACTACAAGGTTAGTAAAAAATTTAATTTGTTCTACAAATGACTGACATTTACATTAAAAATAAAGAAAATATATTACAACACAAACAACTACATATGTTTAAAGCAGAAGTTTCCTGACTGTACATTTAAGCGGTATTGGTATAGCGATTTAGTTGTCACAAAGCGAAATTTATTTTGAAAAACTGCCGCTGTAGCCGCTTTGAGTGAACAAAATTTTAAAATTTTTCGCACTTTATTAATTTAGTCCGTTGTATAGGTTGCCAACCGAATTGAAAAGTGTATATTAATTGTAACAACTTATAATTTAGTTAGTACAACAATATTAAAATTAGATTTCCTGACATTTTGGGTGTTCCAACTTAAATTCAGTTGAATTAACTGAACTTTGTGGTAAAAACTCAAGTTAAGTCTGAAATTCGTAATAACCGAATTTGAGTCTTAATAACCGAATGTCAGATTTCAAATAGCTTAATTTTTCTTCGTGTGTAACAATATACTGCAGCCATGGTTTTTTATAAAAAAAAATGCGATTTCGCAAAATGTTTAAAAAGCTCATACAATTTTTGCGTTCAAAGTTTTTTAAAATGCCCTTTTGTTTCGGATGTGCTATTTACAAACATAAAAATTTTCACCAGCAGCGATATGGAAATTACTTTTTGTGTAAATGTATTGTATATCCCAAGTCTAGTGAGTCCGACATTTATAATAGCATAGCCGAATTATTTAGGATCAATAGTGGGTACTCTTGTTTTCAATTATAGTGGTCAATTTCGTAGCGCTTTGTAATAATTTTGTTAAAATTCTGAACTTTTTCCTAATTTTTGGTACAAGAAATAACTATATTTATCTAGAACTCGGTCATATTTTTTTTATATTTTTCTCATACATGTTTTCTATTGACGTAGAAAGTTTCTGCTGTTAACAGGCTTCGTTTGTGATAAACATTATTTATCGAAAATTTTCAGTAAAACTAATTTTTATTTATTTTTATTTTATTAATTAATAATCATATAATTACAAATTATATACTATTACCCTAACCGAGCACTAGCTACTATGGCCTTCGGCGCGTTGTAGCGAAAACAGACCAGTGCCTCTGGTGGGAATCGAACCCACGATCCCCGCAGTGATAAGCCAGCACGTTACCAACTAGCCTACCGGGGCGCACAGTTGTAAAAACTAATATTTTTGTTCTTTTTATCAGGAACAACATATAAAATTAATATCTACATATTGAGATATAAAGATTTGATTATTGTATTATTTGTATGAAATAGGATAATTAAGACTGCAGGTTTGAAATTAATCGGATATACGTTTTCCTGCAGCAGGAAAATTGGTATGAAAAGCCTCATATAGTTTTTATTATTCATAAAAAATTCTGGAAGCATATAAACGTATAAGCAAATATTTCCTGAAAAAAACATAAAAACCAGTTAAACCTTTATTGACAATATATGGTTTTTATATTTAATTTACGGTTTGGATTTTCCAAGAAAATCCGTTTTTTTTTTCAACAAACACGGTATAGAAGAAAACATACTAAAAAAATGCTAATAAATATCTAGTTTTAAATAACTGCTGAAGGCCTATAAACCAGATAGTGTTTTACATTGTTGTTTTTGTTTCTGTTTTTGATGTTACCAACCAGGATATAAAGTAAAAGAGCTTTAGTTAAAACACACACACATACAAACAACAAGACTTTTTTTTGAACATGTGTTTGTTTGCTTGCAATTTGTTTAACAAAAATCTATAACTTGCAGCTATAGCATTTTTTTTCCTTTTTTTTTACAAGAACTACCATTTTACTTGATTTTCTTTCTTTTGCTTTTAAAAGTAAATGGGAAATTTAGCTTATATGGCATGTTTCGTTTTGTTTATACTCTTTTAAATATGGTCTGAAGTAAATTTAATGTTTTATAATGTCTTAAGGTTCTCTATACAATTTTTGAAGAAAATATTTTTAAAAGTACTTGAAAATTGTTATTTATTGAAAATTTATGCTAAATTTAACCTTAGCAAAAGGTCTTGTTATAATGTTTTGTTTCTGTTCTTTTACGCTAAAAGAGATAATTGATTTCTTTTGTATTGTTTTGTGTAAAGGTTATTATTAAAATGAGAGTTCGTCACAAAAATTTTAATTTAGGATTTCATCACTTTTTTACTTTTTAAATAAAAAAATGGCGTTATTATTTTTTTTTTATTAATTTTAACTCCTTCCACTGGCTCATGGTGAAAAAAAACGTAAATTTAGGATCACTTTCACTACAGAGCAAAAAAGGGGTAATTTAAGAGAAATTTGAACCTAACATTATTAGAAACAAAACTTTTTTTTCCCCGATTTATAAAGTGCAACGTTTAGTCAATAGAGTGTACGGAAAAGTCGGTTTTTTAAAAAACTTTTAAAAATTAATTTTTTAATCACACACAATAAAAATATATTACCAACTGAGAATAATACTACAATTAATGACATATCGCGACCCGCTAAAAAGTTATTAAGGTATCAACTTTGAAAAAATATAATACAAATGAAAAAGTATTTTGAGCTAAGAAAAATGCCAGAAATATTTCCGATATAGGACGGAGTGTTAAAAAGTTATTAATCAATAAAATATTGTATTTTAATAAAGACAACATTTAGAAAACCTAACAACTTTTAACTGGGTTACCATAAAGTTACAATTTTTGCATCATTTTTCTCAGCTAGAAATGCTTTTTGATAGTGTGTAATAAAAAAGTCTTTTAAAAGTTTTTTGGAAAAATTTATATTTTCCGACCACTCTATTTGCTAAATCGTGGTTTAAAAACCTGGGGAAAAACATTTTTTTTTTAATAATTTTTGGTACAGAATCGAAAGGTGAATTCAAATTTCATATAAATGCAGTTCTTTTTGCGCTGCAGGAAAATGAACCCTAAATCAGCGGTTTCGGCCACCGCGCTCCAGTGCAGTGGAGTTGGAATAAAAAAAAAATATATATAGCTTTTTTTTATTAATTTCAAAACATTATAAAAAGTGATGATATACCAAAAACAAAGAAACTTTATACTTTTCTGGCGAGCTCTAATGAATATATTTTGTAAATATTAGCAAGGGGAATGTAAAGTGTATATGACGAGTTAGTCTATGGTGAAACTTTGCATGTAGTCTAATATAGACAAACCTTGAGAAACAAGAGGCATCTAAAGTCAATTTCAATAGGTGTCAAACATTTTGTAAACAGCTTATATATTTTAAACTTAAAAAATAATTTAAAAAAATTAAAAATATGATATTAAACAAAAAACACAAAAAAAAATTAAAAATTTAATTTGAAGATTTTCTTATATTTTTCCGATCTTTTAGTTTTGGGGAATTTAAAGCTTTTTCTTTCATTTTAAGGATTTGTTTGCAATTTAGCGATTTTTTAATTTTTAGAGGTTTTTTCAGTTCCGAAATTTATTTAAAATTTTGGCGGTATTTTTAAGTTATGTCTTTTTTACATTTTAATGGTGATTTTTTCAATTGAGATGATTAGAAGATTTTTTAGATACTTTTTTATTTTTTGTGATTGAGTTTTTCAATTTTAGCGATTTTTGCAATTTTGTCTATTTTTTTTCCAGTTTTTGAAATATTTTTTTAATCCTACCGTTTATGTTCAATTATGGCAATTTTTTAAAATTTTGACAATTTTTTTACAGTTTAGCAGTTTGTTGCAATTTAAGCGGTTTTTTCCAATATTTTGTGATTTTTTTGAACTCTAATTTAAGTTTTAATAGTACAGTATAATCTCACAAATTAGAACTCTCACAAATTAGAACCGTCCAGAAACTAGAACCGACCATTCCAATGTATTGTACGCTTCCAGTTTTTTCTTATTTTGTTTTGTATTTTCACTACAAATTATTTTTTTTGCATTGTATTGTACGCTCTGAAATTACAACCTTTGGTTCTAATTTCTGGAAGTTTTTTTTATTTTGTTTTGTATTTTCACTACAAATTATTTTTTGCTCATTGTAGTAAAAATAAAACGGGGAATCCCATAGTTATTCGTGGTGAGTACAATTCGGTCATATGCATGTGAAATTTGATATGCTTGTACAAAATTAAATACCTAATAATAAAAAAAAAGTTTTTCTATGAATTTAATATGTTCAATTAATTAAATATTATTAAATAAAAATTGTTTTGTGTTAAAATAAAGCTTACATAACTAGTTTTATTATAATTTTCTGTAAAAAAAAATTTCCAGAAATTAGAACTTTTCAGAAATTAGAACTGCCCGATGTACAAAGTGGTTCTAATTTCTGAGATTCTACTGTATCTAAACTTAAAACATTTAAATTAAATTTTAATAGATATGATTAAAATTTTTAGTTAAAATGAATCAATTCAATAGTAACAAACTATATTATTTGATACTAATAAGACCGAACTTGATTCAACTTTTAATAGTAGGGGAATGTGTTGTACGTTGAAACGAATAATATTATAACATCTATATCTTTTTGTTAATAAAAATAGGAATAGTTGTTGGGACTAATAGATTTCCTGCATTCAAAAGCTCCATGGAATTTATAATCGTGAAATTTAAAAATTTGTAAAATTGTTTCAATTTACCAATTTGGTTGTACCTTAAAAAAAGTAATTTGTACTTTGAAACAATACATATCTTGATTCTTATTCATATTTTGACGTGCAATTAAAACGTTTATAATACAAATTAACATGAGAAAATATTTGACTTTACAAACAACATTCAAATCTAAATCAAAGTACAGCCAAAAAGATTTTCAAGGAACAACCTAAAACTGTTTTAAATAAAATTTACAATTATGGTTTTCAATAAATTTAAATGACAATATTTGTATTTAAAATTATACTATACTATATTATATAGTACCCAGAAAAAATATTTTCCAATTTTTTTAAATTAAATTGATTTGTTGAAAATTTTAAAAGCTTTCAATTAAAAATAGAAAAACTTGTTTTTCAATTAAATTGTAATAATTGTTCCCTGAAGAAGTCACCCAATGTGGAGACGAAATATTTGAAATAAATAATTATAATAATAATTATTTTTTTTTTTTTAATTTAACCAATACTCAGGGGATGCCCCCTACTCATGCAGTGCATTGTATTGATCAGAAAAATAGGTTATGGGAAGGAGGAAAGAGGGAGTAGTGTTTGTGGATATTTGATTTAAATTTTTCTAAATTGTAAGTAACAGGAAAGACTTCTGCGGGAAGTTTGTTCCACATACGAATCGTTCGACTAAAAAACAAATCTTCTCTGTAATGCGTTGTGCGAAACACAGGACAATCAACTACAAACGGATGTGCTCTACTAGATAAGCGAGTATTACGAATAAAAACTCGGCCTCGTGGAATAAGTTCACTTATCTCAGATGAGCATCTCCCATGGTAATATCGATAGAAAAGTGTCAAAGTTGAATTCTGTTTTATAAAAAATTAAATACTTTTTTAAACAAAAAAAAAATTGCAAAGATAAACTAAAAATTATCAAAAAAAAAAAAATTATTTTCTGATTAAAAAATAAAAAGAAAAAAATTCTCTGATTTCAAAAAAAGAGCTAATTTCTGCATAGAAAAAATCAAAAAAAAATGTTGCCATAGTCTCAACGTTTCAATAGAAAGAATAAAAAGAATTTCTGTGTGAAGTTGTTCACATAAGTATAAATAAATCTGCTAACTAAACAAGAATTACATGCAGGTTTCGTGTGACAACAACAATGTATCCGTTTGGTTTTTGAGAATGTATGCAATATTGATCACTTTTTAATCAAATAAATTATTATTGTATTAAAAAATAATTCAATTAAAGAGCCGTAAATTTCTATGTGAATTAGCAATTTTCGTTGTTGGCGGAATTTCAACAATTAAAGTTATTGAAGCGGTTGTTTTTGTGATTGAAATGGGTTTCATTATTTTATGTGCACTGAGAAACTCGAATAATAAAACAAGAGTACCGACCATTGATCCGAAATATTTCGGCCAGCTGATTTACCCAGCTGTTTCACTTATGGACAAGATTTCGCAAAATTGCGTTAAAGTTTTGCATGTTTTAACGAAGATTTTTATACTTAAAATTTGAAACAAAATAGGATACGTTCGTTTAATTTTTTATGGTTAATACTGATAGGATGTTCAGCAAATTTTTTGTATAAAATTTGTTTAAGATATATGCAGCATTAACAAGTACTTGAGCCTACTTTTCCCAAATTTTCCTATTTTTGTACAATTTATTATCGCATTTCGCAAACTATCCAGACATCAGAGATTGTCATGTTATGTGTAAATGTGTATATTTTATTTAACTTTTTCATAAATGTGTGTATTTTAAGATAATTTAATATTAAGTCCTTTACTTTTAAACTAAGCTACACTTATAATAACCAAATATGAAATTTATGTTGTATTTGGCATGCTTCCAAAGATTTTGTTTTCCATAAATTTAAAAAAAAATATCTACTTTTTAACGATCAACCATAATTTTTCTTAGCAATTACAGACTTAAAAGATGAAAATGTAAACTTATCATGGGCGTAAGAAGAAACTAAATATCTTGCAGAACAATATTTTTTCAGAAAACGTTAGAAAAACTAATTAAAAATACAACAGTTTTGTGGTACAACACTCTCCCCTTTACAAAGAAAATTCTTTGGTTGAAATGAAATTAAATTTTTTCACTAAACTAATGAAGTGTTCTTAACAATATGATAGAACAATTTCTTAAACTTCATTAAAAAGCTTCATAGTTTTAATGAAACTATATTTAATGAATATTTTTCATAAAGTTTTATAAAAACCTGGATCAATTTAATGAAAAGTTTCAATGGACAAGTTCCACACTTTATTGCTCTATTGAAAAAATGTATTGATATCATGTAAATAATTCTCTCAGTGTATGATTTGCAAATATTTTAACTGAACACAGATTCTAGTTTTTTCTGTGTATTTTCTTAATTTAATTGTCTTTGTACGTTATTGGATCATTTGAACATTTATTACTGTATATATTTTGCAAGTAACAAGCATAAATTGTCAATAACTGTCATTGTCATATAAAAAATGATTTCTTACCTATAAATTTTATTCACCCAATAGTTTTGGCAACATTGTAGAAAAATATAAAAAAAAATTGTATACCATGAAGTGCTGAATAAACCAAAGTTTCTTGTATGACAGTTTGACGAAAGATAGAATCGTTAAAGTTTCTGTTAAACTTTATGAAAATCAACATTATTTGCTCAATTTCACAATTTTCATAATAAAACTTTAAAACTAATAATCCAAGTTACATGTTTTATATTTTCCTACATAATATTAATTAAAAAAAAATAAAAAATACTCATATATAGTAATTTTTTGACATCTAACAAGTACAAGGACAACAAACAACAATAGCAGCTGGTTTCCAAAACATGTCTCCCATGTATAACCGTAATGAAAACCTTAAATTAGGCTAAAGGTTAAAAAGGAAAATATAATATTAAAACCAACACATTGCAAACTATTTAATATACAGAAAAAGGAGAACATTGCCATTTTAGTTATAAGCCCTAAAATCTAAAAATTATATAGAGTATAAGAAAAAAAAATCATTAATCAAACTCATTCAAGTGTAAGTCTATCTATAAGAAGAGTATTCATTTGTAATGTAAATTTTTGTATATTGTTTCAATGTTGTAGTTATATGTGTTTTTAATGTTTAGTATATTGCATATACATAATACAAGCTGTTACCAAAGTTAAATGGAGCTCATTAAAAGCAAAGAATATTAAATAATACATACACATAAACTCACATACATATCCATATTAAGGGGAGACTTATTTCAATGGCTAAGATTTTCTAAGGTTATGGGTATAAAGACTCAAAAGGGTTAAGCTCGACTTTTATATAAGTGATAAAACTTCATGTTTAAACAAAAATTATAACTTTAACAATCTGAAATCGGTTTAAATAAACAAATACTTATTTTATTTTAACTGAAATGCACTTTTTGAATAAATGAAATAAAAACTTTATAATTTGCTACAAACTTTTGCAAAATTTAAAAAAATTATAAAGTTCAGTCAAATCTTCTGAATCTATTAAAAAAGATCTGAACTTTTTTAATACATTTTTTTTTGCGACTATCTATTACCTTAAATATACAGAGCAAGCTTAAAATTGTATACAAAGTTTACATATCATATTTTCATATATACATTAGGGTGTCCCATTCAAAAAAAAATTTTGGGGATCATTCTTAATTTGAATACTCATAAGGCTAAGAGTTTTTGAGAATTTTTTCAGATTTTTCGGAGGTGGTTTAGAGGTCGCGCAAATCGATTTTTTACCAAAAATCGAGTTTTTTGGGCTTTTTTGAATTTTGCTTGAAAATTGGTAAAAAATCGATATTTCTTCAGCTTCTGAGTCAATATTCTTAAAGAAAATTTTCCGATCTTTAATTTTATGTGCATAAATAATAAGTTTCGGCAATGATTTTGCACATTTTGACAATTTAATAACGGTTTTTCGTAAATTTTCAACAAATATGGAAAAGAATGCTTTATAGCTTTTAAAATTTGTATAAAGACTATAAAAACTAATGATGCAGTTTAATAGATTATTAAGTTTTAAATTAATTAGCAGAAAAAAAATGAATTTTCTCTCACCGTTCTCGAGTTATACCGTTTTAAAGCTTTGTACACATTGTATGAAATGTATAATACTATAAGGTGTGAACTAGATTTGCATTGGTTTAAACTTTAAATAATTGGATTTAGAAAATGTTTTTACAAATAAAATAATAGTTACTTTCCACTCATACATAACAATTATATTAAAAACAAAGAAAAATAGATTTGTTATAAATCATTTATTAGAGTTCTTGCGATGCTGCTCTACCCCCTGCAGTAAACTCTGAAAGTCTGTTTCAGAAGTTGTGATATTGATATAACTATTAGCCAAGGCCACACCACGTTCTACGACATCATTTACAACTTGCAATTGTTGAACTTTGTGTTTTGCTTCCTGAAATGATTTGTTGTTTTCCCATTTTTCTGGATCCGTTTGTAAAAAATCAGTAGAAATGTTGCAGGCTTCAAAAAAAGTTAGGCTAGCTTTTGTAATAAAACACAGAATTTGTTTATTTTCAATCATGTCTTCTGTTAAATTTTCTTTCACTAATTCGTTGTTATTACTTGGTTCATGTAGGTTTATAAATATCTATAAATGAACTACTAGTTAGTCACTAAATGAGACTAGTTGTAGGTTAATGTTAAGCAAAACTTATCTAAATTTATTTAAATAAAGAAGAAAAAAAAAAAATGTAGGTTTCTAAGCATTAAACGCAAAGTTTTGGTATCTTCCACTTATCAGTTTACAAAAATTTTAATTGTATTGTGACTTGTTATCTCTAAACCTATAGACTATCTGCCAAAAATAGGGTTGTAGTTCCCCCAAATCCAATAAATCATGAATTTTAGTTCGAGCCATATCAGTGCCACCTAGTGATAACGGCTTTTTGGCTAATTTTTTTGCTGTCCACAACTTGACAACACTTAAAACTAAGCTTTGACATACAATAAATACATTTTCAAATCTCATAATCTAAAGTTTACAACAAATCGGATACCCAAATCTTATAGTACTAAACATCTCATACAATGGGTGCAAAGCTTTAAAAGGGTATAACTCGAGAACGGTAATAGAAAATTATATTGTTTTTTCTGCTAATTTATTTAAAACTTCATAATCTTTTAAACTGCATCATTAGTTTTTTTAGTCTTCATACAAATTTTAAAAGTTATAAAGCATTCTTTTTCATATTTGTTGAAAATTTACAAAAACTGTTATATAATGTATCAAAATGTGCAAAATCACTGACGAAACTTATTACTTATGCACATAAAATTAAAGATCGGAAAATTTTCTTTAAGAATATTTACTCAGAAGCCGAAAAATTACCGATTTTTTAGCAATTTTCAAGAATAATTCAATAAAAGCCCAAAAAGCTCGATTTTTGGTACAAAATCGGTTTGCGCGACCTCTAAACCACTTCCGAAAAATCTGATAAAATTCTCAAAAATACTTTACCTTATGAGTATCCAAATTAGGAAAGATCTTCCGAGAAAATCCAAATTTTTATTTTTTTTGGGACAACCTAATATACATATCGCTCATTTACTTCAATAACGTCATAACTCAAAAATATTGATTTTGTAGAAAACGGGGTTGAAGTTTTCAAATTACCCCCACCTTGAAGAAAAAAAATAACGACATAATTTCTCTCAAGAGGTGTGTATAAATGATATCAATACTTCTTTTTTAATGAATATGATACGTGATATAACGAATTCTGCGTCATTAACTTAAAAATCAAGGTTTTTGAGTTGTGACGTTCTTGAAGTAAATGAGCGATGTGTTAAAACGATTTATTGAAAAAAAAGTAATGAAAGATTTGAAGAAGCTTTTATTTAGCACACAAAACAAAAAAAAAATGTGGGCCAAAATTTTTCGTTTAAATTTTTGTTTGAAATAAAATTTGATTATAATTAAATGCTTAATTAATTCAATTAATTTCTTAATTAAATATTAAGTCGCATTAATAAAATATTTAATTGTATTAATTAAAAAAATGGAACTAGTTTCAAAATGTCTCAATACATTTTGTAAGCTTATAATAACATTTTAAGTAAAATTTTAACTTTGAAATGACACACCAAAATCCCGGTACACGTAAACATGATTTTGGGTAGTAAAATCCAGTAGTAAGTATACTTCGTTTGGTTTAGGTCAAAATAAAAAAATATTTAAATTTTAAATTTGCATTGACTCAAGTGATTTTGTTGTTGTATATTAAGTAAAAGACATCGAAATCTCTATTTAAAATAATTTGTTTATTGTTTATAAGTCGAAACTTAAAGCTAATAAAGACCGCCGTCGATTTTGAGACTATGTTTTCTAATGAAATTTGAAAATTGACACTGAACTAACAGATGTGAGTATAAGTCAAAGGTCATATTTTCATTTGTTTTTTTAAGAGAAGCAACACTCAGGAAATACATCATATTTATTAATGTGATGCTTTCTTTGGAATGGGTGTAGAGAAAAGATGAAAGATGGGGAAAGGAGAATGGCTTCAGACATGACAATACTCTATTTGCAATAGATGATAAGTCTTTGAACATTTGATGAACACCACATGATGCAGGGGCGATACGTATGAGGGATAGAAAACTCATACATATTATTTTTTATATTTTTAAAAATGTAGCTTTCCGAAATATGAAAACGTTTGAACGTGGGCGAACCGTTGCAGCTGGAAACGAAAATTCGAAATATCTTACCATAGAGTCAAGAAAATACGTTTTAACAAAATCGGAAGACCACACTGAAAAAATTGTCATTTGTGGCTGATCTCTCGAGAACGGACGATTTGTATAATAAAAAAATCAATAAGAGTTCATTGACCATAAATGCCTTAATTTTTTTTCAATTTGTGATCGTTTATGAAAATAAAAAATAACTACATATTTCTTAAGATGTTGTTAATAAGGAAGATGATAATTTTTTTCAACATTGGTCCAATGGTCCTAAATGACACATTGATAAGTTAGGCAGCAAAATCTTTAGCAGCAGGGGCTGCACTGAGGTTTATTTTTAGCATTTTAACCAATTTAAGTATATGGTTAAGTCACGCGATCCTAAAAATATATTTATATATGTGTAACAGTCCAAAGAGCTAACTATTACACCACAACGACCACGAAAAGTATATAAATGAATTGTATCCTCCTAAAAATGGACGGTCATCATTGTTAGACTTAAGTTTAAAAAAATAAACAATAAATAAAGTAATTTTAAAAAAGATTTTGTTGTCTTTTACTTAAAATGCACACAAAAAATAACATGAGTCAATGCAAACTTAAAATTTAAATATTTTATTTTGACCGAACCTATTACAACGGAGTATACCATTGGGTTCTACGCCCCAAAGTTAAGTTTATGAGTCCCTGGGTTTGAGTGTGTCATTTTGTTTGAAAATTTTACTTAAATTCAATACTGATAACAAAAAAAGGGTAATTGTTAAAAATTCTATTAAATTTTTAATTGTGTTTACAAATCTTTTTATAGAAATTCGATTTTATTTGGCCTTTTTGGCAAATGCGAATTTTGTGATAAAAACACATTCATATTTAAAAACTTGCTTAACTATAAGAAATATTTAATAAATTTCACCCTATTTAACTTACACTCTAACTACTCAACATCCCAGTGTAGAAATGGTAATGACATGTCATTACTTTTCTCACTACCAGTACGACACCAGCTTACTTTCTGCATTACTTTAACACAAATAATAAGGACTTACTAATAACTACCCGATTAAAAAATGAATATCATGCAACAAAGAAATGTATCAAATTTTATATAGCCTAATATCTAATTGATATACTATTTGATCCAAAAAGTGGTGGATCGTATTGTATAAAAGAGGGACCGAAAATAACAGTTATTTTCAAATTTTTAAACAAAAAAAGCAATTAGAAATCAATGTCGGAAAACTGTTTCAAGTATACCATTTTGATCCTTATGAACTAGTCTATAATAAAATGCATTGCTTTTTAAAATTTTAATTTTTATTTTTTTTAGCAAAAATAAAAGTTTTTTTTGGTTTTTATTTTTTTGAGCAAAAATAAAAGTTATTTTTTGATTTTTATTTTTTCGGGCAAAAATAAAAGTTATATTTTGATTTTTATTTTATCGAGCAAAAATAAAAGTTATTTTTTGATTTTTAGTTTTTCAAACAAAAATAAAAATAATTTTTTGATTTTTATTTTTTCGGCAAAAATAAAAGTTATTTTTTGATTTTTATTTATTCGAGCAAAAATAAAAGTTATTTTTTGGTTTTTATTTTTTCGGGCAAAAGAAAAAGTTATTTTTTGATTTTTTTTTTCGGGTAAAAAGAAAAGTTATTTTTTGATTTTTATGTTTTCGAACAAAAATAAAAGATATTTTTGATATTTATTTCAATTTCTTGAGTTGAAATTCCATAAGCTATAAATTTTTATTTTTATATCGAATAAATAACAAATAACGCAGTTATATTGTATATATATAATACATAAATATATACATATAATATATAAATTTTATGGTTGCCTTTTGTAATATTTTCGAGTTTTATAATCAGTAAAACTTATTTTTAATATGACGATTTTTTTGAAGAATTCTTGTTTTAAAAATAACGATTTTAATAGTATATATTAATACAGTTGTCACAAACAATAACATTGCAAAATATTTGCTGTATATCTATCATCACTGAAAAATTATAATAACAAAGCTAATAACTTTTATTTTTGGTACAAAAAAAATTAGACCCAAAAAATGACTTTTATACTTGCTCGAAAAAATAAAAATCAAAAAATAACTTTTATTTTGCTTGAAAAAATAAAAATCAAAAAATAACTTTTATTTTTGCTCGAAAAAATAAAAACCAAAAAATAACTTTTATTTTTGCTCGAAAAAATAAAAATCAAAAAATAACATTTATTTTTGCTCAAAAAAAAAAAAAAAATCAAAAAATAACTTTTATTTTTGCTCGAACAAATAAAAATCAAAAAATAATTTTAACTTTTGCTCGAAAAAATAAAAATCAAATAATAACTTTAATTTTTGCTCGATAAAATAAAAATCAAAAAATAACTTTAAATTTTGCTCGAAAAAATAAAAATCAAAAAATAACTTTTATTTTTGCTCGAAAAAATAAAAATCAAAAAATAACTTTTATCATCTGACTTTTATGAAAAAAAATAATTTTTACGGTCCCTGGTATAAAATGGTGTATCGTATTGTATATGTACTTATATGTATTATATTGAGTTTGATATAATTTGATGCGATTCAATCAAATGAAAATAAATTTGTTAAATTGAATACAGATGCTAGATATTACAGTCACATTATTAAGAGAGTTAGTTTTCAATTTCATATGCTTAACAATCAAAATTATTGTGTAAAACTAAGTTTGACATTTCAAATTGTGATGTTAATTTAAGATAAATTTAATAGAAATTTTTATTGAAAATTTTTGAATTGTTATTAAAATTTTGAGTAAGATATTATGGATTTCAAAACAAAAATGTCACTTTTCACAACTTAAAAAAATGTTTTTTACAAGGTTCCATACTTTGATTTGTTTAATCCCATATATTAATTTAATTCTGCCAATCTAATTATATATGGCCCGTCTAACAACGTATGGTATAACATATTGTAAGATACAATTAAATATGCCATTTCACGAAATATTACAATGGTAAGTAAATTTTGTATCTTACTGTGCATAATGTCATACTTAAGTACATTAAATTTTACAAACTGGATCACCTTAAGATAATATAAACTGGATCATCTTAAGATAATATAATATTATTTTTACTCGGGTAGCTAATTTTCCCATTATTTCAATACAAAAAATAAAGAGTCACTCATTTTTATCATTATTTGAAATATACAGTAATGATTTAAACATTTTTTAATATCTATTTGTAAACTTATTATTATTTCACTTCTAGTAAGTATAGACATAACTACTTCCTTTTTAATATTTTGTAAGCTGGAAAGTAATGTCATTTTATACAAGCAAGTCATTTATGGTTTTATACATCAAGTATAACATATCGCGATAACTCAGATGGTAGAGCTGTTGACTGACACCCTTGAGACCCGGGTTCAAATCCCGTGTTGGCAGATTTTATTAAAAAAAAATTTCAATAAAAAAATATTATTTTTTTATAAAATTTAGTTTTTTTAAACTTATTGTTTGTTTTTATTGTTATTGTTTTTGTGCATGCTGGTAAGCATATAGGTAACCACATATTTTTCTATTCTTACAAGGTATTTAGCAATGATATGTCATTATTTTGAACGACATCGCAATATAAAAGTGATGATATTTGTAATGACAACGGTTATTACTTACTATTACCAAATATCTACTTATATAACCACTTATATATTAATGCTCTTATACACTGGGATATGTATATAATTTCATGCCTATATAAGTACTTATGTATATGAAAAAATATTTATTTGTATGAGTTTTTTTTTTTCTTCTTTCTTTTTGTGTTGAAAAGTGTATGAAATAACAATGTTTGTGAAGAGATTATTGTGTATGTGTGTATTTGAATGAGTTTAGGCGTTAAAACACATTAAAAAACTTTTCTAATAACAATGCACAGTGGGCTATATCACAAAATTTTTGGAAATAATTTGGCGACTTCTTATGCTATAAACACATAGACGACTGCAGCTACACGACTACAGCCTGTCAAAAATAAAATACACACGTTTATATGAAAACGATTATTTTGGCACCAACACAGTTGCACGGCTACCCGACTACTTTTGCCGCTGTAGTCAACTTAGGATAATTTCTATTTTTGTTGGCTACAATAAAACAAAATATGTAACAAATTAGTGCTTAAAAATATTTTATATTGTTAAACACAAAAAACGTCGCAACATTAAATCATATAATTGCATTATTATTCAAGAGGGGTTAGCTAAATTTATTTTTACGTTATAATAATGTATTATAAATAAGTAATTGTATTTTTAAGTCAACTTTATATACGTGTCTGCAACCATGCATGTTGTTCTATTTTAATAAAGCAAAAAAATATGTAATTAGCATTTTTATTAAAAACGGCTGTTTAATATGTTGCTGTCGTTTCCGAAATAATAAGTAGCTGACCACACGGCGACGATAGCAGTGAACGGCATTTGTAGTCGTGTAGCTGTGTAGCCTGCTGTGGCCTATGTGTTTTTAGCATTACTTAGTACTCCCATTGCTATACATCCCAGGTAGAAATTGCCGATGGTACCAAAATCAAAGTACTGGCAGAGCGTTGGTTAACAGTAATACCAAAAAAAAAGCATTGGGAAAGCACTTATTTGAAACGCTTTGCCAACGTTTGCTGAAAGTGCCTTGCCAATACCTGTTTTGCAAAATTTACAACCGTTTATGAAAAACAACCACTGGCAAAACATCTGTAAACAGTGATTTGCCAACGTTAGCAAAAACGACTTTGCCAGTACTTCTTTGACAAAATTTACGACCGAATATACAAAAATACTACTGGGAAAACATCTTATAAATGTGCTCTGCCAACGCTTATAGAAAATGCTTTGCCAGCACTTCTTTTACAAAATTTACGACCTTATGTGTAAAAATACTACTGGCAAAGCATTGGCTTACAGCGTTTTACCAACACTTGCTAGAAGGGTTTTGCCAGTACATGTTTCACAAAATTTACGACCGTATATGAAAATATACTGCTGGCTAAACATTGGTTTAAATGCTTCACCGACGTTTGAAAAATTGCTTTGCCAGCACTTGTTTCACTTATTTAACTACTGTTTATGAAAATAAGTACAACAGTTTTTTTTATAAATAATTCTTTACTTTATTTATGTAAAAGAGCTATAGCTATCGTTTCACTTTGAAACTTTGTAAGAATGCACTTAACTTCTACTAAATGTATGTTTATTATTACATAATTTTCATTTAAATTTCTTACTATATACAATCCAATTTCTTTTGATGAAAGAGGAAAGTTAAAAAAATCATCAGTTTCATCAAAAACACAACCTTTTACAAATAGGTCATCACATTTGTGCTTAGAATGCTTAATGCTAAAAATTTCATTTATTACCATAACATTTCCGTTACTGAGTGTGCATACATTATTAGGATGAGATGACGTAAATTTAAAACCTTGAATATTAATAAAAGAAAATACAACTTTGGATTCCGAAGATTCTATAACTTTTCCAAGAGAATACTTTGTATTCTTATAAAGTGGATATACCAAAGGGATATTGTTTTTCGAGTTTTCATAATGAAAAGTATGCAATTTTCTATGAATTTGTGCTATTGGATTTTTGGGAGATTTAACAATAGATTTTATATAGCCCAAACTGTTTTCAAAATCGAAAGCAGAAAATTGTGAAACGGGAGCGCCAATGTTAGCAACGTCATCTGCGATATGGATTAGATTATGAAAATTCATTGTTTGCGAACTGGGTCCATAAAAATGTGACATTAGTTCGAAAAATCTTCTTAAAATTTGCTTTACATAATCCGTTTTTAAAGAAGCTAATGTATAAGATGATAAAATCCTACACGATGAATATAACATTAAAAAATGCTTGTACTGATCAGAATTTAATGAATTTTTTAAAACTATAGCGCTACCATATAACAAAAAAAAAACGGAATTGAGTTGCTTTCCAGTTTTTATATCCAATAAGTCAAATGATTTCCTTTGAAATTATTTATACCTTCATTTTGGAAAATGTTTGCTTCCAAAACAAAATCTTTCAGAAATTCTCTCGCAGAATATGGCTTTGAATTTCCAAAAAATAACGCAATTAGAAAAGGCTTGGTCATGTAAAGGTTGGAAAATACTTTCCCCATGATGGACCAGAACCCTCTTTTGGATTTATTAAAAACATCCATTCCATCTACGTGTATTAATAATTTAATTTCATTTTCTCCATAAAAATTTGGATGTATAATAAAATTCAAATTTTCTTTAATACCAAAATATTTAAATTGGCCTAGTGTATCGTCCAAACTTTTCATTATGTTAGTTTCACTTCTAACAGTTGAGGTTCCTAAAAGTGTTTTGGACGATTTTGGAAGGGAAATATAACCTTCAGATCTAAATATCATTAATACCTCATCTATAGATTTTTGAGTGAGTACATGAACATTTCTTAAAACCCAATTTTTAATCTTTAAATCTATGGTGCCATTTATTAAATCACTGTGATCTATTTCTTCTGCTTGTGAAAGTAAATCATCTGAATTTGTTTCATCAGTTGTGTTTAATTCGCTTGAACAATCCTCATCTTCGCTAAAATCGATTGTCGGAATATAATCTAACTCCTCTACATCTTCAGCTTTGTACAATGGAACAAATATTTGGTTTTAGTCAGCTTCTACAACAATATTAATGGCGATATTACCCATATCATCACATGCGTCATTACCTTAAATAATTAAAATTAATAAAACGAAATAACTCTTTATAATTTTACTTACCTATTTCAGAATTTTCTTCGTTGTTTAGAAATCTATGTTTTTTTAAACGTTCATAAGACATTTTGGTGTTTTAAATTTTTTTGTTATAGTTGAAGCCAACAGTCGGTATTGTGCTAAACATTCACATGAGCGATATGCTGCTAATTTGGCAGTTTTCAAATTAAACTAGCGATTTCAAGTAACTTCTGGTGGAAAAAATTAAATCACATATCTTGGTTGCGCAATAACAATCAAAACCTTTTTGGTTTTTCCCAATATATTGTACAACCACCAATATGGCATACACATATCAGACTATATACTAACCAATTTTGATAAACTATTAATTAAATAGAAAATTTTGAGTGGTTTAAAATTTAGCTATTTTTTATTAACCAATGTATTAAAAACAAAAAGTTAACATCAGTGCGTAGGCAACATTGTTGTATTTGACCATTTTACATACTGTGCTGCCATACTACAAACAATTCCTAATTTTTTCGGGAATGGAATTTTAGAGTTAACTATCATTAAAAAATATTAATTATTGATCTTAAACGCAAAAGCGTAAATTGTTTTAAACATAATTTTCAGAAAAAGTCCAGTGTGAGATTGTCAAATATACTCAAGTTTTCTATATTTTTCTTTTTATACTTCAGTTTTTATATATTTTGTTCATGCAAACATAAAAATGATACATATTTAAATCTTCATATTCATATATAAACCATATTAACGCAATAACTTGTTTGTAAGCATATATACAATATTTTATTGATATTTCTCTCAAAAATATGTATTTTTTTACATTTATATAAATTTTGTTATTTTTTTTTTTTTTTGTTTTTAATAATTTTGTTTTGAAATAATTTTTTTAAATAATTCTGTTTTCCAAATAACACATTGTAGAACGCAATCTTTTTTATTAGCTTTTTACTGAAAAAAATGTAACAATCGTTATTTTGTATGTTGATATTTTGGGAGTTTTGCAATCCATATAAAAAATTAGAATTTGTAATCTGGCAACACTGTAAGTATTATAAAATAATTGAAAAAATACAGCCCTGCTGTACAAACGTCGTTAGTGATGGTTACTATTGAATACTCAATTCAACTTGGTACTCGATAATACTTAAAAAAAGCTTTGTTTTTAAGGTAGCAATACACTACGCATTATTGTGCAACTTTTGCAAAAATATTGCAGTGCAAAATATTGCCAGTGAGTATATCATATTTGAAGGTTGTACAATAAATTGGAAGAAATCACAATAAATTGTGCATAATATTGTCAATATTATTGTAGTTTTGACCCACACAGTGGAATAAAATGTACAATAGCAAAATACAATTTTCATCTAAGTGATGTCATACTCTGCAAATTTCATAACTTTTTATAGATATGAAACTGGATTTTTCAAAAAATGCTTTTAAAAACTGGGTTTAACCCAGTTCTTTTTTTCCAAATCGTTTTTAACCCAGTTATAATACAAATGCTCACCAAAATCCAATTTAAACCAGATATCGAGTATAATTTAATGGTATCTGTATCAAGTATTCGGTAATCAGACTATTAATTATTTACAACACTAGTTTTCATATAAACAGTTATAACAGTAAATGAAAAAAATATTTCAATTGGAAAATTTTAAGCGTCGGTATCAGTGCTGGTAAAAAATAAAATTTTAATACAATACAACAATTGAATTAATTTTAATTAAAATTTAAAATGGGCAAACGACAGAAAAGTATTGAAAAACCCGCCGATAATGCTGAAATAGGTGAGTAATTACATGTTTATTTAAAAAGAAAATATTAATTTTGATTTTTCTGCAGAAAAAATTCATGAAATAATGAATTCCATTCCAAGTTTTCAAGAACCCACTACTTCTGCTGAAGCTGAGAAGATGCGGAAGCTTTCAACAGCTCCAATAGTAAAACGTAGAAGTAAGTATAATGATCATACCAAATATTTGTAGCTTTTGTTATGTGTTATGTGTTTTAATTTCCGTGTGCCCGCTAAAGTACACTTTAGTTAAAAAGTGCACTAATGAGGCCAACAGAATTTTCTATGGTATTTTTACCATAATCAAAAAGCTTTAGTGCAACTCTATTGCTTTGTACAAAAATTAATTAATATCATGCAAAAAATTTTCTCAGTGTAGGCACAGAAACTAAATAAATCAGTGTAGGTTTAAAAATTAAATAAAAACTTCTTACTATTTCATTTCAGTTGCAGTTGATGACATACAAAAAATTCAAAGTGACATTGATCATTCGAACGTTGCAGGTTTTCAAAAGGACGGTGTCAAAGACCAAAATAATTGCATTTTAATCGAAGTCAGTGGTAAGTGAATATAATTGAATTTATAAAGTATAAAAGTTTTAAAAAGTTAACTTTTTCAGAGTTAGAAAATGTTAAACGTGATCTTAAGGATGAGATAAGATCACTTAGAAGAAGCATTCAATACGACATGAAGAAAATGAACAACAAAATCGATAAAGTTGAATTTTATATGTCAAATACTAAAAACGTGCGTCCTTTATCTGATATACAGAAAAACCTAGGTTTGCAGTCTCCAATAACAGATTTGGCAGCATTCCATAGCTTTGATAATAAAATCAAAACTGATGAGGAATTTGCTGAAATATTTGTAAGTATTGATTATTAAAACTTAGTATAGTAATTCAACTTTTCCAATTCAACTTTTCCAATTCAACTTTTCTAATTCAAATTTTATTCTTCAGCGTGAATTTTTAAATTTTAAATCGAGAGCCAAATCATTGCATGAGGCAATTGGTGGAGTGCTGTCTGCTGTAATGTCGCAAGACTTACAGATAAAGTTTAGCGCCTGCGGAAAGCCAAATAAAGGTTTGGCTAAACTAAATTTAAGCGGCACTTTTGTGTATGGTGAATTAAAAGGTAATATTTATTTAATACTTTTTTTTAATCAAATTATTTACACTATTTTTCTTGTTCTCAGATACTCTTTTAAAACAATTTGAGAAGGAATCTGAATCGACAATATTATCTAAACTGAGTCGTTGGCTGGCAAATGCCAAAGATAGACATGGAGGAAGACATTCCCGTTAATTTGATTTAATAGCATTAAGGTACTACAATTTTTATTTATATTTGGACAATATGATAATTCAGACCTCATATCTACAATAAAAGTATCTTAAGTTTTTTCATAAAAACGTATTTCAAATACAAATTTAACGAAAAATGTTATTTTCAGACCCAATATTATCAATTTAAAACTATAAAAATACAAATTTCAGCTAATTTTTTCTTTATTTTGCAAAAAAAAAACTGTTCAATACCATTCATATTTTTAAATTTTAACAAAATTTTTCAAATATTAAAAGCAAAACCTTCAAATTTAATCAATTTGAATTAGAAATCATTTAATATTACTAAATAATGCCTAAAATATGAATTCAATTTTTTATTTTTTCTATTTTATTTCATTATTAAATTATTTAATTTTAATTTAACTATTTTATTACACAATGTAATTTATTATTAAATAAATCAAAATACAAAAATAAAAATATTGCGTTTCAATAATAAGTAACGCAATCTTTTTAATGATATAAAAAAAAAATATTTTTTTTTCCCTATTGTTGTAGAACTTTTCAAATTGTTTCGCCAACGCTTTGCCAACCTTCCGAAATACAAACGGCCAACTGAAGATTGACGTTATCATTTCAGTGTTGGCAGAGCACTTAATTTAACAATGTTGCCAACGCTTTGCCAACGTTTCAAACAACGAACGGCCAACTGAAGATTGACGTTATCATTTCAAGGTTGGCCCAACACCTAAACTTTGGAAAAGCGGGCGTCCTGCCAACGCTTGTACGACCTTATACAGTACTTTGCCAACGCTTTGCCGTTTGTATTTTTCTACCTGGGATGTTTTTTGTTAGGCTTTAGTAGCAAAACACAAATATGTTAATTTCGGATAAGAAACAAAAAAAAAAAAATGGCGAGCACTGAAAATTGTATATGCAAAAAGTTTTCAATTTTGAATAGTCATATTGCTGCTCCGAGGGTGTTTGTAAGGTTCAAAATAAAAACTTAACCTCGATATTACGTTACTTATATCTATTCGAAATTTCACTGCAATCGGACAACGGAGTAAGAAATGGCCAAATTATTCCCAAAAATGTTGTGATATATCCCACTGTACAATGTTCTATAGAAAAACACCAAATACATTTCAAGTCTATATAAAAGGCAACGCTTAGAGAAAACTTTAAAATCATTATAACAAAAAAAAAAACAGATTGTTTAAAAAAATTTTTTTGATTGAAAATTGTTTGCTTTAGTCTACCACAAAATTAGATAAAAATAAGTGGGTTAATATAAAAACAACTGACATAGTATTAATAATAGCTTTATAACCAAAAAAATGTTTCTCAATTCTAATATACACAGAAAGAATGTTCTTTGACGAGCTTAAATGGAATATTTCTCTAAAGTTAAGATAAAAAGGATAATTTTTTTGTAAAACGTACTTTTTTGAAAAAAGGTAATTTTATTGAAAAAATTTACTTATTTGTAAATGTTAACATTGTATTTCCTTTGCAAAAATGTGCGTTTTTGGAAAAGGTTATTTTGTTTTTAAAAAGTGTAATATTTTTTAAAGAGTACTTTTTTAAAAATTTTACTTTTTAAAAAATAAATACTTTTTGAGTGCAAGACACTTTTGTAGAAAAAGTACTTTTTTTTGAAAAAATATACATTTGTGATTAGGATTTTTTCGACTTAAGGTCATGAATCAATATTAAAATTATTAAATAAAATAAAACCACCAGTGTTTAAATTTAAATTTTAAGATGTTTATATCCGATATTTCGGTTAACGTCGTTATCCATAATCATGGAATATAAAAATTAAAAAACGCTATTTGCGCTGAGTTGTAACCACTTCTTGTCTGCTTTGCAATTTTATGTCAATCAGACAAGAAGTGGTTACGCTTGTGTTTTTATTTAATAATTTTAATATTGATTCATGACCTTAAGCCGAAAAAATCCAAATCACAAGTTACAACACCGGTCAACAAAAATAAACTTTTCAACAAAATATACATTTTTTGAAAAACATACTTTTTTTGAAAAAAATACACTTTTATTTCATAAAAGTTTATGTTTTTATGCAAAAAGTATTTTGTTCTAATCGTGATGTCCGTACAAATCTCATTTTACCTAATTTCGCTTATGTAATGCACAATAAAAAAACCTTGGTGGAAACACCACAACTTTGGAAGAACAATTTTATGAAGATTAGATCAGTAGTGCGATTCAGGAACTTGTTTGAACAATAATCGAATGGTTTAAAAAAGTTAACCACAAAATTAACGATGACTTTTTTTTTTCATTAACATTTTTTGTTTTTATAATAAAACTCCGTTTTCTGTTTATGTAAAATAAATTTCACAAAATCATCCAAACTAAACTGCTAGTTAGTCAATTTTGGCTAGTCGTAGTCTGTACGCAAATTGTATTTAAAATACAGTTTAATAATAATAAAAAAAAAAAAATAACATTTTTAAACGATATTCGCTAAAGTCAGCTGTTGTTGTTATTTAAACGACAACAATTTTTGTGTTGTTTATTTAACAGAGAAAAATTTAAACTTTTTAATAAAAAAATAGTGTTGTATTAAATGAATCACTTAATTTATTAAAATTTTTATAAAAAAAAGTTAGCCCAAGCAACAAAAGTAGACGATATATTTTGCGATCTCAGGATCGTTAAAAATTACTTCCATAACGAATTAACGACAAAACTCAGTCTTAACATATCAAAAGTTGACATTTAACAACAATATTAATTAGTAGTTATTTTCTAATTTTTCTAACGATACTTGTTAAAAAAAAACGTAAACTTATCAACAAACGTTTTTTGTCTAGTTAACAATTTTTGTCGTTACTTCATAAAATTTCAAAGCAAATAAAATTTAAATTAACAACTTTATTCAGTATCCCAGCCAAAAAACTCGATTTGGGAAGCAGTTGCTGCCTTTATATGCTTCCAAAATAACGCTTCACCGCCATACATACTATAAAGCAATTATTTAAGGCATTCTGTAGTTCTTCCCAAAATGCCTATTTTGAAGCAATAAAGTATGCATACAATGAAGAAATAAAGTATGCATACCATGAAACACTAATGTTGTCAACATACAAAAAAGAGTTTCTTAGTGCCTAAGAAGGCATCAATTTATTGCTTCTAAGAGCACATGAAAGAAGCGCTTTAAAAGAAACATACCAAGTGGGACATCGCGAACAAAAATCATGCCTTCTAGAACGCTTTCCGGAAGCGCTTCGTAATTGAATAATGCCTTCCGGAAGCGCTTCTTTGAAGTAGTATTTTTTGCTGGGATCTCTTATCAAATATTAATAAAAATATATAGAATAAGTGCGCCCCGGTAGGCTAGTTGGTAGCGAGCTGGCTTATCAGTGCGGGGGTCGTGGGTTCGATTCCCACCAGAGGCACTGGTCTGTTTTCGCTA
This sequence comes from Delia radicum, assembly GCA_021234595.1. Taxonomy (NCBI): domain Eukaryota; kingdom Metazoa; phylum Arthropoda; class Insecta; order Diptera; family Anthomyiidae; genus Delia; species Delia radicum. The sequence continues at coordinate 274,622,328 of CM037851.1, read as the reverse complement.
CAACGCGCCGAAGGCCATAGTAGCTAGTGCTCGGTTAGGGTAATAGCATATAATTTGTAATTATATGATTATTAATTAATAAAATAAAAAAAAAAATAAAATATAGAATAAGATTTTCTTGATAGTCTTTTACATATACTGTTTGTCAAAATATGTAAAAATTGACAGCTGTGACGTAGGCTGCACGCAAGTTGAAAGCAATTTCAATATTTGTGAAAGGAAAAACAAAAACAACTTCAACTTCAACAGAATTGTAATCAGCTGTTTTCTTGGACGTAAATTGATACACTCCACTTGAAAGAGAAATCTGAAGCAAGTTCGTTTCAATTATAGAAAGTGTGAGTGGATTGGTAAAAAAGTGCGAATGCATTAAAACTTGATAGGCAAAACTTGATCGTATAACCCTCAAGTAATTCAACCGACATTTATCGTTAGTTAACGAAATTGTTAAGAAAGTTAGAGAATTGCACTACAGCCCAGAACAAGGTTCTAAATTTTAAAGATTTTCACTTCCTTTTGAAGAGTGCAGACAAAAAAAAAATTGATTTAATATGTATGCCTTTTCAATTACCCCCCACATTATGTTGTAATGATGTATCATAATTTGAATAACTTTAATATTTAAAATCAACAACCAAGCTCATAACTTTGTGTGTACTCATTTTTTACAAGCTCTTAAAATTCTATTGTACTGTTTTTTTTTTCCTTTATTTAAAACATAAATCAACATGTGGGTTGTATATGATTGTTATAATTTTAAAATGTCATTATTGTTTAAAATAATTTTGTTAATAAAGAAATCTCTTTATATGTACGAGTACTCGTATGATACTTAAACTTAAATACACATATAAAAGAGACGTTTATAAATTGTGCTATTTTAAAAGAAATGTCATAATTTACATGTGTTGTATTGTCATAAATTCATCTTATTTAAAAAAAAAAAAAAAATGCTTACTCATACACTTACTAACAATATACATATAGCAACATGTATGATATAATAACTTTATGAATGTGTGTATTTTAAAGTCCTCTTCATTTCCGGAAAATGTACTTATTTTTTATATTATGTGCGTGTGTATGTGTGTGCAAGTATTCTTTTATGACAACCATACACATCATTTATAAACAAATCCTGTCATACATTTAAAACCACTTGAATGATATTTAAGTGCATGTGTGTGTGTGTGTGTGTGTGTGTGTGTGTGTGTGGGAGTGTGAGTTTATTGTTATTATTATTTATTCTAAACTGTTTATGTAGCATAAACATTTTTTTTTTAGTTTACGCTTATGTATGTATGTTTTGTACTCCCAGGCTTCTGTATGTTTTATTGTATTCATGATTTTCTTCGTAAGCCAATAGATTTTATTTTTTTATAAATTTTATATTGTGGGATGTGTTGAAGTATATATTTTATGTAATTTTCATTACAAAACTTATATAATTTAACTTCATTAGTGTATTTCATTTTAAATTAACTTGAATTCCCTCATTGCTATATAATAACTTTTGTAAAACTGACATTGTACTCATATTGCTTTTTGTTATATCACAGGAATAAAAAAAATAAAAAATTACATATGAGTAATATGCAATTTGTAATTAAAAATATTAATAATACGTATATTATACTATTACTAATGAAGATGCGGATTTAGTTAATTTTATGTTTTTATACTCATTATGGATATTTTTAAACAGAATATAATATTTCTTATAAATAAATACATTTTTACAAAAATCTGTGAGTCGCCTTCTACACTCATAATAATCCATGCTTAAAAATACAAATATATTTTTCGTAAATTTTTTTTCGTAGAATGTACAAACATTTTGTTTATATTACAAAAAAAAACAAATTATATAAATTTACAAATTTCGTAAAAAATACAAACATGATTTCGTAATATTTTTTTTAGTATATTGTACAAAAATTTGTAATGTTACAAATATTACATATGGATGTTGAGTGGTTAGAGGTCGGATTTGCAATCAGAAGGTTGCGAGTTCAACTCCTGGCCAGGACAAATTTTTTTTTTTTTTTTAGTTTTTATATTTTTTTTTTGTTAATTAATGTTTTTTAAATTTCTATGTTTTATTTTTTTATTTCATTATTACTATTTTTGTGTTTTGATATAAATGGATATTTTGTATTTTGTTTAATAAAGAGGATCCTAAAACAAGTTAAAGAGGACCCGAAAACACTACTTCCACTTTAATTGCCGGGATTAGTATGAAATTCAATAAAACAAATATTTAAAAAGATAAAATATTTAATAATAAAATGCAATTAATTTGAAATGGTTATTTAAGTTTTTTATTATTATTATTTTATTATTTTTTTATTTTGTTTTTTAATATATTATTTGATATATTTATAAAAAAATTATATTATTTTATTTAGTTCAATAAACATAATAAAAATATTTAATTGCCATTTTACCTTTTTTTATTAAATATTTGTAGCATATTTTTCTAGTTGTCATAAAAATTTCATAATATTTTCGACTTAAGTTCCTTTTTAGTTTATGGTATTGCATCAGCTACTTTGGTGCAAATGGTAGAGGGGTCTACTTGAACACAGCAGGACGTCACTGAAATCGTGAGTTCGATTCTGGTGTGGCACCATTACATTTTTTTTTTTTAATTTTAAAATAAACCCGTAAGGTATGCACCACATTTTTATTTAAAAAAAGTTTTTACAAAACTTTACGAAATGTGATTTGTATATTCTACAAATTTTTTCGTAACCAAAACTTTCGTAAAATGAACAACGGTTTTCGTGTATTTTACCTATAGATTATTATGAGTGTATTAATATTAAATGATTTTTTAAATATTTTTGCAGTGTTTTAACTTATTTACGTGCGCCCCGGTAGGCTAGTTGGTAGCGTGCTGGCTTATCTGTGCGGGGGTCGTGGATTCAATTCCCACCAGAGGCACTGGTCTATTTTCGCTATAACGCTCCGAAGGCCATAGTAGCTAGTGCTCGGTTAGGGTAATAGTATATAATTTGTAATTATATTTTAGTTTGAGGCCATTCTTTATATTTCTTTATTAGGACATTGTCCTTACAAATAATCTATAGAGTTTTTGTTTTAAAATTTATTAATTGACCACTTTCGGTAATGCGTTGATAGATCTATTTCGGTAATTTTCCAAGTTGCTAGGTTTGCATGAGGTTGCCATGTCATTACAGTCATTATTTAAAAAAAATACAATTATTAAAAATATATTTTTCTTTTTACAATGAATAGATATTGAAAATTTCGGTAAATCTGTGCTTGTTTAATTCAATTTTTACTTCTTTTTCTATCATTCTCATTTTTTTAAATTACGCTTTAGTCTTTGACATGTGACATTCCAATGTACACACAGAAATGACAAAGGAAATAATACGGACAAAAAAAGACAACTCTGTATTTTATTTATCTTATAAATACAGAACTGTATTTTAATTGTCTTATTAATTGTAAAAAATAAATATTCGCAAGATCTTAAGCAAGAATGTTACTAAAATAACGAAGATGCTCATAAAAAACAAACTGATCAGTTTATAGTTGGAGCAACTATAATATGGCTGTACTTAGAGAGATTAATATGATAATAAATATTATATTATGATTGTAGACAAGAGAATAATATAATAACTGAAAAAGAGATAGATTTTTACTATAACATGATTAAAGCAACCATATTATTGGTGAAATATGATTGATACAATAATAATATAATTGAAACAACCATTTATGGTTGAAGGAAACATTGTTTTGTAGTCGGAATTACATATTTTTCCTCTGCGTGTAAACGAAAAATGTGAAACTTCTAAAATGCTCCAGATTTTACATTATTCTTATGAATTTTTGGCTTTTTAAATCCTTTGATCTATTAAGTTGTTGTCTACAAAAATTTAATAAATCCTTTAAAACTGCAATTATAACCTACCCTCGAGCAAACACAATTATGTTATATTAAAAAAAAAAAATCAAACCACTTTGATTTTAACAATATGGTTAATATAATCCTTTGTATATATCAAAAAAACATTAATTTAATTTTTATTTCCAAGCCTAAAGCCTGAAGCAATTTACGCCTAATTTAGAAAATCCTTAGATATAATGAAAATTAAATTTAATTTCTATTTCATCTCCACAAAACCTAATTTTTTTTTTCCTCACTATGCTAATATTCTAAAAACCTAGACAACTAAATAGACTTTTAAGATGACAACGAATGAGATTAGTTAAGCCAGAAAAAAAAATGAATGTCATCTAACAAGAGCAACAATAAAAAAAGACTTAACAAACCTTAAGACGCAAGAAAACCCCCGGCCTAAATATGTAAACTGTCTCCTTTAAATATTTACTCACTTAACTTTGTTATAATGACGAGAATGAAGAAAAATCTCTGATGAAATAAAAAAATCTGTCTTTTACAAAGGCAATATTAACAAAATAAATTTAAAGATTAAAAAAAATATATATATAAACAAATTTAGTTTATAAACTTGAAAGAAATACAAATTTGTTTAAACATCTACTATTATACCATGTTTTTAGATAACGTTTTTCTTAACACGAAACAAAAAAACAATGACAAAATACATTTAGTCACTCCATTCGTGTAGCGGCGAACGTCTTGTAAAAACCAGTGCTTAAACAGAAAGGTAATATATATCCAGATATCTACATACAATGTATACAAACGTGTATGTGTATAGAAAAGGTTAGATTTTTTATTTTTTTTCAACCACAAACTTTTAAAAGGGCTTGAAAACTAAATAAAGTTAACTAGTTTTCAAAAGATTTTTCAAGATATTTTTTTAACATCAACTTTTGGCTTCTTTTGTGGTGTGCATGTGTGTATTTTTTAGTTTAAGACCGTCTCTATTGAAAACAGTTTAATATAAAAATTGATTCTAACCAAAACAAGCATGCATAAGTTATAATGTAAACACCATTGTAGAAAAGAAAATTTTGTTTAACTTCCATTTTTTTCTTTTTCTTAAGGCATAAGAAAATTGAAATGTACATAGACTTTTTTTAAACAAGTTTTTCATACAATCTTATCTGGTGTTTAGTAAAAGAAAACTCACACATACATATATCTCAAAAACACAGAGAATGGCTTTAAGAAGAGATTTTTCATTCAAAAGTCATGTTAAGGCTTTGTAAAAAAAAAATATACCAACATTAGGGTGGCCAAAAAAAAAAAAAGACTGTGGAATTTAGAGCTCCACCAGGCTACCCCTGTTCCAATAGTACTCAGTAATGCTAAATTAACGATTTTTCAGGGTTATACCGAAATTTAAGAGAAATTCAAATTCTATATAGATATAGGAAGCTTTTTGCACAGAATTAAAATAAAGTATTTTTGTAACCTATCTGAAGTCAAAACCCCTAAATTAATCCATCGTTTCGAAATATAGGCCTAGTGCACTTCAAAAAAATATTTTCGTTTAAAACTTTGTCCTATTATCAATATATTTCTCGATCTACTTAATGCATTTTCAATGTTAAACCTCTCGTTTAATTTGAGTTGAAGTTCATAATATGAACATGCTTTTGATATGTACACGTTTTAGAATAAATCTAAAGGTTGTAAATAGAATTCCAAAAAGAGACAAACTGCAAGACCCCTCCGGCGTTCAAAAATACCCTTGCATATTTCGCTACATAGTTTTTCTCAAACGAGTATTAAATTTATATAGGATTCCAATCCATGAAAAATTCAAAAAGTTTTTAAAAGCATCTCCGCAATGTTGACCCATAAATAATTTTTATTTATTTATTTTTATTTTTATTAAATAATCATGAAGCCACAGGCCAACCGATTACAGTAGATTTTTGACAGTTTTCATACATAATAATCTTAATATTATTTAAAATTAATAGTATATCTATACTTTTACGTCTATATAAAAAAATGCATTTTCAAATTGCTAAATTTCCATATCACGAATATGGTTCATCTGTTTTCCCCCCATGAAATTGGCAACCAATGGTGTATGTACCGAAACTGAGTAATATAAAAAGCGCTACAAAATTGAGTTAAACAGTCTGGTAACTCAAACTATAAAAGACTGTTGCAAAAAGAGTGTATAAAAACGGGGTAATAATAAAGAATGAGTTCGAGTTGAATGTGCAAACTCAAATCTTGAAATGAGATATGATGGCGATGCACCTTTAAATACTTTATAAAATAGAGTCAATTGCTCGTGTATGAGAGTTAAAAAAATAATGGTTCATAATTCGTAAACGCGAGCAAGTGAAACATTTTTGACTTCAGACTCGAATTAAGCAGGAAGTTTAAACTCTTCGGCAATAAAAACACTTGAATTAACTTTTTTTTTTACTTATTATTATTCTTTTTATTATTCTTTTCTATTTTTTTACAATATATTATATAATTTTAGAGAGAGATGCGTCTATTTGCATTTTCATGAATTTAGAATTAGCTGAGATCATAGAAGATAGGTGGAATAGTATTTACAATGACCAAATTATACACTCAGGGAACTTCTGCTGTAAATATTTTTAGTTGTTTGAGTTGCACTATAGTATCTTAATTTTTTAGTAGAAATAATTTAAGTTATGACCACAATTTTAGTGCATTAAAAAAAAAAAAAAACAAACCACATCAAATTACTGTATTATGAATTTACATTTATTGTATACAGTAGTTATTTATTTAAAAAATAAAACAAATAAATATTTGTTTACTTTTTACTGCATATGTTGTTAACTTTTACTACAATCGTGCCTCATTTTTGAACAGTAAAAAACAAATCATAATGTTAGTTGAATTTACTGAAATGAAATTCATGTGAAATTTCATTTGTTTTTAACAACATTTGCAGTGGTCTTTACCTACATAGTATTCTGAGTGTATAAATACAGTATAAAGCAATAGTAAATAGTAAAAAATATATAAACAAATATAAAACCGCTAAAACGTTAGTATTTGCACGTAACGAAACCCAAAGTAGCGACCTCTAAATATCGTCCGCTTTTGCAAATTTTTGGTAAACACGTAAATTTTGATATAAGGAACAAAAGCAAGCTTGTGCAAAATGAATCGGAATATATTTTTATTTGTCCATACAAACGTGGGCCAGTCTAACCAGCATAAATACATAACATACACGTTGTTTTGTTTAAGAATTCATTAACAGTGGCTCATGAGTTACAGTTTTGTTTGAGAAAAAATAATATAGATCAACATGTCGTATGAGTGATATTTTGCTTTAATTAATATTAATCATACTCCTGAAATGTAAATTCATGTAAAAAGCCCATATTAATAGTTGAAAATATTCGATAAATAGTTACTATATTTGCTTCTTCAGCAATTTCAATGAAGTTAAAAATTACGGTCTTCAAAATTCATTGAAAACTTTAACCCTTTACTGTATGCCTTTACATGTAGTATGTCTCATAATTATAAGGTCACTTAATTTTTTTGATTTTCTCTTAAAATATTGCTCTGATCGATTTGGTTTCTTTGGAAGAATTATTTACCTTTTCAGGTACTATTAGTTCACGCTACGGTAACATACTTTTACGCTGTTGTGACTTTATTTTTTTTTACGTAACCCATTATTTAGTATATCATAATTATAAGGTTAATTTATTATAAAACAAAAATAAATAATATTTAATTATAATTTTTAGTTAATATGGCCACCTTTATTGGTAATTAAACTAAAAATTCTATTTTTCATACTACTGACTAAATTATTATTTGTATTATCATAAATTTTTCCTATTATTCTAAAATGGCCGTTTTTAGAGAAGATATGACATCAAATTGGCGGTTTTCGGCATAAACACGCCGAGATAAAATTCCCCATACATTTTCCATAGGATTTACATCTGGGGAACATGCTGGTCAATTCATTACATCTATATTTTTTGCTAGAAACCAGTTTTTCGTACAGGCACTGTTATGAATTGCGGTGTTGTCCTGCTGAAATATAAATTTTTTATGGAGTTTTGAGCTAGAAAAGGCACTAAACTCATTTTCAAAGTTGATACATAGTCAGTGCTTTTCATTCGATATGAAACGAACTGAGTTTCCAGCAATTCATCTGCACAAAATGCTCCCCAGACCATTAAAGAGCCATCACCAACATTTTTCTAGAATCTCTCCAATATACTCGATATCCATCTGGACCATCCAAGTTCCTTTTTTTTTTATCGGAAAATATAACCTTAGACAATTTGTTTTTTATTACTTCATTTTAAAGAAAGAAATTAAATGGCTTAGCTGTTCCCACTTTGTATCCATATTTTTTCTCGCAAATTCAAGTCTGGTCGTTTTATGCCGGGACAATAGTCTTGCAAATTGTTTAATTTTGGAGTAAACAATGTTTTTATTACTTGATACAACACGACGTATAGTTGATTTTGAAACATTTGTTCCACTTTTTTGCTGAATAGTCCTAAGGCTGTAGAAGGAATTACTCGCCAAATGCGTAATGTGCCTTATGTCTCGTTCCGAAAGTTTATTTTTACAGCCAGATCTCTTATAGCATAATTGTGCTGATAATTTAAAAAATTTTGGACCACACAAAGACTTCTAGCTATTTTTCTAGAAATTTCTCGTAAAGAAAGGTTTTCATCTTTGTACGCCACAATTGGACCACTTTCAATGTAAGCTAATCTACATCCGCGCGGCATTTAAAAATAGAGAACAAATCCTTTCTAATGACATCAAACACTTTGATAATTATTTTACTTCTGATCTATTTTGTTTTCTTAAAATGACCTTATAATTATGCAACTTTAATTAACGGTATACTTAAAAAAAATAACAACAAAATTTTCCATTATACTTCAGTTAAGAGGACATGCCAAGATGAATTACTCTTTCAAAATGATCGGAGCAATATTTTAAGAGATAATCACAAAAATAAAGTGACCTTATAATTAGGAGACATACTATATATAAAAAATATTATTATAATCTCTAGAAAAACGTGTGCAATGCACACATTATTTTTTTTAAAATTCAGAAAGCTGAAATTAAACATGATAACATTTGACGGTTTGGACTTATTCTTGATACAACAAAAACAAAACCGAAAGATCAACTTTAGAGAACAGGCCACATTACTTAATATTTTTTTAAATATAAAAAGTTAGACGGCACACTTCTTATATGAAAATTTCATATAAAAAACTTTGCAGCATATAGGAGAATACTCAAAGGATTTTACCTAGCGCAAACTTAAATTCAAAACAATACTCAAGGACACTAGTCACACGTCCTTTTACGGATAGCTCCTAGAATTCGAGCTTATAGCTACAAACAACTGTCCAATATTTCTGTGATTTTGCTCTCTAAGTGTTTCGAGGTCTATCTGAGAATTATTAGGCAAAATAACGTATTTTTCGGTAGTGGTAATTCACAATGAATGTTGACATAAATGAGCGAAATAAAGTTTTTTTTTTTTGTCATGGTTGGAAGGTAAACCCGCTAAAATCCCCTTACCGACTTATTAGTCTTTCAATTAATTTTTGTTATCTTTAAAATTCTGTTACCGAAATAACTGAAATACCCTTAAAATACCGTTATCGATAAAAATTATTCGTAAAATACGGCTAAGAAATTAATCTAAAAAAGCAGTACAAAAAAATATTTTCACCCAAATAATCTAAAATAATATTATAGCTACCGATGTCTTTTTGTTTGTTCTTTATAATATTTGTCCCTTTTACTCCATCTCGCATAGTTTCCAAGATATGGCATATTTTATGATTTATAATAAAGAAATTTTTAAACTTTAGCAGTAAATTAGCTAAATTCAATTGAATTGATTCAATTAGAAGACTTTGAACAATTTTATCTATAGACTTTTATTGTTTAGTTTAAAATGTAAGCGCTACTCATATATTGTTATAAACCTTATACAAATTACTTTCAATCCACTGTGATCCCACACATTTCATAGTAACTCACTTGATATTTACTTTCTATCAAAATATCCTCTTAGTTCAATATCAGTACTTTTTATCCATATATACCTTTGTATTTCTATTTACTTCTTGTCGTCATCTTTTATGCTGTCCTATCATATGAGTATCATATGAACTGCTGCTTTTTATAAACTACACTTTATAAAGACTTCATGTAATATATTTTTTTTACCATTTATCTTGCGTTTTTTTTTGTACTGTTTAATGGAGCATGTTTTTCACAACTTTTTTTTTTCTTTACCCTTACTTTAATTTTTTTTACAACAATATCAACTCATACATATATTTTTTCTTTGATTTTTTCCCACTTTTCTTTAATAAAAACCAAATCACGTTTTTGTGTTTAAAAATAAATTTTTTTCAATTGAGGTTTAAAGGGAAACTAACCCAGTCAAAAGTTTTGAATGTCATTGATATCTCTTAAATCACACTCTAATTAATTTCTGTTGAAATTTATCCAACTTATAGTAGGAAACTGTACTCCTACTATAAGTTGGGTAAATTTACTCTATGTGTGTAAATGAAAAAATACGCACATTGAGAGTAAGTTTGTGAACACAAAGTTGGTAAATTTACAATGGAAGTGCGTAAATTTTTTATAAAATTTATAAATAAATGAGCAATTTTACCAAATTTTCGTGTAAAAAAACATGATTTACGTGCAATTATACGTATAAAATGCGTAAAAATACATATTGATAAGCGTAAAAACCCCCTTAAAACGCGTATCTTTCCCTTCCGGTAAAAAAGAATAATAGCCCAAATTTTTTTCAAATAAAAAAAAAATGAATTTTTAGAAAGAGTTTTATTAATGTGTTGTATAATAATAAATTTAATAATAAATATTTGTATATAAGTTGTTGTTCATATACAGAGCTTAAAAGATTGAATTCTATTTTAAAAAAATTAAATCGGATTTTTTTAAATCGAATGATTTTTTTCTTCTATCATTGCGAATTCAATAATTGGGAGTTCAATCTATTTTTAACTTAATTTAAAAAAAATCGCCAAAATTAAAAATAAATTACTAAAATTTGCCAAAATTAAAAAAAAAATCGCCAAAAATAAAAATATCGCCAAAAATTTCTAAAAGTGAAAACATTGCCAAAATTAAAAAACTTCAAAATTTAAAAACGGCGAAAGTAAAAAATCGCGAAAATTAAAAAAAAATCACCATAATTGATAAAAAATTGCTCAAATTGGAAAAAGTTGTCCGATCTGTTAGCTTTTGAAACATAGGCGATGTTTCAAATAAATACTCTTTTTTATCTGCGATGCTTACTTTTCGAGAAAAACGCCAATCCAGCCAATCAAATCGAAATTTAGGATCGTTGTAGGGGGTAAGGGGGTTGAGTTTTAAACAATGGTGCAGCAATTTTTCCCCCAGCTCCATTAGTTTTCGTAATATAATTTACATATTAAAATTGACTAAATAAAAAACGTCCATAACTCAAAAAATAAAAAAGCAACTGGAAAATGTTTACACAGGTGTTCAAAACTCAACCCCAATACCGGCCTGATTGGCTAGGTTCCTAGATAGCGTTTTTCTCAAAAACAAAACATCGCAAAGCTAAAAGAGAATTTATTTGGAACATCGCCTGTGTTTCTAAAACTAATAAAGATACATTTACAGCTATTTTAAGTTTCTCGTCAATATTTTTCGTTTTTTCAATTTAAGCTTTCTTTCCAAGTTGAATATTTTATTTCATTTTTGGCGATTTTTTTTGCAAATTTTTTATTTCGAATTTTTTTTTCATTTTTAGCTATTTTTCTAATTTTAGGCAATTTTTTTAATTTTTGTCGATTTTCTCTTAATTTTAGGGATTTTTCTAATTTTTTTGCGATTTTTTTAAATTTTAGCGATTTTTTTCATTTTTGGCGATTATCTTTAAATTTTAGCGTTTTTTTTTTCAAATTTGGAGATTTTTTTTTTAATTTCAGCGATTTTTTTTTTTTTTTAATTTTAACGTTTTTTTTTCATTTTTGGTGATTTTTTTATCTTAAAGATTTTCTCAATTTAAGCGATTTTTGGCGATTTTTTCAATTTTGGAAATTTTTTCAATATTGGCGATATTTTTAAATCGATTGAGTTAAAACCGACTGAATAAATCGATTGAAGAATTTTATTCTTTAAAGCTCTGTACATACATTATAATTTGAAAATATTTTTCCACAATTAGGCTGCAAACACTTGGAAAAAAACTATAAACTAAAAACTATCACAAATACTACAGTTATACATTTTTTTCCATTAAAACTGTGAAGAAATTAAATTTTTTAGATTTTTTTTTTTGCTTCATTTAATTTGTTTAATTTTTTTTTTCTATTTAAAAATGTCAAAATATTAATTACTAGTATAAGTTAGTATATTTACAAACTTTGTGCTTGATAATTTTATTTAACAAAATAATACTACTTTTAGGCATAATGTGTTTAATTGTAAACACATAATTGGTAAAAATACTGTAAGTGGGTATTATTTTATATAAAAGTGTGTGCAAAATAGTTTTACGCATTTTGATGTATAAATTTACCGAATTAGCGTAATAATACATGAAACTTTACTCGTTTTATAGTAGTAAATTTACAATCATTTTTTAGAGTGCACTTTTGATTTTCTGTTATAGGATGAATTTTGAAAATCTTAGTTGATATTTTCATTAAATACTGATTTTGACATAGATTTTTTAACCCTTTAAAAATCATACAGTGTGATTTTTTTTGTGATATTTTGGAATTTTAGAACTACACTCAAAAAAAAATAAGTTAGTAGAAAAAGTTAGTAAAACATCTTGTTAGTCAAGTATACTATTTTTCAGCAAATGTTTTGCTAAAATTATGTTTTCAGCCAAAATTTTCGGTATACTTATTCATCACTTAACCCTCTAACCGGTAAGGCTGCCTCAGAGCGGTATTCGTTAAATTTACGACAAATGAGCGTTTTATACTTAGAAGTTAATATATTCCGATAGAAAACTAAATTTTCTAAATATTTTGCGAAGAAATTTTTCGTGTGCCGTCCACGCTTTATAAGAGATAAAACCAAAATCAAAATTTTGTAAAATTAATTTAATTTAATTATTTAAAAAAAAATATAGTTCTCAAAAATCTAAAAAACCAATTTAAGTAGACTAAAAACTCTTTATAATAAAATATAAGTAAGGTTGAAGTTTTATCTTTAATAATAAGTCCTTACTTTAGTCCAAGGACTCACAGTATTTTATTAGGATTCCTCTAAAGGACAACGTCTTAACTTATAAACTAATTGACGGATTTTTATGAAATTTTGGAGAAAGAAGACATTAAGTATTAATAGCAAAGAGTTGAAGTTTGAACAAAATATGTAGGCGACATTTCGGCTATTATAAATATTATCGATGTGGACAAAATTCTCAAACCCTCAATAATCAGCACCCAAAAATCAAATTTACCCTTGAGAAGGAGGTTAACAAGCAAATTTCATATTAAGACACAAGTCTACTTAGACACAAGTCTACTTAGACTGCTTCCAGCAGGATTATGAATTTCAACGCTACCCAACCCAAAAGCCAGATCATAAATACCGCGAAAAATTTCATTGAAAGAGTTATAAAAATAAGCGACGACGAATTTCACACCAAAAACATACGAAAAATCTACTCGATACTCATCGAAAACAGTTTTCCAACAAAACTAATTAAAAATATGATAGAAAAAACTAATAGGCGTTTTAAAAATAACAGCAAAATTAGCAACAGAGAGGATAAACGTTTTTACAGTGTACAATGCATCCCTGGCTTAACAGATAATAAAAACATAAGAACAGCAATAAAACAAAATAACGTCAGCTTTGCATACAAAGCAAACAAAACAATGAACACAGTTTTTACAAATGTCAAAACTCCAATTGACCAACAACAACAAAATAATATTATTTATCAGATATCTTGTAAGGGAAGCAATGATCAACAATGCAATCAAATATACATCGGAACGACAAAGAGGGCGAACATAGAACAGATATAACAAAAGGAAAAGAGTCGACAGCATTGGCACAACATGTACTTTTAACAGGCCACACAGCTGATCTTGAACAAGTGAGGATAATAGATAAAGAAAACATTGAAAGAAAACGATTTACAAAGGAAAGCTTACACATACAAAAGCAAATAAACAGAACCATGAACTTGAAACAAGACACAAATAATATCAACGCTAGTCACATGGTTGCCATTAAATAGTCTGTGTTTTTAAATGATGATGTGTTTAAATGTAGTTTCGTGTTTTATATGTTTAATGTTATATGTTAAATGTAATATTTTTGTATTTTAATGTAATATTCAAAAATTGTAAGTTTTAAATATTTTGGTATTATGTTTGTGTAATAATATTATGTTTTTTATAATTAAATAGACGAAATCCCCAGAAGAAGTCGACAAAAAATCGAAGAAACGTCGGGAAAAATTGTAATAAAAATTAAGTTTTAATTAGAAAAACAAAATTTAGGTCTTATTAGCTAAGTAAATAATAAAAAAAAAAAAAAAAATATATATAAATTGAAGTTTAAATACTTTTTCGTCTAATTTCTCTTATTCTAAAAAACGAAAATCGCGATATCTTCTTAAATAGGAGCAGAAAAAAAATAGTTTTTCGAGTGTGGTTATATGTTGGTAAGAGAAATATTTTTTGTCCATAACTTATCTTTTATATGCTTTAGTTTTCAAAATGCTCATATCGCCTAGATTAGGCAACGATAAACAATTTTGTTGAAGAACTTATTATTTGTTTTTCGAGTGAATCACATGGCTTGAATTTCGTTGCAAAACATCGTCGGCCAGTTAGAGGGTTAAGTGTTTTGAACTAATGTGTTATTAATATTTTACTAATGTTTAACTAATTTATTTTGCTAAAAAAATTGTGATGATAAGCAGATTAATAATGTGTACAACAACCAAAATGAAGAAGCACATCTATTTAAAATATTTAACTAACTTATTGCAGTATTTTTTTTTTTGCCAAATTTGCGTTTTCTGAAAACATTTTAGTTAAAAGCTTTTACTAAAACACTAATTTTGAACAAATGTTTAACTAATTTTTGTTGTTACAAAAATTATGCTGATAAACATAATCAGAGCATAGATAACAAATAAAAAGACGAGATTTGGATATCGTAGCTTATGTAGACGAAGTAGAGAAAAAAATAAAATATACAAATAAATATCACAAGATTAACAAAACAAATGCAACTGCGGGTGATTTGATTCATTAATTTTTTTTTTTCTTATTTATACCACACATCAAACAACGCAACGCCAAAAAAATATTTCAGTCTAAAAATTATAAATTTCAAAAAATATAAATAAAACGGTAAATAAAACAATAAATACATTAAGGGCCGTTATTACAACTTGCTTTTAAAGTAAGTGTTAGTAAAAAGTAGCTTTAGCTAAAGTGAGGAATAAAGTGAGCTTTAATGTTTTTCGTTATTACAACTTCCCAATAAAATAAAATTAATATTTTTGATAATGTGGCAGCACCAAACTAAAAACCGATTATTGGCTTATGAATTGGTTTATAAAAATACGTAGTAGCAAAGTACTTTTATTTACTTGTTTACAAACAAACAATAATTTGTGAAATTCGGTTGTGAAACTCGGTATTTTCTTCTTCTTCTTTATAAAGCAGAAAATGTGGCAACTTTAAACACATAAACCTTACGTTTAAAGTTAAAGGCAACAATGTCTTTCCTCTAGCTTATCGATCACTTTTAGCTTAAAGTATACTTATAATAACGAAAAACTAATAATCTGTCAGATAACGTCCGAACTTTAGCTATTCACAAGTTGTAATAATGGCCCTAAATATACTAATTTAAAAAAATTTACTAAGTCAATGATTTTGTTACAATAAACAATAATGGAAGAATCATAAATAAAGAATTATGAACACAACAAATTCAGGCATAATGAAATATATAAAATACTCCGTGGTGTACAGCAGGTAGTAAAAAATGCAAATTAAATATATGCATATTCCCTTTTACTTTTTAAAGATAAGTAGTTTTAATATAATTATACTTCTTGTTGTATTTTAGAATTATCTTCATTTGAAAAATTGTAGAATTACCTCATACATACATTCATGTAAGTAATTGAGAATTATTATGTTTTGTTTTTTAATTAATGAAATATTTTGTTTATTTTAAGATTTTTTATTTTTTTTCGTTATTTTAACAATGTGGAAGTAATGTAATTTTTATATATATATTTAAAGCAATCAACAACAAAAATTTAGATTTAAATTTCACCAAAAAAAAAAAATTACTACAGTAAAAATTTTATACTAAGTTTTTGTCTTAGGTTTTTTCAATCTACTAAGTTTCAGCAAAAATTTTTGTTGATATGAACAAGTCGATTCTCATTTGCATTGAACTAAGTGTCAGCAAAACTATTTGCTGAATTTATTAATTGTTTGCTAAAAATCAGCTCACTGATTTTCAGCAAAACGCATTTGCAGATATTAACAATTTTATACAAGGATCCTCCGAGCATAAATTTTGCTGACTCAAATATCTTTCACGATTTACTACTAGGATGACATATAAAAACATCATGAAATAAATGTTGTTTTTTCCAAAAAATTTCATTTAAAACACATACAATTTTTTGCTGGGTTACTTATGTAGGTTAGTTGCTAAATAAAATACACACTACATATATTTGAGTATTGTAAATTTTTTTATATTATAAAAATAATAATGTATTTTATTATACTGGTTCTTATATTTTTTTTTTGTACAAATTTGTTGTTATTTAATTCATTTATTGTTATAAAAATTGTTGAACATTCTACATATTTTGTATATTTTTAAGTATCCTCACGTTTTTGTATTTAAAGGATTTTGATCCTTTTTTTTCCAACAAAGTCCTTACCATATTTCTTTTCTTGTATATAATACCACAATAGATTTGTGGTTATATTTGTAAGTGTATATGTGTAGGTTTTCTTGTTATATACTGTAACGTTTATTGAAAGTGAAAAGTCGATAAAGAGATAAAATATTTATGAGAAAATTTTTATTTTTTTTTTACTCTCATTGCCCAGCCACACAAAAATGTATATTAAGTTAGTGGTATATCTGGGAATCGTAAATATGTTGTGTATTTATATCGTTTTATAGCTATGTATGTATGTATGTGTATGTATGAGTGACTGTATTATAATAAGATTAGGGAAATTATGCTAAGTGGCAGTATTTCATTTACCCAAGTGGTTAAATCTATAAAAATCAATATTTAAAAAATTGCAATGCATATGTAGGAAAATTTTAAAGAATTTAAATTTGTATACACATTTTTGCTTTATATAAATGTATTAATTAATTTTTGTATTTGTTTCTTCTGTATTTTTAGGTAAGCTTTTTCTTTGATGTCTTAATGTATTAAATTATGCTTGGTAAGTTGGTTTATAAAAAAAATAAAATAATAAAAATACAAAAATATTAGTGCGCCCCGGTAGGCTAGTTGGTAGCGTGCTGGCTTATCAGTGCGGATGTCATGGGTTCGATTCCCACCAGAGGCACTGGTCTGTTTTCGCTACAACTCACCGAAGGTCATAGTAGCTAGTGCTCGGTTAGGGTAATAGTATATAATTTGTAATTATATGATTATTAATTAATAAAAAAAAAAAATATTAACCAAAAAGTTTAACAAAATATATATCTGTTTTAATTAAAAATAAAAATAAATGTTTCCAGTCCATGAAAAACAGCAGCTCAAAATTAAAGTAAATATATATTAGCACTTATTTTTAGAACCGTAAATGGGCTGGTCACAGGACATGTCATGTAACGTGACTGGTCCTTTATGTTAGGGAACGGTCCTCGTATAGAGTTTTTTATATGAAATTGACCGGTTGTCAAAGGTGATGTGTCACAGGACTGACGCGAGATAACCTGTCACAGAATTGGGTCAATAAATGTACCTAACGTAACGGTGTGTCTAAAACTATAATTTTTTTTTTTTTTTTTTTTTTTTTTTTAAAAAGAGTGGCAACACTCAGGAAATACTTCCTATATTTAGTGTGTTGCTTTCTTTGGAAAGGGATAGTATAGAGATGAAAGGTGGGGAAAGATGAAGGGCTTCAGACATGGCAACACTGTAATTGCGCGAGATGATAAGTCTTAGAACAGTTGTTGCTCGCCACCTGATGGAGAGTTGGCGAACTTATTGAAGCTTTTTGGTTCATAGCCCTGATTCATTATTTTACTTCGGTGGGGTTAATTGCTATGGGAATACCGAAGGTGGACATTGCGATACGTATGAGGGATAGAAAAAACTCATACATATTATTTTGATGTTGCCGGCACCGGGGATCGAACCCGGGACCTTCTGTGTAAAAGTCCAACGCGCTAACCATTACACCACAACGCCCACGCGGACCACTGACAAGGGAGTTATGCCTACCCGTACCTTCAGATGTTAATGAACTACGGATATGTTGTAAAGAATAAAAGTTTAAGGGACCCATGTTTTTTTAGCTGCCCAACCTCATCTTTAGGGATTCCTAAGTGTAGTCAAAAGTGACCCTAGTTTACTTTTTTTTTGGTATATATCGTATTATTTGAAGTAACTATTGTCAAATGTGTTATCAAATGAAAATTTCTTTGAAGACACATTTACTGGTGTTAAAATTATTTCTAACGACTTTCAAGTATTTTTGTTATTAAACAAAATATGTTTTGATTAACATTAAATGTGGCGATTTAAAAAAGAATTGTGTTTGCATTAAGTTAAAAATCATGCAAAGTAATAATGCCTATTTAATTTAGTGGGTATTCAATTTTTTTTTTCTTAATTAATTCAACCCTGTGTACAAATAAATTTAGTTTTTGTAAATTAAAGACAAGTTTTTTAAGCAAATTAAAAATTAAATTTTGATATCACCAAGATTAACCGCTCTTAATGGATTTATCCTACCCCAACATTATCTATTGGGCCTGTAAGGAGTTAAAAGGATCGAAGGAAAATGATTGATAAATAAATAATAATGCTTTTTATGAAAATTCCACAGTTTTTATACATTATATAAACATACACTCAAATGTTGTTTGTAGCTTAAATTAACTGAAAATGTAATTTAAACAACATGATAAATCACTAAAAATCCGGTGTACTTCCCAAATAAAAAAAAATTATATATTCTTATGTTTTTAATCTTAAAATATATTATAACATGTTAAATTATGTGGTGTCATGCACAGTCATATATTATTATATTTTTCTTATGTGGTAAAATATATATTGTTGAATATTAGCTTTTATAAAAAAATATATTAATCATATATTATCATATATGGTAACATATAAGCTATATAATTTAAGATATAATGATATATGCTATATATTTATATTTTTTATATATATTTTTGTGTGTTATTTAAGCAATGCTTATATATATTGTCATATGAATACTTCAATTCAATTCAATATAATTATATATATCTGGCGTTAAGATTAAAAATTAGTTCTAGATATTATTATATATGGTCCAACATCATTAAAATTTCCATGCGTATAAGACATTATTATATAATGCAATATATAATACCATATATAATAAGATATATGTATGTAGATTTACAAATTATCATTATCATTATTTGAATTTTTAATAAAAATAATATATGTCATGGAATATAAGTAAACCCACTTGAATATCAAAATATTTTATTCTATACACCAAAAATTATTTATCTTTTTGGACCTTATTAGGCCGAAGTAGATCCAAATTCATTTCACGGGATATTTTGTTATCCATCAGGATTTTAAATTTGACATTTTTGGACTTCCCAATTATTAGATCAGTTTTAATCTTACTTAATCCGGTAGCATATTTGTGGGATCTAATCAGATATTACTGGATACAAAAATTTTTGAAAATCTCGGATAAGAATAAATATCGATCTATATCAGAAAAAATGAATATTAATTTAAAAATAAATTTTCAAAGTTTAACTGCAGATCAGTAAAAATAACTCAATATCTTCTCAACTGTGTAGTTTCCTTTTTATCTTAATTTCAAATTCTTTTTAATATAATATTTCTGCTTGGCTTTATAATTTCTTTGCTGAAAACGGATTTTAATTAAATAGATTTGATTATTAAGAAAAATTTTATTTATTTTATATCTTTAAGTTAAATGCCAAGAAATTTTAATACATTTTTTATACATTAATTGTAATAAATTTCGTCTTAAAAATTTTCCCATCTATTGTCCAATCTAAAAAAATTGTCATATAATAATGACAAATGATGCTTAAAGATTTATAATAGAAAAAAGGGGTCAAATGTGCTTATTTTATTTTAGTTTCTTATGCTTTTTCTAACAACTATGAAAAAGGACAATCAAAAATATTTTTCTAAATTCGATATTGATTTATGAAGTTACAGTTTCTTATTATCGAAAAAAGAAACCCGGTTAAAATAGTTCATATATAATTTATATGGACAAATATGGTCGCACATGTTCGTATATTATTTTATATGATCACACATTCATCACACACACATTCATCCATTATTAATTTTTTGTAATTTTTTTTAAAATGTATTAAAAAGAAAATATTATTTAAAAGTCCTAATAGCAATATAAAAAGTGCTCTCCAATGTCAAAACAAGTATATCATGCATTTATGTAAGCTCAAACATTCTGTGTATTTCATATCTTTCGGTATATGGTGTCACATAACCAGTTGCGATCATAAAAACTCGTGGGCGTTGTGGTGTAATGGTTAGCGCGTTGGACAGTTACACAGATGGTCCCGGGTTCGATTCCCGGTGACGACAACATCAATTTAGAAAAATAATATGTATGAGTTTTCTATCACTTATATGTATCGCTGCGCCCACCTGCGGTGTTCCCATAGCACTTAACCCCACCGAAGTAAAATAATGAATCAGGGATATGAAACAAAAAGCTTCAATAAATTCGCCAACTCTACATCAGGTGGCGAGCAACAACTGTTCTAAGACTTATCATCTCGCGCAATTACAGTGTTGTCATGTTTGAAGCCCTTCATCTTTCACCACCTTTTATTTCTCCACTATCCACTTTCCAAAGAAAGCAACAGATTAATAAATAGGAAGAATTTCCTGGTGTGGGGTAATAGGTGCTATCTCCAGTGATGGTGTTGGTTCCATAACTTTAATTGAAGGAAATACGAATGTCATTATAAACTGTGTAGTACTGAAACCACGCATGATATGCGCCCTTCGTGAAAAATGGCCCTTTTTAGTATATCCCAAACCGATATCGATGTTGAGCCCACAAGCCGCCATATTTCAACCACATGAAATATCTATGGAAACTTGTAAAGTGGGAATTAAACAAGAAAAAGCCATTAAATTGAGAAGATTTAAAAATACTTCTCAAAACAGAATGGGAAAAATACCACTCAATAGTATTATACATATCCTTACACTGATAATAATCCATGAGTAAATACACTAAAAATAGGTCAAAATAACAAAACCTTTTGTAGAGTACACTAAAACTTGTTCATGTGTTTAAACAATTTCGTTGTTTTGACATTTTTTTTTCTTATTTTTATGCATGTATTATTATTATGTCTTCAATAATAAATGCAGTAATAGCAAAAAAAGGCTTTGCCGTGAAACATTATTACTATTATTATTATTATTATTTTATAGCGAATTTACATTAGGGTCCAAATCCACTTAAAATGGGATTTCGATAGATTTCGACTGAAATCTAATAAAAATTTGAGATTTCAAACGGATTTCCCATGCAAAATGAAATCCCAATTTAGTTGAGATTTCAGCGAAATCTAATCGAAATCTAACTATTTGTTCAGATATACAATATACAGCACTGTGCTTACCCCCTATTTGCAGAAAATTAGGGTTTTTGGCAGAAAATTATATACATATTAATCAGCTGTTTATGAGATAAAATATAATATAAATTTATAAATTTAAAACACTAGAACAAATTAAAAGGCTTTTATACGTTGATAAAAGTATTACACGTATTACAAGATGCATACAGCAATTTTTGTTTGTTTTCGGCCAAGGAAAACAGTGAAAAATCATTGAATGGCGCCAGCAAGACCTCTTACAAAACATCGAATATTTTGCATTAAACAGTTCATTCATATATAAAAACACTTTAATTAGCAAAAATAACATTGTATATTTCATAATGTACCTACAGTTTGTGTTCCGCTATTGAATAATATGTATTTTGGAAAATTTTTTAGTTTTGTTTATTTTTTTAAGGTTAGTTTGTTTACAAAAAAAAAAATTTCGTCGTACAATCGAAATCCAATCAGCTGTGAAATTTTGCTAATGTAAACGATTCTGATTTCGAGTTAAATAAAATTATAATAATTGTTCCCTGAAGAAGTCACCCAATGTGGAGAAGAAATATTGGAACTAAATAATTATAATTTATAAATAAAGGATCATAAGCTCGCTTAAAATAAGAAGAATTAAATAAAAGAAGATCCAAAAAAAATCTTTACATTTTTAATAAACATAATGAGTAACAGGCAGTTTCACTTTTTTGCTCGCACAGAGTATGGACTTTTTTTTCTTAAAAAACAAATATAAAAAACATTAATTTGACTAGTTTAGATATAGACACTTTATTTAACGAACTATAAGTAAACAAAATAAAAACCAAAATAACAGACTACTAGAATGCAATTACGACCACACAGACGTACTTAAAAATAGCAGGACTCAGCGTTGCATATTTTTTTTGCTCGCTACTGTAATTCCTTATATGTTAATAAATGACCTATTTCTGTACATAAGGAATTCCCTATACTCCCATATTTGTCCATATACGGCCCTCTTTTTTGAATATCAAATAACATAGATTTCCATATATAACCAGATCTGACCATATCTGAGCACTCATTGCAAATATGAAATCGCATATATATCCATATAAGACAATTTGAGAGTACCCTTTGCATTAATTGAAACACATACATTTACATACATGCACAGATGAGTCATTCCATGTCAGACCGAACAAATTTTGTACAACACCTATTCCGATTTACTTTAAATTTGCCTGACGTATTAAGCATTAAAAAATATTTTATACGTGTTTCCATAAAACAAATTAAATATATTTTTTGAAAAGGTTATGGGCTTTTGAAAATCATCAAAATTGTGAAAAGTCATCCGACATGACAACTTTTACTCTGAAGTTTTTCTAAAACTAGTGAATGGATTTTAAAGTTTAATAAAAAATCATTTTTAAAAAGCAGATTCAAATATACTCAGAATACTATGTAGGTAAAGACCACTGCAAATATAGATAAAAACAAATGAAATTTCATTTAAAGAAATGACGACTTACATTACAGTAAATTCAACTAACATTGTCATTTGTTTTTTAATGTTCAAAAAATGACTAACAATTGTAGTAAAAATTAACCACATGGTAGTCAAAAATAAACAAACATTTTTTTTTTTTATTTTTGTAAACAACAAAAAACCAACTGTAAAAATGAATTGATGTGAGTTGTTTTCTTAAATGAACTACAAGGTTAGTAAAAAATTTAATTTGTTCTACAAATGATTGACATTTACATTAAAAATAAAAAAACTGTATTACAACCCACTCAACTACATATTTTTAAAGCAGAAGTGGAATGACTCATATATAAAACATTTATGTTCATATATAAAACATATATGTTCATATATGAAACAAAAAGTTCATATATTCAACCATATATGAACTTTTTTAGCCGGGAAGAGCTTTTGTATTGAAATTTTTGCTAGTTTAATCACTACTATAAAATATAAACTGATGCTACAAGTAGTTATTTAAGTTGTATATAAATAGCAAAAGGTTATAAACTTTTGTCCCCATCCAAAAAAAAATAAAATACATAAGTCAGACTATGATCAAAAATTATGATAAAATGTCATGGACATTTTTTAATTAACTCTTAAATAATACAACTTTTAAGTTTTTCCCCATGTAATGTTTAAAGAAAAAAAAAAAACTAAGCAGTTGAAGTCTTAATTTAACCCACAATAACTTTTGAAGAAACTTTTGGAAAAGACATCTATATTCCCAATCATTTCGTTGCCAAATCCTAAAATATATTCCTTTTAAACCTAAAATTTTCAATATTTTTCGTATACTATAAGATCACACTATATTTACATTTTTTAAATATAACAAAAGATTTTGTTGTTGAACTAGTTGTCTCTGATTTCGATAGGAAAGTGGGAAGAAGTAAATTGTGATGGAAAGAGTTGAAATAAAAGTTTTGTTTAGTGGCATAGAACTGCTACAAACTTTGTCCTTTTGTTAATACATCTTCTATATAGAACACAAGTAAAAGTACTCGAGACTTTTTGTTTTATATATAACTCTTCTTTGCTTATGTATTTTTCTTTTTTGTTAAATAAGTTGCAATATATTGAATAGTATACTTAACATATACAACAGTAACAGCAACAATAAAATATAAAAAGATTTCAATAATGTTTCTTTGACTTTCTAAAAGAGTATTTAACTTTAAGGGTAAATAATAAACAAAACAAAGCAAAAAACAAAAAACTCTTAATACAGATACTTTTATATCCAAGTTATATATACGAGTACTTGAATAAGATAGAAAAAAAGTAACTAATAATTATGAAAACTTTTTCTTTAACATTTTATAAAAAAAAAACCCAAACTCAGTTCAAACTATTAAGTAACGTATACAGTAAATCAATGATGGTCAATAATATTAACATTAAACTGCAACACACACTCATACATAAAGCAAAGTATATAAAAAAAGTTACTTCCTGTCTTTATTATTTCTTTTTTATTTGAGTTTTCTTAGAGTTTTTTCTATTACGAATTTTATTTCTTTTATGATATCTTCTACTTTTGACTTTAGTTGGACAAAAAAAAAAAAAAATAATAATAAAAATCAGAAAACGAATCATTTAACAAATGACCTGAGTATCAGTTTATAATGGACATTTTGACTTGATTAAATATTAAGAAGATTATTCTTATATAATTATAATACTTTGATTAATAGTCGTTGATGTTGTTGTTATTGGCACATTTACTGCTTCTACTACTACTACAATGTTCATTCTTGTGTGTGCTTTGAGAGTCCTCTTTATCAAAGGGACATTATCTTAATTTAGTAACTCAGTTACCGTTTGACACGCAAATCTATAGTAGGAATTGCTTATAAACGAAAGCAGCCAAACAAAAACTCAAGCAGTTTTAGTTAGGCAGTCAAGTATTAATAGTAAAGGTATTCTCTTCTTAATGCAACTTTGGACAAAATTAAAAAGTGTGCCAGTTAAGTTTTCTATAAACGATTTAACGATACCAACATTGCCACAACGTGGAAATACTCTAATAACAAAAGTTGATAAAAATTTGTAAACGAATTTTTGTCGCAGTTTTCTATTTTTTTTTTTTTTTTTATAATTTTAAGTACTATTTTTTAATATTTTGCTATTCTCATTTAACCAATTACTGCTGATTTAAGCAAAACAGTTAACTAACTTTTGAAAACCTGTTGGTAAAATCTAAAAATAATTTGCTGGTTAAAAAAAAGGATCTAAAAGTAAAAAAAAAAAAAAAAACTTTTAATTGCACAGTTAAAATAAAACGAATCCCGGTTAAAAGAAACTGATATGGAGCATAATATATTTTTATCTAATTTATAATGACCGCATACATAATCATATAAAACTTAATCCGAATAATTACCCGATTAAATCAAATTAATTAGCAAATTACATCTAATTGTATTATATTGGATTAATTTATATACAATTTGAATTGATTTGATATTGTTTTGTCCGAATGTTGTCCCCATCCAATTTAATCAAATGATACGTTATACTATAAGATAATACATAATTTAATATAATAGAAAAAATTACGGTATATTTATGTTAAATATAAATACCGTATCGTTCCTTCCAATTTTCAGAACATTAATATAAGCTTCTCTCATACAACTAACTTCCTAGCAAAATAGTAAACTCCAAATAACAGATTGCAGAACAATTTATATTCTATTACAATAGGTTCTAATTTCTGTTCAACAACCCATTCTTTTTGTACGGAGTTTGTCCTTTTTACAACAGGTCATTTACCTCCAAACAAGAATAGGTTGCTTTAGATCCGGTGCAAGAAACCGTTATAGAACTGGTTCTGTGATAGTGGAGATTTACATTTTGACTCCCAGGAACATTTTTTGGAACCGGTTCTATGCAACCGGTTGTAAAAGACGCTGTTCTGTAATAGATTCTGATGTAACCAGTTTTAAGTTTTTTTTGCTGGGTTGCAAGTATGGTAAAACTTTGTTAAACATTAAATTTATTATTGTTTTCAAGCAACAAACGAGTAAGGGTTTCTTTAAAATTTTTAGATGATAGTACAAATATTGAAATTGAAATCAATATTTGTGCGTTATTTAACATTTTGTTTAAATTTTTTTTTCAATTTAAAAATTCAAAATTTCAAATTCAAATTTTGTATGAATTTTTCGTATGAGAAATTTTTTTAAAAGTGAACATTTCTTGATATAATTATCTTTAAAAAGTCGTCGGATTATGTGCAACATATAGCGTAATCGGATTATGTTTTTACAAAAAAATTCTGCAATTTCTCACAACAAAAATTAAATACATTGTCGAGAACAACCAAAATCGATAAAAAGGCGACCAAAGCTCTAGAAGCAGGCTTATTACTTTAAAACAAACAATTTCGATTCTAAGTTTTTGAAAATAAATATAACATGCTTTTAGGCTTATTACTTTAAAACAAACAGTTTCAATTTCAATTTCAAGTTTTTATTTTTTTTTGTTAATAAACACTTAATACAACGTTTTTAATTAATAAAGCTTTCAGATTTTTAAGTTGATTTGAATCAAACTTTTAACTTTTTCTGCAATGCCTACCATTAAGGCTTTTAATGCACCTATCGTGTAATTTTCTCTAGAAGCTGGCCAATTTTTCCGGGCTTTTTTTTATTTTGAGAACTTCTTTTCATTGCCAGTTATTCCTTATGTGTTTTATTAAAAAAAAAAATTGAAAGTTAACACTAATTTCTGAAACTCATCTTTTAGTTTTGTGTGGACTTATTTGTCAAAAATTACAATTTTAAAAAAATTATAGAAACCACTTCTGAACTTAATATAATTTTAAAATAAATCCTTATGAATTAGATTAAGAATTGAAGTTGTTTACAATCGGTCTTTAAAATGGGTGTATAAAACTAATTAGATGCATAATTTGTATATGTTTCGAAATCTTTCTTTGGGTATATGTAATCACATATACTTCCTTCTATGTTCACATATAAGTGTAGTTTTTGTACACCTATGTGAAAATGATCACATATATGAAGTATCATATGTTAAAAAACATTTCACGGAATTTGCACGTGTAACGTTCATGCTTACTAATGTCTTAGACACCGTTGGACGAGTCATCGCGAAAGAAAAATTTTGATACCCATATTGCCCATACTAAAAACATTCGCCAAATTTTGGTAAATCGCGACCTAAAACAAATAGTCAAAAAAAAAGAGTATTTTATAACTTCTTTTATGTCAAATAGTGATTAAAATATATTGATGTGACAGCAAAATTATTATATTTTAAAATTTCACTGAATTCCGCGTGTATATAGTGCATACTTCTTCATGTCATATACGTCGTTAGACGAGTCTTCAAAAAAGCTTTCATATGATGTGCATAATTTGTATAGTATAGTGGGTTAAAGTCGAAAATTTTCCAAAAAAATCAAAAAAAAAGATCTTTTTTAAAAACGGTCCAAAAACGGCGGCATCTATACCAACAATTTTTTGGGAATATTCATAAAACAACCTAATTCACATTTTCAGAGGGGCACTTTTTTTAACTATTTTCGGCGAGTCGCTCTAATGTGCATATTTCTCTATATACGCATATTAGTTTTTTTTTTTGTTGCAACTGCAGATTAAAACCAGGAAACATGTGGGCATTCACATAAATAAAAAGAGATATTGGAAATTTAACTTGATAACAGTTTTGACATATTTATGCATCAACGAAAGGTCAACTTTTACTAACCTTACACATTCCCTTACATAAGTTGTAAAGAAAGATATAAAAGGTTTTAATAGTTTTACTACAAACTATATTTTAGTGAA
Organism: Delia radicum; assembly: GCA_021234595.1. Taxonomy (NCBI): domain Eukaryota; kingdom Metazoa; phylum Arthropoda; class Insecta; order Diptera; family Anthomyiidae; genus Delia; species Delia radicum. Next base: position 274,594,151 of record CM037851.1, on the reverse strand, counting down.
GTGATTACCCATATTATTCAATGATTTGAAGTGTACTGGTTTACTTATTCTTTGTTTTTTTCCTCGTCGATTCCTCTATACTTATCTAAAACTGTTTTTACGTTTACAGTTATTTGTATGTGGTTGTGTTTATAGTATACGAGTATAATAGAGAGGCATTTTTTTCAACATTCGATTTTTATCAATTATTGTTGCGATTATTCCAGAACTAGGTCTTAAAGTTAGATGGAGCGAATTTGAGAAAAATTGGATAGCGTACAAAGTTTTCGACTTTTGAAAATTTTTTTTTTTAATTTTAACCAATACTCAGGAGCTGCCCCCTACTCATGCAGTGCATTGTATTGATCAGGAAAATAAAATTTTTGAAAATTTTTTTTTTTTTTTTTAATTTTAACCAATACTCAGGGGCTAACCCCTACTCATGCAGTGCATTGTATTGATCAGGAAAATAGGGTATGGGAATGAGGAAAGAGAGAGTAGTGTTTGTGGATATTTAATTTAAATTTTTCTAAATTGTAAGTAACATGGAAGACTTCTGCGGGAAGTGTGTTCCACATACGAATCGTTCGACTAAAAAACGAATTTTCTCTGTAATGCGTTGTGCGAAACACAGGACAATCAACTACAAACGGATGTGCTCACTAGATAAGCGAGTATTACGAATAAAAACTCGGGCTCGAGGAATAAGTTCACTTATCTCAGATGAGCACCTCCCATGGTAATATCGATAGAAAAGTGTCACACAACCCACATTCCGACGATGTTCCAATGAATCAATAGAGTTGGATACACTACTGTCATTGATAAGCTTGAGACATTTCATTTTTAATTAATATTAGCATGCGAAGCACGAATATTAAAAAAAAAAATCAAATCGGACTAACAGGTTCCAGATATTACTACTTGATTTGTACTAAAAATTGAAAATTAGTACACCCGATAAGGCTGCACAGTGGCACCGACTCTCAATATCTGGTTTTTCATGTGCCGTCCACGGTTTCGAAATGAGAAAGCTTTACAATCAAAATTTCGTAAAATTTCAAAAACTAGTTATTTTCGAAAAAAAAATAGTTTTCAAAAATCTAAAAAAACAATTTAAGTTGACTAAAAACTCTTTATAATAAAATATAAGTAAGATTGAAGCTTTATCTTTAATACCAAGTCTTTATTTTAGTCCAAAGACTCACAGGATTTTATCAGGATTCCTCTAAAGGAAATCGTCTTCACTTATAAACTACTAGACGGATTTTTATGAAATATTGCAGAAGAAGACATTGAGTATTAATGCACTGATAATAATCCATGTGTAAAAATATCAAAAAATGTCAAAATAACAAAAAATACACGTAAAATACACGAAAATTTGTTTATTTCACAAAAATACTTTTTCGCTTAATTTCGCTTCTACCAAAAAACGAAAATCGCGTTATCTTCTTAAATGGGAGCAGAAAAAAAAATAGTTTTTCGAGCGAGTTTATATCTTGGTAAGAGAAATAGTTTTTGTCCAAAACTTCTCTTTTATATGCTTTAGTATCCAAAATGCACCCTAAAATATTTTGGCTCATATCGCCTAGATTAGGCAACGATAAACAATTTTGTTGAAGAACTTATTATTTGTTTTTCGAGTGGAACACATGGTATGAATTTCTTTGCAAAACATCGTTTGCCGGTTAGAGGGTTAAATATTTTTGTATAACTTCGTAGCAAGCTAATAGGAAAGAAAACTGCAATCTAGCTGCATTACATTCGAGGCCATACTTGGGTGTGATCGCTAAACGGTCATAACTTGGTATTGTTACGTTTGAAATGTAAGATGAGCGCAGGTTTGATTCTTACAGCCTCAGGTTATTGAAAAATTTATTATATAGAGACAATCTGACAACTAACTATAAGACACAAATAATAATACAATTTAAATGGAAAATCACTGATGAGCCTGTCCATAAAAAGACAGAAACTAGTCTAGTCTGATTTAAAAATTAATAGTGTTTATAATTTTTAGAGAAAAACGTTTATTCTTCAACATTTCTAAAAGGAAAAACAATTTTGTTGAAGAACTTATTATTTGTATGAATTTCGTTGCAAAACATCGTTTGCCAGTTAGAGGGATAACTTTTGATTTTTATTAATTAATGCGTGGATTGTTGTTGCTTTAGGTCCAATGGTTTTGGGGTGCGAAATTTAAGAAAAATCGTATTATTTAACCCTTAGCGACCTACGCAAGAAACCTCTGATATATGGACAAAAAAATTAAAATTAATTTTTTTTAAATATATTTGGTTATACATAATCTCTAATTTTACATAAATTATAATCAAATAAAACCATGTTTTATATAGTATTTGAGTGCAAAAACAAAAATGTCTAAGATAATTTTTAAAAAATTTCTAAAATAGAGGAACAAGATGCAATTTTTAGTAAAAACCAAATCGAAATATCTCGAATATGTCGTTTGATTTCAAAAATTTTAGAATATTCGTCGCAAGAGATAATTTTATTTAAGCAAGTTAAGAAAAATTTTCAAAAATCAAAATCTTTGGTAGCGGAGAGCCATGCGCTAAAGTTATCTGAGTTTTTTTTCCAAACTTGCACCAAATAATTTTAGACCTAGTACTGCAATAATCTGAACAATAAATCAAAAATTGTTCAAGAAATATTTTTCTTCATACAAAAAAATGCCACTCTAGAGTTTACGAGTGTTTTACTATGTGTGTGTGTGTCATTTTTATTAATAACACTCTGGAACCAATTCAGGTTAGCAAAAGTTAGGTCGATTCTGAGAGTGAGGGGTAAAAGTAGACGCTAAATTAGAAGACCCGTATCGCGGCGTTTGTTTATGTTAGTTCGAATTGTTTTTTAAGCGACCTTCGAACTTTGCAGTCAAATGCCGATTTTCAGCATATTGTTTATATGGTTTTTTGGCTATAACTCGTCGACTAATTGATATTTTTTTAATCTGTAAAAGCCAAATTATTGCTAGAGACCTGTACAACAATTAAATTTTTTTTAAAAAATTTATTTAGAAAATTTTTGTTGTGCTTATGAAGCAAAATGTTGGAAAAAACAATATGCTGAAAATCGGTATTTGACTGCAAAGTTCGAAGGAAGATTAAAAAACAATTCGAACTAACATAAACAAACGCCGGGATATGGGGCTTCCAATTTAGCCACTATTTTCACCCCTCACTCTCAGAATCGACCTAACTTTTGCTAACCTGAATTTGTTCCACAGTGTAGTCGTTAGTTTCGTGTTTTAACAAAAAATTTGTCAGCCTTGTTTATTGTTTTTATCTCTTTGTATGGTTGTCGTTGTTTTTGTTTGATTACGACTAAAACGTGTATAAAATCATGTCGTCCATAAGCGTAATTACATTTAATGTTTTACAATTACGATAATCATCATTAGTTGATGGGGAGGGTTCTTGTCCTTTTTTTTGGTATCACTATGACGGTTATAGTTTTTGTTGTTGTGAAATCCTTTGAGTTGTATTTTTTCCACTTTCTTGTTTGTGTGGTTTAGTGATTTGTTTATTATGGCCTATTTTTATTTTGTATGCCTTTATAATGAAAGTGCGTGTTGTCAATAGTTCAGCATTTTGTTGTACTTGTATTTGGTATCATCCCAACACGCCATAAAAAGATTGAATTTTGTACGACTTAGTTTTAATACAATGATATGAAAAAATGAAATGCCTGTAATAAGTTCGAGTATTTAATAAATCCTGTTGCTTGGATTTAACGGTAGTATGTTTATCTTTTAATTAATTTTCTTCATGTTCGAATTATGTTTAGAACGAAATATAGATTGTAGTGCTATGCTTACACAATGTATTTAAATTCTGACTATTGCACTACTCAACGGTCAAAAAAACTTGGCTTTGGAACACTTATTTTTTAATAGTCCTGCTTTCAGGGAATTTCTGGTGTAAATATTTGTAGTTGTTTGATTTGTAATACAGTATCTTTATGTTTAAGTGACAAAACAGTCATTTGTAGACGAAGTACTATTATTGACTACATATGTATTTAATTTAAAAAAAAAAACAAACCACATCAAATTACTGTATTATAATTTTGCATTTATACAGTAGTTTTTTTTTTTTTTAATAATAATAAATGTTTGTTTATTATTATATAGGTGGTTCATTTTTTACTGCAATTGTGCTCTATTTTTTGAAGAGTAAAAAATAAAAAACAATGTTAGTTGAATCTACTGAAATGTAAGTCGTTCTTTTCTCAACTGAAACTTCATTTGTTTTTAACTATAATTGCAGTGGTATTTACCTAAATAGTGTTCTAAATGTATTTAAGGCCCAATCCCAGCAAGACATAGAGCTTACCAGAAGCGCTTCCTTAAGGCATTATTTAATTACGAAGTGCTTCCAAAGCAAATAAAGAAGGCATGATTTTTGTTCGTGATGTCAAACTTGGTATGTCTCTTTTAAAGCGCTTCTTTCATGTGCTCTTAGAAGCAATAAATTCATGCCGTCTTAGGCACTAAGAAGCGCTTTTTGTTTGTTGACAACATTAGTGCTTCATGGTATGCATACTTTATTGCTTCATTTTAACCATTATTCACTGCTTCAGCGAAGGCATTCTGGGAAGCACGACAGAATGCCTTCCCTAATTGCTTTATAGTATGCAAGGTGGCGAAGCGCTATTTTGGAAGCATGCAAATGTAGTTACTGCTTACCAAATCCAGGTTATTTTTTGCTGGGATGTCATAATGTCCATGAACGTTATATCTCTCCAAAATGTGTCATAACACCCATGGACTTTAAGACAAATGTTGGTGTGACGTAAGGCTCACAAAGATTGTGTCATACAGTCTATGGACGGTACGATACTTTTAAATGTGTCTTGTTGTCAAGTATTGTAAATGTCCAATGTCATAATATCCATGAACGTTATATCTCTCCAAAATGTGTCATAACACCCATGGACTTTAAGCCAAATGTTGGTGTGACGTAAGGCTCACAAAGGTAGTGTCATAAAGTCTATGGACGGTACAATACTTTTAAATGGGTCAGGTTGTCAATTGACATTTTTTTTTTTTTAATTTTGTGTAGTTATAGACTTTTCCGTTTATTTAATAAAATAGTTAAATCCAAATGACAGGTGGCATAACAACTTATACAGTATGAAAATAAGTTCTAATTAATATTCCAGAACCGATTCGTTTTGTATGGACTATGCCTTATTTGCAATACGTTCTTAACCTGCAAACAAGAACTGGTTCTGGGATAGTGAAATCTTACATTTTGACTTCCACGAACCATGAAAAGAAGCTGGAATAGATTCAGAAGTAACCAGTTTTAAAAAAATTTGATGGTAAAATTTTTCATCATTTAGACAGCCACTGATTCAAGCAGTTGTAATATATTTTTGTGTATGTTATATATAATTATTTATAAATATTAGCAGACACTAAATTAATTCATGTCGTCTATGTATGGACATTCTGTATGGACATTTTTATATTTTTTAATGTATTGTACTTTTTTTCGGATTTTCAACAAATAAATTAAGAGTTTTCTTCAGCCTACTAATCTGACTTTACTGGCATTTCGTTGTCTTTAGCATATTCTGTTAAATCGTTAATTAAGAAAAATATGCTGCCTACTTCCAGGCATTTATAATAATTTATATTAATCCCTGTTTTTATTACTAAAAAAAAATTAATTAATACGGAAAATGGTTAAACCTTAGCACATTTTCTTAAAATAACATTTCCTTTATTAATATTAAATTTTTAACACAACATTTCCTTGATTATCATTTCATATATTTGTTGCTTTAACAAATTAATTTAAAAATTTGTTCTTTTATTAATTTACCCACCATTAACAAACAGCAAGAGATAATATAATTATTTTCTTGATGCTGGGTTAAAAATTCTTAATTACTAAACCCTTTTCTTTGTGTCGGTAATATATTTTTTGGTTTAAAGAAACTAAAACAATTTGTATATTGATTAAGCAGAAGAAAAAAAAAAGAAAGGCAATGACTTTTTAAACTTTTATCTACAAACTCTGTTGGAGTTTGTGCAAAATATTTTGTGGTTTAAGTTTTGTTCTGATGTTTTCTTTACAAACTTGGGGTTTTTCGACGTTTTTGATAATTTAAGCAACAGTTAAGAAACGTAAATATTTGCATCATTAAGTGTTGTACAAGTTTTGTTTTTTTTTTTGTTTTTTTTCAGAAAAACTTAACACTTTCAATTTATTTTTATAATTTTTTAGCAGTTTTTGTGCTTGTATTTGATGTTCAAAGCTAAATAAATGGAAATACACTAAAAGTTCACAGAACAAGGTAAACAATTAAAGGTTATATCAGACATTATTTTTAGGTTAATCTGCCAATTTTAGAGGTCACATTTCCAGTAATTTTGAACTAATCGACCGCAAAATTTTTAAATCGTTAAAAATCCGCAAAATTTTTAAATCGTTAAAACTAAAAACTCTAAAATTTTGTTTTCAATGCTCTAAACTCACTCGTTCATCGGTTCTCTGTAGGTTCCCAATTCATTTCGTTCTCCGTGCTTCGTGTTTTAATTCTACTTGTTCCCATTTCCATTCCGTTCTCCATTTTGTACGTCGTATTTCCACTTGTATACAGTTCCATTCCACTCGTTGCCCTTTCCATTCCATACCGTTCCTATGTGAAACAATGTTTCTTTTTATTTATTCCATGGCATCAATAAATAAAATATGGCTTATAACTTCCTTGGCCAAAATCGTATACCGTCTACACTTATCAAGGTTGTTTTGAAAAAATTTATTTTATCATATTCCTACTAACATAATGAATGGTAAAGCATGATTTAGTTCGCCCGTTTTATATATTAACCACCTTTGTACCGAGATTTTATCAATATACAAAAAGTACATATTAATAAGCTCACACCTCAGGAAACATATAATTTCAGATTCAGACCAATTACTTTGAACAGGACAATAAGAGGAGAATTCCACTTATTTTGCCTCACCGTAAAAACTTTCGAAATCCCTGCCTTAGCGTATACATACATTCCATATATAAAATTTTTAATGGTAGGGGGGGGGGGGATGTTTTCCATTTTCAATTCCTCACTGCTAGAATTAGCTGCGTTATATTAATGTATTTTTGCATAAAATCAATGAAATTGCACTCCAATTTTCCCACTGAAACTTTTTGTTCAGTTAATGCAAGATTTAATAACATTTAATAAAAAATATCATTCTATTAATTAAAAGTTTCATATAGTCGATGCAAATTTTTATTAGAAAACTGGTTTCATTAAATGTATGAATCTTATCATTAATTTAACACAAATTCAGTTTATTTTGAAAATGTTTCATTAAAAAACTGATTTTATAATTTTTATAAGACCTTTTATTAATTTTCGTTTGTGTGTGAAGAAAAGTTTCATATTTTTACTAAAAACTTCATTATTTTTAGCCCAACAAAATTCTTTCTGTACATTCAAACAACGTTTTACTGGAGTTTTCATAAATTATTTCTTTAATGGACCAGTAAATAGGGATCCCTTGATGGACTGCCGGTGTAATTTCTTCAGGAATTTCGAAAAGTTGCGCCTGATGAATACGAGGGATTACGAGTCTCCATCCACCTCAAAGAGTATACTTTTCGCTGTCAAAAGAAATACTTTTCCCCTTTAGAGAAATCCTAAAGCATAATTTCCCTGAGTTTTGTCATATTCGAAGAATTATAAATTTTAAATGTCTAAATTTTCGGCAAAGGGGTATGGGCAGTAGGATGTCCCGACGAAATGCGTTTTTGCGAATCGGTCTGAGTAATAGCACTCAAACGATGAATATTCGATAGTTGAATACGGGAAAAAAAACGAAATTTTTTTAGGATGGTACTTTTAGGTACCTAAAAAATGAGGTGTTGGACCAAAAGTATCCTAAAAAAAAAAATTATCAATATTTTTCGCATAATAAGCTCTACATAACTACTCATTTGAGCCTATATTCGACAAAAAGTAAAACAACTGTTTTTGAGCAAAACGTACCCTTTTTTGATATCTTAAATCGCGTGTCGGGTCCTAAAAGTAAACTCCAAAATTGTTTTCTTTACTTTTCCCTCATTCAGCTCTTTAATATTCATCGTTTGAGTGCTATTACTTAAACGGAACACCCTAATGGCCAGGCAACCAGACTTATACCATTTTGCCATTCCTCTTAGGACTCTCCAAAAAAACAGTCTACCCTTTAGTGGTTTGTCAATGCCGCTAAGGCGCTAATTTTTTCTCTATATGTCTATGTCTACGAGTGGGAACCCACCTACTAAATGTTAAAATCCACCATATCAATTAGCTAGGCCTTATACAAAGGAAATCATAATCAAAATTTCCCAAGTTGGTTTGGGAAGGACGTCAAAGGGTTAATTTTTCACTTGAATAGTGTGCTTCTTAAATATTGCAATATTTGTATGGTAAAATTAAATTATATTTGAGTAAAATAATTATATGTAGTATTTAATCCTCGTACGTCATGTTGTTTTAAAATACAAACTTGAGAATATTTAAGAAAGACAATATTCAATGAATATTTTCTTCAAAACTAAGCCGCTTTAAACTATGAAACTTTTTGGATCGATAGAAATACACTTAGCTTGTACTCTTAGAAAAGTTTAAATAGTAAATGTTTTTACAAAAACTACTAATTATTAGCTAAAAATTATTTTCAGGAAAAACTGATAAAATTAGCAGATTTTTCAGCTAAACATTAGTTTAATAACAAAAAATTTACGTCAAATCTACAACATTTAGCTATTTTTGAGGAAATTTTTTATTAAGTTAAAAGACAAAACAAATTAATCTGCTAAAATCAGCAAACACTTTTTTTAAGTATTAGTACGCAAAATAAATCACAAAATAATGTTAAATTTTCAAAGTTTTGTTTTTGATTTGCTTAATGAGAATAAACATGTGCCGTTATGAAATCGGCAGTCTTCAATTTTTTAGCAAATATTTCTTTTCATTCTAGCAAAATTTATTTTGCATTCAACTAAACTTGAGTTAAATTTAGTTAGTATTACAATTTTGTCAGCTGTTTTTTGTTAACGGATATTTAGCAAAAGCTTTTTCTGATTTTAGCAGAGTATACTCTGCTTTTTTCAATTAGCGAAAACTCAACTTGAATGTAATTGAAAATTATGTGAATTTAACAGTTTTATTTTCTGTTCTTAGTTTACTAATGCTTAGCAAAAAAAATTTGCTAATTTTTATCAGTTTTTCTTCAATGTCGTTTTTAACTATTTTTTAGTATCTGTTTCTCCATTTTAAGTTTAGTAAATAAAAAAAAATTTAAAATGTTGGCCGATTTGAAAGTAAATTCAGTTTTATATTGCACTAATAATTCAGAACTAGTTCTGAATTAAAACAAAAAATATATAGTGAATTTTATCGTTGATCTATAAATTTATGTGTGAGATTTTATTTGTTCGGTTTTAGATCATGACAAATTTTTCTCTAAATTAACAGAAAAATTATAATTTTTATATGATAATTTACTTTGACTATTAGAAAAAAACACAGAAAAAGTTATTAGACACTAGCATGAATGGAATGCATTTTCTGACCCACTACGGTCTTCATCAACATTCTTCGTGCCATTTAGTGTTAATCGTAAATATCATCTATTTAACTCACACGTTGAAGAAATTGGGGTAACGTTAAATCCCACATTACTCTGTGTGTTGAGTTAGAATGAAATTTACCACGAACGATTTCTATTTATAGTGTGTTTGTTTTTTCTCTAGTCATTATCATAGTTGCCAGTTTAACTTTCAGTTAAAACTTAAATGGCAGTTCTTTTCTCTAATGTCATCATATACTATCCTTCTACATTAGCAAAGCATATCAACAAACATTAAAGATTTTTTATTAATACATATGACGAATCAAATTATCCATAAAAAATCTATCGCAAGATTTGCCAATATTTCACCACGCCTACTTTGCCCATTTTTGTGATAAATATTTAATGTTAATTCATTTTTTTTTTTTATTCGGATAATGTAGTACAAGAAATACTGTATGTTTGACAGTCGGCTTGGAAAGCCCAATATATCTCTACCACATTCAAGTTACGTGAGCTATTTAAAGTTGTTTGAAAAATTAAAACGTTTAGCTGTCGATCCTTTTGGCATTTTCTTTTTAGTTCTGTATTTAAATAAAGGAGAAAAAGAAAAATAATTAAAAATGTAAACTGAGGTTTGTTTGAGAATTTCTTATATATTGGTCAAAAGGTCTTCCTTTTGGTCATGTTTTTTTGTCTGCCATTTAAAAATGGTTTCCTTTTTGTAAAGGATAATCTCATAGAAAAAAGTTAGTTGAAAAATTAGTAAAGCCGATAGTAATCCAACTTTGCAAGTTTTAAACTAATTTTTAGTTACAATTGAGATTATAGTTAAAAAAATTTTATATTTTGACTTTTTTCTGAATTGACTAAAATCTAAAAATATTATTTTAATAATCAAGACCAGCAGAGGTCGTTGCAATGCATTGTTTGCGATTCGGTATTTGTGTATTTTTTATGTTGTGTCAGTATAAAATAGACAATTGGAGTGAAGACGTCGTATTAGAAAAATATTTAGAAACATTAATGCAAATGGTTTTATGATAAAGTAATAAAAAATAAAACTATAAAAATTATTCAACAGTTTAAAATAGAAATAAAGAGGGGAAATTTTTTTTCTGAATTGAAGGACTATAATAAATTGTTATTGTGCACACAGAGAAATAAAGTGCCAACCGAATTGAAAAGTGTATATTAAAGGTAAAAACTTTTAAATTCAGTTAGTACAACGATATTTACATTAAATTTCTGAGTATTTTCGGTTGTGTAACTAAAATTCAGTTGAACTGTTAAAACTAACGTTCAGTTCTGTCTACCTTCTGAAATTCGCAGTAGCCGAATTTGAGTCGCAGTAACCGAATTTCTGTTGGCAAATAGCTAAAATTTTCTCTGTTTGTGTTAATAAAATAACTGATATTGTTAAAAAAAAAAATTATAAAATTATTGAATAAATATTTTTCTTTTAACAATGAATAGATATTAAAAGCTTTGGAAAAATCAGTACTTAAGGAGTGAGATCAGTCAAACTAGTGGACGAATTAAACAATATAACTTTTTATTTGATAAATCAATTTTAATAAAAATAAAATTATATACATATTGAACTGAAAATAATCATATAAATACAAATTATATCCTATTACCCTAACCGAGCATTACCAACTATGGCTTTCGGCTCGTTGTAGCGAAAACAGACCAATGCTTCTGGTGGTAATCGAACCCACGACCCCCGCACTGATAAGCTAGCTCGCCACTAACTAGCCTACCGGGACATATTAAACTGAAAAGTTATTTGCTTCTTAGTAATATTTTTCCTTTTTTTAGAAATTACCTCCATTAAGGCTTTAATTGCGTGACCTTCTTACTGTGTAAAAACCATTTAGTTTTAAAAGTGTTAGCATCTCTGGCGTATTGTTTTGTTGTCTTCATAATTCCATTCACCATAGCTAATTGTGTTGCTTTTGTCCCAGTTCTGGGCAGTTAGGTGGATTCGCCTCTCTTGGTATCAGAACCACTTTATTCCTTTGGTAATACTCTTCCTCTAATTTGCTATAATGACAAGCTGCAAGGTGAAGCCAATGTATATAAAAACAAAAAACTAATATAACTGTAAAAAATATTACTTGAGCCAGAGTACACACTAAAATTTTTTTATATGAATAGAACATTTTTGGTCTTTAAAGTTTAGTAACGTCATGATGCTTGTTAGGAAAAGATCATAACCACGTGCATGATTACTAAGAAGACAAGAATGGAGCAAAATTAAGGATTAATAGGTTTTTGTTAAAGTTCTGCCTATTATGGAGGCTCTAGCTTTTCTAAAACTTCGGGTTCTGATGAGATATTTAGCCAGAGCGAAATACTAGTATCAACCTAGCTAATATGTTTGATTTGCTTTATTTTTGTAAATATACGGAGGTTGGAAGCTCGTTATAAATTGAAAATGACGAGTAACTCGATTTTGATGTTTTTACCAGACACGATTAATCGAAAATTCGAATTATGTTACTTCACTAATTTTTCCTTAAAACACAAAAATAAACACACAAAAAAATGCAAAATCAGGAGTTCCGAAATGTAATTTATCAAAATTAAAAATATATACTAGTTTAAAATAAAAAGGATCTTCTGAATTATGTTACAATTGAGGTGTTTTTCTTTATTTTCTTGGGATATAGCTTTCAGCATTTTTGAAAATATCAACAATAATATGCCATAGCTGTCTATGCCCTGGAAATCATAAAGACAATTTGTATTATATTTTCGGCGTCGTTAAAAAATGCGTGGAAGGTTGGAAGACATATTTTTGTTTGATTTAATTTTTTTCCAAATTGATAGTCTTTAATTTATGTTATTAATTTTTATATAGCTCCGAATGAGAGAAAAGTGAAACACCCAATCCGAGATGTAACACGAAAAAAATTATGCAAATCTTGGAAAAAAAAAACGCTAGAATAATATAACTAGTTGTTTTGCGATTGTTGCGATTTTTGCGATTTTTTATTAAATAATTATGTATTTAAAAGTTTCGTTTAATTTCTGGAAATCGGAACTTTTGTTGCAAATTTTTTATCATATTTTCGACCTTTCATTTGTTTATAATAATATATAATAATTGTTCAAAAATATTTTAAAAATATCTGAAAAAAGTGCTATTTTAGGCATTGGTTTTCTTCAAAATGAAAAATAAAAATAGTTTATTAACAATACAGTATTGTTGCATATCGTGGAGCCACCATGTAAAAAAGCTATATAAGAAAATAGTTGCTTTTTTTGTTAAATATTATAAGAAATACAACATATTTTGATTTACTCGATTAATCGACACAAATTGTTCGAGTTATTTGTTATTCGAAATTCGAAATTCGAAATTGGAAATTTTAATTTACTTGAATAATTGTTTGATTGAAATTTATCGATTAATCGAGTAACGGCTAACAGTTTGAATACCCTAGTAGATACCTCATGCTTCGGAGTTATTGGTAAATGCCGTTTTATATGCACTCTATTATGTACAAATCGATCGGAAAAAACTAAAACGGGTTTCAATAACAAAATTTATTGTATCAATTAAAATGTTAATTGATTTTGCAATCACGGCAATGATGATATTAATTAAAACTATTATTGAAAATGAAAAAGAAAAAAAAGCTTTTAATAACTATTTACTTTAAAAAAATGTGTGTGAACGGCACGTTTGTATGTATTTGTGTTTTTGGTAATGCTGTGTCTGTTTGCGTATTTGTATATGTGCTTGTTTTGTTTGTAAACTACAAATGTATTTGGTAATCTAAACTGAAACTTTTCTATTTAACATACAGTATATAAAAAAAAAAATATTTTAAGAATTATACATAAAATAAAATATGAATTTATATATTTAAAAGTCAATTAAAATATTAATTGATTCAATTAAATAATTGTGTAGAAACAAATTTTATTTTAATCAAATCTTTTATTAGATATTTTAGGCTGATAATTTTTTCTGTGTAGTATTACGATGTGCATTCAAAAGGAACAAAGGAATTGATAAAGACAAATAAAAGACAGATACAGTTTCTTATTTTGTTTATTTTATAAATAAAAAGCTGTATTTAAGTTGTCTTATTATTTACAGTAAAAATGTTCACGAATAGTTTTCATGAGAACTTTTTTTTTGTTTTATATTTTCATAATATTTGCCAAAAATAGTCTGCTAATTAAACCGCATTTTTTGCAACGTCATTTTCAATTAATTTTTCGTAACTTTTTCTGCCATTTTTACAGACTTATTTGTATGAGTGTAGGAGAAGAAGATTAATGTAAAGAAAATTCCTTTAATTTTTTTATTAAAGTCGTTTAGACTTTTTTGTTAATTAATCCGCTACAAAGCTGTAAAAATAACTCAAGGTGCTTAAAATTGTTAGTTTTGTCAGACCAACATATTTACCGGCATCCTAAGTTTCCACGAAAATGACAAGTCATTTGATTTAACTAAAATGAGTGTTAAAATTATATAATTTAATATTTTTGGTGTAAGAAAATTAAAAATTATTCGACTTTGAGGGATTTAAAAAGAAAACCGACTGCCTTATATAAGTAAAACCATGGCATTTATTTAAAGGTCTAGGGATATTTTTTTCTATGCTCTATACACTACGTTGCAAAACTATAATTTCATATTAATAAAAAATATCGTAAGTTAATAAAAATTAGAAAAGTTTAACCGGCACAAATGTAAAACCAATGGAAAATTAATATTATTTTACAAAAAAAAAACATATCAATTATTTTTTTATTGTACTATTTAAAAATGAAGAGCAAAGGCACTTAGTGTTTCATAACTTTAAATACACATAGCTTAATATATCAAATATTACACAAATTTAAGTAAAATATTTTAAAGCAGCAGTTTTAATAAAGCGTGAATACTCCTCTTTTTTTATCAATTCGAAAATTTGGCCAAACATACTGTCTACCAGATTTATTTGAAGTTCTTCTGTTATATATCTCCACGCATCAACAACTACTTCTTTTAGATGAAAAACGATTTTATATCGACGGTTTTCTGAGTAAACTCGGCGTGTTAATACTCCTAAAATATTCTCAATGGGGCTTTGATCTAGAGAACATGCGGGTCATTCCAATACTCTTATCAATTCTAATGACAGCCTTTGCATCGTCCGGCGACTTACATGTACTTAGGCATTGTCTTGTTGGAAAATTAATTATTCTTCGTTGCTATTTTCAATAAATAGCAACAATTTCTCTTCATATACTGTAATGTACTCAGAAGAATTCATTCTGGTGCTTGAAATCAACAGACTTGGGCGACGTCAATTACATTTCTCAATAATTTCAGACATACGCTCACACTTGTGAACTTAAACTTTTCCTTGGAAAATTTGTAAAAATTTTAATACCAAACATGGAAACTAGTAACGACATCTGGGTATTTAATTACAGGGAAATTACTCAATTACATCCAATTACATGTAATTAGACGTAAAAAAGTAATTGGTCTGTAATTAGATACACAAATAGTAGTATTATGTCCCATGTCTGGTGTTGACAAAATTGAATATTTTCCATGGAAGTCGACAAGTGTGACCGTAGGTGTGAAATTATTAATGATATAGAAAAATTTCACAAGTTAATGATTGTGAAATGTAATTAACATAGCCCAAGTCTGCAAGTCAACTATACCGTCGAAACAAAAAGCGTTCCAAATCATTAAGTATTTATTTTAGCGAAATATTGGGGGTTCTTACGTAGGTCTCTCCAATAGCTGTTAAAACCTTGTGGACCATGGAAATTGAACTTTTGCTCAACACAAAAAATAACCGTTAAAATAAATTTATGTTTAAACACTCGTACCAACAACAGCGATTATTAACTAACGTTTCTTCAGTTGGTTTGTACATTCCCTGTAGCAAATTCAAGTCGAGCAGTTTTGTAGAGGGGTAATAACTTTGGCACAGACATCATCTATTGGCGAGTAACTCTCTGGGAATCCTTTAAGAGCCTACTAATAGTTGATTTGGACACAGTTTCCTTACATTCATCGATTACCTGATTAAGACTCTTTATTGAGTTACAGGCACGGTTGATTATTTTACGCCGGTCCCGATCAGACAATTTTTTTTTTCTGGCCGCCTGTTTTGTTTCTACCATAATCACTCGGATTATTTGCAAAATTTGTGACAACCCCATTTGAACGGTTTATTTTTCTAGCAACTTCAATTTAAGCCACTTTGTTTCTGGGCGAAATTTTCACTTTTTCAAAAGTGTTTAGATATGAACCAAGCGGCATTTTATTGCAAATTGATTAAAATTGCATCAAAAACAAAAATAGTTCTTTCATTTTTTATTGGCTATTCTTCTATGTTTACCATTATATGTAATTATAGTTAAGAAACACTAACAAAATATTATTTCACAATTTTTCTCTTAAATCAATTAGGTAGTCTCTTAAATTTTACACACTAAGAGATCAGTTATCACACTCTTACAAGCAGTTATAACACAGTTATTACACTCTTAAAAGCAGTTTAAAAAAATGTTTGTAATATTAGAAAAAAAATATGCAAAAATCATTTGTAATTATAGTTATGCAACGCAGTGTATGAAGTCAATTACTTCTCTTTGGTGTATAGTAGATAGTATAGTAGGCGGCTGTTATTTATATTTCCTTTAAAATCATCTTCATTTCTTTCTTAATAAGTAAATTTTTTTTAATTAGGATTTTCAGCCACACAATAAACCAATTAGTAAAAGAAAAAACTGTCAAATTATGTATTTGTGTTTCCACAGTCTCTTCATCTTTTTTTAATTCCTTAAGAGTTTTAACGATTTTTGAGAATTGTTTTTATTTTAAGGGCGTTTTTTACATTTTCTTGTTTTTTATATTTTCTAAGTTAAAATTTAAGGAGATATTCATTTATAATTGAAACCGACAATTTAGTAATGCTATTATGCGTTGATTTGGTTTGGTTTAAGTTTGTTTTTTGTCGTTGTCAACTTTTGGATTTAGATGAGACATTTTCCGTAATTGTTCAAAAATACAATAATACGTATTCGTTAAGTGCTTTTAAATATTTAAATAGGTTAAATGAATATAATTGAAAGATTTGTTTATAATAAATAC
Organism: Delia radicum; assembly: GCA_021234595.1. Lineage (NCBI taxonomy): Eukaryota > Metazoa > Arthropoda > Insecta > Diptera > Anthomyiidae > Delia > Delia radicum. The sequence goes on along the minus strand of CM037851.1, from coordinate 274,577,438 downwards.
TTCAATCTAATTTGTAATAAAAGATTTTGTAGAAAGTTTTTTAATTAAAAGGAAATTAAAACTATAAGAAATTGCAGCATATCATTAACGCTTAAAAAAAGACATAAATGAAAGCATACTTTTAGGAGAATATAAGAAAGCAGTAAGATTTTTATTTAATAATTTGTTTTATAATTTAAACTTCAATAAGCAAGAATCCGCGAAAAACTTTAAACATTTTCAGCACTTTAAGTTCGGTCGCCCAACATTAAAAATGCTTAAAGAATTTAAATCAATATTTCGTCCTTAAAAGTTTTTCCAAAAAAAAAATTAAAAAATCAGACTCAGAATTAAAAAAAAAAATATTTTTATATATTTTTCGGCCATTCACCTTAATTAACATTTTATGCAATTATTTATGTACACAAACATTTATGTATTCATTGGCATCCAATTTTTTAAATATTTAACAAACAAAACCAACACAAATGTTGGTGGTTTATTTTTTCCAACATAATTTCATGCATTGCAAAACCAAAAATTCAAATTATTGTGGTCTTCTTATTAAAATACAATTGCAAATTTCGCACTCAATCACATTTTGTATAAACAGGCTGCAGCAGTGGCTAAAAATTGCTGACTCTTGTTGCTGTAATTAATCGTTTAAGGACATTGAGACTTTTTTTGGAATCCTGTTAATACTAAATATTCTGAAAGGCCAAATATTTGTTTTAAAAGTTTAATTATTAGAGTTCGGCACGAAAATGTGATTTTGGGATATCATCACTTTTTGACGGTTTTTGCATCAATAAATAAAAATTGGCGTAGTAATTATTTTTTTTTTTTTTGATTTAACGCAGGGTGTACTGAAAGAATATCCTTCATGACATTACTGAAACAATTTCTTAGAATCATTTTCGTAGATTCAATGAAGTAATTCATTATATCTAAGAAATTTTATTTATATGAAGAAATTTTTCACAAATTTTGTTGCGTAAAATTTCATAGTTTCATAAAGAAAATTCATAAATTATCTTTTCATAAGTTAATAATTTATTTAATAATTAAAAATAATTATTTATTTTTTCATACAGTTTTATCATTTCATTCATTTTTATACATTTCAAACTTTACTTTTGAGATTCAAAGCTTCTTTATTCTTACCTTTATTTAACATTTTTAGTAATCATATAATTGTATCTGTTTGTATGTGTAATCCGATATAATCCGATGCAATTAAACAAATGTCCAGTACAATTTTATCCGAAGTATTGCCCGATAGAATTGTGTTAGATTCTAGCAGTTATGTATCTAATTGTATTAGTTTATATCTAAACTGATACAAATAGATATAATTATATAAAAACCAGATATTATTGTATTCGGATTTTGACCTGATATAATTGTACATGATTTTATGTAAACTACTACACTCAAAAAAAAAAAGTTTTTAAAGCCAGCAAAAAATTTTGCTGAGTCAGCAAAATTTTAGTCAGGAGGGTGCTTGCAAAAAAAAATGCTAATGTCAGCAAAATCAGCAAATCAGCAAAAGTTTTGCTAACTCTTAGTGGTTTAGAAATAAAAAAGTCTTGCTAAAAATTAATAAATGTTTTGCTGAGTTTTAGTAGACTGAAAAAAACGCAAAAAATTTGTAGAAAAATTGTAATTTAGTTAATTTATTTACTGAGAATCATAAAACATATTTTTGTGTTTCTTTTAAAAATAATTTACAATAATTACGAAATATAAAAACTTTCATTTTCCCACATTGACGACATGAATTAATTTAATATCTGAAAATATATAGAAATAAATATATATAACATAACAAAAATTTTCTTTCAACTACTTACATCAATGGTTGTCTAAATGATGCTATATTTTAAAGGACGCAACTGCCGAAGATACTTATAGAAACGAAACGAAAAAATAAACAAAAACAAACGAAACGAAAAAAAACAACCCTTTTTTGCAATAAGAAAAAGGAACCATAAAAATCTACCTAAGATGTGTGTCTTTGTCTTTCGCTTTACTCTGTCTACATGTCTATATACATATGTTTGTTTGCAATTTGCCCACACTAGATTATTAATATATACACATTTAGTTTAGAAATACATATTAAATTTAAATATTTTATTATGTCTTTTATTTAATTAATAGACAATTATTTTGACAAGCCGGTGACAACGCAAAATTTAAGTTGTTTTAATCCTCAATTTTGTTTTATGTATGAAAAACAGATACAAAAGGGTTCCATGGTTGATTTTTGTATATGTCTTATTAGAATTGTACTTTTTAGTATCATTTTCCTCTTCTCTACTACATCTTGACATGCCGCGACATCTGCTTCATTCTGCACATATCTTTCAATCTGGTTGTAGTCCACGCTATTGATGTGCTTATCAGCACATTTTTTCTTTAGCGAAATTAATTAGTAAAACATTAGTATATTAGTAAAACATTAGTTCAAAACAGTTAAGTGCTGAATAAGTATAACAAAAATTTTAGCTGCAAACACGATTTTAGCAAAAAATTTTCTAAAAAATAGTATACCTGATTTACAAGACGTTTTACTAACTTTTCTACTAACTTATTTTTTTGAGTGTACATCCAAATACAATTAAATCAAAGTTTAAGTCTAGTTAAATTGCACTAAATATTACATTCTTGTGAATGATTGTATGAAAATATATACAAATTTCATACAAGTGCATAAAAAAATATTAAAAAAAATATTGCTTTTTTTGTGGTTTTCAAAAACGATACGTCATAAATCATTAATTTTGTAGCATATCCTATCAGAGGGTTAGTTAAGAAAAATATGTTGCCTACTTCCAGGCAACTAAAATATTTAATAAATAAGAAAATCTTAAAAACGCTGCCATATATTCTTAAAATATTTTTTTTTAAAAATATTTAATTTCGGAATTATATAATGATTGGTCAGGGTTTAATAAACATTTATTTTTTATGCCATTCAATTATTATTTAGTTGTCCTATATCTATCTATTACATTAAGGGAAATGCCTATTTTTTCTGAAATTATCTCAACACTAAAATGGTGCTTTAGCTAAACAAAAATATTTCTCTAAAGGGTTAAACATAACAGTAATTGATTATTTATTTAGTTAATTGTAAAACATCAAAGAATAACTGCAACCAAAATATGATACACAAAATTCAGCAAAAATTACTTTATGGTTTCTTCAAGAAACAGTCAGAAACTTAAGTGAGATAATAAGTGAAATACACAAAAAATGTTGAGTTTTTGCTATAGGATTGCATAATCTTGAAATTATTTAAAAACTATTGTTGGTAAAATTAAAATCCCAAGTAAAAAAAGTTTTTATATGTTTAGATACAACTTTATACAATTAAATGTCTTATTGCGTATACACTCAAAAAAAAAAAGTTTGTAAAGTCAGCAAAAAATTTTGCTGAGTCAGCAAAATTTTAGTCAGGAGGATGCTTTGCAAAAAAGTTGCTAATGTCAGCAAAATCTTTTGCTGAAACTCAGCGAGCTAATTTTTAGCACCACAATTAGTAGATTCAGCAAAAGTTTTGCTTACACTTAGTGGATTAGAAATACAAAAGCCTTGCTAAAAATTAATAAATTTTTTGCTGAATTTTAGTAGACTGAAAAAAAAACGCAAAAAATTTGTAGAAATATTGTAATTTAGTTAATTTATTGGCTGAAAATCATAAAACATATCTTTGTAATTCTTTTAAAAGTAATTTACTATAATAACGATATATAAAAATTTTACCACATTGACACATGAATTTATTTAATATCTGAAAATATATAGAAATAAATATATATAACTTAACAAAAATTTTCTTTCAATTACTTACATCAATGGTTGTCTAAATGATGCTATCGTTTAAATGATGCTATCGCAACTGCCGAAGATAATTATAGAAACGAAATAAAAAAATAAACAAAAACAAACGAAACGAAAAAAACAACCCTTTTTGCAATAAGGAAAAGGAACCATAAAAAAATCTACCTAAGATGTGTGTCTTTGTCTTTCACTTTACTCTGTCTACATTTCTGTATATGTTTGTTTGCAATTTGACCACACATATAAACATTTAGTTTAAATAAATAAATATTTTATTTTGTCTTTTATTTAATTAATAGACAATTATTTTCACAAGCCGGTGACAACGCAAAATTTAAGTTATTTTATTCTTCAATTTTGTTTTATGTATGAAAAACAGATACAAAAGTCTTCCATGGTTGATTTTTTTATATGTCTTATTAGAGTTGTACTTTTTAGTATCATTTTCCTCTTCTCTACTACATCTTGACATGCCGCGACATCTACTTCATTCTGCGTATATCTTTCAATCTGGTTGTTGTCCACGCCATTGATGTGCTTATCAGCACATTTTTTTTAGCAAAATTAATTAGTAAAACATTATTATATTAGTAAAACATTAGTTTAAAACAGTTAAGTGCTGAATAAGTATAACAAAAATTTTAGCTGAAAACACGATTTTAGCAAAAAATTTGCTAAAAATAGTATACCTGATTTACAAGACGTTTTACTAACTTTTCTACTAACTTATTCTTTTGAGTGTAGTTTTGTGTACCTTCAAGACTTTGTATATGTGGGTATGTATAGCATCGATTGATTTATATTGATTTATATGATCTTGTATATAATTGTACTTAATATGCCTGACTATATATTACTATATATACAATATAGAGTTATATATAAACTTGTATATAATTCAATATAAATGTTCATATAATTATAAAGGGTCCGCCAAATAACTTTTTTTTTAAAAATGCTATGAAAAAAAAACTACTGAGTATTTTCTCAAATTTCTTTTTTTATTTGAAAGTACAATCCTTTCGGTTAATAATGGAAAATAGTTTCATTCAAGTGGCTGCCTCGGCTGGCCATGCAGTAGCCTACACGTTCGGTCCAATTTTTAAGCACATTATCGATTGCGTGCAGCTGTATTTCACCAATGACTTCACGAATATTGTCCTTTAAATCGCCAATTGTATCTGGCTTGTTGGCGTAACACTTATCTTTGACGGCACCCCACAAATAATAGTCCAACGGTGTCAAATCGGAGCTCCGAGGTGGCCAAACGACATCAGCTCTGCGGCTGATAATGCGATCATCAAAAACAGGGCGCAAAACATCGAGTGTAACTTCGGCTGTGTGGCACGTAGCGCCGTCCTGTTGAAAACAAATGTTGCCAATATCCTCCTCTTTAATTTTTGTGAACAAAAATTCGTTCAACATGGCCCGATAACGATCGCCACTGACTGTAACGGCCACTCCTTGCTCATTACCATGATTTTCAAAGTAATGTCGCAATATTTCCCAGCGTTGTTCAAGCGTATACACAACCATATTCGTTCAGCGGAAGGATAAAACTAATTATCTGTCAAATCAGACATGAGCTAAGTGTTACCATTTACGAAATAAGCACTAGTTGAAAAAAAAAACGTTAGATGGCGGACCCTTTATATAACTACATGTGAAACAATAGTAAAAATGAATTATTTTTAATTTTTTAAGGAGCCATATACTGTACTAACAGTGTTGCCACCACTAAAACATAAAATTACATAGCCATTGGGAAAAAATTATCCAAAAGCATATTCAATTACACAAATAATTAAAAAAAAAAAAATTTTTTATAATGAAAAAATAATAATCGTTATTTTTAATGTAAAAAATTCACACATAAACATTTGAAACGCTTTACACCACCTCTACTATCTTAGCAATGCATATAGCATAGCAGCAAAAACGACATGCACAGAAAAAAATATTTTCTACTTTTTTCAATTAAATCGGTTGTTGAAAATTTTTAAAGATGTCAATTAAAAATCAGTTGAATCAATTAAATATTTGCTAAAATTTGGAATATGCTTGACATCATCGCTTAAAAGCAAATATCAACACATTGTTGTGGATGTTTGTATTATTTATGAAGTTGTTTTTTATAAATGTTTATGTTTAGTGGTATTAGTAATAAATATTTTAAATTCATTTCAATTAGATTAGATATTAATTCTTATTAGGTTTATTATTTTATTAAGTTGAATAATTTAGTTTCAGTTGGTTAAATCTGAATATTTATTTATTGTAAAACATTATCATAAAATTGATAATGTAATTTTTTCGTTTAATATAAATTAAATTTTTTTTAGACAGAAAAAAATGCAAAAACAAAATTAAAAATTGAGATAGGCGTGGTAGAGAAGATTAAGCATACTTTTCTAAAAATCATAACTACATTGTAAATTTTTTATTGAATTAGACTGCGCAGTTTCTGGTAACACAACCTTCATCAGTAATCCTTTTTGACAATACTGTAATTATTTGTTATGGTTTTTATTGTTTGATTGCATCTATATGAAATATTTTATTTTATTAAATGCAATCCTGACCGTGGCTTGAACCTGCTTTCTTTGCCACATGCACTTCGCACTACACTTTAATCAAAAACAAAAAATATTGTGACAATATTTTTTTGTTGTTTTTGTTTTTTTCTTTGATATTTTAAATTTTGAATCTCGCTCCTAGACGAGGACAAGAAATTCTCATTGAGTTTGTGATTTAACATAACAAATATCTCTAGAAATTCTAATAACAAAGTCCCCTGAAGATTTCCTTGGGCAGGAATGAAATCCGGATAGGGACACGCCTACATCAGATTGTATCACAATTTGTTAAATAAGTTTTGGGACTTTAGCACATTTAATTACTATAAAAGCAATTAATGTTTATCCCGATGAAAATAAATTTAAATAAAAAATACTCTGATTTCAACCAAAGGGCTAATTTCTGCAATGAAAAAATCCGAAAAAAAATTTTGCCATAACCTCTACGCTTCAATAGAAAGAAAAAACGAATTTCTGTATGAATTTGTTGACAAAGGTATAAAAATTAATTTGCTAACTAATGATAATTTCGTGCCGGATTAAATTCAATATTTTAAAAAATTCAAACTGTGAAAAAACATTTTGTGTGGCAACAACACTTCTATAAAAAAAAATTTGGTATGGCAACAACATTTTTTTTCATATAAGGTGGCGCAAAAGTAATCCTTCTATCAGAAAATGCTATACATAATAAATACATAATAAAAAAAAAAACATCGGAAGGTTATTTTCTGGCGCCACCTTATATATATATAGGATTTTAGTTTGAAAAAATAGAAGCTTATCAATGACAATAGTATATCCAATTCTATTGATTCATTGGAGCATCGTCGGAATGTGTGTTGTGTGACACTTTTCTTTATCGATATTAAAATGGGAGATGCTCATCTGAGATAAGTGAACTTATTCCACGAGCCCGAGTTTTTATTCGTAATACTCGCTTATCTAGTAGAGCACATCCGTTTGTAGTTGATTGTCCTGTGTTTCGCACAACCCATTGCAGAGAAAATTAGTTTTTTAGTCGAACGATTCGTATGTGGAACAAACTTCCCGCAGAAGTCTTCCCTGTTACTTACAATTTAGAAAAATTTAAATCAAATATCCACAAACACTACTCCCTCTTTCCTCCCTCCCATACCCTATTTTCCTGATCAATACAATGCACTGCATGAGTAGGGGGCATCCCCTGAGTATTGTTTAAACTAAAAAAATAAAATATAGAACGACAATATATTATGGTGTCATACATTTTCATACATGGGCCCTAACTTTTAATGATTTCATATATGTCAGATATGTTAATATATGATTCATATAGACTATATATGCAAACATATAAGTCAATTCTTGAACATATATGATCATCCTCAGCCAGGATCTTAAAAATATTTTAGAGGAAAAATACCTTGCGAAAAAAATGGTAAAATTGTCCACTGTTTATAAATGTAGTGGTTTTCTGTCCCTTTTTGGTGTAGTTGATATCACCAAAGAGTATATACAAACTCGTGCAAGCAAATGAAAATATTTTTTTTTTTGCACTAAAAACTGATTGCAACATGTTGATAAAAAATTGTTGCTAAAATTTGAAAAAAATCTATTGTTTTTACCGATTTTGTCGGTAGATTTTTTAACTGCCCAGGTGAAAATGTTCGTATATTGTCATATATGGACACATGTATGAGTTTATATATGAATCCATATAGGTTCGGATCCGAAATTTGAGGGTATATGAACATATATGATCACATATGAGCATATATAAGTGTTCATATATGGTCATATATTGTTACTATTCCTACATGCTCGTATAAAAAAGGACATTTTTTTAGTTTTTATCAAAAATATTGTCTTTTTAATAAGAGAAAATTTTCTAATATGCTTCTAAGAACATGTTACTAATAAATGCATACATTTTAAATTCAAAATGCATTAAAAAATAGAAATAGTTTAAAGCGAAATGGTTCAAAGAAAATACAATAATACAAAACACAATACAACAAATTTATTGTCTTAAAATGCGTATTTTAATAAATTCGTAATTATTTACTATTTCAAAAATTTATATTTTATTTTAGTTATAAAAAAAAATCATTTCGGCACAACAAATGCATACATTTTAGACTTCGATTCGAGTTTCGAAATCTTATCACTGGCTCTGAAACTTTATTTCTATCAAAAAGCTCCACAAATTTATAATATGTTGAACGGTTTTAAATCATTTTATTTTTTATAAAAATTCTATTGAAAAGCGGGATAGTCATGCCAAAGAGGGATGATTAGGCAGGTGAGGTAATACCGATTCAGAATTAAGCATATCAAATGCGCCTGATATTTCTTTAGATTCAAATTAGATATCTCATATAAACCAAAAGACATGAAGTCTTGTATGCAAATAGTAAAATAAGTGTTGGTGAAGCAGTATACCAGTTTGAAAGATCCTGAAACATAAATTACACGAAACTACGTAGAGCTCTACTAAACCTTATAGATTCGATATTATAATATAAAAATCATAAAAACTTAATTATCTTATTAACTCATTCTCTACTATCGTCTGGATAAATTATGAAAACTTTAACATCTATTTTCTTTTTAATATTTTTGTCGGGAATTCGTACGTGGCGAGAAGGGGTAAAAAATAAAAAAATTCTTCCTCATATATGGTCATATCTACTAAAACATTAAAACATATTGCAAATATATGGATTCATATATGGAGATATATGGCATATATGAAACAATATATGAACCAACATATGTAATATATTATCATATATGGTGTCATACATATCCATATATGAACTTTTCCTTTGCAGGCAATTACCCATATATGATTCCATATATAACATATATGCTCATATATGCCCATACATGGAACCATAATATCCTCATACATGAAACCATATATGACAATATATTATCATATATCAACTTTTTCACCTGGGTGTTGAATTTAAACTAAAAAAATTATATTCCCAGGTGAAAAAGTTCATATATGGTTTGGATCCGAAAATTGAGGATATATGGACATATATGGATATATATGTCCATATATGTCCATACATTTGTCAATATACATCCTACCCATATATGTTCATATATTTTCCTACTTACGTATATTTTCATAAAATAAAAACAATTGTTAGTTTGAAAATTTAATTTTTATTAATAAAATTATTGCTTAAATATATATTATAATATATACATAAAAAATGTATATTTTATATACATTGAAAATGAAAATTATTCAAGTTCGAGGCCATACTCTATATTACTTTATTAGGATATTGTCCTAACAAATAATCTATAAAGTTTTTTAGTTTTCAAATTTATTATTTGACCCTTTCAGGAATGTGTTGATAGATCTATCAAAGATAATAAAAGATAATACCAAACTGTAATACTTTGTTTTATTTGTCAATATATTTGTATGCATCAAGATAATATAGAACAGAAGATTCATCCAAAAATCTTTTAACTATAGTTTAATTTATAAATATATTTATAAATTAAACCACACATATGGGAAAATGATGCATATATGCTTCCATATATGGTAGTATATATGGATAGTACATTCATATATGTTTTCATATATGTAACCATATATGGAAAACACTTTCATATATGGCTCCATATATGGTAAACATTTACATATATGGTTCCATATATGAAAACATATATGCAACAATTGTTCATATATGGTTCAATATATGCTTCCATATATAACAAACATTTCCATATATGCTTCCATGCATTTCCATGTATGGATCCATATATATTCATATATATTCATACATGGGCCAGGCAAAATTTCAGTTTATGGGGGACACCCCTGGAAAAAAAAAATGCCACGCCCCCTTAAATGACCCCAAGGAGTGCGAAAATCATAATGAATAAGGGGGCTCACGCCCCTTATGGGCGTGGCAGTCGAAAAACGACCCGGCCCACCTACGTAGACAATATGGGTATCAAATGAAAGCTAATGTCTTCACGATTCCAAAAATAGCCGTAGTTGCCAGATCGGGCGATTTTTGTAGCCGATATGGCCATTTTGGCAAAATTTGGGGTGGGGGAAATTTTTTTTTCCTTTTTTTTTGCTTTTTGCTTCTGATTGGTTAATGAAAATTTGTTATACTGGCTTCGCTTAGTAAAGTTTTTCTGCGTGACCGGCCTACGGCCGGGCTTAGGGGTTTTTAACTCCAGTATGTCTTAATTCTAGACGGCGGGGATCTCGAGTGCTCGGCCTCTGGCCGAGCTAAAAAGAAATAAACAAAAAAAGTCCTTCCCCCATTTTATAAAAATTAACATATCTTCCTCAAATTCTGGCAACTACGGGTATTTTTGGAATCGTGAAGACATTTCCTTTCATTTGATACCAATATTGCCTAAGTAGGTGGCATGGGTCGTTTTTCACCCCCGCCCCTATTTAACAAAAATGGCCGTATCGGTTGCAAAAACCGCCCGATCTGGCAACTATGGCTATTTTTGGAATCGTGAAGACATTAGCTTTCATTTGATACCCATATTGTGTACGTAGGTGGGCCGGGTCGTTTTTCGACTGCCACGCCCATAGGGGGCGTGAGCCCCCTTATTCATTATGATTTTCGTACTCCTGGGAACATTCTGAAGGGGATGGCATATTCAGATTTTTTCTCTAGGGGTGTCCCCCATAAACTGAAATTCAGCCATGGGCCATATATAATAATATATGACCTTTTTCAGCTGGGTTGCTTTGAACTAAGAGTAAGTAGTCATTTTTTTAAACTGATTTTCAGTTAATTTAATGTATATATTGAGTACATTTTAATGAAAAAATATTTTGATTGTACAAAAAAGTACCAAGAGTCCCTGCAAAACCACAAAATAACATATATGGCTCCACGCATTACATTTCGGCTTACTTCACTGATGACTTTTACAGGCGAAATTTCATCAAAGTTGGAGTGTTTAGGTTGGATTACTTACCTTGTTAGAGGTTTTGTCTGTAATTTTGTGTTTTACAATTCACATACTTTAAAGTGTTAAAACCCTTTACATAACATAATTTTAAAATCTTTAGAAGAAGTCTGTGCAAACGTGAAAAATATTCTTTAAATATCATCTAAACTTGGTTATTGAAAATGTTTAGTAGTGCAGAAACAAAATTTTTGTTATAATTTATTTTGTTCAACCTATTTAAGTGTTACCAATTTCTTTATGGGACCCTTATTCTATTGTTTTGTGTTTAAATGCTGATGTTGCAACATGAAATGGGAATACATTTTTAAGTAGTAGAGAAAAGAAGACAAATATAAAATAAAAAAATGAAATAAGAATTGTTTTATAACACAAAGTTTTTTCCCTTATGTTTCTTATTATTTATTTGTGTTTGTCTTTATATTTTCTTTTATGTAAGTGACACCTTAAGGCACTTTATTTTATATCTTATTTTTTTTGCTGTTTTACATTGTTTTGTGTTTTTTACAATTCTTTTTTGTCTTGTGCAACATTAATTGTTTATATTTAATTGTTAAGCTTATTGTCTTTTTAACATTTCTTGATTTCCATGATTTCCCCCAGATTTTCAAGAGTTTATTTAATGGGATTTGTTGTTGTTATTGTTTTTATATACCTTTGTTATATATAATGTTAAATATTAAACAGAAGTGGTTATAGAAATAGCACACTGATAATAATAAATGCGTAAAATAATTGTAAAATAAACGAACATTTATACATTTTACTTAAGTTTTTGTAGTTTTGATAATAATTTTGTATTTTTATGCATGGATTATTATGAGTGCACTTTGACTAATATTTGATCAAAAATAGTAAACTAATTTCATAATTTTTATAAACATTTAAGATTAAATGTTTAACAACCCAGAAAAACTTTTTAGAAAAGATTACCTCTGAACCTGTTATAGGACAACTACTTTTACCACCGGTAAAATGGAACCGGTTCTAGAACAGATTAATGTAAGTCGAAATGTAAGGTGTCACTGTCCCAGAACCAGTTCTATAACAACTTCTTTTACCACCGGTTACATGGATCCGGTTCTCGAACAGGTTAATGTGAGTCGAAATGTAAGGTGTCACTGTCCCAGAACCAGTTCTATAACTGGTTCTAGAACCGGTTCTAAAGCAACCTGTTCTAGTTTGTAGGTAAAGAACCTATTACAAATAGGACAAACTCCATATAAAAAGAACCAGTTGCAGAACCGAATCTGTTATAATACAGTACAAGCTGTTCTGCAACCAGTTATTTGGATTTTACTATTTTGCTGGGAGTATAAGTTGTTCTGCAATCAGTTATTTAGATATTACTATTTTACTGGGTACTTTTAAAATGAGGAAAACTATTAATTAACATCTTACATAAAATTAAGCATTACCGGCGTTTTTATCAGCAGATTTTTTTTTTTTAAATTAAAAGGCACATTTTTTATTTTATAGCCCATGAAATTTTATCCCTTTGACGACCGAACTTAAACCGCTGAAGTTTTTTCGACGATACTTCGTGGAGAAGTACGACTAAAAAATAAAATTTGTACTAAAGCTAAAACATTAATGAACCGTCGCTTTCGAATAGGTTAAGATTATGCCTACACACAGATAACAGTTTTGTAGTTGCAACCGAATTTTTTGCCAACCGAATTTTTGTGGTTCCAATCACTATCACTATAGCTAAATTTTAATAATATTGTAACAACCGACATTTATTTACAAATTTCGAATTTTTATTGTAACAATTGAATATTTTATGTTAATGGACTATAATATTCTATAAATAGATTCACATGCGTTCAACAAAATTTATTTTATTAATAAAAAATAATGATATGCCTCGAACTGGGCTCGAACCGTCGATCGTCAGGCAATTACTTTACCTCTGTCCTAAATCCAATTTAAATTTGTTTTTCTAAATTTTAATCTTGAATATTTTCTTGTCTCAAATTTAAATATTTGACTAAAAATAGATTTGTATAAACAATAGAAATTCGGTTGCTAATGTCAATATTTTATTCGAGTTACCAAAACTATAAAAAGAAAGTTATATTATTTAAAAATTATTGTATTAATAAAAAATTCTTCTCCCCGAACTGGGGAATACCTTGAATATTTTTTTTCTTTCAAGTTTCTAATGTCTAAAAATAGATTTGTATGTACAACAAAAATTGGGTTGCTAATCTCAATATGTTATTAGAGTTACCAAAACTATTAAAAAAATTTATATCATTTTCAAAATGGTATCGAAAACATATATTTAAGATAGAGTGCTTGTTTTTGTTTTGCAGGTGAAACTAATATCCGAAATTAACTGCAAATATTTTATTCAAGGGATCAAACCTCCTAATAGTGGTTAGGTGTTGGTATTAAAGGTAATGTAGAAGAGAATATTTTTTCAATATTGATAAGGAAAACCAATAGTGTGAATGATGTGACTGTGTTTTGGTTAATTTTGTATATTTTCTGTTTACAATATAGTTTAGTTATTCTGATAATGAAAAAAAAAATTTTGAATAATGATTAAATCTTGTTGGTTACAATGGAATTAAAACCAATTAATTCTCTGTGTGTACATTTTATTTTTTAAATTAAATTATGCCAAATCCATTTTAGTAAAAAGTGAATTTTTGAACATTAGCAAAACTAAAACCAAGAAGGTAAAAAAAAAATCATAAAAACACAAAAAAAATTATTTCGACTTTGGGTTGATCATGTACAGCACTGAGACTGTCAGGCTAGAATTTATAGGTGTCGCTATAAACCTACATCACTCTAGTGTCGACCACAACATGTTTTGGTAAAATCGTTATGGAGGATTTCCTAAAATAGCAAAAAGTAGAAATGGGACATACATCAAACATTCTTCTTCAAAGGGTTAAGCGGACATTGTCACAATGTTATTTTTATGTAATTTCAAAAAAATTTAAAACTTTTCCAATAAAGCCATGAAATTATATAATGTTACACCACCTAATGAAAAAATTTTATTGAATTTTTAAAAGAAAATTAAATTTTACAGTTTCCTTTTACATATTTCCTTTTCCGACCATTTCTGTTAAAATTCATTCTTACCATATGTAAAACGGTACATTTTTTTTTTATTTGTTCACTTAATGTTTCCTTTTTTTTTGTTGTACGTTTGTTATTTTTATATTATTTTTTTTTTTTTAATAATAATATTTTTATAACATTTGCCTTGATACCTTGATTTTTTATTCTTCGCCCGACTTTTCAGGAATAAGAAAAAATCTCATCATCATCATTATTGTTATTATTATTCCTATCGTTATTGCGTTGTTTGTATATGAGAAGTTTCAAAAATATTCAACACTTTGAGGAGAAATATTTTCAATTCTTTGTTTTTTTTGTATGACATGAAAAAACTTTTGTGGATGAGTTAGTAGATGTTTAATAGGGTGGCCCAAAGAAACGACAGTCAAATTTAAGAGCTCAACAGCAGCCTGCCCCTGTTCGAATAGTGCTCAGTCCTAATTTAAGCCAAATGGGTCAATATTTATATATAAATTAACGATTATTTCGGGGTTATGGCCGTAATTTCAAGCAATATATACCTACTGGTGCTTAGATACCTACCGTGTACACGAACAAAATCGGGTAGGTATCTAAGCACCGGTAGGTATCTATTGCTTAAAATTACGGGCATTAGGCCGATATCTTACAGAAATTTAAATTTCATACTGATATGGAAAAGTTTGTGCACAGAATTAAAATAATTTTTTTAAGTACATAATCACGAATATAAAGTGAAAACACCTAAATTAAACCAGCTTACAGAAATATAGGCCTAGTGTACTTCAAAAAAAATCTGGTTTAAAATTTTGGACTATTTTCCACATATTTCTGGATATACGTAACGGTTTTCCAAGTTTGAGCCCCCGTTTTAATTATTGAAGTGTACATTGTAAAGATGCTTTTAATATGTCCAAAATGTTGAACAAATGTGAATGTTGTACAATTGCAAAAAACGGCCATTTTCGAGACCTCTCCGGTGTTCGAAAATACAATTGCACATTTCCTGACATAGTTTAACTCAAATAAGAGTTAAATTCATGTAGGATTCAAACCCATACAAAACAAAAACGATTTTAAATTCATATCCGCAATATTTACCAATAAACCATTTTCGCCGGGTAAGAGGTGTAAAAAAGAGAGGGTACAAAGTTTTTGACTTCCATTAGAGACGAAACCCAAAAGTCGCATTTTATAGCGACCTCTAAATAACGTCCGATTGAGCCAATTTTTGATATACACATATATTTTGAAACAACATCAAGCTTGTGGAGAAAAATCGAAATAAACTTTTATTTTTTCCTACAAGCGTAGGCTAGTCTAATAGTTAAGCAATGTAAATCCATCAGCGGTCATCATTTATCTTCAACTAAGCAAAAATTAAGGCGCTTCACAGTTTAAAGCAATTTAAAAATATTAAAGTTTTTGATTGGATTTGATTGAAGTAACTAACGTGTATGGTATGTTTAAAAAGTTCACAAAAGTGTTGCGTTTAAAAACGCCTATTTGACTCGAATGTTATATATTCTAAAAAAATCAGTTCACGCAATACGCTAACCAATTTCAAATATAATGGTAAATGCCATACCCAAAAACATACATTTTCAAACAATTTACGCCAATTCCTTATAAGTTTATGATGTTCGTAACCTATTACTGGAGCGCTAACATCAACTTGATATGAATAAAACTGTATAAAATTATGCCATTTTTAAAAAATCCTGTTCCAAAATCTCAATTCCATTAAAAGTCGCGAATCTCGTACGAAAAAAAAACTGTGAAAATTTAAAAATCTGGAAATTTTGGATAAAAATACAACTTATCACAAAATAGCGACATAGAAATAACTTATTTAGTGAATGTAACTCCATTTTGTATCGGCTGATATCCCAAAGCTGAAAACCTTGAGCAAAAAAATAGAATTAATGAAAAAACTCTTGTAAGTTTCAAGTAATTTTTCGACTTTTAAATGACCATAAATTATTTAGGTGCGGACTTTTCAAGGTGAAACTTTGCATATCATAGTTTTTAAGTATAGTCTACCTAAGCCTTTCCTACGTTTCTCTCAAATCAAAAACCTTGAGATTAAGAAGTATCTAAAGTCAGTTTCAAAAGCTGTTTTTGAAATAGCTAACATACCTTATTAAAAAAATGTATGGCAATTGCTTAAAAGTTTGCGATGTTCATATCCAGTTATTGGTGTTCTCACATCAACTTGGTATACCTCGAATTGTATAAAATTAAACAGTTATTAAATACTGTTCACAAAACTCAATTTCATTAAACGACGCAAAAGTCTTATGGAAAATACTGCGAAAATTTAAAAATCGGGAAATTTTAATTTCACCATACAGCGATATTAAATAATAACTTTATTAGTGAATGTAAGGTCAAAGTCAAGTGACCCCATTTTCTATTGGCTTTTAGCTAAAAAAAATTAAAACTTGGGTGCTAAAAAGTCATTGTGTTTTTTTATTTTTTGACCATAAATTCTTTAGGTGAAGGCTTCTCCACATGAAACTGTGCATGTCAGAGATTTTAGGTATATCAAATAAAAAACCTTTACAATTACGAGTCGTCTAACATCAGTTTCAAAAGGTGTCAAAAACTTTTGAAATTGCTCATATATATAATGTGTAATATGAATTATTTTTCATTATCATAAGGTAAGATTGTTCAAGTTGTTTCAGTTTTTTTTTTCTTTTTTCCTTCTCATATCCAGTCTTTGTATTACTTTGTTTATACAAAAACATTATCAGCACCTGTGGTGTTGGTAAATATTTAATTGAAACATTAAAAAGGGAAACAATTTTTTTGTATTCCGTTGTTCTTTGTTTTGAAAAAAAGTACTACAGAATGTTGACTTGTTTAAACAAAATTACATGTTTCGGTAGATTGTTTTGTGTTGTAATATATCGCTGAGCTCCCGCGTATCCTATGACACTTTGTAGTATGAAAATACTCTAGTTGTTATTAATATTTTTTGTAAATATTTATTTTTGTATATTTTTTTTTTTTTTATCATAAGAAAACAGCTTGTATTTATTAAAGTTTTCGTTTTTAATTAAAATCAATATTTTCAGCGGAAAAAAATTATAAACAACTTAGTTTTACAAGATAAATCAGTTTCAATGCGTAATGAAAATAGAACATTACACAAAAAATACCCGAAAGGGTTTTAAAAGTTATAGTAGAAACACAACAAAAGTTAAAACTAGAGTCGAAAATATTTTTCCATACACTCAAAAAAAAAAAAGGTTTGTAATGTCAGCAAAAAATTTTGCTGAGTCAGCAAAAAATTTTGCTGAGTCAGCAAAAATTTTAGTCAGGAGAGTGCTTGCAAAAAAATTGCTAATGTCAGCAAAATCATTCGCATTGAACCCAATTAATGCCAATTAAATTTCAATGACAATAAAAGAGTCCCAAGTAAGATATAGCCCATCTGTAGAAAATTAGGTTACATTTTTTAAGCGAAAAATTCTAAATGTTTTTGATAAGGTTTATGCACACTCAGACTTTAAAAATATGTAAGTGTGTGGGTTGTAATATAGTTTCTTTATTTTAATGCAACTGTCAGTCATTGGTAGAACAAAATAAATCTTTTACTAGCATTGTAGATCATTAAAAAAAACAAACCACAGTAAATTACTGTTTTATGATTTAACATTAATTTTTTACATTCGTTTTTTGTTATTTAAAAAAATAAAAAAATAAATGTTTGTTTATTTTTTACATCATATGTGGCTCATTTTTACCACAATTGTGGTTTATTTTTTGAACATTAAAAACAAATGAAAATGTTAGTTGAATTTGTTGAAATGTAAGTCGTCCTTTCTTTAAGTGAAATCTCATTTGTTTTTAACTACATTTGCACTGGTCTTTACCTTCATAGTATTCTAAGTGTATGAAATATTTATAAGGGTGTTACTAAACTTTAATTAACAAATGGTCGGAAAAAATAATAAATAAAATATTACTTTATAAGGTTTTAAAATTTTTCGGTTTTTATCAAACTCTAGAACAGTTTGCCAACAATATGTTAATTTATTTATTAAATACACTCATAAAAATACCTCCAAAATTCCTCTGCGTGTTACTTTCACGCAGAGAAAAATATTGCTATTTGCCAACTAAAATTCGGTTACAACAATTCACATTCGATTGTTACGAATTTCAGTTGGTTGGCACAAGTTAATTAAGTTAGCTTTCACAGCGAATTTTTGTTGCAACACCCAAAATATTTAGAAATCTAATGTAAATATCGTTGAACTAAATAAATTTTTATGTTGTTACAATTAAAATGCACTTTTCAATTCGGTTGGCACTTCATTTTTCTGTGTGTTCAATTAACAAAAATTTGTCATAAATACATACATCTCAATTTTTGTAGAGTCAGCAGATTTATTTTTGCTGTTCTTATCTTACTAATTTACAAAAAAAAAAAAGAATCAGCTAATTCTAGTAGTTTAATCTGCAATGCTATTTTGAACAAAGTTTTAGTCGTTCTAGCAAATATTTTGAATAATATTTTTCTATTAGCCTTTAACTACTGTGGTGGTGGTAAATTTTACACTCTCCTATTTATTTTTTAATTTACTTTCTTCCGTTGAGCTTTATCAATTTTATTCTCTTTGTATCCTCTCATAATCCCATTACTATTATTCAGCTGTGTTTTGATCGTCGTGGGGTATCGTATAAGCGGATATTTATACGTGCTGGTGAAAAAATTACCACTCGTCCGGGCATACGTTTTTTTTTTATTTGAAAGATTTTTACCCCCTAATTATACCAATCTTGTGACGAGTTTGATGGTAAATCGAGAGCAGACTTTTTAAAAAATCTAGGCCGACAATTGGTTTTACCACACTTGCAAAGGCGAGAGCATAACCAACGACTACCTAAGTTACTTCGAGATAACAAAAGTAGCATTTTAGGACCAGACTCCGTAACCCCCCCTCCAGTAGAACCGACCACAGTTTCCAGGAAGCTGTGCTACATCTGCCTTAGTCGGTTAAAGCGAAAGACTCCACATGTTTGTCTGTCTTGTTGCAAGCCTATGTGTATGGGATGCAGTAAACGCGTATGCGTGAATTGTGCAAATAAGGAATTAGATGAGTAAAATTCCTAAAAATTCATTGATCTCAATTTGTTATTCCAATGTAATTTTTCTTTGTTTTCTTTTTTTATTATTAATGTTATACATTTGGCTGTGAAAAAGTTCCTTTTATGTTCTTGTTTTTGTTTTTTATACGTTTTTTTTAAAAGCTATGTTTGTTCCTTTTTTTAGTTTTAAGAAAATTGAATATGATATAAAATCCTTTTTTTGTTTAACTAGAAGTTTGATTTTTTTCTTTTATTACTTTATTCATTTAAAAATGTGTCATATATTCCAATTAAAAGCAAATAAATAAAAAAATTTTTTTTTTTTTGGCAAAATTTTCTAAAAATTAAAAAGTAAAATTGACCACCACCACAGCATATATGCTAAAATATTTCACCTCAGTAGTTAAAGGTTAGTTTACGAATTGCTTTATTTGCTAATTTCAAATGACTTTTTTTGTAAAACATGTATGAAAAGTTTCAATGAATAAGTTACCAGAGCAATTATTCTTAAGACTATGAAAAATACAAATTCAGACAAAAAAAAAAACACAAAAAAAAAGCAGAAACTAATCTACTCTGATTTAAAAATTAATAGTGTTTATAATCTTTAGCGAAAAATGTTTATTCTTCTTCTTAACCTCAACCTTTCTAAAATAAAAAAAAATTTTTGGATTGTTAAAGTTTTTTCAAGATTTTTTATGCGAATAAAAATCTGCACTTATAAAATCAGTGGTCTACAACTATATGGCAAATATTTCTGTTAGTTTTACCAAAATATACTTATATTTACAATGAACTAAATTTATGGTAATTATAGCAAACATTTTGTTGATATAATTTTTGTTTGCTGGTTTTGTCTTCAAATATAAAGTAAAGGAGGAGCAGAGGAAATTCCTATTTTCAATTAACTAAAATTTAACTCGAGAATAAATTTGTTGAAATGCCTTTGTAACCAACAAAATTTAATCGATATTCAATAATTTTAATTGTAAGTACTTAAAATTCATCATCAGAATAATTAAACTCTATTGTAAACAGAAAATATATACAATTAACCAAAACACAGTCACATCATTCAAACTATTGGTTTTCCTTATCAATATTGAAATAATATTATCATCTACATTACAGAGATTTGATCCCTTGAATAAAATATTTGCAGTTGAAATCGAATATTAGTTTCACCTGCAAGAAACAATCACTCTATCAAATATATAAGTTTTCGTTACCAATTTTAAAATAATATAAAGTTTTTTAACAGTTTGTTATAAGTATTATTTAAAAAAATAAAAATTATGTTTTTTCGATCCATAATTCTGTTATGAAAATGAAAATTCATTCAAGTTCAAGGTTATACTCTATATTTCTTTATTAGGATATTGTCCTAACAAATAATCTATAGAGTTTTTTGTTTTCAATTTATTAATTGACCACTTTCAAGAATTTGTTGATGGTTCCATTTCGGGGATTTTCTAGGTCCCCATCATCAGAACAAGTTTAGAAAGCAGTGGCAACCTCATTCACAAACTCAAACACTTATATATCCCATTTGTAAAATAAATGAGAATTAAGTTTTTTAATAGTTTTGGTAACTCTAAAGGCCTCATTAGTTGTTACTTTCTGTATCCGTTCTGTGTCGTTCTGTTCTGTAGGTAATATTTTGTAATTACTTTTTCTGTGAAAGGAATCAGCTGTTTTTAAAAGTATTTTCATGAGTATATAATTCCCTCAGTACAGTTATTTTAAATCCAAGAAAATTTTCAAATTATTTGTGATCCACCCTCAACTTGTTGGTCCTTTATATAATATAGTTTAAAAAGAGATAAATAAATTTTAATCTCCCTGCTACAATCAAAACCGCAACTTATATCTTTACAAAAAATAAACTTTTTATTGTCTCACAAATAAACAACTTAATTTCCAAAAAAAGAAAAAAAAAATCCAAAAAAAAAACTTTCCTATTGCTACAAATTATACATTTAATCTAAAATCTTTTAAAACTGTTTATATTCATACCGGCAAGAAAAATGTATATTGCTTTTACGCTAAGCACAGAAGAAAGCATGATACAATTCACATTTAACCATCAAAATTCGAATACAATAGAAAAGGAACAAAATGAATATAAATAAATGACTTCATTATTTAAGCCACATTTCAATGGTATATCAAAAGCAGTAGCAGTAATATCATCGTCATCAGCATGGACGTCGTTGTCATCAGCGTCATGTATTTAGAAGTTAAGGATGTTGACTATTACGATGTTGTTTGATGCTACAGATGCCACTGCTCGCTATTGGTTTTTGGTGGTAGTACCAGATTTACATTCATATATTGACTGATAACAATTTTAAAATTCAATGTTTTGTCGTATCTTTTTCTTTAGTTTTTATTATTTTTTTTTTTGACATAAAATAGCTTTTGTCTTTTTGCTATAATTTACGCATTTTTTTGTTTTTTGTTTGTCACTGATTGTCTTTAACATACTTTGGTGGGGATTTTTTTTTTTCTAAGGTATACCAAAAAATCATCATAGTCATTTGTAGCGTATTTCCTGCAAAAGGGAGCAGTTAAATCCCACAAAGGTACTTAACATATAATATGCTGTTGATAAGGCAAAATGAACAACAAAAAATTATATAAACCGAGTAAAAAATATTATACTAAAATACATTATAATATGTGATTATATGTATATGATTATATATGCTGTCAGGCATAGCCATATAATATTATACATTCATTATGTGGTAACTTATTATTTTGTAAGTGGTATGAGTCCTTTTTTAAAAGCACTGAGCTAATGATGTAGTTCTTATAGTATTCAAAGGCTTCTATTCACAACGCTTAAGTTTATTTGTCAAAATTTTAAAAATCGCTAACATTTTATCGGAATTCTTGTGCTGTAAGTTATTTTGAACAACACGGACATCGTCCACCTTAATGTGTTGTCTGGATCTTTTAAACGTTTGATCGCCATATTTCATATCTGCTCTCCGAGTTCCCCCAGCACGTTCCATTTTCGCAAAATTTGCAATTACGTTTCTTGTTTTAAAATTAATTTTTTTAAGCAATTTTTTTCATTGTTCCTTGTATATAGACTAATCATGTGAAAAAACCAGATAAATTTTCCAATTTCTTAAAAAAAAAAATTACACTAAAATTAAAAAAAAAGTGAGTTCTGTGATTACAACATTAAAGTTTAAACTGTGATATTTTTGTTTGTGCCGTGAATATTTTTTATTTTAATTATTAAATTTGTGTCGTTTTTTAATTTTAATCTTCAATAATCTTGACAATGTAAAATAACTAATTTTACGAAATAAATAAAAGACTCCTGAAGAAGTTGGAATAAAACCAACGAAACGTCGAGTTGAAAAATAGATAAAAATAATGTGTTTTATTTAAATCTATATAAAAAACTTATTGACCAAAAACAGCCCAAGGCAACCCCTTATTAATCTCAAAATTCAAATAAATTGGTCAAAAACAAAACATAATAAAAAAAATCATGTTTATGAACAGCAGTTTTGGAAAGAAATTTATTTTGAAATTGGCATGAGTCCATTTAATGCTGAAAAAACCTAGAATTTCGCAATAAATATGAATCTTTTTTTCTATATAAATAAATTGAATGTCTCCTGATGAGACGTGTTTAAAAACATTGTATAAAAGTTGTCATTTACAGTTTTAAAACCATTAAAATTAAAAAGCCTCTATATCTCATTTAAAAAACAGAGCGACTCATACCACTTTCAAAATAAATGGTATATATTTTCTATATATAATAAGATATGGGAGATTTATTTTCGTATTTTAAAATACATTCTCATATTTAACATAATATATAATCATATTTCATAACGTATAAGCTATATAATTTAAGATAAAATTATGCTTATAATTATTATAGGCTTATTATATGTGTTACTTATATATGATGTTAAATGATGCAAGATATAATTATGTAAGATTCCATATATGACAGAAGATAAACAATTAATTTGAGACATTATTTTGTATGCGCCACCATCATTAATATTTTCTATGCGTATAAGACATAATTATATATTTTGTTATACATAATCCCATACATAATTATATATGCGACAGTTGTCTAAATTATTTTTCTTTAATTTTTTTAAAAATTATATATCTCATGGGTAAATCAAATTGAATCTCAAAATATCTTATTCGATCCACCAAGAGCAATTTATCTTTTTGGATCTAATTACGTCCAATTAGATCTATATATTTTTCAAATGCGATATTTTGGGATCTATCAGGATCTTGAATTAGATATTATTGCACTTTTATTTTTAATTTTAATAAAGAGCTTTCAACCTCCGTGTATTAACAAAAATAAAGCAAATTAAACATATTAGCTAGGTTGGTACTAGTATTTCGATCTGGCTAAAGATCTCATCAGAACCCGAAGTTTTAGAATAGCTAGAACCTCAATAATAGGCATTTCATAGAAAATATATATCAAAACACTAAAGCTGCAGTGTGGACGGGATCTGAGTTATCCAGCTTTTTTGAAACATGTTCAGGAGTAAAGCAAGGTTGTTTGCTATCGCCCTTACTTTTTGCGTTGTACTTAAATGATATGCATGACCAGCTGGGTGAATTTATGTTTATTGGTGATATTAATGTACGCGTCCTAATGTATGCGGATGACATTGTCATTTTAGCAGAAAAAGCTAACACTTTACAACAAACGATATACAACCTTGAAATATACTGTAAAACATGGGACATGGAAAAATTTCGTTGCGAATAGGGACATTACTCTCTAGGCAAAGTGGAGAATGTTCTTATCGGTCTGCCGGTCCATACAATCTTACGGTGCCCAAGTATGGCGTTTCTCTTGGTTTGGTGAAATAGACAAGCTGCAAAGATATTTTTCGAAAAGAGTTTTAAGATTAGGAGATAACACACCAAATTATGTGATTATGTTGGAAACTGGACAAGAAGAGTGTCACTTTTATACACATAGTTTGCATCTGCAATATATAGCTAAAACCATTTTTAAGTATGGAAGCAAGATATTACCTCATAAACTATCCATGCAAGTTTTAGAAAAAAAAACATTTATTGGTATAAGGATTTACAAAATCGGTTATTGGAGTACAATATTGAGAGCATATACATGAACCAGAACAAAGACGCTTGGTACAGCACATATTTTGATTTAGTAAAAGAAATGAAAACTAAAACACCGCAAGATTATGTAAAAAACGCACTGGAAAGTCAACTGAGCGTGTATAAAAACCTTGATTTTTCTAAAGGTCTTGAGTATTGCACAGAACTTTATAATTTGCTCCAAATAAGCTATATAATGAAGGCGAGGGGAGATATTTTATGGTTAAATGGTAACCAATTCAGAATTGGTAATGCCTGATTTTGTTCCATGTGTAATATGAATGAATTAGAAACACTTCAACATTTCCTAGGCAGATGCCCTGTGCTCAAGAATATAAGAAATAGATTTTTTTGTAGTTTTTGGCTCAACGATGAAGTAATAGTACGTGTGTTAAACGGTGGTGAAGATAATAATTGGCTAAACCTATATTATTTTGTTAAAGATGCCTTAACTTCCGGCTAACGGTTTTCTTAAACCATGCCGTAAATTTCTTTATAAACCAAAAATGTAAGTTTCACATAGTAATAAGATAAATTATTGTAATGATTTTGAAAAAATAAATAAAATCTAATCTAAAAAAATCTAATAGGCTGAGCTTTAACAAAAAGCCTATTAGTCATCAATTTTGCTTAATTTTCAATTTTGCACAATTGTTGTGTCCCCCAAATTTTGAGACCAATTTTGATCTAGTTTTATCCAGTTATATATTTGAGTGATCTAATTGGTTATTACTGGATACTTCAATTTTGAGATAAACTTGGATAAGAATAAATATCCGTCTATATCAAATGAGATCTGATTTTGTATTTGTGCTATAACTTTTTTGATCGGGAAGCTAAACAAAATATCAAGTCATCATTGTTGCTTTATATCATGGCCGTTATACGCAGTCTATATGTACGTGTATTAAGTACATATTCCCTAAAGGCAAACTACAACATTTTGGCTTTGATTTATATTGTACAATATACATATTGTGTGATACACACGCACTCTAAGGAAATTACGTTGTTTTGCAGCTTATCATATTGAAGTATTACTTATATTCTTATTTTTCTTTTTTGAATTGCATTTTAACAAATTATTAGTTAAGTCGGTAGCAGAATAGCAAATAAATAGCACGTGTAGCGACTTATCATGGAGTCAAAAAAAAAAATAAAAATTTAATACAATATGAAGGACGATTTTAAAAATTTGTTCCAGTCAAAAAGATTTGAAATCTTCTATTTATGTCAGTTTACGATACTCAATTAATATGGAAAGTTTTTCTTTTATAGTTTCTATGATGTGGTTCTTTAAATTCCTTAAAGTTTTAAAAGACGTACAGCAATTTTCATAAAAGATGTAATTCTTTTATTCGACCCCTTTAAATATGCAATAGTTTATGGTGGAATAAAATGCACCAACATATTCTACAAAATTTAATTTATTTTTCGAAATACTTTAACTTTTAAATTTTCATTCATTCCATTAAGTACACAGAAAAAATTATCAACCTAAAATATATAAGTAAAGATTTGATTTGAATTTAATTGTTTCTAAACAAATATTTAATTGAATCAATTAATATTTTAATTTACTTTTAAATATATAAATACATATTTTATTTTAGACGCAATTATCATATTATTTTTTCATACACTGTATGCATAAATACAAATTTTCAGTATAAAATACCAAATACATTTGAAGTTAACAAACAAAACAAGCACACACACAAACAGACTCAGCATTGCAAAAAACACACATTCCAACTTATAGATCACAAACTTTTTTTGTGAGTATTATATTTTTTTTTGTAGAAGTTATTTATAACTTTTTTTTCCTTCTTAATCTTAATAAAAGGTTTAATTGATAGTATCATTGCCGTGATAGGTGCAAAATCAATTAAAATATTAATTCATTCAATAAATTTTTTAATTTAGTTTTTAGTTTTTTCTGTGTAGTTTTGCTTTATCCCATTTTATACCACTCATCGATACCGTCAACATTTTCGACGAAATTTTGTAGAGATGCAATAATGTCTCAATAAGATTACACTAGTTTACAAAATGATTTTTTTTTTCATGTACATTTGATGAGAGATAGATTTCCTTATGTATTTTCTCCTGCTGAATTCGAAAGTCAAGGTAAATTTTTTTTTTATGGAACAGTTTTAGAGATATTGTAATTTTTTTATTTTTTCTACCTTTTTTCACTTGACAAATCATATCTCGAGCTAGAAATGTCCGATTGGGTCGTTCTTGGTACGCAAATGTAAGGTTTTGAGATGACAAACAAATATGTATGAACGGATCTATATATAATCGGAATAATTATTCTGAAGTGTTTGTACACTTATTGCTCCCTTTAGCGTTGGTATTCGCAATTTACATTCCAAATTTGATGATCTGTATGTACTTAATGGGTTAGATGTTTTTAAAAAACAAAAATTTTTTTAAATATATGGCTCCTTTCCCTCATATCCATCGAAAAAATTTGTTCGAAAATCGAATTTTTGAAAATTAAATTAAAAAAAAAAAAACAAAAAAAAAAAGATTCGCTTACTACGACTCAAATTTGGTTATTAAGAATTTCAGTCGGTTGAATCAGTTAACTATCAGTTTTAACAACAAAGTTCGGTTCATTCTACTGAAAATATTCTGAAATCTAATGTAAAGATCGTTGTACTAACTGAAGTTGTCATTTTATTTCTCTGTGTGGACGTGCCAAATTTCGAGATTCTAACTCTGCTAGTTTAGGAGCCCCTCTTTTCGGTGATAAAGGCTGCTTAAAAAAAAAAAAATAGGAATTTGTGAACAGAACTCGCGGTTATATTCTCCTGATAAACAGTTTGTGTATATAATGACTTTTTCACAATGACCAATATCGTAATTATCATATTAAAAAAAATATATAAAGTTTTATTTCATTATCATATTTTTTATATATTTTTAAAAAAAAAAATATTACACTGAAATGTACAAGGGTAGTGAAAGGGTTAATCATTGTTTATATAATATCAAAGAACACCAACCATTAGCCCTACACTTATAGAAAAATAATGTAAAATTTGTTTTGCTAAAACTAAAAACTAGTTCAAAATTACGTTGCATTAAAAATTGCTAAAATTAACAGATTTCTTTTGCTTAGTATTAGTAAGATAAAACCAGAAAAAATAAATCTGTATCATCTACATAATCTAAAGCTATGTACAGACGGTTGTGAGATCTTACAATGTGCTGGCTATGTACTGACAATGAAACATTTTTAGCAAAAGGTAAATTGTCAGTTCAGACTATTGTAAGAAAACCTTTCAATTTCATTGTCAGACAATTGTCAAACAATAAATTTATCTGCCAACAAAAATTATCAGTGCACACGGTTGTTAGGTTCTTGTGTGGCAAAAATTGCCAGATCTGTTGTTAATGTCTGCCAGAACTGTCAAAGTATTTGAAAGAAATTATTAATTGTCAATTGTGTGTTTAATTAAATTGAAAAAGTAATAATATTAATTGTTATGGAACAAAAAAAAAAAGGCAATTCCAACGATTTTAGCTGCATATGTATTAGAAAGTAGCGAGTATGAAGACAAAATATTTTTGAAAATTGGAGATTTGCCCATTTCCCTTTGCAATCGTTCAAACTTATCTGGATATCATCTGCGACCTCTTGCCATAAAATATCTTTGGGAAGCCAGCAGCATCCCATAAACTTCACCGTACCTCAACTTCCTCGATAAGTTTGATAATACTTTCGTGTGACCACACGGATTCCACCTTTTTGCGGTAGGATCATTGTTTAGGTGTTGGTTTTTCGCGGCTTTGGAGACCTGTTGGCGACTGGGAGCCTCTTGGCGACTGGGTACGAAACATCAAGTCAGTTGGCTCATAGCTGTAATCTATGATGCAGGTTTCATTAATGGAAATGTAGCCATCCATTTTTTTTAATTAATTTGATTTCCTATTTTGTTTCAATTTTGATTTTAATATTATTAATATGAACTTTTGTTTTTTTATTTCATTATTTATGGACAGAGCCGCCAATAGAAACATTTCTGTGACAATACTTCCATTGTCAGATGCATTAATTTAAACACATCTGCCAATAAAAAATTGTTTACAATGTCTTGTAATTATCTGACAATGGCAACGTAGGGTGTTCACACGAATGTCAGATGTCGGACAATATTATTGTCTTACAATGTACAGACAATGCTTTTTCTGACAATGTTGCAAGACAAAAGTTGTAAGTTCACACTGTTGTTACACATTTTCTGAACATTTTTCTGACAATATTGTAAGATCTGACAACCGTCTGTACATAGCTTAAGTTATATTTACGGTTAATTTTCAAAAATGGAAAGCTACAAATTAACTTGCTAATTTGCTTAATAAAAGTAAAAAAAAAAATTACACAAAAGTGTGAAATTTCAAAGTTTTTTTTGAGAATAAAACTCTGCTCTCAACTATAAAAAGAAAAATGGCTAAAAATGTTTGCTTATTTTAGGATATCATGTTTAAAAAATTAGTAAAATACTTTGCTTAAATCGGCAACGAAATTTAGTAAAAAATAAGTTCAAAAGCTGTAAATTAAGACATAAAAAGTTATAATAATTTTTATATATACTTTTTTATTTAAGATTTGTTGAGATTTTGTGGATATTTACTATCAAAAAATGTTACCCCCGTTAATACAAACTTCGCCTACACAGAAAAAAATATTTCCTTATTTTTTTAAATTAAATCGATTTATTGAAAATTTTAAAATCTGTCAATTAAAAATTAATTGTATGAATTAAATACTTGCTCAAATTCGCAATTTGCTAGACATTTTTTTTATATATCGCTCAAAACATATTGTTCTTGTTTTTCGTAATAGAGAACAGAATGAGACAATTCGTTTTTGTTGTCCATCAGTGTTGACATGTATTTTTTTCAAAAAACTGTAAGAAAAAACTGTTTTTTTTTTAAATAAAAAAACAGTAGAAAAAACAGTTAATATTATTTTGAATTCAATTGCATTTTATTTAAACATAAAGCAACATAAAAAACATTAAACACATAACATATTTATATACACAGAAAAAAAAATATTTTTTTTGTAGACTAACTTTAATTATACATGCTAACAAAAAAAAAATATTTTCAAATTTATGTTATTACAGATCACAAGTTGTGCTCTGTTATAAAACTACATTTCAATTAACAATAGGAATAATATGTTTTTTTCTGTGTACTTGTTAAAAAAAAAAAAAAATATAATATAAAAAAACATATTTATATTTATATTAATTATTTAACATATAGCAAAAAATAGCTAAAAAACCATAAAAAAACAAAATAATTCATCACATTTTGAGATCTTACTTAATTACATAAAAATATCAGTTATACACTTTTTGATTAAATTTGATTTTCATTTCGTTTGATTCCACAAAATTTTAACACAAACAAATGCTAAAAAGGGAATTAAAACTTACTACACAGTTGCATTCAATGCGTAGTATTATTTTTTATTTAAACATTTTGTGCAACTTTTGTATTAAATTTATAAATTCAAGTAAAAGAAAGTAAATCGAGCAGGTAAACTGGAAAAACTGGAAAAAAAAGGCTGAAATTAAACAAAAACTGTTTTTTTTTTCATGAAAAACTGGAAAACTGTTACGCATCCTAAAAAACTGGAAAAAACAGTTAAAACTGGCAATATGGTAACACTGGTCCATTCATACATTCATTGCTTTTGCATTGCTTTTATTCAACAACAACAGCTTATGCTGTTGCTGTTTATTCCATATATTGTTTTTGTTGAATGCCTTTTTAACATTCATTTTTATAATGCCATTACATGTCAAGCAATGAAATGAAATGATGACACATGAATAACATGAAATCAATCACAACATTCGCGTAGTATTCGTTGGTTGACCTGTAGCAATAATAATATTTTTTTTTTAATTTTATTAAACATGAAATATGTATAAATTTTTGTTTAATATTATTAAACATGAAATATGAATAAACTTTTTTTATTATCTTAATACAGTAATATGTTTCACAAAAAAATTTAACGTTTTATTGCAGTATTAACCCATACATTTTGCAATATGATTGCAAATTTTATTGACATTTTGCCCTACACATTGCAAGATTTACAATACTTTCGCACAAAATATGGCACCATACTTTTGTTTTGTTGTGGATATATAAAAAATTGCACAATGTGGCCAACACATTATATAAAAAAATTTTCACATTTCTTCGTTGCGTAGTAAGATTCAAAACCTTTTTGTTTTTTTTTCAATATATGTATTGTGCAACCTTCCAATATGACAAACACACTGATAATATTTTGCACAACATCAAAAGTTGCACCAGAATATTGCGTAGTGTATGGGTACCTTAAGCCGTCAGACGATGGAATGGCTATCATCCGGATCGAAACCCTATTGAGAGTATGTGGGGAGTATTAACCCGTCGCGTTTACGTAGAAAACCGTCAATATTAAAGTGGTTTTAATCTAAAAGAAGCAGCTATTGATGCATGGAGATCTATAACGGAAGAATTTTGAATAAATTTGTAAGACTGTATGCCTGATCGAAAATAAATTTTTTTTTTACTATTTAAAAAGGAAATCAAAATCAATTAATGCTTTATAACTATAAATACACATAACTTAATATATCAAAATTTACAAAAATTTAAAAAATTTTTTTTTAAAGTAGCAGCTTTAATAATGTTGAGGAATCAATTCGGAAATTCGATCAGACATTCAGTCTTACAAATTTATTCAAAATTCTTCCGTTATAGATCTCCATGCATCAATAGCTGCTTCTTTTAGATGAAAACCACTTTAATATTGACGGTTTTCTACGTAAACGCGACGTGTTAATACTCCTCCCAATAACCTATTCTCCTGATATCAACACAATGCAATGCATTAGTAGTGGGCATCCCCTAAGTGTTGGTTCAACGCAAAAAATAAATTATTTAAACATATACCAAAATAAAATGCTGCATAATATGCTAATGACAATCTAAAAAAAGATTTTTAAATTTTGAAATTACCCGACTAAAAATTAATGCTGAATATTTTTCTTAAATGACATATTTAATTGTATCAAACAATATGTTTTACCATAACTTATTAGACGGGCAATATATTATTGAATTGGCAGAATTAAGTAAATACATGGAACTAACCAAAACAATGTATTGAACCATTTAAAAAAAAAATTAAACTTTTTTCAATTGTAGAAAAGTGACGTTTTTGTTTTGAAATCAATAATATCCTAGCCAAAATTTGAATATCAACTCGAAAATTTGTATTGGAAATATCAACTGAAATTATCTTAAATGGCATAACAATTTAAAATATCAAACTCAAAAAATTTTAATCATGTAAACTTTAAATTTAACTGTACCTTAAATTTAAATTGGGCTCTTAATAACCGGACTATAATCTCTAGCCCCCTGTATTCAATTTAACAAATTTATTTTCACTGGATTTATACGTAGCAAATTATATCAAACTCAATGTAATATAATCCATTTATATAAAGGGGCCGCCAAATAACTTTTTTTTTTTGAAAATGCTATAAAAAAAAAACTACTGAATATTTTCTCAAATTTCTTTTTTTATTTGAAAGTACAATCCTTCCGGTTAATAATGGAAAATAATTTCATTCAAATGGCTGCCTCGGCTGGCCATGCAGTAGCCTACACGATCGGTCCAATTTTTAAGCACATTATCGATTGTGTGCAGCTGTATTTCACCAATGGCTTCCTGTTCCGTCCTGTTGAAACCAAATGTTGCCAATATCCTCCTCTTTAATTTTTGTGAACAAAAATTCATTTAACATGGCCCGATAACGATCGCCAATGACTGTAACGGCCACTCCTTGCTCATTTTCGAAGAAAAGTGGCAATTTTCGCACACATTCTGCAACATTACCATGATTTTCAAAGTAATGTCGCAATATTTCCCAGCGTTGTTCAAGCGTATACACAACCATATTCGTTCAGCGGAAGGATAAAACTAATTATCTGTCAAATCAGACATGAGTTAAGTGTTACCATTCACGAAATAAGCACTAGTTAAAAAAAAAAAACGTTAGATGGCGGACCCTTTACAATACGATTCTTCAATTCTGGGATCAAATTCGATCCATTTATTGGTTGCTTACTATTAATTTTTTTTTTACTCTTGTAAATGCCCAGCAAAACCACACATTACCAAATCTGGGGTAAAGTAATGTATCGCCATAGGGCTCCATGCATTACTTTACACGTTACTTCACGGATGAATTTTACAGGCGATGAGCCTAAAAGTAATGGGTGGACTCATTACCTTGTAGGGGGTAACGTAACTGGTTAGTTATATGCTTACATGGTGGGAAAAATAAAAAAATGCATACATTTTTTTTACAGATATCTTTTTTTAATTAAATATATAATTTTTTTTTTATTGAATAAATAACGTGGTCATGCTGGGAATCGAAACTGGGGTCTCTGGTATTTAACAATTAGTTAGGCGGGAAGTCTACCAACTGAGCTATTGATACATATAATATTTTATTGCTTAAAATGTAAATGAGTTGTTTTGCTTCGTATTTTCGTTCGTGATATCAAAAATATATACCTTACCCTCATGCTTACAAAAAATCACAAAGAAATGTGTCTATAAATAGATTTTCAAAACTATATATTAATAATTACTTTACGTTTATAATTCATGCATTATGTAATTGATGATAGGTAAGTCATTATTTTATGTTTTGAAGTAATGTAAAATGTAATAAGGTATCATTACAAGGTAATCAATGAGTGTTCAATTGTCGGTAACTCATTACTTATTGTTGGAAAATAATGAGTACTCATTACAAGGTAATGCATTACTTTATCGCACCCATTACCAAAGTTTTGCTGGGTCGTGTCAAATAATATCAAACTTAATGTAATATAAATCAATTTATACTCTCACAAATAATTTTGCAAAAAAGTTAGTTGAGTCAGCAAAATTATGGCTAGAACGATCCTTCAGCAAAAGTGTTTGGCGGAACATCAGTGAGCTGATTTTTACCAAAATATTTGTATGTTCAGCAAAATGTTTTGCTGATAGTTAATTCAATGCAAAGTAAAATAGACATGTTGAAATCAATAAAATCTTTTGCTGCAGCTTAGTAGATTGAAAACAACTAAAAAAAAACAGTTCAATAAAATTTTTACTTTAGTTAGTTTGTTTGACAAAAATTTAAATCTATTTTATTTGTGATTGTTTTAAATATAATTACGAATTTCTGGACTTGACTTTTTGCAATTCTAGTAAATTCAAAGAAAAGCATTGCGTAAAATTATTTGTTTAATGGAATGGAACACGATCTAATAGGTTTTTGAAAATAAAAAAATCCATTTTATAAGAAGGATTTTGTTAAATTATTAAAATACAAGCAATCGTACCTATAATTGTTTCCAAAACTTTGAATTTATGTATGACGCAATTTTACATTTTTCTAATGAAGATAATCCTAAAATACAATAAAGAAATATTCAAAATATGGTTAAATATCACTAAAACCCTTTATATTTTAAAAACAACTACCAGCAACAGGCATTTATTGTGTTGTACAGTCGCACCGAAGCGTATTTTATATTTTATTTTCTATATTTTATTTTATCAACAAAGATTTTTTTTTTTTTGACTGCATATTCTTTTTTCAAATTTAACAAAATATCATT
The DNA here is from genome assembly GCA_021234595.1 of Delia radicum. Taxonomy (NCBI): domain Eukaryota; kingdom Metazoa; phylum Arthropoda; class Insecta; order Diptera; family Anthomyiidae; genus Delia; species Delia radicum. Next base: position 274,543,047 of record CM037851.1, on the reverse strand, counting down.
AATTTAGTAAATTTTTTAAATTAGTTTATGTAATTTATTTATTGTTCTGTTTATATTTTTGAAATATTCATAATTTTGTTGTGCATATACGTGCCGTGGTTTGATGTGTAGTATACAAAAGAAAAAAATTAAATGAAACTCGGTTGCATTTTGTGTAAGTCTTATAATGTTTGTGTCTGTTTGTATCTTTTCTTTTTTCTCTACTTCGTCCATACAAGCTGCGACATTTACATCTAGTATTTTTATTTGTTCTCCATGCTATTAACGTGTTTGTCAGCACTATTGTGACAGCAACGTAAATTAGTTAAACATTAGTTCAATATTAGGTTTTTGGTAAAAGCGTTGAACTAAAATTTGAGCTGAGAAAGCTATGTCAGCAAAAAAATTGCTGAAAGTTAGTTAACTATTTTAAATAGACATTTAACAAAATTTAGTTTTTTTATTTTTTGAGTTCGGAACAAATTTTATTTCAATTATATATAAGTCAATATCAAATTTGATACAGTTTTTTGTTCTGTTAGTCGGCTACAGCAAAAATGTAACAGTAATTTATCTAGTTACTCTTTAATTTTTCTTTTCTATGACTTCTAAAAACCGGCAATTTGTGTATTGCACAAATAACCCCAGATAATTGACATACATTGACACAATTGCTATCATGATTGTACCACAGAAAAAATAACAATTTTTAACATCAGATGTGGCAAAAATTCTAAAACTACAGAAAATTTTATAAAGAACCACCACCTTTTTGCTGCAAACATTAAATAAATTGCTTAGAGATAGATGATGATGGTGAAGAACATTTTTAAATGTTTTTCTTTACAACTTTAAGAGAAATATTTAGATTGTGTTTTCTTAAATATTTGTTAGGAATTTTTGACTTACATACATATTTCTTAAATAAATTACCATCTTTTCATTGATTTATTTTGTTTAAATACAATTTAATCTATATGGTTTCGTTTAATACTTAACCTACATGACCAACATATGGAAGAACAAGTTTTTTTTTTAAATTAGTTTATATATTCTTAAAGATAAAAGAAAAACTTTTTTAAAATAATTTTTTTTTTTTCTTCGATATTCTTACACAAAATTTATTTTTAATTAAGTTTACTGCAGTATATGAATACATAGTTAAAGGTTTATTTTATTATCTCACATTTAAATATAGATTTTATTTTTTTGTTCAAGAATAAGAAAAAGTTTTAGAAAAGATAATAAAACTTATTTTCTAAAAAGTTTGTTAACTTTTTTTAAATTTTCTTATTTTTTTTTTCTTTTTCATTAATTTAAAGAAATTATTTAAATAATGCTACAAATTTTTATTATTGTTTTACGAAAATTTGTTTAAAACATACTTTTTGATTTAGAAAAAAAATTCAAAATATTTGAAGCATACTTTTAGTAATACCACTATGGTTTATAAGTAAGCATTCAGTCTTTTTATTGTATATAACTATATATATGAGCTATTTCAACAATTTTCGACACATGTTGAAACTGACTTCATATGTTTCTTATTTCTCAAGGTTTTTAGAATTTACAGAAACGATGGACAGGGTTGTTAGAATATACTTTAAAACAAGGACATGAAAATTTTATTGTGAAAAAGTCTTCATTTAAAGAATTGATTTCCATTTAAAAGTCGAAAAATTAAAAAAAACTCGAAACGTACAAGTTTGTTTTCTTTAATTTTATTTATTTGCTTATAGTTTTCAACCTTTTTCAGATCTAAGCCAATACAAAATTAAGTTACTAGACTTGGGCGATACATTCTCTAAAAAAAGTTATTTATATATTGCTGCTTGTTGAAAAGTTGTATGGTGGGAAGATTTTTGTATCTGTTTTTCATACATAAAACAAAAGGACGCTAACGATGTGTATATTTAAGAGCTACTTAAAAAATATCCACGCCTGTTGATTTTTTGAGTTGAGAGAAAGAGTTGAAAGGATGAGATAGGCTATACTTAAACACTAAGTTTCATGTTTAAAAAGTATTCACCAAAAGAATTTATGACCACTTAAATGTCGAAAAACTAGAAAGATTTTTTTATTTTCCTTTTTTTTTGCTCATAGTTTTTAACTTTTAGATCCAAACATATACAAAACGGAGTCACTGGACGTGGGACATATATACATATATTCATTAAAAAAAAGTAATATTCAAATCCCTGCTTGTTCAAAAGTTGTAAGGTGGTTTACAAGAACAATCAAAATTTCTCGACTTTAAAACTCTCGTTAGAAATAAGAAAGCTGCTCTCAAAAAGTGTTATTGTATACATCAGAGTTAACCAAAACTCTCAATAAATGAAATGCGTCTGTATTGGATAAGATAATATTTCCCAGCAAACACAAAACTAAGCATTACAAATGTAATGAATTTTACTTTTAGAAGCAAAATGGAAATGAAGTTTAAAAAAAGTAAATAAAATTAAATACAAAATATGCCTCAGTTTTTACAGAATTAGGCAATTTTTTTCACACATATTTGACTGGTCGAGTTTAATTTACAATTGAAACTTAAAAAACTAAGTTTATTTAGGCATTATAAATTAAGTTTTCCAAATTTAAGATTTTGTAACAATTCTTATTAACAAAATATGTTTTAAATTTGAAGAACTTAATTTATTCTCTGCTTGGAACAAATAAATTTTAAGTCGGAAAAAATTTGTTCGCAGCAATATGTAGAAGGAAAAAGGGATAACAGTTTCAAAGCATTTCTTTTTAACTCTGGAAAATCTAAATCATTTAGATTTTTCCAGAATTCTATTTCCATTTTTCCCAGAGCTTGGACTTTGGTTCGAAGAAATATAATTTCTGATCATATTGAGTAACATCTCATATTGAGTAACATCACAGTTATAAGGGTTATTAAATACTGTACTTTCATCTAAGCAAAACGAAAGAAATTTACAATTTATCAATTTTTCTTTAATAGAAAACTCCAAAGAATTTCCTATTTGGGCAATACGCCTAGCCACAGTTTGGGGTGACAAGGGAATTGACTTTATGAAATCTGTTCTATAATTTAACGTTTGAAAAGTTTTTTGTAAAATATTTTTTTCTAGCATTCCATCCATAAATGGTCTGCCTTGCTGAGCGATTTCCAGCTTATTTGGCTTGAAATCTCCATTTTTAATTTTTTATTTAGCAAAATTTCATCAGTTTGCTCTTCTTGCAGAACCCATTCTTTAATTTTTTGCATATAAAGGTTTTTTTTGCTCAAGCAAAAACATTTTCCTTTTTTCCTCTTTTAATTTATTTATTTCTTTGTGAAAAAGGTCAAAATGCCTTTTAATTGAAAATGTTTTCTTTGTTTTAAATGTTTGGTAACATAAAATGCATTGCATGTTACCAAAAGCATTTTTAATGACAAAACAAAAATTTCTGTCTTCCATTATACTGTTTTGTTTGCTGGTTTATTTTGAAATTAAATCAAAGCTGAAAAAACAATAAAGCTGAAAAAAAGCAGTAAGCATCCGCACATGTGCACTCGTTAACACTCAATTAACGACTGAAATCAAACTGAAATAGAAGAGAACAAGCGTCGGTGTGAGTTTTTTTTATTGTTTTTGTAGCACAATTGTGCACAGAAAATGAATATTTGGATTACTCTGAGTATACATACAACAAAGGCATGAAAGAGCTAACTTCAAAACATAAAACCTCGTGGTTTAATGCAGGGATTACCATTTCATTGCACAATTGTGCAAACGAAAATTTATCTACCTCACACACATTCTTGTACTCTTTCATTTAGTCGTCGATGAGAATGCGACAAGTGTACATGTTCAGCGGATGCCTTAACATTTTTTTTCATGTTTACACTAAAAAAATATTGTATGATCAAATATGCTTTTGGTGACATACAATGCCTTTTATGTCATAAAACATTTAAGGAATGCACGGAATATGTTTTTAAAAGACATTGCGATTGTTTTGATACTAATATATATAATTTAGTTAGTAGTTTAATAGTTAGTTATTTACTTATTCATTTTTTTATTTAGTTGGTTAGTTATTTATTAATTTACTTATTTATTTATATATTTATTTCTGTATTTTTTATTTATTTAAAAACAAGAACAATTTTTGGTAAATATTTTTTATGGACAAGTTGTTTGTGCCATCGAAATAAAGTGAAATATGAATAAATGAAATGTAAAAATTTTATGCATTTTTTAAGACATATTTCGAAAGTTTGTGCGAATTTTTTTTGTTTGATAACTTTTTAATAATATGTTTGTGTCATTAGATATATCTAAAAAAAATTGTTTCCAAAGTTGTATGTTCTCTACAAAATATTTTAGTTTCATTAGGATCTGACGGTCCGCAGAAAGATACTTTCCTTGTAATTTGTATAATTTTATTTAAGTTGATGAAATTATATATAAAAACATACATATATTTGTGTGACCTTAACCGCACAAAATAACATATAATTATATAATATCATACACTGTTATATTTAAACAATTTTTAATCAGGAGTATTTGCTTATCTTATTTTGTATGAATGTCAGAATGGTGTAAGTTACTAACATTTTTCTATGACTGTAATTCTCTCAATTTTTTCCTCTCTCTTACTCACTAACACACTACAGAAAATTTTTTGGTAATGCCTGGTTTAATGTAAAATTGGAAAAAATGAATTTAATCGGAGAGTGAAAGTTGGCGAGATTGTTGATGCCATACGCTTTTCATATGATACTTTCGTAAGCATTAAGTCCAATACAACTACCTATGATGGTGTGAATCTTAATTTATCAAAATAATTTTCCCGGTTATACTGCCTTACATTATAAATTTGTTGAAATCAATTATAACTTAATAAGTTTTCCCTACCAAATGGAAACACGCAAAGATTGTTGCATTATCGGCCGATAGCTATTTTGTCTGATCCGTCTAAAGTTTTGGAGCGTCTAATGCATAATCAAATCACGGAATTTATTCACCAACACCACCTGCCCACTTCAGGGCAATTGGGATTTCGACCACAACACAGTTGCGTGTCTGCCCTGATTGATGTCTCGGAATATATGAGATCACAACTTGATGATGATAAAGCTGTATTCTTAATTCTTCTGGCCCATTCCAATGCGTTTTATACAGTTAATGCTGATATTTTAGCACTGAAGCTAAGTCAACTTTTTTATTTTACCACTACTGCCACAAAACTGATGTATTCGTACTTAACAGGAAAATCACGATTTGACTCTCTAGGTCCTTTGGTGTTTTCAGTTTATGCCAATGACTTTCCATGGCATAATGACTGCCATGTCGGATGTCTTTTTGGGTCAATTAAAAATTACTATTTTTAATGCTCTTAAAAACCTTGGTGTTACAAAAAAAAAAAAATATAAACGTAAAAAAAACCCGCAATCGTGTGATAACTTCAAATGGTTTTTTGAAGTTATTTAACCGCAGTTCGAATGTTTTTTTCTGCGTTTTGTAATTGTGGATGAAATGTCGGTAAACTGCAATATACCGGAGACAAAGCAGCAGTCAAAACAATGCGTTTTTCCGGGTGAACCGAAGAAGGCAAAGGTGGGTTTGTCGCCAACGATAGTTTTTTTTTGGGATGCACTTGCCATAATCCACATCGATCATCTTTAAACAAAAAAACAATAAACGGCGACTATTACTCCAACTTAATGGACCAATTCAACGATGATTTAAAAAAAAAAAACGACCCCATTCGGCCAAGAAGAAGCGTGTTTAGTCTTAATGGCAAAATTCCATGAGTTTGGCTAGGAATTGGTACCCTCATCCGATATATTCTCCGGATAAAGCCCCCAGTGACAATTTTATATTTCCAAACCTAAAGACATATCTTGGTGGCGGCATTTATCACCAACAATGAAACTGTTGCTAAAAAAATGCCTATTTTGAGCACCTAGACAAATCCTATTTTCTGGAAAGAATAAAAAAAACTGGAGGTACTGCGTGTATTGAGCTAAAAGGAGACGTTGAAATAATTTTTTTTTTTCATATAACAACTTTTTATGCAAATAGAACTGTGTTTCATTCAAAAAGTTAGGGACTTACTGATTCAACCTCGTATGCTAAGTTCATGGCAGCCTACCAATAAAGTGATACAAACATCATAAAATTGGAACGAATAAGGGAACATTTTTTAAAAATGTATCTTTTTTACGCCTGAGTTTAGCAATTATATGTGAAATAAGTGCGCCCGGTAGAATAGTTGGTAGCGTGCTGGCTTATCAGTGCGGGGGTCGTGGGCTCGATTAACACCAGAGGCACTGGTCTGTTTTCGCTACAACGCGCCGAAGGCCATAGTAGCTAGTGCTCGGATAGGGTAATAGTATATAATTTGTGATTATATGATTATTAATTAATAAAAAAATAAAAAAATATTTTAAATAGGTTAGCGTATTGCTTGAACTGAGTTTCCAATTAAACAGCACCATTTTATTAACTTTTTAAAATTTAGGGAAATAAAATTAGTTTTTGAATTTTTTTAAAAGAATGCGTTGCGACTATAGTTAGGTATATAATAAATTTATTTGTTTCAATGTGTTTTTCAAACACATTTTGCTTGTGATAGCCAAAGCGTTGTTTTAATTCCTCCAAATAATGGATTTTAACGAGCTTAACATTAAAACCAAGTCTCAGCAGAATATTTTAAGGTCACTTAATTCTATGGAGTATTTAATATGATGTACTGCAAATAAGTAACCCTAAATCCAACTAAATATCATAAAACCGGCTACAATTTGTGTTTTCCAAAAATAATAGCGTTTTTTTTTTGTAAGTTACAATATACGACAATAAGGTTTTTTGATTGTATTTTGATCTTTTTTTTGTGGAGTAATATATCGGCCATTCTACTATAGATCATCTAAAATCTGTTCTTGAGTCTTCCGATTTAAATTAAATTTTGAACGCAGAAACTTAATGGAGCCACCTAAGGAGTGGCGTCTTTGTTTCTCGAAATTCAAAAAAAAACATGGTTTTATTCGTAATTTCCTTTTAAATTTTTTTTCCAAAACACCAACCAAAAAATATTAATAAGATGCAACAAAGAAATATATCAAATTTGATGTAGCCTTATATCCCTTACCCAGGTAGAAATTGTCAGCCGGACCAAAAAATAGCACTGGCAAACCACTGCTATTTTTTTTAAACCCACCGTGTAAAAAATTACTCAAGGTACACTTAGGGAACTTCTGCTACACTGATAATAATCCATGCGTAAAAATACAAATAAATGTCAAAATAACCAAAAATTTTGTAAAATAAACTAAAGTTTGCTCATTTTACAAAAGATTTTGTTGTTTTGACATTTTTTTCGTATTTTTAGCATGGATTATTATGAGTGTGTGAATATTTGTAGTTGTTTGAGTTGTAATACAGTATCTATGTCTTTAAATGAAAAAACAGTCATTTGTAGAATAAATTTAATTTTCTACTACAATTGTTGTTCATTTGAAAAAACAAACCACATCAAATTACTGTATTATGATTTTACATTCATTTTGTAAAATCATATAAATTATAGTAGCGATATTTGTTAACAAAGACTGACTTTTTAATCAGAATTTTTCTTAAAAAAAAATGGAGCGTTTGGTGTATCACCTAAATTAACAAAGCTAGAATCTAGAAATTTGGCACGTAGCTTCCTCTAATGACCAGAACAAAATCAAAGAAATAATATTAGCTTACTTGAATGTTTAGTGGTAAAAATGGGCTAAGAACTTACAAAAACTCTCAGGGAGGGGGAATATATGTAAAAATTTGTCTTTCTAAATTGAGGAGTCCTAACCAGAATCTGAAGTCAAAGAAGAAATATATTTACAAAAAGTCGGTAGTTATCTTGATAATTTTGAAAAAAAATTTAGTTTTTTCTATTAAAAGTTATACAAGCTTTTTTCAATAATTCATTAATAATAAATAAACCACGGAACCTAAAAAAGCGAAACTGTTGTTTTTAGTAAAAATCTTATATATTACAAAATTGCATTTTTTGACGCTTAAAAAAAGTATTCCGCAATTAAAAAGTAGGAGAGTGTTCCATTCAAATGCAATTTAAATGTAAAGAAAATACGAATATTCAAACTTAGACACTGTTTGCACATTTCTAATTTTTCAAAAAAAAAAACCGCACATAAAACCGTGGATTTTTGAAAATACTTAAAACTACTGTCTTTAAGTTGCTTCGTAGAGTTTATAAGTGCAAAATTTAATTGAAATCGGGGGACCCAATGCCAAACAATATCTTTTTTGGCCAGTCTTCGGTGGAATGGCCGATATATTTGAACTATAAATCTATAAATTGATGTAGCTTTAACTAAATCCAAACAGAGACTGTAATGTCAATATTTGCTTTATTCCTATAAAACCGCCATAATTCTTGCGCCTTTAAAGATAAATGAATAACTCGGATGGATTTAGTTAGCATTATTAAAATCATTTCATAAAAAAAATATTTTCAAAATATTTTGCCCAAAAGTGTTGACAATTTTTGAAATTCCTAATATATAATTGTCTGCTGTACGTTAGTTGCTCTACACTCAAAAAAAAAAGTTTGTAAAGTCAGCAAAAAATTTTGCTGAGTCAGCAAAATTTTAGTCAGGAGGATGCTTGCAAAAAAGTTGCTAATGTCAGCAAAATCTTTTGCTGAAAATCAGCGAGCTGATTTTTAGCAACAAAATTTGTAGATTCAGCAAAAGTTTTGCTAACACTTAGTAGATTAGAAATACAAAAGCGTTGGTAAAAATTAATAAATTTTTTGCTGAATTTTAGTAGACTGAAAAAAAACGCAAAAAAATTGTAAAAAAATTGTAATTTAGTTAATATATTTGCTGAAAATCATAAAACATATTTTTGTGATTCTTTTAAAAATAATTTACAATAATTACGAAATATAAAAATTTTCATTTTCACACATTGATGTCATGAATTAATTTAATATCTGAAAATATATAGAAATAAATATATATAACATAACAAAAATTGTCTTTCAATTACTTACATCAATGGTTGTCTAAATGATGCTATCGTTTAAATGATGCTATCGCAACTGACGAAGATAATTATAGAAACGAAATGAAAAAATAAACAAAAACAAACGAAACGAAAAAAACAACCCTTTTTGCAATAAGAAAAAGGAACCATAAAAAAATCTACCCAAGATGTGTGTCTTTGTCTTTCACTTTACTCTGTCTACATTTCTGTATATGTTTGTTTGCAATTTGACCACACATATAAACACTTAGTTTAAATAAATAAATATTTTATTTTGTCTTTTATTTAATTAAAAGACAATTATTTTCACAAGCCAGTGACAACGCAAAATTTAAGTTGTTTTAATCCTCAATTTTGTTTTATGTATGAAAAACAGATACAAAAGTCTTCCATGGTTGATTTTTTTATATGTCTTATTAAAGTTGTACTTTTTAGTATCATTTTCCTCTTCTCTACTATATCTTGACATGCCGCGACATCTACTTCATTCTGCGTATATCTTTCAATCTGGTTGTCGTCCACACTATTAATGTGCTTATCAGCACAATTTTTTTTAGCAAAATTAATTAGTAAAACATTAGTATATTAGTAAAGCATTTGTATAAAACAGTTAAGTGCTGAATAAGTATAACAAAAATTTTAGCTGAAAACACGATTTTAGCAAAAAGTTTTGCTAAAAAATAGTATACCTGATTTACAAGACGTTTTACTAACTTTTCTACTAACTTATTTTTTGAGTGTATGTTTCTATATCTAACTACTACACTCTATGCTATTAACCTAGAAACCTTGCTTTAGTATTTTCTAAAGTCATAGTATTTGTTTTAAATTTAGCGTACATAACAAGTTGAGTGCTGCAGATACTGCTACTACTACAAGCCAGATAGATAGATATATGTATAGATACTCCTCATTCACAACAAAACCACCAGTAGTGGCAGTAGTACCTACTACTTGAAGCAGCAGCAGTTTATTGTCAATGGATTTCATCGATTTTAGTTGTGTTTAGTTTCAAATATATACACTTCATATCAAAGAGTATGGTACAGCAAAAAAATAAACCCTAGGGACAAATTCAAAAGGTGTTGTACAAAATATAAAAAAAAAAAAACATAAAAAAATTTTAAGAAATTTATTAGATCTTTCCAATGATATGGGTGAAAACCATTTTTTTTTGTTTTATTTGATAGGAACATCATTAAATTTATATTTTATAGCTTAAAAGAAAAGTATAGCATATTTTAAGGCTGTTAGGCTCTGCATGTTTTAAGGTATTTTTTAATAAAACAAAATAAAATCAAATATTATTTTATAATTTAATTTATTAAGACAGCACAAACAATTTTTTGAATTTCATTTGAGTAATTTAAAATATATATATATTTTAGCTTTTTTGTTTGTGGCTTCAGGCTCAATTTTTTTTGGTATATATTTGACCTTATGTCAATAAACTTTTCAAGAAACTGTCTGTATATTTTATGTAGCATATTTTAAGGCAGTTTTCATTACTTTATTTAATCGAATTCTTGGAATAGTATATTATATATATATATATTTTTTTTTTAATATGGTAGTGAATTATTTGACCTTTGTCGTTTGAAGTTTTCAAAGTTTCTATGACATTTTCTTTAAATAAATGATTTAAATTGAAATAAAAAAAAAATTGCAACTATAAGTAATTGATTTTATGGACTAATAAAATACATTCGCTTAAATTAAAGTTGATAATATCATGGCACTAACTTCGTTCTCCCATTCCTGTTCGTTCCGCAATGATTATTGTTGCAATTCCCTTTCTGTTCCATATGGTTCTTATTTAGAAAAAACATGATGGGTTTAACTTGACCAATAGAACATAATTTTGATTAACAATCTTATAAACAATTTTGACTTGAAATTTTCCCCTAATACACAAACTGTGCAAAGATATAAATTGGCTAAATAAATACTACTAGCAGGCGATAAAATTTAGTTATTTTGAACTGTTGAAAAACAACTAACGAAGGTAGTAAAAACAACTAACAATGTCATAAAAATAACCAGAAATATTTTACTACAAAAATTTTGAAACAACAAACAATTGGTAGAACTGTAGTTTTTTTTTAAATATTGCGGAGGGGCCGCAAGACGAATCTAAATTTGGAAATAATGCTCTAGAGCCCAAACTGAAGATATTTCAAAACGTTGTATACACTCAGGGAAAAAAGTTTCATCATATTGATAAAATCTTTTCATAAATCATTTGCTATCAATTATTCATCCTATTTATAAAGTTTTCATTATTATGATGACTTTCATAAAAAGTTATGACAAATCTTTCCTAGACCTTCATCATTTCATAAAAAAGTTTCATAAAATTTGTGAAGATACATTTTTGCTTTTTAGTGAAATTTATAGACTATAAATTCATAAGCTGTTCACAGTAGGATTCATAAACAGTTTATCTAACCCATACTTGGGATTTGTTCATTAGAATCGGAATTGCATTAGCATTAACTTATGCTAATGCCAAACAAATTTTATTACCATTTAATTGTAATGAAATTTTTTGGCACTAGCACTTGTCTTACTAATGCTAATTAAATCACACTAATGCGTGAAAAACTAATTATAATTGAGCAAAAAAAGCATTTGTTTACAAAAAAATGGATCGTAAATTGTAACACTGAATACGGGAAACGAAATGGAACGGAGATATTCGATAACATATAAGTAAAATAATGTGGCTGTTTTGTAAAAAATTTATCACTCGGAATCTCTCTCGCACCTAGCCTATTTATATTATAAGAGTTTATTAATACTCCGACGGAGCAAAAATTTTGTCCGCCTTGCTCTATCTCGCTTAGTTTGGAGATACTGGACATTTTAAAATTTCGCCGTTTTGTAAAATGGCTTGTATCTCGAAAACTAAGCATGATATCGCAAAACGGTCAAATATTTTGCAAACCTTAATAATTACTATTTCTTATGACAACACAAATGTGAACAGTGTTCCGGTTGCAATCGCTCCCCGTTTTATTTCATATCGTTCCATTTTTGAGCAATGTTCAATTCTATTATCGGAGTGATTTTCACGTACGTTTTTGGGTAAACAAATAATTGAGGCACCCTTTGGTTTTTTCATAACAATTAATCTACCGGAATCTTTTCCAGACCTAACATATTTGCATTCTGTTAATTGCAATTTGCTTCCTTTAATTAATTCATAACTAATGGTAATGAAATTTAAAGTCATTACCTTCAATCAATGAAATCAAATCAATGAAATGCATTACCATTAATTAAAAAAATGCTAATGAAACTTATTTCATTGCAATTGATATCAAAGAAATTGTAATGAAATCAGCAATTAATTAGTCCATTCAATTAATTAGTCTCATGTATGATCTAAACCAGCAAAAAAAAAAGTAATGTAATTGTAAATGGATCGCTTTTTTAACAACTTACAAACAAACCACTTTCAAAACAACTGATTTAAAAATTAGTATAATCTGGATCATACATATACAATCCTTTTTCTACTCCAAAAAACTTGTTTTAGAGTCGTTAAACTATTAATATCATGGGACATCTAGTGTAAAATAACTGATTGTAACTGATTCACTGCCTTATTATGCTGTTAAACTACTTTTTTATAACGTATGTTTTTTGCCCGGATATACTAAACAAAGATGTTCCATAGGGGGTGCCTTAAAAAACGACTTGTCATTACACCCTCCAGTTGCAAAAGATTCCAAGTGAATGAAATCATTGTTTTTTTTTGTGGAAAACGTTAACTACTTTCGAATTTCGGCCGACAATGTCCTATTTTTGTAAAAAGTGTATTTTGTTTTAAAAGAAGTGAAATGCTTAATTTTTCGATGTCGATTGCTGTTTTTATAATAATTGGAATTAAAGAAAACTAAATTCAATTAAAAAATGTGTGAACCGCTTCCTTTCCATGAAATTTGATGAAAATTCAATGTTATGAGAATTTTGTATGTATTGTTGCTCTTTTTAAAATTGCATTTCATTTTGAATTGCCAGATTTGACATTATAATTAAAATTTACTATTATAAATAGAAAAGATTATAGACTGGCGCTGATCCTCAAAAGATTTGTTTTCCTATCTCTTACATATATTAACAATTAGTGTTTTGTGTTTTTAATAGTAACATTAATTATGATCTCAAACCTGATAATTCGGAATAAAACGCAATTCATTATTTTGTAAAAAAAATGAACAAAAAAATATCACTTAAATTTTATTTGAATATATTTATTATTCCTTGTTTTCAAAAAAATCTTTAACCCTTAGAGGCCTGAAGAAAAGCGGACCCATGAAGCTTGATTCAAAAAATATATAAACTTGATTAATGTGTCCACTTTTGACCAAAAAAGACCCGCTAGGAAATTTACAGATTAATAATTTATATCAGATTTTGAGTATATGTGACAAAGGGTTCTAAGCTAACTAACACGCGCAATTCTTTATCGTCCCAATCTGACGTTTAAGGGATTTTTTCACGTTTTTGTTTCAAATATAATTGGATGATTACAGGATATACGAATTTTTAGATGATCTTGGATAACACTGAGTATCGGTTTATATCAAATGAGATATGATTTTATATTTGAGATGTAATTTTGTTTTCTGATTGGGAAGTAAACATTTTTAAATGTGCCGTATTCCACTTTCAAAACAAACCCATAATATATTACATACGGCTAGTATCTCAAAATTTTAAAAACTCCAATTTAAAAAGTTTTCGTAAATTTCTTTGTTTTCGTTAATAAAGGCTATATATTTTGAAGATTTTGTGTTAATGATTTTTTCTTTTAAATATCTTAACTTCCTCGCCATCTAGCGCTTGTTATCTCATTAGGCAATTTAGAACGATAAAAATATAATTTTAAAGATATTGACCTGAAATTTGGTATGTAGGCACAAGACACAAAATTTTTAATGTTCTCACAAAAAATGGGCGGTTTTGGACTCCTGCCATGCCCTCTTTGTACATAGATATTTCATGTACCCGATTAAAAAAAAATGTATAAGGAGTTTTGTGTAATCATATCAATTTCTATGTGATTTTACACGTAATCTTATTAAATGTTTGTATGGGTTTACATCTAATCTGATACAATCAGATTAGATGTCCAGTACAATTTTACCCAAATTATAACCCGATAGAATTGTATTAGATTTTATCAGTTTCATATCTAATTGGATGAGTTTATATCTAAACTGATACATATGGATATAAATATATAAAACCAGATATTATTGTATCCGAATATTGACCTGATATAATTGTATATGATTTTATGTAAACCGATACACCTAAATATAATTAGATCAGAGTTTTAGTGAGGTAATATTGCACTAAATGTTACATTTTTGTATATGATTGTATGAAAATATACACAATGTCATACAGTATATGATCACCCTATCATATCCGTTAATTCCTAAGCAAATATTAAGAAATATATTACTTTTTGCGGTTTTCAAAAAAGTTGCGGCATAAATCTTGTTAACCCTTTGACGACGAAGTTTGTTATATGTCCCGTTTTGATTTTTTGTTAAATTAGCTACAAGGATAGACGTATCTTTCAGATAATGGCAACTACTTGTGCCAATATGGTCTAAGAGCCGAATACGGGGAACCCAAATTAAAGAAATATGAATATTTTTTCTATAATTTTTGGTCTCATATTTTTCGGACGCTATTGGACATAGGGGATCGAACTTGTGGTAGGACATGGACCAATTCTTCAAGTTATCAGAAACATTGAGATATTTGGAATTGATTCATTCCATTTCCAGCAGGACACTGATCCAAAATGAGACATACTATATATCATTGTTCGCCACAGGTAAAAAGAACAGATTCAGTTTTTTTTTTTATTTTTGTTCGTTTAGAAATTTGAGCAATTCTTGTTTCATTTTATTAAAAAAAGTGATATTTTTAGGATTTTATCCTGATTCCAAATCTGGTCTCCAAATTGTTCTATCCCTTCACAATTTTGAAATATCGAATATTTTAAGACTACAGTCGAAACTCGATTAACGACCAGAGAACGAAGCCGATGTTGTATTTCGGCTGGCGGCGGCTAAACAAGATAACAGTCGGCGGCGGCTAAAAGTCGACTAAAGCCGAAAATTTTTCGGCGGCGGCGCCTGACTTAAAAAAAAAATCGGCGGCGACTAAAATTCGACTAAAATCGACGATTCTTTAACAAAAATACACATTCTTGTAATTTAATTCTTATTTTTAAAAAAATATGCGAGTATATTAAAAAAATAAAAGGAACTAGCATTTGCTTATAGCATTTAAGTATAGTTATATATTTGTTTTAATTAGATAAAAATGGTGCTAATATTGCCCTGTTATCATGAACGAACAACTGTTTTTTCACAGTAGGCGGCTTAAGTCAACTTTTTAGAATTAACGCAGTTTCCAGCGACCCACTGAGTCAGAATCAGTAGGAATTTTTGGATTAGTTTGTGTAGTAGAGAAATAGTTTTTTATATTTTTTTGCTACATTTTAAAATTTTTAATATTCACTTTTTCTTGCAACACGAAAAATATAACGGGACTTTTTTTACAGACGCTATGAAATAGTTTTGTGTTGCCACATATTGAAAACTTAATGTTACCAGGTGGTTGGCGGTGTTTAAAAGATAGAGGATTCTCATAAAATTCACCTTTCGTTTATAAAATATTATAAACGCCGTTTTGTAGAAGCAATCAACCAACTTAGCTGATTGAGTCGGCTAACATTTCTAGCCGAAATTAGCCGCACAAGTCGGCGGCGGCTCAATAGCCTGAAAAATAGTCGGCGGCGGCTAAGCCGCGGCTATCAACCGATCGGCTTCGTTCTCTGTTAACGACTGAAGCTATTTTAAAAAAGTTCACATACTCGTGCTTAGCATGACAAAATAATTAAAAACCATGCGCTATATGAAGGAAACAAGATAATAGAAAGATTCTGGACACTTCTTTCGTTTTTACTTGGTTGAGGTATTTGTTTACTAGTTTTGGATATATATGGCCCATGGATTTTTCTATAGAAGGATTTTTTCTATTTTTGGCTACACTTTTCTTTAGTAATGTTGAATCGATAAACCCGAATCTGTAAAAAGAATTGCAAATTTTCCAGCATTTTAAGTTCGATGAGTATATTGCAAGGGAATTCCAAGCTAATTATCAACTCTGCTGCGTTCATTTTGCTTGTTAATTAACATATATGAAAATCCTTATGAAGAACTGTACGCAGAGACTGTCTGATGATACATATTTGAAAAAACAGTTTCCTTGTTAAAACTTTAGAAATGACTGGTACAGTAGCCTACAGCTGCAATAGCTTCATGTGTCCGAGCTGACGTATGTCGATGAAAAGAACTCCAAATGATCCATTGATAGACAAAATTGCTTACGAACCTCATCTGCTTGGATTAGTGCCTCGAAATCGACCCATACTCTGTTTAGGTGGAAACGACAGCCTACAATGGAGCAAACTTTGTGAGATACCACAATTTATGCCATTTTTGGATCAGATGAGATGTGATTTTTAGTTATATATGATAATTTATACAGGGTGGGAAAAAAGTCACGCCTGCGTCTAAAAATGTAATAACTTTTTGGTTTATTGTTATAGTTTTTTTTTTAAACATTTTATTTATCGAACCTTGTTACACCAACATTCAAAATTACCCGAACAAGCAAAGGACCAAAGTGGTAGAATTTTACTTTTCCAATGGCCATTCAATTTTACTGATGCGAAATTCGGGAGTGACGCAAAATTCAGGAATCCAGATTAACCTGCCCCTGATTATTTCCTTTGGGGTTATCTCAAACAACGAACAATGTGATCACTAATAAAACTATAAAGCAGCTAAAGCACAATATTGAAACTGAGATTAGGACAATAGAGCCTGATATTGTGTGCTGTTTCGCAAAACGCCCATTTAAGAGCCCAATTGTGCATTGATGAAAATGGTATTCATTTAAATCATGCAAAGTTAATATTATGTTTTATTAAAAAAAAAATAACAATAAAAAATAGCAGCATTAAAAAAAAGTTAATCAATTTTTACATGCAGGCGTGACTTTTGGCCCATCCTGTATAATTATATGATTATAATCTTTATCATCGGCTAGTTATTAGTGAGTCCTTTTTAAATGTTTTAAAGTAATGCAGAGAGTAAGCTGTTGTCAGTACCGGTAGTAGGGGAAAAAAATTACTTCTCATTACCGTTTTACACATTAAATAGTTACATTTTTGTAGAACAAACTCATTTTAACAATATTTCATTAGCTACTTCTACTACCAGCCTTAGTAAGTATTTAAACAAAACTTAGCATACTTTTAGTTGCAAGTAAATTATTCAAACTAATGTATACTTCCAGGTACTACTTAAAATCTATAAAAGATTTGTAAACTTTATATAAGAAATTAAAACCGGAAATTATACATAAATATACTATTATTATAATAAATTTAAGTTAAAAAAAAAACTCCCATTAAAAATGAAAAGGTAGATATAATGTTTATGACATACATATTAAACCAAACCTTGAAGCGTATCAAATAAAATATAAACTAAAAAAAATCAAGTATTTAACCACCCTTATAATTTCAAAACATTTATAAATCCTTTTCTTTACATTTATAATAAAAAAAAAAATATGAGAAAGCAACATAAGCCCAAGGCCATAATAACCGCGTTTTTTTTCTATGCTTACACACACATACACACACACACCGGGGCACATAAAGTAGCACATTCATAAATGTTCATTCATTTTTACAGTTTTATACAAAGCTTTACGACTTTTTATTAATTGACGCGTGTCACTTATTAGCTACGGGCTTGAACTTAAAATGAAAAATACTGTATAAAACAAGAAACACAACTGTAAGTGCGTATGAAATTGTTATGGACTCAAAGTCTTTAGTTTTAAAACTGGTGGGAATATTTACTAACCCATTTTTATACTTTTTTCATGGTAAATGTTTTTAATCTAAGATTTTTTCTGTGATACACAATTTAATCATAATGTTTTATATATTTTGACATTGTGATAAATTACTTTAGTTAAACTTTTAGTTTAAACTTTTTTTTTTTCTGCAAAAAAATAAAATAAATAAACCACACGCATTATAATTATAAATGCGTTACAAAATGCTTAAAGACTGAACTATTGGTTGGGGGAATAATTAAATTAAGTTTTTTATACGAATTTTTTGTTCGTAATTTTTATTCCGCAAAATGGTTTTTAACAAAATTTTTTTAACCGTGAATTTTTTTTCACGGATTTTTGTTTGCGAATTGTTTTGTAATATACGGACATATGCAAATATGGGCAAACTATAGGGTAGAATAGGCAGCATTCGCCAGTGGGGAACAAATTATACCCCTTTTGTCTCTAAATTATAGAGAGATAATAAATAAGCTTAAACAAAAATTTGTTCAGTTCTTGATGTTTCATACTTCCAAGTTTGTAGGGTTTTCTGTGCAGGTAGTCTCGGATAGACACATTTTTGTTTTTTTTTATGGGTTTAAAAAATATATGTATGTAACGTATATTCTCTCATAACTTTTTCAAATTGTGTGTTAATAAATATATCTTTCATTATGTTGTTCCCTTCACACAAAAAAATAAAATTCATAATTTTTTATGAAAAAGTTCTCATTTTTAAGGTTCATACTATTTATGAAATTTTCTTACTATTTATGAAGTGTTCCTACCCAGCAAAAAATTTCCAAAAAGGTAAGCGGGTTTGTAATCAAGCATTTTGGGCAGAACGCATTCCTCACTAGATTACCTACTCGATTCTTTTAACAGGGCGTGAGACTAAAATAATTGATTCTTTAGAATTGATTATTTTTTTTACAGAAGAACCATTTACTTTATATTTTTAAGAACTACATACATTTTTAATAAAGAAATAGTTCCATTGTAAAACTACGAAATACTTACATAAAAAAAATAAATAAATAGTTCCCTAGAAAAAACAAGAAGTACTTACATTTAAAAAAAAAGAAATAGTTCCATAAGTAAATTCAACTTTTACTCACACGTGATTCTCCTAAGTCACTCAAATATAACGATCAAAACTCATACGGAAATAAAATCCTAAAAAGTGAAACATCGAATTCTTATGATAACATGGGTTTGTCATAATTTTGGAGCTATAAACCACGAAAATATAAATTTTTCAAAAAAAAAAGAACGATTCAAAATTGAAAAACAAAAGTATGACTTACGCACAATCACCCTCGAAAATTTTTTTTACACTCACTCACGGTAACGTCAGTAATTTCAACTTCCACTCACAATTTTCTGCTCACGTGCGCTTCCCTAATTTATACCTAACCACAGTTTAACAAAATTGAGGCAACATGCAATTTCTGTTTTTAGTATTATTTTCCTGCAAATAAAAATTTGTTTGAAAAAATATATAAGATAAATTCTTTAAAATTGTATAACTTCTTTTTTTTAAATGAGGAACTACTTTCAATGACGTCCTTTTATTCAGAAAAAGAATATGATTAATCTTGATTACAAAAAGTTAAACATATAAGTTAATAACATTGTTATATTCTTTTAAGTAAATAATTACTTTGTTATTGAGTTCATGCTTTCTGGTTTAAATTTAAAGAATTGATTACAATACTACTTGCTTTTTTGACTCTATCGTTGGAATGAGTTTGGTATTGCAGTTACTAAATTTGGCAATGAGATATGTAAGCAAGTGTGGGCATCACATTCTTTTTGGAATGTGTAATTTTTTCCTGGGTAGTTTCCCTAGCATTTATGAAAAGGTACATAAAACTCCCAGTATAGATTGCAATTTATGCAAGTTTTCTTAAGTACTAGGATTTTGTACATTGGCATATTTTTTAAGTACTTTTTCATAAATCTTAAGTGTTTCTGCACATATTTTAGGAACCTTGTCATAATTTACGAGACGCAAACATTCCCCGTATTTTTTATGAAATGTTCATAAATGTTATGAAAAAGTTCCTAAATTAGTACATTGGCAAATTGTTCATAAAATATTCATAAATAGTATGAATTGTTGTTTCGTGTGCTGACTTCAATTAATATTTTTACGGTAGGGTTTTAGCAAAAAGTTTAAAAAAAAATTTTTAAAAGTTAAGGTTTTGAGTGGTTATACGTGGTGCACATTTGCCATCTTGCCGCAATAGCTGTTTCTTCGGGAATATTTCGCATTGGGGTGGGCAATTTAACCGTTTTAGCTTACTTTGAAAAATATATAAAATATGATATAAAGAAAATTAATAATTGGAACTTAAAGCATTCAAATGAAAGGTTCGATGTCAAAACCGTAAGTTTAAAAACAATTTTTACTAAAAAGTTATTGGTTTGATAACGATAGCCTTTCAAACAAAAAAAAGTGGTGAATGCTCCCCGGTCTACCCTACTACGTTTAGGGCTGAGGGTTTCTGTGACTATCAAATATCTGTAACAGTTATCCGTTATCGATTATTATCCTCTATTTTTTTTTTTTTTTTTTGAGCGAGCACTTTATGTAAAGCAAAACTCTTAAACAATTTCAGAATATGGACACTTTGTTAATATTAACGGTCAAAAGTGAACACAAAATGACATCGGTAAAAATAATTTAAAAGAGAGCAAAAT
This sequence comes from Delia radicum, assembly GCA_021234595.1. Taxonomy (NCBI): domain Eukaryota; kingdom Metazoa; phylum Arthropoda; class Insecta; order Diptera; family Anthomyiidae; genus Delia; species Delia radicum. The sequence continues at coordinate 274,522,396 of CM037851.1, read as the reverse complement.
ATTAATTTTTGAGTTTTAAGTTTTTTGAAAAGTAGAGGTACTTCTAATAGAATTATCCATATCAACCGTCTATTCCACATTACCCGCTTTCAACAAATTTATTTTAACTCAGATTGCCAGCAAGAGGTATATACAATACTCAGAAGAAATTATTGACCCAAAATATATAAAATCAAATTTGTTTTGAAATATATATTTAATTAAATCAATTAATATTTTAATTGTTTTGAGAATTTTGTATGTATTGTTGATTTTTTCAAATTGCATTTCATTTTGAATTCTCGGATTTGAGATCATAATTAAAATTCTACTATTACAAATAGATTGTTAATAAATGTAAGGGAAGATGAAAAAAATCTTGTGGGTATCAGCGCTAGAGGGAGTGCCGCACTTTCGACCTAAGCAACTAGGTCATCTTCAGCCTCATTCTAATCTGCCAGACAATCGACATTAATGGATTAACCAAACAAAATAAGTTATATTCCTCTCTTCTTACAAGTTTAAGACCTTTTTTTAAAAAAATTTGCTAAAAATTTCATAATTGTAATTTAAAACGTTTACCTTAATATTTTTTTTTTAAATGTCGGGGTTACATTCCTTGTAAAATTAAACTAATGTAAACTACAATGTTTTTTTTTTAATGGCTTAAAATTTTGCAAACCTGTAAATTTTTTTTGTCGAGTGTACATTCCTTGTAAAACTAAACTAATGCAAACTACAATGTTGTTTTTGATAAGAATAATGTTGATGATAGCGGTAAATGTGTATGTTACTGGTTTTTATGACATGCAAAATGTAATTTTCAAATAATTTGTATACACACATTTGCATGTATAACATAACCCAGTGTAGAAAAGCATTACCACATAAGCGGTAACATAACTACATGTTTGGTAATGGCAAGTACAATTATTACAATTATTATTACAAATCTCATTACTTTTATATGGCGATGTTGCGTAAAATGATTACACATCATTACCAAACACATTGCAAAAAATATAAAAATATTTGGTTACCTATATTCTTACCAATATGGACAAAAAAAATGAGTCTAAAAATAAATTTTAAAAAATAACTAAATGTAATAAAATTATTTATTTTTTTATTCTTCTAATTTTAAACGAGCTTTAGATCATTTATTTATTAATTATAATTATTTATTTCCAATATTTCGTCTCCACATTGGATGACTTCTTCAGGAAACAATTATTATAATTTGATTGAAAAACTTGTTTTAATAATTAAAAAACTTATATACATATAACAAATATTTAAAAAAAGGCGGGAAATCTGTCATTGACAGAAAATGTTTTTCATTTCCCGCCTTTTCTAAAAAATTTATTATATGTATATAAGTTTTTTAATTATTAAAACAAGTTTTTCAATCAAATTTTAATAATTGTTTCCTGAAGAAGTCATCCAATGTGGAGACGAAATATTGGAAATAAATAATTATAATTAATAAATAATTGATCTTAAGCTCGTTTTATATAAGAAGAATTAAATAAAAGAAGATCAGTGCGCCCCGGTAGGCTAGTTGGTAGCGTGCTGGCTTATCAGTGCGGGGGTCGTGGGTTCGATTCCCACCAGAGGCACTGGTCTATTTTCGCTACAGCGCGCCGAAGGCCATAGTAGCTAGTGCTCGGTAAGGGTAATAGTATATAATTTGTAATTATATAATTATAAATTAATAAAAAAAAAAAAAAAAAAAAAAAAGGAGATCAAAGAAAACTTAACATTTTTTTTTATTGAAAACTTTTTTCTGTTTTTTTTTCATATTATTTTTTTAATAAAATGTGTCCATACGGGATTTGAACCCGGACCTCATGGTTGCCAGTCAACCGCTCTACCATCTGAACTAGATCGGCATGTTATACTTGATGTTTAAAAACATAAATTACTGGCTTGCACAAAATGTTATTACTTCTTAGATTACAAAACTCAACAATAAGTAGTTATATATGTACTTATCAGAAGTAAAAAAATAATGAGTTTAATAAAAGATTTCAAAAAAAATTGCAGACCATAACTTTATATTTAAAATAATGATAAAGATAAGTACTTATGGGTAAAGCATTATTTTTTGTATTGAAATAATGGGAAGTTAACTAGTTACTAGTACATCCTTATTATTTGTGTTAAAGTAATGCAGGCAGAAGGGGGAGAATTCACCGCATTTTTGAAAGCGCTGTCGTTTCTCAACCAAATTGTTGTTTAATGCGTCAGACCCGAATTAATATAACGTATACGTCATCAATTTTGACTGACGTAAGAACGTCATCTGGGTGTATGTGCCCCATGATTAGCCCGCTCATATGAATTCATTTTTTTTACACATTTTAGAAATTTATAGTAAAAAAGGTCGTGTTCATATTATCAAGAATTTGACATCACACATACACAAAAAGAAAAAGTTATCTCAAATATTCACCCTAAAAAATAAAAACCCATTTCAATCACGAAAGCCACCGATTCAATTACTTGAATTGCTGAAATTCCGCCAACAACGAAAACTGCAAATTCAATTAGAAATTGATAGCTCTTTAATTAAATTATGTTTTAAATAATTTAAATAATTTGTTTCAAAAGTAATCGATAAGGTATACCTTCGTAAAAAGCAAAGAAAAAAATGTATAAAGTGTTGTTGCCACGCCAAATGTTTTTTTATAGCTTCAATTTTATAACATTGTATTTAAATCGGCTCTGTGAACAAATTCACAGATAAATTAACTTTTTTTCTATCTATTGAAGCGTAGGGACTAGGGTATTCAATCAGTTAACCGTTACTCGATTAATTTTATTAAAAAAAAATTGTGTGAGGAAATTAAAATGCCCAATTTTATGTAACGAATAACTTTTTGGTCGATTAATCGAGTAAATCAAATTATATTCTATTTCAGTTCATATTTTATAAAAAAAAGAAACTTAATTTGTTTCGTAAATCAAAAACAACAACAATGTGTAAATGTTTGCTTTTGAGCGGTAATATAAAAAAATGTCAAGCAAGTTCCGATTTTGAGCATATATTTAATTGATTCAATTAATTTTTAATTGACAGCTTTTAAGATTTTCAAGAAACCGATTTAATTGAAAAAAGTGGGGAAATATTTTTTTCTGTGTACTAACTCCATAATATTTTTTTGCAACCCAAAAAACACAAAACATGTCTATCCATGAGAACGGTTAAAGTATAAGTGTGGAATTTGTAAGAATGAAATTAGATTAATAACTGCACAAATTATGGAAAATAATAATTTATTAGCTCTTCTAAATTCAGAGAAAATAGGGGCCGGTATATGTACCCCAGTGGCGAAACCTCCTCCTACTACCCTAATCTGGTGTCATTATTGGTAGTGAGAAAAATAATGGCATATCATTACCGTTCCTGCACTGGGAATTTAAAATATACGGCTATTTTTTCATGTATTTGGTGTCAGAAAAAAAAATATTTTAAAATAGAGTAAAATGAATAGCCACTACTTTTTCAAATTTAATTTGTTGATAAATTTAAAAAGAAATTTAATTTTTTTTACTTTCTTTTATATTTTTCCTAATTGCTGCTTGACTAATACCTTAACTTTCCATTTTCTTTCTATTTTTAGGTAAGTTTTCATATTCCAGCTGTACAACATCATTTGCCATTCATGGTTTTGCTATATCGTTTAAATTCAACCAGGTAAAAGGTATAATTAAAAAGTCATAAGGCGCACGTTTTGTACGTGAAAACTTAAATAATTAGCTAAAGTAACTTAAATACTTGATAGTAGTAATAGTAAATCACAGTTGTTGTAGAAGGAGTATAGAAATACGCAACTACAAAAAAAAAAAAAACTAAATTAAAGATTTTTTATAAGTGAATTAAATTGTTAAAGCAAAAAATTCATTTCATTAAATTTTAGAAAAATTATATAGGAAAACGGTTTTTTTATAAGAGTGACCCAAAAATAAGTTGATTCTCAAATATCCGCCGAATTTATACAACCATTTTTTTTTTTGTCAGCTATGTTGAAAGCAATATATATAAAACTTTACTGAGTTGTCTCTTCCACAGAAGAAACAAATATCAAATTTCCATTACAATGTAAGTTCATTTAATTAAAAGTTTAATTGAATTCGGATGTATTAATGAAATTGTAGTATCAATTAAAAGAATTTGTAACTTTTTTATTGATTTAGTTTCAATTAAGATTTTAATTACATATATTAAAAAATTAATTGAATGTTGTTTTTAATTTCAAACGTTTGTTTTTTTTTGCAAATAACATTAAAATTTTAGATAAAATTACAAAACATAGCCAAAAATTGGAAAAAATAGGAAAAAATAGAAAAAAAAGCTAAAATTAGAAACAATTTGCAAAATTAAGCAAATTTAAAATTTTTAAAATTAAAAAACAATCACCAAAATTAATTTAAATTCTCAAAATTAAGAAATTCTCCGCAATAAAAAAAGATTGCAAAACCTAAAAAAAAAAAATGCGACAAAAAACTCGACAAAAATAGTCAAAATTAAAATAAACTCTAGAATTTGAAAAAAAAAATTACTTAAATTGGAAAAATCTTTATTACAAAACTTAAATAAAATAATTACCAAAAATTTCAAACACCTTTAATATTGCAAATAGTCGTCAACTTTGCTGAAAATAAAAAAACTTGGCGTAATTAAAGAAGTGAAAAAATTTGAAAATACTGTCACCAAAATTTAAAAAGAATAGCCAAAATTGTAACAGTAGACGAATTAAAAAAAAAATAAATAATGGCAAAGTTAACTAGTTATTAGTATGTCTTTATTATTTGTAATAAAGTAATGCAGAGAGCAAGCCGGTGTCATTACTGGTAGTCCGAAAAGTAATGGCATGTCAGTACCGCTTTAACACTGGGTATATAACAACTAATATAATAATGTTTTTCTACACTGACGTGTGTGGTACATCGACACAAGATTAAGAATTTTTTTTGATATATGATTATTTATACACTCAAAAAAATAAGTTAGTAGAAAAGTTAGTAAAAACCTCTTGTAAATCAAGTATACTACATTTCAGCAAAATTTTTTGTTAGAATTAACCAATATGTTGCTAGTGTTTTACTAATTTATTCCGCTAAAAATTGGGCTGATAAGCACATTAATAGGTTGGACAACCACCAGATTTGAAGTTATACGCAAATTGAAGTAGATGTCGAGGTATGTCAAGATGTGGTAGAGACGAGAAAAATTATACTAAAAAGTGCAACTTTTGTAAAAACTCGCCATAGAAGATTTGTTATCAGTTTTTGTATCACCATCGAACAAAATTGTAGATTAAAATAACTTAAATTTTGTGTTGCCACCGTAATTGTATATTAATTAAATTAAAGACAAAATAAAATATTTATTTTTAATTAAGACTAAATGTGTATTTGTACACTAAATGTTTATGGCGATTATTAATGTAGTGTTGGGCAAATTGCAAACAAATATACGCCCAGATAGAGAGAGCAAAGCAAAGGATAAGGACACAGCTAATTTTTTATGTTTCTTTTTTTCTTATTGCGAAAAAATTCTGAATATTAGTAGACTGATCAAAACTCAAAAAAGGTCTAGAACAATTATACATTAGGGCATTTATTTGCTGCAAATCTTCAAAATTTTTTGTAATTCTTTTAAAACTAATTCACAATACGTTAAAAAACATTAAAATGTTCATGATCCCACATTGGCGACATGAATTAATGTAATATCTGAAAATATAAAGAAATAATTATATATAACTGAAGCAAAATTATCGTTTTTTTAACTACTTGCATCAATTGTTTTCTAAATGAGTAAGTAAATGTAGTAGATAATTCTAGAAAGGAAACGAAAATATATGACATATGTCGTAAAATATGTCATATTTTTTCATTTCGTTTATTATTCGTTTTTATTAAATTTAGTTTCTTTGAAAATTTATTTTTATACTCATTATTTCGGTCTATACTAGTAATCATATAGGTAATACATTTTTTTTTTGTTTTTCGTAAAATGTTTAATAATGATATGTTATTATTTTGCGCGACATGTCCATATTAAAGTAATGAGATTTTATAATGATTTTTATAAGTAATTGCAATTGCCAGTGTAGAAAAGCATTACCAAATAAGTGGTTCTATAAATGCATATTTGGTAATTACAATTGTCATTACAAATCTCATTAATTTTATATGGGTATCTCTCGCAAAATAATTACATATCATTTCTAAACGCCTAAAAAAAATTCAAAAAATATGTGGTTACCTCGGTGCTTCCTAGTATGCACAAAAATAATGAGTATATAATAAATTTTCAAAAAAAAAACAAAATTTTATAAAAAAATATTATTTTATTGAACATTTCTTTTAATAAAATGTGCCCACGCGGGACTCGAACCTTTGTCTCCAGATTGTCAGTCAGCAGCTATACCACCTGAATTACCTGGTCATGTTATACTTGATAGATAAAAGCATTATTTTCTAGCTTACAAAAAATCAAAAATAAAAAGTAATTTTGAAATTAAACAAAAGTTTAATTGAAAATACATTGATAATAGTTTTGTCTGTGTAGGTTGGCAAATATAAAATTAATGTTTAAAAGTTTATTCACCTATAATTATAAATTAATACTCATACGTTTTGAAATTGACACACAATCCGTGACACATGTATGTCATTGGAGTATAAGTGCAAATACTCATGTGTGTGTGTGTTGTATTTACGATATTTATAAAACGTGCCTTATTTTGTACAAATATTTGAAATAATTTGAAGACAAATATCAACACAAGAACAGCAAAAACAACATATTTGAAATATATTGTTGTTGAATATTGTTAACGTTGACAATAAATCCAAACCAGTTGGGAATGTGAATATGTGTCAGTAAGCGACAAAGTATGTGTGTGTGTAAATGCGTATGTGTAAACTTACTAATAAAGGTAATAATTAAGGCAATCAAAAATAAGCTAGAGCTTGAAAGGAAAGACAAATTTAAATTGAATACAAGTTATGTTCTTGAAATTATGAACATTTTAGCTTATTTTTTTTTTAGCTCATGTCTGATTTGATAGATAATTAGTTTTATCCTTCCGCTGAACGAATATGGTTGTGTATACGCTTGAAAAACGCTGGGAAATATTGCGACATTACTCTGAAAATCATGGTAATGTTGCAGAATGTGTGCGAAAATTCAAATCAGCCGCAGAGCTGATGTCGTTTGACCACCTCGGAGCTGCGATTTGACACCGTTGGACTATTATTTGTGGGGTGCCGTCAAAGATAAGCCAGAGACAATTGACGCTTTAAAGGACAATATTCGTGAAGCCATTTGTGAAATACAGCTCCACACAATCGATAATTCGATAATGTGCTTAAAAATTGGACCGTTCGTGTAGGCTACTGCATGGCCAGCCGAGGCAGCCATTTGAATGAAATTATTTTCCATTATTAACCGGAAGGATTGTACTTTCAAATAAAAAAAGAAATTTGAGAAAATATTCAGTAGTTTTTTTTTATAGCATTTTCAAAAAAAAAAAAGTTATTTGGCGGACCCTTTAGTTGCTTATTTTAGCTTATTTTGTAAATATAAATTTAGTTTTTACTTATTTCTTTAAAAATTAAATTTATTTTAGCTTTTTTTAATTAAAATAGGGCTTTATGCAGTATTGTAAAGTTTTCTGTTTAATTGAAAGCTGAAAATTTTATCTTAAAAGTCATAGAGGGGACAACAAATTGTTTTACCAAAATATTTTGTTAAATAAATTTAAATTTTGAAATTTTTGACTGACGAAGTTCCAAGGAACAAATTATATACAAATTTTATTTGTAGTAACAATTTTAATTTATTTATTATAAAATTTAACGCCCGCGACTGTGGGCGTTGTGGTGTAATTGTTAGCGCGTTGGACTTTTACACAGATGGTCGCTGGTTCGATTCCCGGTGACAACAACATCAATTTAGAAAAATAATATGTATGAGTTTTCTATCACTTATATGTATCGCTGCGCCCATAGCACTTAACCCCACCGAAGTAAAATAATGAATCGGGGCTATGAAACAAAAAGCTTCAATAAATTCGTCAACTCTACATCAGGTGGCGAGCAAAAACTGTTCTAAGACTTATCTACTCGTGCAATTACAATGTTGCCATGTTTAAAGCCCTTCATCTTTCACCCCCTTTCATCTCTCCACTATCCCCTTGCCAAAGAAAGCAACACATTAATTAATAAGAAGAGCTTCCTGAGTGATGCTTCCCTTTAAAAAAAAAAAAAAATTAACGGCTTATTTGTCTGTTTTTATAGCATTTTTAAGCGCCTAAAACATTGTTTTTAGAGTTTTTTTTTTGTTGCCCTAGTAATAATAAACAAATACACGCATATTTTGTAAAATTCTGTAAAAAAAACACACACACAAGCATACTAACGAATAAAAACGGAAATAAAATAGATATTTCACAAATAAATAAAATCAACAGTCATCAAATTAATTTATGAAATAAAAAAAAATGCAATGCTTTTATGTATTTATTTATTAAATCATATGATTTATACACATACACTGATAATACTCGTACTACACGCTAAAAAATGTCAAAATAACCAAAAATTTTGTAAAACAAACCAAAATTTTCTAACTTTAAGAAAGTTTTTGTTGTCTTGCCATATATATATCGTATTTTTATGCATTGACTATTACACTCATAATAATCCATGCTAAAAAAACGAAAATAATGTCAAAAATACACATTTGTAAAATGAATAAATATTCGTTTATTTTACAAAAGTGTTTGTAAATTTGACTTTTTTTTGTATTTTTATGCATGAATTATTATCAGAGTATGAGTGTAGAAAAAAAATTTGAGCTGCCAACCGAATTTGTTGTCAATTGAATAGTTGTTACACTAGGGTGGTCCTTATTTTTCAACTTGCGATTTTTGGGGCTGCCCCCCTCTTAAAATATTTGTTGGATACAAAAATTTACCATGCAAAAAATTAGAGTGCTAGTATAACGGGAATGTGTCCCGCATCGAACTTGCATATCAGGCCTCCTTGGAAAAATTTACCAAATATAAAAAAAAAAAAAAAAACTTTTTTGTCTAAATTTAAAAATGTAATATAATTTTTGTGTTGGGTTCAATGACAAATACTCAGATAAAAAATATTACCTTCCCAGCAAATCGCTAACTTATTCTAACTTGGAGTCAAAAAAATGCACATATATTTGGGATGTACATAAAAGTTACTTTTTTACATTTTTGAAAATTTTATTCAACAAAAACCAAAAAACTAGTTCTTGCTGCCAAATGTTTTATTAAACACATCCCAAATATTAAATAGCATAAGTATTACGGATATCCGTTGGCAAAAATTTTTGTTAGAGCATATTGATTCTAGCGGATTTCAACGTTTTTTTTTTAATTTGTATAGATTTTTTTTTAAAAAGATTTTTGTAATATTTCATCAATGTTATTGTGTATGCTATCTTATATAATTGTAATAACTTTATTATAAAGTATAATTTTTCGTGTTCATAGTTAACCTGTGTTTTCATGGGGTCACAATTGACCCTCGTATTTTAAAAAGTCAAAAATCACAAAGATGACATAAAATTAATTTTTGTTCATGTTTCTATTTGTAATTTATTTACATTTTAAAATTAACTAAAATTAATTATTTAGTATAAATTCAGATATTTGTATTCATATTAAAATTGATTTTTTTGTACATATTCAGGAGTATTTGCGACAAACGTATTTTTAATTTAATAGTGTAAATTTGTTTCCCTCAAAATTTTTATTATGGAAAAGTTTTAAGTTCTAATTTTTACTAAATTGACCTACTCGAAGACTAGAAACGGTTAACGAAAATTTTTTAGAATAAATATAAATTGAATTATTCCTTTTTTTATTTTATTTATAAATTTTGCCATAAAGCTGCATTTTTCTTACGTGGGTCATATTTGACCCCAGGTTAACATGGGTTAACTATCAACAGAAAAAATAGTATTTTATAATAAAGTTATTACAATCATATAAAAGAGCATATACGATAATATTGATGAAATATTATTAAAACCTTGTTTTAAAGTAAAAATGTATAAAAATAAAAAAAAACTTGAAATCCCCGAGAATCAAAATGCTCTAAAAAAATAATTTGAAAACGGATATCCACAGTACTCGGCTTATTTAATACTTGAGATGTGTTTAATAAAATACTTGACAGCAAACACTAGGTTTTTGATTTTTGTTGAATAAAATTTTCAAAAATGCAAAAAAGTCACTTTGAGGTACCGCCAAAATATTTAATAATTTTTTTGACACAAAGTTAGGGTAAGTTAGCGATTTTCTGGGAAAGTAATACTTTTTATCTGAGTAGTTATGATTAAACCCAACACAAAAATTATTTTATATTTTTTTTTAATTTTAAAGAAAAAAAATTTTAATTTTTTTTAAATTATGATCATTTTTCCAAGGGTCCCGATTTTCAAGGGCGATGCGGGAAATCTTCCCATTATGCTAGAAATCTAATTTTTTGCGTGGCGTATTTTGACACCCTAACAAATATTTTAAAAGGGGGGGGGGGGGGGCACAGTCAAAATATCATTTTTATTTTTCGCCCATACAACGAAAGACAACCCTATTGTTACATTCATAATAATCCATGCTAAAAATCCGAAAAAATATCAGAACAATGTAGTTTTTTGTAAAATGAACAAATTTTCGTTTATTTTACAAAATTTTTGGTTATGTTGACATTTGTTTGTATTTTTAATCATGGTTTATTATCAGCGTACAATCAAATTTCTTCTGTTTCGACAAAAGTGTTATGTCATCACAACAGAAATACTTTCACTCATAATAACCCATAGGTAAAATACACGAAAACTGTTGTTTATTTTACGAATGTTTTGATTATTTCGACATTACGAGAAATTGTGTAATATACACAAATAAAATTTAGTTTGCAAAGCAAAATTATATTTGTACATTTTACGAAATTTCGTAAAAACACACAAAAAACCTTTGTAAAATTTTTTATTTTTTTTTTTATTAATTAATAATCATATAATTACAAATTATATACTATTACCCTAATCGAGCACTAGCTAATATGGCCTCCAGTGCCTCTGGTGGGAATGGAACCCACGACTCCCGCACTGATAAGCCAGTACGCTACCAGCTGGCCTACCGGGGCGTACGATTGTAAAAATTTTGTTATTAAGTTAAAATGCAATATAATTTTGTACGTTTTCTAATATATTTAAAATTTGTTTTGTAATGTAACAATTTTATTTTATACTTTGTGTTAAAAATAATTTACGAAATCGTGTTTGTATTATTTACAAAATTTCTAAATTTTTTAAATTTGCTATATACGAAAATTTTGTAATATTTACAAAATGTACATATATAACCAGTTTGTACCGCAGCAAAAGCACACATTACCAAATAATGGGTAAAGTAATGTAGCGCCATACGGCTTCACGCCTTACATTACACCTTACTTCACTGATGAATTTTACAGGCGATGAGCGGAAAAGTAATGGGTGGACTCGTTACCTTGTAGGGGGTAAAGTAACTGGTTACTTGTATGGTTTCATGGTGGGAAAAAGTAATGTGTCTATAAATAGATTTTTATAAAAAAAAAAAATGCCTAACAATTTGTTATACAGATATTTTTTTTATATATGATTCTTCTTCGAGCTTAAGATCTTTTGTTAAAACGATTGTAAATTATTAATTTCCAATATTTCGTCTCAACATTAGGAGATTTCTTCAGGGAAATTTATTTTAATTTAATTTTTATCAATTTTAAAATTTTTTAAATAACAAATTTTAAAAAAGGCGGGAAAATAAATTTTGAAATAAATATTTGTTTTTTGTCAATATAAAAATATCCCTGAAAACAATAATAAAAAATATTTAAAAAACATCATAGTAAACAAAATTAAATGAAAAATATTTAAAATCTTAACTAAAATAGTATAACAACATACATTATTTAACATTCTAATAATTATCTTAATTCCTATTAACTAAATGTCTGTAATTCTGAGCAATATTTGCTATGTCCGTTTTATAGGTTATTCTTTGTGTTAATGGTACTTTCATAATTTGAAGCATTTCTAAAGTGTATCTGCGTCTGTAATTGTTTTCTGTATTCAAAATTAGTGTATTATCAAAATCGGGATAGTGATTTGAGTTACTGCAGTGTAATGATAATGCTGTTTTTTGTGCAGTAGTAGTTTTATTGTATTTCTGATCAGATTTGTGTCCTGCAATTCTTGTTTTTAGTTTATTTTTAGTTGTACCTACGTATACTTTGTTACAAATCTCATTATCATTTCCCTTGCATGGTATTTTATAAACTAAATTGGAGATTTCTAATTTGTTTATTTTATCTTTTGTTTTGCTGTATAGTTTACCTAATGTGTTACATGTTCTATGTGCTACTAAATACTTTTTATTATCATATATTTTAGATTTTTCTATTCTTTCAGATAGAAGAGGAACATAAGTCAAAGATTTATAAATTTTAGGTTCAGTAACCATTCTTGTATTTAAAATATTTCTGTTTTTATATTGTCTTATTAATTCACAAGTCAATTGAATTGGGTAACTGTTATCATCTAAAATTTGTTTAATTTTTTCTATATTACTTTTATGAAATTGAATATCGCTAATATTTAATACCCTTTCAATTAGGTTTCTTGCTGTATTGATTATAATTCTTCTGGGGTGTTTTGAAAAATAATTTATAATTCTTCCTGATGCTGTGGGTTTCTGATACCAATTTATCACTAAATTTTCATCCTTTCTCATTACTAATGTATCTAAATAAGAAATTTTTGAATTGCATTCCTCTTCTATTGTAAATCTTATATTCTCATGAAATCAGTTAAAAGTGGATAAAATATCATTAACTGAACTATCAGGAATAATACAAAATAAATCATCAACATATTTATAATTCATTTATAATTCATGCCTTATGTAATTGATGATCGGTAAGTCATAATAGTTTGTTGATGCAAAATGCAATGAGGTATCATTACAAGGTTATCCATGAGTGTTCAATTATCGGTAACTCATTACTTTAGGTTTTAAAATAATGTTGAATGCAAGGAGTATACATTACAATATAATGCATTATGTAACCAACTATGAGCAACTAGTACTTCTAGTTGGAAAATAATGATACAGGTAAGGAGTACACATTACAATGTAATGCACCCATTACCAAAGTTTTGCTGGGACATTTACGAAAAATAAATTTGTATTTTAAAGCATGTATTATTATGAGAGAGGGTTTTCTGTGAAATTTAATTTTTTAAATTTAAACAAAATTTTTTCTTTACATCAAGCTTTAATTTGGGTTAATTAGAAACTTAATTTTTTTTTCTCAAAATTTTGTTAAACTAACAAATTTTTCTTGTTATTACACAAGAGTATTAAATTTCATATTATATTATTTTTTAAACAAATTATTTTTCTTGTTATATTATAATTGTTGTTGTTGTTTCCCAACATTTTATGTAAAATGTAAAACAAAGTTTTTTTTTCTGCTGCTGATTTATGTTATTTTTGTTTGTGTGTTTAGACCACAAAGTGTCTAGGTTTTACTGGCATTGGTTATTTTTGAGAAGTTTTGTGTGCATCATGCAAGAGTGTGTGTATGGGTTGGTGTCTACTTGTAATTGTAAACTTTGTTAGTATATGTACTACATATATTGTATGTGGTACAGTTTATTTTTTACTCAAAATAAACAAATGCGTACCAGAGCACTGTGCTACACTTTGAGAAAAATTTAAAAAATAAATCAAATTAGTATTTTTGTTGTTTGGCTCTGAGGTTCGGTGAAACAAAAATATGTATTAAATAATTTTTGTAATATATTATTGCCCATCATCAGAACACGTTTTGAAAGAGTTGACAATCCCATGCAAAACATCAAACATTCAGATAATCTAGTTTCGCCACTAAATGAGAACTAATATATGAGCTCGAAGTTTAAGATTATCACCATTGATCAAAAATAAATTGAAAACTTTAACTTCGAACTCATATAAAATCTTGATTATATGAATGTTTGCTGTTTTGCATGGGATTATCACTTCTATCAAAACGTGTTCTGATGATGGGAACCTAGAAAATTGACGAAATAGATCTGAAATTGGTCAATAAATAAATTTGAAAACAAAAACTCTATCGTGTATTTGTTAGGACAATATCCTAATTAAAAAATATAGATTATGGCCTTGAACTTGAATAATTTTCTTTTTTTAGAAATGTTAAGGTTAAGAAGAAGAAAAAACGTTTTTCTCTAACAATTATAAACAATATTAATTTTTAAATCAGACTAGACTAGTTTCTGCCTTTTTATGGACAGGCTCATCAGTGATTTTCCATTTTAATTGTCTTATTATTTGTGTCTTATAATTGTTAGATTGCCTCTATATGATACATTTTTAGATAACCTGCGGCTGTAAGAATCAAACCTGCGCTCATCTTACTTTACAAACGTAACAATACCAAGTCATGACCGTTTAGCGATCACACCCAAGTATATCCTCGAATCTAAAGCAGCTAAATTACAGTTTTCTTTCCTATTAGCTTTTTCTGTTATTGTATATTATACTCAGAAGTGACTGCAATAACAACACAAATATTCTATTTTTAGATTTTTGTTTATTTTTCTAATATCCTTCGTCTCTATTTCACAATGTTACCAGATTGACGTACGGTTTTTACGTTCAGGGTTGACAACTTTTGCGTTTTAAGTTGGGACATCGCTACAGGGCAAATTTTATAATGTATTTTAGTACAGTGTTATATTAATATATTTTCATTTTATATTTTCATCTTTATAATTAATTAATCTTCATTAAAAACTAAAATCAACTTCATTTTAGAAAATAGTTTTTATAAAAAAATCACAATTAAAAATTATTAAGGGTCTGCAATTAAATTTTTTTTTTTCTCTTGTACTTTCTCTTGTATTCTTTAGTTTTAATTATAAAAAATAAAATAAATTTAGGATTTTTTTTTTTTTTAAATAATTATGAAACGCTTCTTAATTCTTATGAAACTTCTAATAAAAAGCTTATGAAGCAGCTTCGTCTTAATTATGAAATGTTTCATAATATGTACGAGTAACTTAGTAAAAACTTATGTTACTTCATCATCATATTTATGAAACATTTTAGTTTTTTTTCATTTGTGACACAACTTCATTATATATTTATGGAATGTTACATTGGACGAAATTCAATGAAATGTTATTTTATATTTTTCATAGATATGATGAAGCTTTTTACCTGAGTGTATATAATACACTCAGGTAAAAATTTATCAAAATTTATTATCAAAATTTATTAATCTCACTAGCATATCTTCATTCAAACAATTCGCAATTTCACACTGAGTGTTAAATATCTTTGTTGCACTGTGTAGTATGCAGCCATGCTAACCATATTTTATAATTTTTAGTGAAATAAATTTTATGTAAACTAATCTCTAGTTTTCGAGGTTGTTATTTGTTGAAAATGTTTGTGAGTTATTTTAACATGTTCTTAAGTTTAGAAGTATTAAATATTGTTAACATAATTACATTTTAATAGAAATTTTTTAGTTTTCAAAAATAACAACACAAATTATAATTATTTCGAAAAAAAATATTAAATTATTATTAAATTAAATAGATTATGGAGTTTTAAACTAATAAAAACTATTTAGTTTAAAACTTCTCACAAAGCAAACAAAAATCTTTTTAACATTACAGGGTATTCTTTTTAAATCACAACACCTCACCTCACCTGCCCTATGAAAAAAGTTCCGATATATAATGCCATATAGTCTTATATCTATAATTCATTATCACATTATATTGTGGCTGAACCGAAAAATTGCATACAATAACTTATCTCATGAGATCACATGGGATCTTAAATCATATAATTTGATCTAAAAAATGCATGAATATATCTTTTGGGTTTTTATAAAACTAAAATCTTAGTACAAATGGGATTTAGAAAAATGGGTAAAATGAGAAAATTACAAAAATGGACACAAAAACAGTAAACATCAACAAATGCATACACGCGTCACCAAAGACCATAGCCCATTGTTAACGAATGTTGGCATAACAAGTCAATTGTTGGCATGACACGTCATGAACTTATGTTTTTTTTTTTTTGATTTTTTCAACCAAGTCAATTGTTGGCATGTCACGTCATGAACTTATGTTTTTTTTTGATTTTTTCAACCTTTGTAACTTTTTTTTTATGAACAAAAATATATACTGTCAAAGCAAAAGTTTCATGTAATTAAAAAAACTTTTTTCGGTACGATAAAATGGAGATTCGAAGTGGTAGAAACCGATATATTAAAAGTCACTGCTAGAATTTCTAGTCTAAGTCAAAAATGATCTAAGTGATAAATGAACCTGTCGTCAAATATGTCATATCATCGCTCATTCACTGCAAGACTGACATAACTCAAAAAACATAATTTTAAAGAAAACGAGTTTAAAGTTTTCAATCCATATCTGCCTCGCTTAACCCTATCTCAATTTATTTTGTCACGTTTTATATAAATAGGTAGTGAGAGTTGTGTGCGAATTCGCTAATTATCGAGAGACCGTGAATAGAATTGTTTCTCTATAAAGTAGACACTCTTTGCACCCACTTTAAAGAAGAAATAAAAATTATATTATCCTCTATCTCGAAAAGTATACATGATATTAATATGAAATTTTTATACAATATAAAGCATGCTATAGCTAATAAATCTGCATCATTAACTAAAAAATCGCATTTTTGACTTATGACAGTCTTGAAGTAAATAAGCGATATGTTACGATCGGACTACAAATGACGACGTGGAATGGAAAATAAAAATAAAAAAGTATTCTTGAAATCACCTTTAACTAATCTTTAATTCTAGGGGTGACTGCCATTCAAAAAATCTGAAAAAAATTCTGAAATTGTTTTGGGCTATAAGCTTCAAGAGTTGCAAAATTTCACAAAAAGTGGTAATGCTGAAATGTCCATCATTTAAATATAGAATTTTTATATTGACAATTAAATTAGTTTTTAATATCATTCATACTGTCCGTATATTATTTTAGTGATATTTTATTTTTTTTTTTGCGGATATTTAATAATATTATATACATTTACAATATTTTGTCAAATATAAATGCAATATATTAATATTGATATTTTGACCGCTATAAAACCATCCACATATGAAAGTCTGAAGTTATAATACTAATATAGAGTAAAATTACTAATAAACGCATATATGAACAAATTATTGAGACTATGTATAACGAAATGTAATCTAACATTGACAGAGTTTATTAAAAAGTTTTTAAATATACTAACTAACTACTATATGGAAAATCATTAGCCTCAATATATTTATCATATATGGGCTTTTCTCAATAATATTTGAAATTGAGGTTAAGAATTTTTTTTTTTTTAATTTTATGGCATATTTATCAGAAATTATATTATGATAAATGACTATTTAGGCACGTCAAATCCGTTAACGTGGATCTCTTTCTGCAAGGGATGAAAAATAAAGGCGGTTTAAAATTTCTAAAAAATTCAAAAAAAATTTTTTAATTTTTTTTTTTTTTGAAAGTTTGAGGTTAATATTAAGAAGAGACAGAGATTTGTCTCTAAAGAGATTAAGAGACAGAATTTGTCTCTAAAAATTATAAACACTATTAATTTTCAAATCAGACAAGACTAGTTTCTGCATTTTTTATTTTTATTTTCCCTTCAAATTGTATTATTATATGTGTCTTATAATTGTCAGATTGTCTCTATATGATAAAATTGTCAACAACCTGCGGAATCAAACCTGCGCTTTTCTTACATTACAAACGTAACACTAACAAGGCATGACCGCTTAGCGATCACTCCCAAGTATGGCCTGGAATATTATTCAGCTAAATTACAGTTTTCTTTCCTAATAGCTTTTCTGTTATTGTATATTATACTCAGAAGTGACCAGCACCAACTCTAACAAACACAAATATTCTCTTTTTAGATTTTTTTGTTTATATTTCTAATCTCATCCGTCTCTCTTTTTTTTTATTGATTTTTAAAAGTTTTGCACATGTATGTATACCATTGTTTTATATTTTTGGAAATTTTCTTTAAAATGTACTGCCTTATTTTGTGCTTCCAAAAAACTGTAGTTTTCCATGTTTTTTGCAGTAAATTTCGAAACACGTTTATATTCTATAAAAGTAATACAATTGGTTTATTAAATTTTACTATATATATTTATATATAATGATATTTTTTGCCATAATATATATCAAGGAGATAGAATTATTTTTAATTAATTGTGCCATATACTTACATATATGGTGGAATATATTGCCATACATAGGTCTATATCTATTTCATAACATCAGATATACAAAATATGCTTGTGTATAATATACGATACAATGATATATGATGATATATTGAGCCATATCAACACGTATCGTAATATATTGCCACAATGATATCAAGTTGTATATGAGTATATAGAAACTTTTTTCATGGGGTATCTAGAAATTTGAATTTTCAACTTAAATACTTTTAAACATAGCTTCAAATCACAAAAATCATACCTACTATCTTCTAACATGATATAAAATCAGATGTATTTATATCCAATTAGATACAATTTAATCTCCCGGATATGGACAAATCTCGAGAAAAAATGTTATCAAATTATATCTAATTTAATATAAATAGATACATATATATCTCCAGTTTATGGGATTAATTTGTATGTGTTTATATGTTCAAATTTTTGTATCATATATAGAATCTAAAATAAAGATATATAATATCATTGCAAGTCGTGTATAATTATATCTTAAGTTATATTATACATATGGCACCATATATAAGCATATCTCATATCACACCAAAACTATTTGTTATTAGACCGTATATATAATTATACCATATATTATACATTATGTTATAAATGAGAATGTATTATTATATATGACAAGAGATCTACAATATCTCATTATGTATAGCATGTATGTTTAACATCTAGTTTTATAAATATATAAAAATATACCGTTATATATGTTATGTTACGTTTACGTTATATTTACAAAATATTCTAATGTGTGTTGGTTTTTTTCTTTCCGGCTATCTTCAGTCGTGGCGTGGTTCTTTCTCTAGATTCACAAACTTGTGTAACAAAAGAAACTAATCTCATGCCTCTAGTTATATGCCAAAAATGAAATTAGAAATTAATCAAGAGTACTACAAACTTAACTTAGATCAGATGATGTTGACCTTGAAGCACATTTTTCCCGCCCAGGTATAAAAACGCCTATGGAAATATTGGTGCTCATATTTTGGAATATTGCCCCTTAAGACTCAGTTTAATTTTAAAAACATGTATATAAGGCTATACCAAATACAACAAGGCGAGCGTGTCACCACGATCACGCGTGTCGCTGCGATTTTTAGCAGTTTGTCCTGGATTCCAATACATTTCAATGAAATTTCCTATACCCAAAGCTATCGGTGAACAGTTTGTGTGTTCCAGACACACAATTTGGTTGCACGCAGCAGCTATGAAATTAAAATCACATTTTTGGGTAACGCTTTTAACATAATTTTCACACAATCTTACCAAAAATTTAAAAATATCGAATTTGTTGCGAGCACCGATTAATTTTATTTATTAACCACGATTTATAAAAAAAATATTCTCGGTTGAATATTAATTAAATAATTTCGGATATTTACTTTAGAGTATTACTCCAACAAATTTATTAAGTTTGCTTCCGATCACGTTGAACTCTAATTTTGAAAAGGAAGTAAAGCAGCTCGTAAAAAAAATCTTTACAGCTCGCATGCTTTTATCTTTTTCTTCTTTCTCTATACTAATGAGAGTACACATATGGTAAAAAGGGTAGCCGTGTGAATGAATTCTCAGGAAATTTCAGTGATGAGCTTTTTTGAATCGAAATTATGCATATTTTTATATACGCAAAATACGATATAAAAAAATTGTGAAAATCGTTACAGTTTCCATATAAAAAACATATAATATATGGCAACGCATGACACCATATACAAACACATATTATAATATATTTAAAAATTAAAAAAAAACACAAGACCATGTATACATTTTTACGTGGGAAATAAAACAAAAATGTGAAACCTTAAATTTTCATAATGTGCCCTAAATTGAACCTTTGATATATTAGTTTATTTATTTTTATTGTTTTTTCCAAGTTTTTGTCTTTTTAACTGTTTCTGTGTATTTTGTTCTATAAGTGGGATATTTGAAACTAAACACCGAATGTTCCATGCAAAAAAAAACAGACTTTTTTTTTAGAAACATTTGCGCCTTTGTTTTTCAACTTTTGTGACGGCCGTACACTTTATCCGTTATGGGCACATTAATGAAACGTACTTCCATGTGTGCATAACTACAAGGTTTTTGGTGCGCTGGCCACGCTTTGGAAGCGAGGAAGCGTTTAAGTTAAAATTTTGTAAAATTTCAAAAAAACTAAATATTATGATATGAGCACAATTTTCAGAAACCTTTAGAACATATTAATATTGACCAGAAACCGTAAATAGTAAACACAAAGTAATACTACATTTATACTACAACAAAAAACTAGAAGTTTTTAAAAACTACTTATATTTAATAATCAAAAACTAGAAGTTTTCAAAAACTATTATTTTTTGGTTGTAGTATAAATGACGTATAAGATTTAAGCTTCAGCTTTAAAATAAATCAACAAGGACAAGCAGGATTCATCTCATAATATGGGCTAACTTTTAAAGATTCCCTGTTAAGGAGTTATAAACATCTCAGCAAAAAAATAACCCGGATTTGGTAAGCAGTAACTACATTTGTATGCTTCCAAAACAGCGCTTCATCGCATTGCATGCAATAAAGCAATTATTGAGGGCATTCTGTTGTGATTCCCAAAATGCCTTCTTTGAAGCAGTGAATAATGCTTACAATGAAGCAATAAAGAATGCATACTATGAAGCATTAATGCTATCAACATACAAAAAAGCGCTTATAATTGCCTAAGAAGGCATGGATTTGTTGCTTCTAAGAGCACATGAATGAAGAGCTTTTCACCTACTTAAAAGAGATATACAAAATGGGACATCGTGAAC
Source organism: Delia radicum (assembly GCA_021234595.1). Lineage (NCBI taxonomy): Eukaryota > Metazoa > Arthropoda > Insecta > Diptera > Anthomyiidae > Delia > Delia radicum. The sequence continues at coordinate 274,501,217 of CM037851.1, read as the reverse complement.
ATAAGCCATGCCTTCTGGATTTGGAAGAGCTTCGTAATTAAATAATGCTTTCTGGAAGCTCTTCTGTATAAGCACTATTTTTTGCTATGATATCATATAAGTGTTGGGTATCGTTGGAAATAAAATTAACTGTAGATTACGATATTTTTAAAAATAATTGCATTTAGCACTCTTTTTATAACAAAAACTTGGTACAAATTTCGGTTTTTGTTAAAATGTAAATTTACTTTATTCAATAAAATATTTAATAATAGACATGACATAATATAACGATTTTTTGAACAATACGAAATTGATGTCAGAATTGTTGATTTCCGGTAAACAATCCCACAATTACCAAAAATAATGAAAAAAAAAATCCAAAAATGGGATTTTTTTAATTTGTTTGCTGCCATGTCTATGTTTAATGCGGGATTTGGAAGAGGCCTACTAAATAAATTCGGTATATGTTGGAGTATCTACAACCGCCTCCTCCACCCAAGTGCGTTAAAATTGATATTTGCCTTAAAAATGTGGCAACTTTAGAAGCGGCTGGGGGAAATATATATCCAAATCAAAGATTTATTTAACACAACTCGCTTTTACATGAAAAAAAACTTTCAGAATATTATGCACACTTTCTATGTTCAGAAAGAAAATATTTAACTGGAGCTACAAGACTGCTAGTGCTTTTTGGGAAAAAAAATCGCAAAATTTAATTTTTTTTTAAATAATATTTTCAGCGGACAAGATATTGTATTAATTTTTTATTTATTTAATCAAGAATTTATTTTGTTAAGTAACTAATATTTTAAACAAAAAATAGGCCACACTTTTTTTCCTAGTATTCGCAAAAAACTGGACCTAAGTCGAACCAAATTTGGAATTTCACATTTTCAAATATGATTATGTCGGGAACTATAACTATCTCGGGAGATTAGCAACACAAGTAAGCATTTGTTTTGGAGATCTCTACTAACAAATATGTTTTTGAAAATCGAATGAGAAACAAAAAATGCCAAACACTCAAAATTTTTTATGAAAAAAAATGCCCTACTTTGGGGAATCATAGTGCCACCCCCGGAAGGCTAGAAAGTTCAACATCAAAATATCAAACTCGTATTACGATACTTCAGCGTGCTCCAAATTTCATTGCAATCAGCCCAGGCCGAATTATTTCCACAGATATTGTGATATATCCCACTGTGGGCCGGTTTGAGGAGTAATCCAAACATAAACGGTGATTTTTTAAGAGCTTTCGGATTTGATTTAAAAAACAAACACATAAAATTTAGAGTAGTTTTTTAAATCATTGTTTGATTTGATAGAACGATCTATATAATTCAATGTTTAAAGATGATTGCATGCAAATGTTGACATGTGGCACAGTCTTGTTGAAAATACATGTCACCCAAATCCAGCTCTTCCATTTTGGGGAAAAAAAAAATTTGTAATCATCTCACGGTAGCGCTCGCCATTCAGAGTAACGTTCCTGCCTTCGTCGTCTTTGAAAAAGTACGGTGCATTTTTCGGGAGGCATTGGGAGTTTATGCAATGCTTCTGACTGATCTTCACACCAAATACAGTAATTTTACTTCTTCACGTATCCATTCAACCAGAAATAAGCTTCGTCGTTTAATACAAATTGCGCTTTCTTAACCGAACATGAATTTTAATAATAAAATTCAATAATCTGCAAGCGTTGTTCGTTTGTAAGTCCATTCATTGTTATATTATAGACCAAACTGAACATGTTTAACAGTAACATGTTACACGAAAAGAGCTGAGCTGCTAAAAAACAGTGTTGCTAAAAATTCACCCTTTATAACCCGCTTTTCTAAAATATAAAATTTGAGAAAGTCATTGAAAAATAATATCAGTTTCATAGAATTTAAAAATGTTTGTGATAAACTCATATGTTCATTTATATAAATATAAAATAACATATAAGCTTGTATATTTTATACCTTATATATAATTTTGTAGGAACTATATATGTGTGTGTGTTAAAAGGTTATATTTTGAGGTTATAAATTTCTAAAACTGCCAACCGCCTAAGTGTGGTAGACCTTTGTCAAATAAACATATATATACATACAAATGCAAATACATTTAGATAACAACATATTCAAACTAAAAACCCAATACTTTTTTCTATTTAACGCGTAAATTTATATATAGATTTTATAATGAATTATTTGCAGAAAGCTAGTTATACTATATAGAGAATAATTATAATGATTTATAATATAACGATATATCTGTATTTCATTTATGCAATTTCAAACCTCAATGACAAATGTACAGGTATGTGCTGTTTCCGTTTCCGTTATTACAACTACACATACGAGAACGTACATGTGGGATTGTGTACTTTTATATGTGTGTACATTTGCAAAGCTATAAAACAATTACTAATTTATTGTGGTTGCCATAAACAACAGTAAAAGCTAAAATACTTAAATTAATATATACTAAATTAAATTCTATGAAATTTAATATATATTAAATTTGAAAAAAATATACCAAAAACCATGGTACAAGGTTTGCTACATGAACTTTTTTTTCTGTTGCCCTAGACAATTTTGACAAAATACAAAACAATAATATTTACGAACTTATAAAACGTAATAAGATAATAAAATTCGGCATTAACGACTCATTTACATACTAAAATAGTTTTTCTGGAAAAATTTATAAAAGTTTTTTGGGTTGTTATTGCAAGAACTTGAATTGTATTTCAATTTAAAGGCTAATATGTAATCTTTAATGAAATTGTAAGTACATTTGTTTAATTGGCGTACTAATTAATAATGTCGACCATGCCCATGTATATGTACTTCGAAATGTTATTGTTCTCTTACAAAAACAGTCCTTGGTAATTCGTCTATGCCAAAAACTTAAATTTCAAGTTGAAAATGTGTGTCTTGCCACTTCGAAACATTATCATCATCATCGTCATCATTGATTTGAAATTTACTTTTTCAATTTAATCTTATATCTGAACATTGAATTGTAATTGCAAATGTTACTTTAATGTACAACAAAATGTAATAAAAATAAGCAAAAGAAGAAGATGAGCAAACTTTATTCGAAATTACAACATACAACAGTTGTATATTTTCTATTTAAGATTAGTTTGTGTATAGTTTTCTATATATATTTGCTAACATATTTGTAAAGTTTTTCCATTTTTCCATAATATACCAAAATCATATACAGCATGAGATATTTTATGACAATTTTATAGTATTACATATATAACAGGGTTGACATTTATTCGTATTATTATTATGATCGATTAAACTGTCAAAAGAGTTTTAATCGAATGATCATAATCGATTAATCGAATGACAGGGTTGTCACATATTCGTATTTTTATTATGATCGATTAAACTATCAAAAGCGTTTTACTCGAATGTTCATAATCGATTGGGATACGTATAACAGGGTTGTCATTTATTCGTATTATTATTATGATCGATTATACTATCAAAAATGAATTAATCGAATGATCATAATCGATTAATCGATTATTCGAATGACATATGTAACAGCGTTGTCATTTATTCGAATTACTATTATGATCGATTAAACTATCAGAAACGTTTTAATCGAATGATTATAATCGATTAATCGAATGACATACGTAACAGGGTTGTCATTTATTTCTATTTTTATTATGATCGATTAAACTATCAAAAACGTTTTAATCGAATGATTAAACGGTTAACTTTTTAAAATAGTTTGATTAATCGAACGAATAACGAATAAAAATGGTTCAAAAATAAATAAATAACTAAATTTTTTTTTGGGCTAGTTATCATCTCCATATTTTATTTATTATGGCATCATATTGTTAAGCTTATATTCGTTATTATTGATATACTCATAGGTTTGCGAATAATAATTAGAAATTTTCACTGCATCTGCAAAAAAAAAAACGAAATAACTGATTCACCGTTTGGAAATAATATTTTTCAAAAACAATACTTTTTTTTCATTTGTGTAAAAATTTTATTTTTACAACATTTTTATTTTTACTGCATTTTTTAGTTGTTTTTCAACAATTAAAAATAACTATTACCCCGTTGGAAAAAATCAGATATATTTGATTCATTGGCGTTGCAACCTATCATTTCCCAATGAATTTAGCACGCAGATTACTAATATGGCCTTATAATTTTAAAGTTAGATACAGTTAAAGAGAAATTTTCAAAAAAACTTTTTGTGAAAAATTTAAATTTTTTGGCAAACTTTTTGCAAAAAATGCTAAATTGAAAATAATAATACTACTTTTAGCAACAGTCAAATAAAATGAACTATGGCTTTTAATTTGATATATTATATGTTTCAAAAGATGAGATACTATTCCCTATGCATGTATTTAAAGTTTAAATTTCTAATTTTTCACGATTTCGCTAATAAAAAATCTACAACAAAGAGAAGATCCAAGATCGTAATGTATATCTTTAATACGGGTTACTTAATTTATGTAAAAAATGCGTACTTTCTACGTTTAAGAAAAAATAGTTTAAAATAAAAAAATTTGATATATTTTTAAGCCTTAAATATATGGAGTCTTTGACAAATTCTAACTAATAAAAATCATGCTTTTTAATCAATACCAACCAAGCTAGAACTAACTGAAGTGGGCTTTCGTAAAAATAACGATTTTAACCCTCATCCTGTAAAGAAAATAAGTAACGAATCTTGTATTTTGGGCAAATTTTGCCCAATACAATTTTATTAGGCTTATTAATTGTTATTGCAAGAATTGCACAGAATTTCTACACGGGAATGATTTTTACATACAAATAAGTTACAATTCATACATTTTGTATTATATTTAGTACTGTTATTTTTTTTCACAGAAGTGGCAACGACCTCTCTTTATATTTTTCTCTTCTTGCGGGTGATGTAGCTTCCTGGCGACAGAACCATATGGCTGAGTTTTACGCTGCTGCTTTTCTTCTTCCAAAAGTTGAAATCCTAGTTCTTCCAAAAAGAGTCTACGACGAAAATGCTTTGATTTCTTCCACTCGGGATTTATTGCTGTCCATATCACGAAAGCGTTGCATGCAGATACATCAAGCATGTTTGCAAATAGAGCTACAGGCCACCTATTGGTCTTCCGCTTACAAGTATAGGTGGCAACAAGTTGGTCGAGTGTATCAACCCCTGCCTTTGTATTGTTATAATATTCTATTATTTCTGGTTTCTGTAACTGGTTATCCCTTATTGTTGCGTCTTGGTGCAATGTGCTTATCAGATATACGCACCGATATTTTTTTGGAACATACGCTACTAACGTTACCTTATTTTTATGATCAAATAGCAACTCTGAATACAAAGCAGGTTTCATTCTCATGTCCAAAATATGTGGTGGTAGAAACACCTTATTTTTTCGGACAGTCCCAACTATAGTCATTTTCTTTTTCAGAACTTCAACAGCAAGATCGTGTGAGGTAAAAAAGTTATCGCAAGTTTTGTTTCGCCCTTTAAGTCCTTCTGACAGTTCCAGTACCACTCGCATGCCTTGATTCTTTTCAGGAGCGCAATTACGATTTCGTCCAATATATACTTGCATTGACCAGGCATAGTTGGTGTTAGAGTCGCACAATGCCCAAATTTTAATTCCGTATTTCGCTGGCTTAGAAGGAATATATTGCCTAAATGGACATTTTCCACGATATGCAACTAGCTGCTCATCGACTGTCACGCAGTCGTTTGGATTATACATAATTTTCAAATTATAAGCCCATTTGTCCCATAAAACTCTGATAGGTGCCAGCTTATCGCGAGCCCGCCGATCCGCTCTATCTGATTTATCGTCGAATCGAAGAACTCTACTAATATTTTGAAATCTACGCAGCGACATTGTTGCTTTGAATATGGGCCTTCCTTTCACATCGTCCCATAAGCATTCCATTGCTTCACCACAAGAACGATAAACGCCAGCTAATAACAGTAATCCAAAATATGCCTTCAAGGATGCATGGTTAATTTCCTTCCAAGCTTCTCCAAACACTTTTACACCTATGAAAGTAGTAATGTACATATAAATTAGTTTGTTATGCGCTAGTTTTTCGAAAAAACGATGAAAATTACCTTCAATATTTGTCATCTTTATAATAATAGTTTGCATTTCATTGGTCATAAACAACTCAAATGTGGATTTGATATCACTTACACGTGCAATTGCATACTGAGTTGGTCCTGGAGTAGTAGTAATAATATTTTCATCCCTTTTCCTACCAACTAATGAGCTGTCACATTTGTCGTACCAAATTGTTTTTTTTGTCCTTAGAAAGAAAACCAGAAGATGGGAAATCTTCTTGCGCTGGAGCACAAAATTGCTGTGCATCGGAGAAAACACTTTCTCCTTCAGATATGGCAATATATGTCCCTGATTCTTGATCTGATGAAATTTCGAAATCTTCAGAAGAGCTTTCATGGCCGAGTGTACGCTCTTCAGCCTCATTTTCTGATTCGCTCAGCAGCTCTTCTATTTGGCGCTGAGTTAGCACGGCCGACTAATTGAATTTGAAACATATAGATATGTTTTTTATGGAAAAAAAAACAAGATTTTTATAACCTATACATACCCTTTTGGACATGGTGTTTTTCCTTTTTTCTTCTTGTAAAAAAATTATTTATTTTGACTTTCACACTTCACAAACCTTGACTGCAATAGAAGCAACTACGCACGTATACAATCGAATGTGCACTAATGAATGTCGAATGTTTTTTATCTAGTGTTTTTTGAGCAACAAAAATAGGTTGGGATTCCCCAAATTGCCAAATACAAAACAAACAGTGCAGCCGTTATTGTCGCGAATGTTGCCACATCAACAAAAAAAAAATGTGTGGAGATCAGGGATTCCCGGAAAAACGAAAAATAAAACACACATTATAATTTCTGATTGCGGAAATAATGAAATTTCGTATTGGGCAAAATTTGCCCAAAATACAAGATTCGTTACTTTTGTTATGGGGGACCCTCTGGTGGAGCCACAGTAAAAATTTTTAAAACGCTGCCAAATACACCTAAAAAAATAATTGTCAAGAAATTTCAGGCCAATATTATTAAAAACACGCTAGATGCGATGAGTTAAAATCGCTTTTGGGCAAAATTTGCCCAAAATACAGGATAAGGGTTAAGTTATGCATGTCAAATACATACTTTTTATATTTTCTTTATAGTAAATTCATATAAAATTAATTTTAATAAAAAATTTATAAAAATTTGAATTTCAGATGGAATTTTCTTATATTTATTAACTATTTTTTTGAGGAATGAATTATGTGAAATATAAATTTCCACCAAAATTTTGCAAGTTCGTTAAAGGGATTTTATAATATTTACAAAAAAAAAAAACAAGTAAAGTTTTCACTTTAATTGCAAGGATATCCTACATCCTTCAACCAATCGCAATTAATTGATACTTTAGAACCGTATTAAAAATAATTCGAAGTTTATTCATTTATATGATTTAATAAGAAATTTTAAAGAAAAAACTTTATTTTTGTTAAAAGTTAAATTCGCGAAGATTTCAAAAACCAGAGCTAATATTATTGGTTTTCACAGTCGTGATGTAGGTCATAAAATCTATCAGAAGTGATAAGTAGCATGACCGATGCATTTTTAGTGTTTAACTAGGCTATTATAAATTAATTATAAAATTACAAAGGACTTCCTATTATTGTTTTCCGCTCGTTTTAGCAAAAACGGACTAGTGCCTCTGGTGGGAATCGAACCCACGACCCTCTCACTGATAAGCTACAGGACGCACTTGGATTATACTGTCGAACTTTTTTGAATGTATATGTAAAAATGGTAAAAACTAGTAAGATTTGTCTTTTATCATGCACAAAATTTAAGTTTTCTTGTAATATTTTGATAATTATTTAAAAAAAAAATAAAATGAGGAGATCGGAAATATTCTTAATATATCGTGCTATTAGGATTTTATTTTAATTACCACGGCTTCAACTTTCATACACTAAAAAATCGAAAATATTCTCTTTAAATAAGCAGTAAAAAATGAAAAATACGCACTTGAAGTAAAATATGCACTAAAAACTAAAAATACAAAAACAGAATATGTACTAAATATGTCGATTTTTATAAAATCATGTTCATAACTCAAGAGCAATGGTTTAACATGATATACAATGTAAATGTAGAAATATAAGTAAATACATGGAAATTTGATGTTGCTTATATTAATTTTCTGCTGTGTTAAGGTTTTTTTCTCCCTTTAATATTATCTAAAAACAATGCAATAATATGCAGTTAAACTCAAAATATTCAAAAACATGACAATAATAAAAAAAAAAAAAGAAGTGCGCTCCGCTAGGCTAGTTGGTAGCGTGCTTATCAGTGCGGGGTCGTGGGTTCGATTCCCACCAGAGGCACTGGTCTGTTTTCGCTACAACGCGCCGAAGGCCATATTATCTAGTGCTCGGTTTGTGTAAGAGGATATAATTTGTAATTATATGATAATTAATTAATAAAAAAAAGAAGCACTTAAAGTTAAAATATGCATTAATAACAATATATACAAAAATCTTTGATTTTTAAAAGTAATTGCTCTAAATCTATTTTGGGCTACTGACTACAAACATGCATTTGAGTGAAATTCGCTGCCCTGTTAATTCCCGCACAAATTACATAAGCATTAATTCACAGTTTGAGTGCTTAGGTGCTGCCGTTGTTAAACAGAAAGATTTTTGTTAATTGGATGGTTTAAAATGAAGCTATTTTTCAACGATAATATGCTACTAGAGATATTACACTATATGCAGATATACACTATATACAGAGCACGAAATGAAAAATGGTATTTTAATGGAGAAGAGATACAAATAGTTTCCGAGTATTGTTACCTAGGCGTCACACTGTCTCACACAATGATTTTTAGGAAACATGTGGAAAATAGAACCATTACAGCGAAAAAATAACATAAATATTACTTGGAACAACTTTCTCAATAAATATAATATATCGCTAAGATCTAAATGGAAACTCTTTTTGGCAGTCAGTAGAGCTGTTCAAAGTTATGGGGCTCAAGTATGGGGATTTTTACTTTTTGAAGAGGTTGATAAGCTGCAGCTGTTTTTTATAAAGACAATTTTGAAACTACCCAGCTTTACACCAACCTATATACTTATGCTAGAAACTGGGATGGAAAACGGGCATCTGTACACACTAGACCTACACTTAAGGTATATTTCTAGGACTAAGTTTGAATACAACCAACATAGACTTCCAAATCAGTTCACTAAACTTCTAGAACAGCAGCAACTACTTTGGGTTAAGGATCAGAACAGAATAAGTGCAGATTATGGACTGTCATGGGCACAGAATCTTAACAAAACACAATGGAACTCAAATCGTGTAAATTTACTGAATGTGTTTAGAACTAAATATAAGCAAAAGGAGCTGGCACAAGTAGACCAAACAAGTAGAATTTTTAGAAAACTTAATCCACTTGCAGGGAACAAATATATGACCGATAACACAAAAATTGAAGATATAACATGGGTATTTAAGGCAAGAAGTGATATGATAAAGCTAAATGGTAATAATTTTAATAACAATACTTCAATTTTATGCTTACTTTGTAATTTAAGAGAAAAAGAAGACATAGAACATTTTATGGGTCGTTGTTACGCTTTAAGGGAATTTAGGGCTTCAAATTTTGGAAAAACTGTACTAAGTGAAGAGGTAATAATAAATTTATTAGATGGTAAAACACACTCTTGGAAGTTATTGGCAAATTATATCAAAACATGTGTAATATATCGAAATTATTTAATAGCTGAATTTAATGTGTACAAATTAATCTATTCATGTGTTAAGTAATTATCAAATAGTATACCGACTGACGACATAGATTCAAAGTTGGATTTACAAATCATTCTTAAAATCTTTTATAATGAAATTAAAAAAGTACATATATTGCTAAATTTGAAATGAAAATAAAGAATACTACTACTACTACTACTACAGATATATATACATATATGGGCTATTTCAAATTTTTTGAGCACCTGCTGAAACCGACATACTATGGCTCTTATTTCGTTAAGTTTTATGAATTGAAAAAAAAACGTTGTACAGGGTTTGGATGACTATACTTGAAGGATATGACGTGCAAAGTTTTACATTGAAAAGTCTTCACCTTAAGAATTGGTGGTAATCTAAAATTCGAAAAATTAAGAAATCGACTTGAAACTTGCAAGAGTTTTTTCATTCATTCCGTTTTCTCTGTAATAGTTTTTAGCTTTCAGATCCAAACCAATACAAAATATTGTCACTAGACTTGGAGGATATATCCACAAAATAATTTTTTTTGATATCGCTGCTGGGTGAGAAGCTGCATGGTGGTTTACAAGTGAAACCAAAATTTTCCGAATTTTGAACTTTTTGAAGATTTTTAATAGGGTTTTTGCGCCGTTTAATTAAAATGTGTTTTAAGTGCAGAATTAATAAAACGGCGTAATTTTATAAAGTTTGAGGTATATCAAGTTGGTGTCAGCGCACCAATAACGTTCCACGGACACCACAAACTTAAAAGAAATTAGCGTAAATTTTTTGAAAATGTAACTTTTTTGCGTCTGACAATCTGAATTGTCTTTTTAGTTGGCTAGTGTATTGCGTGATGGGAGTAACTTCGTAAAGTGCACCTCCGAGGCGAAAACGCACTTTAAATTTTTAAACGCAAAAATTTTATGAACTTTTGAAAATTTTTGCAAAAAAACAATTTTTTTTAAGCTGTTTTTTTATATCAAAACATGGCATGGGAATATGTTTTGGTTTCTAAATAGATTCTTCGCGACGGACTAAACTGATAAAGTGCAAAAAAAAATAATTTTTTTCAATCCTGGCGCGTGCAGCGGCAGTTTTTTCCAAACACATTTCGCTTTGTGACAACTAAAGCGCTGTATCAATTCCGCTCAAACGTACATGCTTGATACTAAAATCGAAAACGCACCAAAAAATTTTAAGGATTTACAATTTTATGGAGGAAACAAAATGTTTCTAACCTTAAAAAGCATCCTTGTATAAAATATTTGATTTTGAAAATTTAAAAGAATTATTTTTGAATTCGGTCTAATAATTAACCCAGAATCCCAACAAGTATTTTATAATCGGTCCAATATTAATATTTGCAAAAAAAAACGCGTTTTTTTTTTTTTTTGAACCCCTAGAATGTAAGGCTATATTTTTAAACAATATTCACGAGGGCCATCTTACCAAATTTCAACAAAACAATTAAAACATACTACCGCGAAAACCACCAAATTACCGCCGATGCAATGACATCTTAAAGAACTTGCTTTATTATAAAAACTCTATGATCATAATATCCTTTGCTGAATGCTTCTAAGAATAAATATTTGAGTTTCAATTCAGTTTATTTTATTTATGTGCGTGAACAGTCGTGAATAAAATTAGTAAAATGGTTTCAGATTATACATTAAAAAACGTAAAATTCGTAAAAACTGGGAAGCGAAACAAATTAACCGGAAAAAGACGCGAATATCGCCAATCTGAAAAAATAAAAATCAAAAAAAAAAAAAAACAAACAAATCGCAAATTGGTGTAAGAAAGTCAGTTAGGTACTCGGTTTTTAAATAACAATAATAATAATAATAAAAACAATGCCATCAAAACAAAAATTGCGGATTAAAAAAAATTTAAAACGGCTTAGAATTTATCACTGGAACCCAAGATTTAACTAACGAAACGTTAGTTACAACTTCCAATTTGCAGAACAATTTTTCAAATTTTCAAAGGTAAAAAATCAAAATAGCAAAAAATCATGAGTGGTAAAGTTTAAATGGTTATATCTCTTAAACCATTAGCGATAGGCAAATAGTTTTTTTTCCAAAATATTACAAATTATGTCTTATACTAGCCGTAATTTTATAAAATTTTTAACAATTTTAAATAAATTTTTATATGCATACACGATCAAAAAAAATTTTTGTTATTTTTTTTTTCAGTGTATTTTAAAAAGTATTAAAGCTTTTACAAATATTTTAGTGTGCTAAGAAAGCCCTTAAGGGGTATTATCCACACGCGTTATCCTTTTTCGATTTTAACAAAAACTGTAATTTTAATATTTTTTTTTTTAATTTTGAACTTAAAACCGCCGTAAAATTTGCGCCGCCTAATAAAAATGATTAACGCGAACGGATTTCACACGCTAAAATATCGGCTTATACACACACAAATCGACATTGATGTCAGACAAAAAAAAAAAACTTAAAAAAAAATGTCTAGGTGCTGTAAATTTTTGAAGTTGCCATATACATATATATTACAGATATACATTATAGATATTAGCTCTTTCTAGGGTTTTCAAATTCCATACATTTCTCAATACCCGGAAATCGGGAAATATATTCGAACATTCCCGGGATTTATAAAATAAATATTTATAATATTTTTCTTAAGAAATGAAAGAAAAGTTTAAATTTTACTATCACTATTAATTCAGAAATATTTTTAAACAATTATTTTAATAAAAACAACCCTAAATGTTACTTTTTTAAAAATTCGTTTTTATATTCTGGAGTTAATGGCATATTTCTCGATTTCGAAAGAATACTTTCTTTCGCTTTCTAAGCAAAAGAAAACTGATTTGGGTTTTTCTAACTCCATGTCTATGCGAACGATGACTTGAAGTGCAAACGATGACTTCATACAAAATTTGGATTCTCTATTTCTAACGAGTTGTCAACACTGCGAAAATAAATGTCAAAACCAGTCACTTACTTTTTTGATTTCGAGTAACAAAAATTTTTTAAAAATATTTAAAAAAAATATATATCATTCATTCCATGAGAAACTCTGAACATTGATCCTCTGATTTTGTTTATTTTTTGTATATGAATACTCTATGGTCCCATTTGTACATTTAATTTTTCAGATCTCCAAATTTGTAAAATTTCGTGATTTTATGCACATTTTTTGTACATGAATACTCTATGGTCCCATTTGTACATTTAATTTTTCAGATCTCCAAATTTGTAAAATTTCGTGATTTTATGCACATTTTTAGTAAACTGTATTTTTTTTTGAAAATCGTAGGGGGAGAGAGTTTTGATAATTGCATTAGAAACTGCATTTGCACTACGTATGCACTTTTTTTAACACGAATTTTGCTTAAAAACATCCAGTTATAAAGTAGACAAGTGCATATTCCAAATATTGTTTTAAATAATAACATTCGATATACAATAAGTTTGTTCGCTTACGCAAAAATTTGTACAAATTTGTAAAAGTTTTAACTGGAAGGTGCTCGCTTACACAAATACTCAGTAAAAAATATTAAGATGAGAGAGTAAAGTAAGTTACAGGTTGATACCAAAAAGCTTACAAGTTTTTACTTTATAAATTTTTGTCAGTAAGAATTTGTAAGAAGAAAAAACATATAATTGAAAAAATATGCTTGTATTTTTAGTAAAAAAAAAACAAATATTAAATTAAATTTAAATTGTTTATGGTTTAAAGTGCAAAATATTAAAGAATTAACTATGAAAGAAATTAAAAAAACCTTCTAAATTATTTCTGGTCGACAATTTCAATTTACTTTTATCTTTTCCATAACCTCCAGTTGATTTTTTTTTTTAATATTTGGTATTTAAAATCAGCTGATTCATATATTTTACAATTTCTTACAAATTTTCCGTTCGTTTACTTTTTTGTAAATTTTTCTTAATCTCTGTAATTTTGTTACTGAGTAATTTTTACTGGGCTTTACTGGGAAAGTAATAGAACACACTTAATTAAAAAGTTTTGACACTTCAAAGTGAATCCCTTGTAGCATTTTTATCAAATTTAAGAAAATTTAAAATCTGCATAAAATCGGTAGTTTTTTACAAATTTCGAGATCCGAAAAAGGATATGCGCAAGTGGGACTATAGCGTATTCATGTTCAAAATATATAAAAAAATCGGGGAACTTCAGAAAAAATCCTCATTTTTCAGTATTCTTTGCTGGAATGAATGATAAATAAAAAATTATAAATATTTGTAAAAAAAAGCAATGGATAACAAAGGATAAGAATAAAATAACACGAATATTCGTAGTTTATTAAGAACTTTAAATTTCATCTTAAAGAAATGCACAATGGAACAGCTAAAAACGCTGGTGTACGTTTTTGATTTTCTTCTTTTGATTTATTTATTTTTCTTTTGTTTTATTTACATTATTTCAATTATCATATACAGCTGATCACTGTCAATTAAAGTTGTATTTATTTATCTTCAAACAATTTAGTAGTATTTTTGGTACTTTTAAAGGAAATTGTAATAAAAGTTTAAAATATCCGGTCTGGCAGCACTATGATTTGTAAATCCGTAAAAAACAAAAATTGACACACGTAAGTATAGGCGAACGATAGCTTGCGAAATAGAGAAACCCAAATTGATTCGAATTCGAGTGACTAGATTTCGTTCGACTAGGTTTTCGTTTGAAATCGAGGAACAGGTCATAAATATTTTATATTAATTTGCTTTATATCTTTAAGAAGAAGAAGAAGAGTAATAGAATTTTAACAAAATAGAAAAAGATTAAAAAGAAATTTAAATTTTCAGAATATTATGTTTTTTTTCATTTGTTACAGATTTTCAGTTTAGCAAACTTGGATGTTTTATTTTTTTTTTTTAATTCCCGGCAATTCTAGCTAAAATTCCGGGGAATCGGGAAGTGATAAATGGACATTATATAAGTTAATACACGGGTTTAAACCCCATTTCTTAAGTTTTCAAGGCTGTACCAAGTGTTTTTTTAAGGTTTTTTTCTTTTTTTATGTAAAATTCGAATTTTAGTAAAAAATGTTCTAAAATTGTTGATTTTTCTAAAGGTTTTGTTAACGTTCGGATTTTGTTTTCTTTTGTAAGATTAATCGAATAAGTTTTATTTTTGTGACAACCCTAATACATATAGCATACTATTCCAAATACATTCATATATATACTTGTATGTGGTAGTGTGAATAAAGAAAAAAAAGAACGTTTTGAATAAATTGTAATGTAATGTAATGAAATCAAATCAATTTATTTGATCAAATCAAAAGCTGTTTGTCACTAATACTAGTAGTAGTACTAGAACATTTATTCAACTATTGCTAGTATTACATACATATAAAAAATTACAGTGAAATCTTTTCAAAATTTGTCATCTTAAGATTTAACAGAAAAAATAAAATCAGTCCTTAAAAAACTTAAGAAATCTTTTCAAAAAATTTGTAGGAGAAATATGTGAAATTAGATTTTTTTTTTGCAATTTTTTTTTTATATTTTATCATTGGTCTTGCAAAATCTCGTTTATATCCCAGTCCACCTAGGTTATATTTTACTATATCCCCAATCGATATGTATGTAGAACAAGAAATATCAATGCATAACAAAATAGAAAATTGTATAATTTAATGATAGTTTCTCAAGTGGAAATGAATGTATGTCAGTAGCATATATTAGTAATTTTGGTATCTACGATAATAAGTACTCAAGTACTTGATAGAGAATTAGAACTGAATTGATTTAAACAGAGTGTATTAAACAAGTACAATTTTTTTTTCGGTAAAAACATATAGAAACTGCACATAGAGAATACCTGGGACGAGTTTTTAAAGAAAAATTTTCATGAAAAATTTCTTAAACTTTATGAAAAAGCTGCATAGTTTTAATAAAACTATTTTTAATGAAACTTGTTCATTAGTCGAATGAAGTTTTTAATAAATAATATGAAATTTTTCATAAAACTGCATTAATTTAATGAAAAGTTTCAATGGACGAGTTCCAGTGATAATCCGTAGAGTTAAGGCAAACATTCATTGAAAACATGCAGATAATTATCTCAGTGTGTGACAAGGAAAATATATCGTAAAGTGTTAATACAAACTGTAATATGGCCGATAGTTTTAGTTACTTAGCGTTACACTATAATTTTAGCATTTAATTCATATTTTCGTTAACAATAAAACGACGACTAAGAGTGATACTTTTTTACTGCTAACAATAAGTGGCAATATATATATATTCAGGAATTTCTAATCTTAATATATTAAATCTAAAAATTTATGCTTTTTATGAACCTGAAGTTAGAAGATATAATAAATATAAAACGCTACTAAAAAAAAAAAAAACAATATTTACCGGGGAAGAAAATCTATTTCTTTGTAAGCAAACATTTTCAAGTAGAAGGCTTACAGATTTTTTCAAGAGCAGAAATAAACAGCAAACTGTAAACGTCCTTGTTATACAAAATAATTAAAAATAACAACTATACGGTCGGTATTATTTATATAAAGGGTCCGCCAAATAACTTTTTTTTTTTTGAAAATGCTATAAAATAAACTACTGAATATTTTCTCAAATTTCTTTTTTAATTTGAAAGTAAAATCCTTCCGGTTAATAATGGAAAATAATTTCATTTAAATGGCTGCCTCGGCTGGCCATGCAGTAGCCTACACGATCGGTCCAATTTTTAAGCACATTATCGATTGTGTGCAGCTGTATTTCACCAATGGCTTCACGAATATTGTCCTTTAAAGCGTCAATTGTCTCTGGCTTGTTGGCGTAACACTTATCTTTGACGGCACCCCACAAATAATAGTCCAACGGTGTCAAATCGCAGCTCCGAGGTGGCCAAACGACATCAGCTCTGCGGCTGATAATGCGATCTTCAAAAACAGGGCGCAAAACATCGAGTATAGCTCCAACTGCGTGGCACGTTGAAACTAAATGTTGCCAATATCCTACTCTTCAATTTTTGTGAACAAAAATTCGCTCAACATGGCCCGATAACGATCGCCATTGACTGTAACGGCCACTCCTTGCTCATTTTCGAAGAAAAATGGCCCAATTATGCCTCTGGACCAAAATCCGCACCAAACAGAGACTCGTTTTGGGTGTTTTCGGCTTTTCAATGTATGCGTGCGGGTTTTCTGAGCCCCAAATGCGACAATTTTGCTTGTTTACATACCCGCCAAGATCAAAATGAGCTTCATCTGAAAAGATGATTTTTTTTTTTGGCAAAATCGGCATCTTCTGTAAGTCGATTGCAGGCCCACTTAGCGAAGCGAAAACGCATTGGATGGTCAGTTGGCTTCAACACCTGAAACAATTGGACTTTGTATGGCGTCATACCAAGGTCTTTATGCAAAATTCGTCTCAATGATGTCTCCGAAATGTTCAATTGTTGAGAACGACGGTGAATTGATGTTGTTGGCGCTTCACGCACACTTTCTGCCACAGCAGCAATATTCTCGCACTGTATTTGGCTTTTCACGCTTTGGTTTATCGATGAGGATGCCAGTTTCTTTCAATTTTTTCACAAGATAACGAACATACGGAGCTGATGGTTCTTCTCTACTTCCAAAATCCGTACGCAATTTTCGCACACATTCTGCAACATTACCATGATTTTCAAAGTAATATCGCAATATTTCCCAGCGTTGTTCAAGCGTATACACAAATGGAAATGGTTGACCCAATTTAATGACCCCTAAACATGAGATTGGGCAGCTAAAAAAACATCCTTAAATTGTTATTCTGCAACACACTAAATATAGGAAGTATTTCCTGAGTGTTGCCTCTCTTTAAAAAAAAAAAAAAAAAAAAAAAAAACCGCACAAAAAAAAATTCTACTGGCAAACCACTAATATTTTGGTAAAGCCAACCGTGTTAAAAATTACCAAAGTTAAAATTAATATTGTACCAGAAAAACACTATTTGGTTTGCCAAGCATGTATTTTGCCACTACCACCAGCAGAACTCGATGCCAATATTGTTTTCACCAATATTACAACCAATTAAAAGCATTATTTTTTATTTATATTTTAATATACTTCACACATTTAAATATGATGTAAAAGACTAAGACCGAGCTGTATTGCTGATTTTTTAATACTTTTTGTTATACATAATTCCCAAAAATTTACTAAACTTAAGGTATTTTGAAAGCACAACATTTTTGGAATAACCAACGTTATGCCAACGGTGGCAAGTTCGCACAAATCAACGGTTGGCCACTGTTATCAATCGGGTAACAGGAAAATACTATCAAGATTGTTAATCCCACGTTTTGCCAACGCATAACCGACCGTCGCCGACGCTTTGCCAACACTGTGCCGATTGTATTTTTCTGCCTGCGTGATTTCGTTTTTGAAAAACTACAAAGTGAATATATGATATTAAAAGTTATACCTCTAAGGGCTTTAATGTCATAAACTGTAAAAACATAAAATGGAACGTAAGCAACAATACCAAAACCAACAGTATTCTCATAATTAACAAGAATATTAGTAATTACACAACTACATGTATACTTTGAAGTATGTACGGATTGTTGTATACAAACACATTAAATAAAAAACAAAACATCAACAAAAATTATTTTATATAAAATAACAAAAGAATAAAAATTAAAAGTTTTTTAAGTGAATAATTTCGAGGAATAAATACTAGAAGGCATTAACAAGAAAAAAAGGAAAACAAATGAAAGAATTTTAGTTTGTTTTAAATACTTAATTGTGGCATCTCCCCACTCTCATAGGAGACATACATACATACACAGATACAAACAATAGGAAGTACACATACAAACTCAAACTAACAGTTAAACAATAGATGATTCTAACATGATTTTTCCACACAAACAATTAAATATTTTCCGACTATCTTACCTTGTAATCAACTAGCATTCTTAACTATTCATTTATAAAGCTTTTACGATAAGCTCACATTTGCTTTTATGTCTTAAAGACGGCACTATGTAAAGCAATTATAAGGAATATATGAAAATGCTATTTATTAAAACTCTCCTTGTAATCCACGAAACGAAAATTTTTTTATATGCCAACAAATGTTAGCGAAATGTTTGAAATTTAAAAAATTGTATACTGGGTTGTTTGTGGATAAAATAGTTATATGTATGTATGGATGTGCAAATGTATTATGCGCTGTAATCAGCCAATGATGTGTACAAAAAGTTGTTCTACAAAATCCGTTTTAAGAGCAGGTATGTAACTTTTTCAATTTCAATTCACGTAATAAAATAATAGGATTAAAGCGTTAAAAAATAGTTAAAAGTCACAAAAACAAGAGTTTATAAATACAACTACAAACATTAACATTGTTCTGCACTTACTTTCAAAACCATACCAGGGTTGTCAGATTTATTTTGTTGGTTTTCGCCAAAAAAAATTAATGAAAATCGCCAAAAATCGCCAAACATTTTTTTTTGCTAAATGTTAGTATTAAAAGTCGCCATTAATAGCCAACAACACTTTTTCAGTTCTTGGTCGATGTTAACCACTTAAAATGTGTGTTTGAAATGAAATAAAAAAAATACTGGTTTTTTTTAGCAAATAATTTGCTAACTTTGTTGGTTATCAAAAAAATGTTAACAATTTTTTTGGTGAACCGCTTCTAGTTCACAATAAGTCTCTTTATGAAAAGAAGGAGCTGAAAAAAAACAGACTTGGGCGACGTCAGTTACATTTAATAATCAGTAACTTGTGAAATTTTTCTATATTATTAGTGAATTTTTATTGTTGATCTATATAAATTGTATGTGAGTTGTTGGTTAGTTCGGTTCAAGATCATGAGAAATTTTTCATATTAACAGAAAAATTATAATTTTATTTGTGATAATTTACTTTAATTAACAGAAAAAACAATTAGAAAAAAGTTATTTGACACCTGCATGAATGGAGTTAACTTTCTAGCCCGCAACGGCCTTCATCAACATTCTTCGTGCCTTAAAGTGTTTAAATTGTAAACATCATCTATTTAACTCAACTAGTTAGGTTAAAAATGTGCCGTAACTTAGTTTTTGAGTATGACGAAATTTACTGCGAACTTATTTTCTATAAAGCTATGTTTATATATTATTAAAAATTACAGAACTACGCTCAATCTTGTGTGTTTAAACGCTTCCTTTGAAAATTTTCAATTTTGTCAATACCAGACATAATACAAATATCTGTGTATTTAATTACAGGCCAACTACTTTTTTATCTTCAATTACATGTAATTGGGTGTAATTGAGGAATTTCCAAACACACAAAGAAAACTTTACCTATTTGCCAACTGTAATTCGATTACTACGACTCAAATTGGTTATTACGAATTTCAGTCAGTTGTCACAACTTAACATTAGTTTTCCCAACAAAGTTTGGTTAATTCAACTGAATTTTAGTTTCAACATTCAAAATAGTCAGCAATATAATGCAAATATCGTTGTACTAACTGAATTTATAAGTTGTTACCATTAAAATACACTTTTCAATTCGGTTGGCACTTTATTTCTCTGTGTGTATAATTAAATATCCAGATATTGTTATAAATCCCCATGTTTGGTATTAAAAGTTTTAAAAATTTCCAAGGAAGCGATTAAGCTCACAAGTGTGAGCGTAGGTCTGATATTAATTATGATATGGAAAAAATTTCACAAGTGAACAATGGTGGAATGTAATTGACAACGCCCAAGTCTGCAACAAGATAACTCAAATTTAATTTATGTATTATTGCATAAGATAAACAACTCTATAACCAAACATTTTTGTGAAGCTGAGTAACAAAATATTTAGTCAATTTTAATTTAATATCCTGAAAGAAATTCTAAAAAATCACCAAATTCCTTAAACATTAAAAATCGTTACCAAAAAAAAAAAAACTGGTTGATATTTAACTAAACAAGATATTTCGAATTCAAGTGCTAAACTTTTCCAATTTAAATTTATATTCTGGTATAATGAATAAAGTTTCTGAATAATTTTGTGTGTGTAAAATTGCCAGTCGCAGTTATAAAAATTAAATCGCCAAACGAGTTTGAAAATCGCCACATTTGGCGAGAAATCTTCATATCTGACAATCCTGTACAATTACACATACTAATGTTGTATATTTGTCATTCATTCCATGTCAAACCGTACGATTTTTGCTAAAAATTGACGTTGATGTCTCCGATGTCTTTCAAAATTTTAGTACGTATTCTTCATTAAAAAATATTTTACCCGTGTTTCCAGAAAAAAAATTAAACCATTTTTTTCAAAAAGTTATGTGCATTTTGAAAATCGTCTAAATAGGGAAAAATCTTCCGACATGACAAATTTTTAAACTAATGTTTTTCTAAAACTAGTAAATGGGTTTTAAAGTTTAATACCTTATTTTAAAGGTATTTGAAACTTCAATTTTTTTTTTTTTTTTTTTAACTAATTTTTTTATTTTTAAAATTTGGTTTTTTTTATTTAATTTCTGTTTTCCGCCATCTCGAAGATCGAAGTCGAAATATCTGAAAAAAAATATTTTCTTAAAGCTCAATATAACCTTAATATTTCCTGTAAATTTCAGAATGTAAGTCAAATGTATTCTATTTTTTTCCGATTAAGAAATTAAATAAAAAAAACCAAATTTTAAAAATAAAAAAATAAGTTAAAAAAAATAGTTTTTAAAAAGAAATTAAGTAAAACAACTAAATTTAAAAAAAAAAAAAAAATTAAAAAAAAAAAATATTTTTAAAAGAAGGTTTAAATAACTTTAAACCATTCACTAGTTTTAGAAAACATCAGTTTAATAGTTGTCATGTCGGATAATTTTTCACGATTTTGACGATTTTCAAATGCCCATAAATTTTTCAACAAAATTGTTTAATTTTTTTCTGGAAACACGGGTAATATATTTGTTAATGTTTAATACGCCTTTTAAATTTAAAGTAAATCGGAAGAGGTATTGTAAAAAAGGTGTTCGGTCTGATATGGAATGACTCATATGGAAGTTCGACTGTGTGTGTATAAAGTGTGTATAAACTTTACATACACTTTATACTATAAAGTGAAAAAAAACGAACAAAAGTCATGAAACTTATGTATCGAAAGATATGTAAAAAATATTGTTCAGTGCTCGTATTTTTGGCTGTGAGTTTAAAGGTTTATGTAGTACGTATGTGAGTCGGAATTCTGTTGTAACCGTTATGCGGGCAGGGATTAAATAAATTTTGAAAAGTTTTTTTTTTTTGTGTTATATTATAATTATGATTAGGGCTCGGAATTTGATGTAAATATATGTTTCTTGTCGTTAGCTAGAGAATAATGTTAACCAAATATATTTGCGAGTCAACAAAATTGCAACAAAATGGATTCGATTTGTTAATGCATATTTTTTCATATTTTGCTATAAATTTTGCATTAAAATGCATATTTTTCTAAAAGTTTTGTAATATTTTACTAAAAATAAACTTTACACAATTCATAAATTTTAAAATAAACTATTTTTCATTCATAAATTTTTTTTTTTATCACGAAAAAGCAAAACAACAGAAAAATTCCGACGTACTTTTCAATTTTTTAATCACTTTAAATAAAAAATTCTAAATGGAACTAATATTGAAAACTTTCAATACATATTTTATGTACATAAAATACAAATATAAATGCATTAACTTCCGCGCCCTACTTATCACGTATCTTCCTTAATACAGATATTCTTTATAACTGAGCAAGTTATAAAACAATTCATTGTGATTTTCCAGCAAATTTTCCACCATATATGTATGTTTGAACTTTTTACTTACAACAGACATACAGAGAAGATGTTAAGAATGGTCCTTTACTTAATTCCTGCTTAAAACAATTATATGTCATTTTCAAGTTTGTTCCTCTATGTAGTGGTTAACATTCATGCTTGTTTGGTTTTTGCCAGCAGCATTATTTATTGTCGTTGTCGAAAATAAAAAGACCAACATATCGCACAGTGGTATCTAAACTCAGGGAACTTCTGCTTAAAATAAATATGTAGTTGTTTAGATTGTAACACAGTTTCTTTATTTTTAATGTAAATGGCTGTCAAACAAATAAAATTTTTTACTTACCTTGTAGTTCATTAAAAAAAAACAAACCACATCAAATGACAGTTTCATGAAATAAATTTTTGTTTATTTTTTACTAACATGTAGTTCAGTTTTACTACAATTGTTAGTAATTTTTTGAACATTTAAACAAATGACAATGTTAGTTGAATTTACTGAAATGTAAGTCGTCCCTTCTTTAAGTGAAATTTCATTTGTTTTTAACTACATTTGCAGTGGTCTTTACCTATATATTAGTCAAAGTCAATTCCGTCTTTGCCATAAGGGCACACGGGGCCCGTGCCCAGGGCCCCGACCTCATGGGGGCCCCGAAAGGCCGATATATTTGATTACACAAAAGAAAGAAGTTAAATATTTTGTATTTTTCTGGTGATGCTCAATACATAGCAGGTGCCATTTTAAACTTTACTGAAAATCTTGCTATTCCTATAACAGATTGCCGAGGGCAGAGTTACGATAATGCATCAAATATGGCAGGAAAGTATTCTGGTGTTCAGGCAAGAAAAAAAGAAAAATGTGAATTTGCCATTTTTGTTCCATGTGCGGTACATTCATTAAATTTGGTAGGTGTTGAAGCTGTTCATTGTGTTTCAGATCCAGTATCATACTTCCAATTCGTCCAAAAAATTATTTAATTTTTTCTTGGCTTCGACCAAACGATGGAAAATTATGACAGCGAATTTGGGAACAAATAAAGTTTTGAAGTCTCTCCCGGATACTAGATGGTCTGCACGTGCTAATGCTATTAATGCTTTGCAAAATGGTTATTTTCATATATCTGAAGCTTTAACATCAATTTCAAATGACATCAATCAACCAGGAGAAACAAGAAACGAAGCTCAAAGCCTAGCCAAAAAAATGGAAAAATTTGAGACTATGCTTCTAACGGAGATTTGGAATGATCTTTTATTAGTTATAAACAAAACAAGCATAAGTTTACAAAAAAAAACACTTTGACACTGGACGTTGCAACAAAACGTTACGCATCTTTAATTGATTATGTCAGTAACACACGCGATAATTTCGATCAGTACGAATCGGCCGCTAAAGAAAAACAACCCAATGGTGACTATAAAAATATATTTGAAAGAAAAAAAATTCGCAGCACACGTCTTACTTTTTTTGACGGATCAGCGGAGTCTGTACAGTTAAATGGCAAACAAAAATTCCGCGTAGAAACGTTTATACCCATAATTGACACATTACATGTTCATTTAAAAAAGCGTTCTGCTGCATACCAAGAAATTGATGAAATTTTTAGTTTTCTTTCTCAATTAATAACAATTGATTCTGACCAGTTGTGAAAAAAATGCAAAGAATTTGCCCAATTCTACCACAAAGACATTAATGCTAAGGAGTTCATATCAGAATGTTTTCATTTAAGGCAGTACCTCAAGAACATAGCAACGGAATCATGAATTACGAACGTCTATATTACAAAAACGCCTAACTAACTTGTCAATTATGTGCATTGAAAGTGATGTCCTTCAAAAACTTGATTTTGAGGATATAATAGAAGATTTTGCAGCACAGAAATCCCGAAAAAAAACCTTTAGCGTAGCCAATTTAAATCAGAACATAAATACCTAGGTTATATTTCTTATAACATTAAATAACATGTATTAAATTTGTATTAAACATAATAAATTTAAAATCATAACAAAAAAATTCTTGTCATTCGTTTTTTTTTTTAATTTCCAGTGGGGCCCCAAATTATTTTGTGCCCAGGGGACCCGGCATGCCTTAAGACGGCCCTGGTCAAAGTGTACGATTCAAAATTATTTAAATGTTTTGTATAATTATATTGAAAACTGGCTTTTGTCACTTTTTATGCAATTAGTCTTTGTATATAGATTAGGGCGGTTGGCAATTTTTCGTTTGTTTTTATTTAAAAAAAGAAAAATATTTTAAACACAAGAAAACCAACTAACAAATACCATTTTCTAATTTTTAAAGTGTCCTCTAAATTTATAGTTTGTGCATCGTTGAGAAATCGTCCTTTGCAATTCATTGGTGTTATTTATTCGAAGTTAATGCTAAAATTTCGATTTTGGCTTAAAGTCCTATTTTCCATTTGAAATTATTATAAAAGATTTTAGAGAACTGTCTTATTTACTGAAATATCGTCAGTTAAAATAAATTAATGAGTCCAGTCACTTTTTTGAATTTATTGCAACAATACAATATCAATAAATTTCAGCGAAAGAAGAAAAGGTTAAATCTGAAATTTGAAAAAAAAAATTAGAATTTTCGGATACCGTAACACATTTTGTGATTAGAGCTTATAACGTTTCGAATATAGCGAAATATCCTCGTTTTTAAAACTTTATGTTAAGATATCTCAAAAAAAGTGATGTGATTGAGTAATTCTAATATCACATTTGGACTCCTCCACGCTGCTCATATCTTCAGGAATGTTGACTGCATTCTGAGCTTTTTGACTTTTTTCCAGCTTTTTTAAATTGAAAGAACAGGTAAAAGAAAATATCCCATTTTACAAACCCCGACAGCATTTATTTATCTTTACAATATTTTTTATATAGGGATGTTTGGAATAGTGGGTTATAAGGGTTTTTTTTTATAATATTAATACAATTTTAGAAAATCTACCTACTGTGTCTTGCGTGTACCAAATAATGAGTCTAGTAATCTAAACTCGAAGCTTTGAACGTATTACCCTTTATATTATAATTCTAACTTTTTTTATTTGAAGTGTCCTAAAAGTATTGAGTTATGCATTACTGGCAGCCTTACGTAAATATGAATTATAATGGGTTAACTATATGCATACAAGAGCATAAATAATAAGCCATTACCAGAATGAAAAAAATAATGGATCTAAAATTAGATTTTGAAAAAATTACAAATAAAAAAAAATATATTATTAATTTTTTTTTTTAAATGGTCGATCCCTGAATCGATCCCGGGTCGTCAGACTAACAGGCGACTGCTCTATACCCTATATCCAAAGAGATATATTACATTTGATAGTTTAAAACATAACTGAATTGTTTTCCTACGCAAATTCGTTCAATAGGTACCAAAATAAACACCTTACTCTGCTCAGCTTACAAACAGACGAATTATAATGAGTCTAAAAACAGATTTCCAGAAAATGTTGTATCCATATATATTACGTGTAAATAATAAGATGAATAACCGATTACACCTCTTAGTTTTTACATGAAGGCTATGTATTATAATTTTCTTATGTGTAACCCATTACTTTATTATTTAAAGTAATGTATAAAATAATTAGTAATAATAACTGATTTCCATGTTTTTTTCTGGGAATTGCATTTATATGCCCCAATAGTTTTTTTTGTTATATTAGCCCTTATTTTTCAAAAGAATTTACCGAAAGTGGCTTGTATTACCGGAGAATAGTTGTAGAAAAGAAAAAACAAATTTTTTTTATCATAACTTTCATAAATTTTAAATTTATTCATTCCACTTCATACAGGACGCTGATACCTTAATGGGATATATAAGCTACTTCAAAAATGTTCGAACCTGTTGAAACTGATTTTTTATGACTCTTATTTCTCGAGGTTTTATCAAAGAGTATATAGAAGACTCTCTGCACTTCCCTCGCCGCTCAGCAACAGAATACCGAACTCGGATAAGCAAATGAAAACATTTTTTTACACGAAAAAATAATTGCAACATGTTGATGAATTGTTGCTTAAAACACTCACTTTTATTTTGCTTTTACTTTGTTTTTTCTATAAATATTTAATGTAATTTAACTTTATCTGGCTTAAGTTATCGTTAAATTTTTAAATAAATATACATTTTATTAAACTATTATTTAAAAACATGATAGAAATTAATTTAAACTTATAAATTTCTGCAATATGTTTTCATTTGCTCATGCGAGTATATGAACAAATAAAAATAGGGCAGATTTACAGAGACTGAGGTGGTCAGGGTTGTTAGGTTAACTATACTTAAAAGCTATCACATGCAAAGTTTCACATTGAAACATCTTCACCAAAAAAATTTATGACCATTTAAAGGTCAAAAAAAAAAGTCGAGTTTTTTCAATACTTTTGCTTATAGTTTTCAACTTTCATATTCAAGACAATACAAAATTAAGTCACTGGATTTAAGGTTACATTCACTTTAAAAGAAATTTCCATATCGTTGCTTGGTGAAAAGTTGTGTGGTGGTTTACAAGTCAAACCAAAATTTTACGATTTTTTTACTTTTGAAGTTTTTTGCATATTGTTTTTGCTCCGTTTAATGGAATTGAGTTTTGAGAACAGTTTTTAAAAAATGTAAAGGTGTATCTAGTTGATGTCACAGCACCAATAAAATGGTGAACATGTACGTTTTTTGCATCTGACATTCACAATTATATTTTAAATTGCACAGGAAAACGTCGGTAATAGGTTGGTATTACAGAACATGTTACCTGGTAATGAGTTAAACTATGTAACCTTGCAAAACTTAGCAACATTTGATATAACTGGCTACCCATAAGTAATACTAAATTCACATGTTTAAATGTTTTACTGGTATAACTAGTTTGTTTTAAATTTAACAATTTTAAAATAATAATCGATTTAAAGATTTAAATAAAAACTTTTTGATAACTTTCCACCTGTAAGTGAGGAGTAACATGTTACCGAGGTAAGTAGTTACCTGGATGGACATGCCCTTGTTAAAATAATAGGGTTTGAAATAGAAAAGACACAGTAGAATAGAAAATAATGTTACATCTTTATTACAAAAAGTTTATTTTTTTTCCACCCAAAACTTATAGATTGAGTTTATAAAATTTTTCGTTAATAATTTTTAAATTTTAATTTAATATCCGATATAAAGAATCAAATTTTCAAAAAAAAAGAATCTTATTACTTGTGAAAGTCGTGGTAGAGAAGAATGAGTGTATTTTCTAAAAATCATAACTACATTGCAAATTTTCAATTTTTTCTGAATCAGAGTGCGCAGTTTCTGGTATTGAACCTTCGTCAGTGACCCTGTTTTTTTGAATAATGTAATATTTGTTATGTTTTTATTTGTTCGATTGCGTCTATATGAAATTTTTCTGTGCAATCACTGACCGTGGTATAGATAAACTGA
This sequence comes from Delia radicum, assembly GCA_021234595.1. Taxonomy (NCBI): domain Eukaryota; kingdom Metazoa; phylum Arthropoda; class Insecta; order Diptera; family Anthomyiidae; genus Delia; species Delia radicum. The sequence goes on along the minus strand of CM037851.1, from coordinate 274,473,256 downwards.
TTTCTAATGCCACATGCATTTATACTTTAGATAATATGTGTTTTGTAAAATGGACATGTCCTTATTTAAATAATAATAAAGTAACCAGTTACCGACCATAATTTATTACCGTGTAATAGAAAGTTTTGCTTGGTATGTTAAACAAAATCTTAAAATGATATTTTCATTTGCAATTTTGTTTGAAGCTTATTAAATAACAAACATAATTGTAATTATTCATTAGCACCAGCTTTTTGCAAGTAAAATTGTGCTAATCTATTTGAAATTAAGTAAAATATTAAATAACACAAAACTAATAATTTTAATTTGAATATTCGCACTATTAGTTAAAAAATTTTAAAGATATCTTTAATTAATTTATAACTTCTTCAATAACAAATGCATATTTTCAATATAAATTACAAATTTTCTACATTACAAAAGGAAAAATTTATTTCATTTAAAATATCCTTGATTTCAGCTGAAATGCTAAAAAGGATAACAAATTATATAATTTGTTGTGCTTATTTGTATGAGCATTTGTCAATTTGATTTTAAATAAAATTAATTAAAAACGATGATTATTCAAGTTCAAGATCATTTGTATTTTGTTAAACAAATAGGAGTTCTTATAAAGGGTGTCCCAAGAAGAGCGCAATTTTTAAATTTTAAATAAAACACAGATATTTAAAAAAAAAATCGTGAAACTTTATTATATCGTAAAGTAGACAGAATGAGGTTATGTATGGAACAATATATCGTGCAGAGGGCCGCCGCGGCTTTGCTGGCATGCACGCGATCTTTTAATGAAATTTTCAATGACCGTTTTGCATGAATGCTGCGGTATTTCATTAATGCAGCGTCCAATTTCCTCTTTTAAGGCTTGAGTCGTCGTCGGCTTATTCGCGTAAACCATCGACTTCAAAAAACCCCAAAGAAAAAAATCTAATGGTGTTAAATCGCACGATCTAGGCGGCCAATTCTGATCTCCAAAACGCAAATAACACGACCGGGAAATGACTGATGCAGCAATTGAATTGTTTCTCTGGCTGTATGACATGTGGCGCCGTCTTGTTGGAACCACATGCCCTCCACATTCATTTCTTCAATTCTAGGCAAGAAAAAGCTGGTTATCATTTCACGATACCGAACACCATTCACTGCTTGCGCTTGACCTGCCTCATTTTCATAAAAAAAAGGTCCAATGATTCCTCCAGCCCAAAAACCACACCACACAGTGACACGTTGAGGATGCATTTGCTTCTCGTGAATCACTCGAGGATTTTCCTCACCCCAAATGCGACAATTCTGCCTATTGACGAAGCCATCAAGATGAAAATGGGCCTCGTCACTGAAGATGATTTTATCGGCAAAATCAGCATTTTCATGTTGTCTCTCCAATACCCAATTAACGAACTCCCTTCGCTGTCCATGGTCAGATGGCTTCAGTTCCTGAGTCAATTAAACTTTGTATGCATGAAGATGCAAATCTTTCGTCAAAATTCGCTGCAAAGTGGATTTGGAGACACCAATTTGCTGAGCTCGGTGTCGAATTGATGTGGATGGATTTTGAGCGACATCATCACATACAGCTGCGACATTTTCGGTCGATCGACCTGGACGATGGCGCGTTGTTGTCTTTATATCACTAACAGACCCAGTTTCGGCAAATTTATCCATTAATCTCTTTACAGTTGACTCTTTTGGAGCATTATTGTGACCCTAAATTGATCGCAATTTGCGAACTGTGGCCGCAAAACTTTCACCATTTTGGTAAAACAATTTCACAATGAGAATGCGTTGTTCATTCGTGTAGCGCTCCATTTTTACTAACCTCGTACCTTCTACTAGCAAACAATAACAATTGTTCAAATGTCAAACAATGACACTTCGAATGTTGCCATATTTAAAAATTGCGTTCCTCTTGGGAAGCTTGAAGACAGTAATGAGTTTTATGTTTTTTTTTTTGTATTATATTTACAAGTTATATCCTAGTTTATATGAGAACGCCTAATATTAATATTTTGAAAATTGGAAAGAACCATACGAGATTGTTATTAAAAATAAAATATGGACCATTGTATACACTATTAAATCCAATATAATTTTTTTTTTTTTTTTAATTAATAATGATATAATTACAAATTATATACTATTAACCTAACCGAGTACTAGCTGCTATGGCTTTCGTCGCGTTGTAGCGAAAACGGACCAGTGTCTCTGGTGGGAATCGAACCCACGCACTGATAAGCCAACAAGCTACCAACTAGGCTACCGGATCGCACAGATATAATTTTGTAGTATAATGTATAATTGATAAAATTGGACGAGGACAAGATATGGATGAAACTGTGTCAAATCACGTCTAATTGTATCTAAATAAATCTAAGGTTACCAAATGGGATGTAATTTGATACAATGTAATCTTACCATTTTTCGGATGAAATTTTCTATAGTTATGTATGGGACCACATTAAATTACATAAAACTATATAAAGATCGGGTTTTTTTATCACATATTTAAATTCGATCGTAATCAAAATTCTTATTAGAGGTGGAAGTTTCCATGTTAGATTTAAAATATTTAATGCTACCCAAAGGCAACAATGGGACTGCTTTCCAGAAATTTACAAATACTGATAATTTTGCAATATATCAGTATATATCAACAATATATATTTCTGTTCCTGGTCCAGTTGTCTCAATTTTTTCCTGTTAATTTTGTGGTCCAATGTTGCTGTGTCTACATATTTATACCACCAACATTATGTCCCCTCCAACCTTTTATACGAAATGTCTATGAACTTTTGTTAAGCCTTTAAGTAGTTTGAAGTTTTTTGTTTTAAAGCATAAAACTACCCAAGTAAAATTTTGTCAACTGTGCAAAAAAATAGTATTGGAAAACCACTGTTATATATGTTAAATTCACCATGATAAAAATTACCAAAGTTACAACTATAATTGTACTAGAAAGAGACAATTTTGTTTGAAAAGCGTGTGTTTTGCCAGCAGAATTCTTTTTCCACATTATTTTTGTTTTGTTTTACCAATATAAAAACTATTCAGTAGAATATATTTCATTTAACACATTCAATCAGCAATTATGTATTTAAAAGACTAAGACCGAAGTGGTTTGTTGGTTTTAAAAGATGCGTGTTTAATAAACATTTCACAAAAATGGTTGAATTTAATTTGAAACTTTATGCCCAACAGTTGCAGCGAACGGCTGGCCAATGTTAGCAATCGGGTAACAGGACAATACTCTCCAGATAACCGACAATTGCGGACGCTTTGCCAGTACCATGCCGATTGCATTTTTCTGCCTGGGTATGTATGCTAAACAAGTATGAGTTTGAGCGTATAATAAGATGTTAAACTATAACTTTGAAACTAAAGTTGATACAACGAATCATAATGTGTTGATACAACTAATAAAATATCAAACAAAACTTATAATAATTCCATTAAACTGCAAATAGGAACAAAAAAAAAAATTGCTTTGTGTAACAAATTTTATTTAATTTTTTCATAATGTTAATAAAATTTATCTTAAACATGTTTCTTTTAACTTTTTCTTATAATGTGTAATAAAATTTATTAAAACTTAAATAAAAATGTTTTTTATTTTTTATTTTTTTTTTCTAATAAAATATGCATGATAATAATCTGTTTACTAGATGAAAATATCGTCGGGATATAAGATATTACAAACAACACAGGGAAGGGGAACTTAAAGCTGGTATAAAATAAAATAAAACAAAATACTTAAAACAAAACATAATCGTAAAACATTAAAAATATTTTCCTCTTTTCCGTTTGTTGTTTTAATATGATGATATCCATTAAATTTAATACTCTAGTAAATTTATGCATTATTATGTTACGATACTTAACTAAACAAAGCAACATTTAAACATTGAGTGAAAACATGTCAACTCAATCAAAAAAATGGCATTTTCAGATCGACCATCTCCGATTTTAATGAAATTCACCACAAATGTTATTCTCGACCGGAAACCGACGAAACATAAATTTCAGATTCCGGACCATTTCGGTTTCTGAAATATGACGTTGCAAAATTTACTATAACTTTTAAACTAAACAATATATTGGGTATTCAAGTTAATAATGTCGATTTGGACAGCATATGGCATAACTATCACATATGGTTTGTGTCAATAATAACAAATATGGTACTTTGGAGGGTAAACATCTGTCATTATATTTATAGTAATTAAATGTGCTAAAGTCCCAAAACTTATTTAACAAATTGTGAAAAGCAATCTGATGTAGGCGTGTCCCTATCCGGATTTCATTCCTGCCTAAGGAAATCTTCAGGGGACTTTGTTATTAGACTTTCTAGAGATATTTGTTATATTAAATCACAAACTCAATGAGAATTTCTTGTCATTATAATTCAGTATTCGATCGTCGCCAAAGTGTATTCACACATTTTTTCAATGTCGCATTTTTGTGCGGGGAAGTCTGATAACCTTTTTTCATTTGAAGAAAGTTATCGATTGTTGGTAGAAGCTTACACGCACCAACTCAAAAAACTTGCGGACGATGGTTTGCGTGATTCTAAAGTGGTGGTTTCGACACAGAAGACAAGGAGAGGTCAGCCGAAAAAGTTTGAAGATGAAAAATTGGAAGCATTACTCCACGAAGATTTTTGTCAAACGCAAGAAGAACTTGCATTATCATTAGGAGTCACACAACATTTAGATTAGACTAGAGCGGCACTATGCAGCGCGACCAGAAGTTGGTATTTTGTGCTGCCAGCGAATACACCCTATAGGTTCAGGCTCCCTACGTAGCCAACTATCCTACCAGGTAAACAGTTCTAAACGTCCGATGGCGTCACTATTCGACCACCAAAATAACGCACCCTCCTATCGGAGAGCCTCGGACATTTGCAGAGAACTTGCTCTGAGGTCTCGGGTTCCTATTCACAAAACCTGCACGTATCCGTAGAGGATCGTCCCATCTTGTATAATTGATACCTAAGGCCACAATGTCCCTTGAGGTAACCCGTCACGGTCCTTAGTTCGCCCCTCGTCATAGACAAGAGTTTCCGCAACCTCTCCCCAGAGGGAGATATAAACAGCCTTGCCTGTCGCTGCCCAGGCGATCTGGCCCAATAAGCCCCAAACTCCGACTCCCTCCATCTTCTGAGCCTCTCTCTGACATAACCATTGGGTACGCCACAGAAGGGTTCAGGGCCAATGAATTGTTGAGCTGTTGAAATCGGGTCAGACGATGATAGGGGACCTGTACCGAACACAATTGATTCGTTCGAAGAAAGCAATCAACGAGAAACGTACAGAATATTCGACCAAACACAGGCTATAATCTTACATCATTACAGCGCTTGGCCACATGTTGCGAGACCGGTTAAAAACTATTTGAAAAACAGTGGATGGGAAGTTTTAGCTCACCCGCCTTCTAGTCCAGACCTTGCCCCTTCTGACTACCATTTGTTACGATCGATGCAGAACGCTCTTACTGGAATACGCTTCACTTCAGAATAGGGTATCAGAAATTGTATTGATTCATTCTTTACCTCAAAACCGGAGCAGTTCTTTTGGCGCGGAATCCATATGCTACCAGAAAGATTGGAAAAAGTAGTGGCTAACGATGGACAATACTTTGAATAATGTATCAATTCATTTTGTTGTTATAAGAAATGCATTTTTCAAGCAAAAAATCGACATTATTAACTTGTATACCCAATACAAAATTTGTGTTGGCCTTATTGTTTTAGATATCTCTCGAAATGTAAATTTTTTTATTTCTTAAGAAAATATATGATTATTAATAAGTAGTCCCCTACACTTGTGGAAAAAATTCAGGGTCACTGAGTTATAGCCAAAATCGTGATAAAAGTACGAGAATAGGGCTATTCTTTATATGAGTGATTTAACAACATGAAAAAACATATATACCCAGCAAAAAATTTCCAAAAAGGTAAGCGGGTTTGTAATCAAGCATTTTGGACAGAACGCATTCCTTACTAGATTACCTACTCAATTCTTTTAACAGGGCGTGATACTAAAATAATTGATTCTTTAGAATTGATTATTTTTTTTACCGAAGAACCATTTACTTTATATTTTTAAGAACAACATACATTTTTTAATAAAGAAATAGTTCCATTGTAAAACTACGAAGTACTTACACAAAAAAAAATAAATAAATAGTTCCCTAGAAAAAATAAGAAGTATTTAAATTGAAAAAAAAGAAGTAGTTCCATAAGTAAATTCAACTTTTACTCACACGTGACTCTCCTAGGTAACTCATATAAAGGGTGTCCCAAGAAGAACGCAATTTTTAAATCTGTCAACATTCGAAGTGTCATTGTTTGACATTTAAACAATTGTTATTGTTTGCTAGTAGAAGGTACGAGGTTAGTAAAAATGGAGCGCTACACGAATGAACAACGCATTCTCATTGTGAAATAGTTTTACCAAAATGGTGAAGTGGAAAATGCTGATTTTGCCGATAAAATCATCTTCAGTGATGAGGCCCATTTTCATCTTGATGGCTTCGTCAATAGGCAGAATTGTCGCATTTCGGGTGAGGAAAATCCTCGAGTGATTCACGAGAAGCAAATGCATCCTCAACGTGTCACTGTGTGGTGTGGTTTTTGGGCTGGAGGAATCATTGGACCTTTTTTTTATGAAAATGAGGCAGGTCAAGCGCAAACAGTCGGTATCGTGAAATGATAACCAGTTTTTTCTTGCCTAGAATTGAAGAAATGAATGTGGAGGGCATGTGGTTCCAACAAGAAGGCGCCACATGTCATACAGCCAGAGAAACAATTCAATTGCTGCATCAGTCATTTCCCGGTCGTGTTATTTCGCGTTTTGGAGATCAGAATTGGCCGCCTAGATCGTGCGATTTAACATCATTAGATTTTTTTCTTTGGGGTTTTTTTGAAGTCGATGGTTTACGCGAATAAGCCGATGACGACTCAAGCCTTACAAGAGGAAATTGGACGCTGCACTAAGGAAATACCGCAGCATTCATGCAAAACGGTCATTGAAAATTTCATTAAAAGATCGCGTGCATGCCAGCAAAGCCGCGGCGACCATCTGCACGATATATTGTTCCATACATAACCTCATTCTGTCTACTTTACGATATAATAAAGTTTCACGATTTTTTTTTAAATATCTGTGTTTTATTTAAAATTTAAAAACACCCTTTATAACGATCAAAACTCATACGGAAATAAAATCCTCAAAAATTTCCACTTCCACTCACAATTTTCTGCTCGTGGCCTTTCCTAATTTATACCTAACCACAGTTTAACAAAATTTTGGCAACATGCAATTTCTGTATTGTATTATTTTCCTGCAAATAAAAATTTGTTTGAAAAAATATATGAGATAAATTCTTTAAAATTGTATAACTTCTTTTTTTTAAATTATGAACTACTTCCAATAACGTCCTTTTATTAAGAAAAAGTATATGATTACTTTTTGAGTACAAAAAGTTATACATTTAAGTTAAAAACATTGTTATTTTCTTTTAAGTAAATAATTACTTTGTTATTGAGTTTATGCTTTCTGGTTTAAATTTAAAGAATTGATTACAATACTACTTGCTTTTTTGACTCTATCGTTGGAATGACTTTGGTATTGCAGTTACTTAATTTGGCAATGAGATATGTAAGCAAGTGTGGGCATCACCTTCTTTTTGGAATGTGTAATTTTTTCCTGGGTAGTTTTAAGCATTAAAAAATGTGCATTCCTAGATCTGGTTATTTAAACTAAAGAACTCAAAAATTACTTTTGACTATTCCAAGGAAAAGTATATATCCATGTAATTTTAAAGAGTACATTTTAGCTCAAAAAAAAGTCAACACGAATTTTGTACCATATTTAGTTTAAAAGTTGTAGTCTTTTTTGTAACGATATTTTAGTTAAATTTTAAAATTTTTTGAAATTCTTCTGGAAACCAAAACGGTTCAATATATAAAATCTTAATTTTATCGATTTTTTGTCGAATATGACAGTTGTGGTGAATTTCATTGAAATCGAAGATGGTCGCTCCGAATGGTGATTGAGTTGACATGCTTTAAGGTACAGTGAAATAACTCCCAAATGAAATAAGTCCCAATGGAAAAATGAAATAAGTCCCAAAAAATTTTCCATGTAAATTGGGACTTATTTCATTATGAAGTAAGTCCCAATGCGTTGGGACTTATTTCATAATTTTTGTTGGGAGTTAATTCATTATGAAATAACTCCCAAATGAAATAAGTCCCAACAGTTTTTTTTGTTGGGAGTTATTTCATTTGGGAGTTACCATTGGCACTTATTTCATCGCAGTTGGGACATATTTCATTTTAATTGCAAACACAATTTTACGATTGGGAGTTATTTCATTTTTGTTGGGAGTTATTTCATTTCTCTTAAAATTGCATTTTAGTAAATTCTGATGGTTTTGTAAGGCCTTTATTTAAATTTAGCCAATGGTGCAATAAAGCCTTTATTTTGTATTTTTTGATTCTTTTGTTACACTGTTCAGTTTTTCTGCGTGGCGGCCTGCGGCCGATCTTAGGGGTTTTCTCCTCCATAGGACGCGGCAGGTGGCTTCGCTGAATACAGTTTTCCTGCGCCCGTCTCATTATCTTCCCTAGTGTGACGCGCGCAGGGAAACTTTATTCAGCGAAGCCACCTGCCGCGTCCCATGGAGGAGAAAACCCCTAAGAGCGGCCGCAGGCCGCCACGCAGAAAAACTTTATAAAGCAAAGATTTTCAATATTGTTGCAGTTAAATTTTTTGTTGAATTATTAATGTTCTATTAATTTTTGTTAATATGAAATTTTTTTATAATTGTTCAATAAAATATAAGAAGAATAAGAATAAGAAATTTAATTGCTTCACTTAAAAAAAAATTTAAGTGAAATAAGGCCTTTACGGCTTTATTTCACTTTCAAAGTGCAATAAAGCCTTTTTGCAAATAAAGGCCTTATTTCTCAATTGAAAGTGAAATAAAGCCTTAAAGGCCTTATTTCGTAAGGCATTATTGCACTCCACCTATGCTTACATATACTTATGAAATAAAAAGTGTTCTCTAACAGAAAAACAAAACAAACAAAAATTGGGAGTTAATTCATTTTTGTTGGGACTTATTTCATTGGGAGTTAATTCATTTTTTTTTGGGATTTATTTTTAAATTTTGAAATAACTCCCAAAAATTGGGACTTATTTCATTTTTTCATTGGGAGATATTTCATTTTTTTACATTGGGTGTTATTTCATTTTTGATGGGACTTATTTCATTGGGAGTTATTTCATTGGGACTTATTTCATTTGGGAGTTATTTCACTGTACCATGCTTTAACTCCATCGAGAGACAAGATAAATTTTTAAATTTTTTAGTACTTGTGTTGTTTGTTTATCATTCAGTTTATTTTTTTCATTTTTACTATCATTTTTTATAATAAAATAATCATAAAATGAAAATATAAAAAGAATTATGAGATGCCTTGCATAGATAATAATAAGATTAAGTTGTAAGAAAAAAATTAAAGAATTTGAAATAAGAATATAAAATTTTCTATGAACATGTTTAATCCTTTGCCGACCGAACTTATACCACTGAAAATTTTTTGGTCGAAATTTGAGTCTATGGCTAAAAATAAATGTTGTGCTCCTTTTGACTCTTTACTGCTTCCGCTATCGGAGAAATATAGTACTAATAAGGGTTAAGTTTTTGTCTGAGTTCTAATTTTGTATTTTGCCTAAGATACGCCTTACAAAAAAAAACCAAAAAAAATAAAAAGGCAACATATGTCTATATCCGATTAGAACAACCTTTGTTGAAATCTTTCTGCAAGTTTTCCTAAAATGTCAAAAAGTAAAAATGTGTGTCCCAGCAAAAACTCGGCAATAGATTGGTATTGCGGAACATGTTACCTGCACTCAAAAGAATCGTTGCCAAGTAATTAGGAGCATTTTAGCTAATAAATTATTCATATATTAAGTAGAATCAAGAAAAAACTTTGTAAAATATTACTAGTTTTCGCATAACTTTTGCGAATAAACTTAGTTAGTTTACATGCTCCTAATTACTTCGCATTTTTTTTAACATTTTTTTGTGTGTAATATTGTATAATTAGTTCGTTTCTATGCAAAATTCAATAGAATTAAATTTTTACTACAAATTTGACACTTTTAAATAATATTCGATTTAATGATAAACATTTTGACTATACTTTACCTGGAAGTGAGTACCCAGGTAGAAATTTGGGATGGTACAAAAAACGAAGAGTTTTCAAAACGTTTGTTTTTGATGGTACTAAAATAAAAGCGTTTCCAAAGCGATAATTGCAAATAATACGAAAAAAAAGCATTTAAAGAACATTATTTTGGATTGCTATTCGAACGTTCGGACAAAGTATTTTAGGAATACTTTTTATACAAAACTTACAAATATTTGTGAAATAAAAACACTGTAAAAACATTGGTTCAAAGCGTTTTTCCAACGTTTGTAAAAAGTACTTTAGAAGTTCTTATCGTACAAAATTTACAACGGTTTATAAAATAAAACCAATGTAAAACCATTGCGTTAAAGCGTTTTTCTAACATTTGCCAATAGTACTTTAGAAATACTTTTTTTTTTACAAAATGTTTTACTGATTAAAAAACAACACTGTCATAAGGGGTCTATCTATATGCGAACTCGGTTTCTTATGCAATTTTTTTTATATGCTTTTCTCTTCATGAACCGAGTTCAATAAATCACTCAATATGGCCAGCCCATAATGTAGCGACTCTATAAAGTGTATAGTCCTTGTATATCTTTTATAAAGCACTATATTTTGAGGACAGATAAAGCAATATTTTAGAGGACTTTTTCAAAACTTAATAAAACGCTAGTTAAACTATTTAAAATTACAATGTTTTTTTACTTTATTTATATTATTTTAATCATATTTTACATGTTTCATTATTTGTGGTATTTATGAACAATTCATAAAGATCTTTATAATTTGTCTTTCGAGCGTTTTGACAATGTTCAAAATTACAACCCTCAAAGCGGTTATCATTTGGGTCGTTTTCATAACGCTTAATAACTGTAAGCCAAAATGTTCTGCAAATACTTATTTAACGATTGAAAAAGCATTTCAAAAATTTTGTTTTGCAATGTTTTGAGAACGTTATAAAATACCATCCTCAGACCGTAAATTTGGGTTATCATTTTGCACATTCTCAAAACGCTTTAAATTTGTAATTTGGTATGTTCTGAAAACGCTTGTACCATCATGAAAAATGCTTTTAAAACGTTTTAAAGATTGTATTTTTCTACCTGGGTAGTTACATGCCACCGAAGTTAGTACTGACCTCGATGGACATGCGCTTGTTAAAATAATAGAGTTTGTAATAGAATAGTAACACGTTGTCACCTTATTGCAAAAAGTTTAATTTTGCATATAAAACTTATAAAAAATTTCATGTATAAAATTTGCATTTAAAAATTTTTAAATTTTAATTGTATACCCAGTACAAAAAAAAAAAAAAAATAAATTAAAAAAAAACCTATTACATTTAAACTGGAGGTAATAAGTGCTTTGTGAGGTGTTACCAGAATGTTAAAATAATAGGGTTTGTAATAGAAAAGTCACTAGTTACCGACGTAACTTTCTTATTCCCAAAGTTTTGCTGGGTATATCAACATTCTTAATCAAAGGTTTAAGGAAACTTGCGGAATTTTTGTTTGAATATCATACATTTAAAAATTTTAATAAAACATTTTTAAAATGATTTATTTAATGTTTAAAATACCCTAACTAAGTGTTTGATTACTAAGAAGACCAGAATTGATGATTAAAAGGTTTTTTGTTAAAGCAGTGCCAATTATGGAGGCTCTAGCTTTTCCGAAATTTCGGTTTGTGATGAGATCTTTAGCCAGATCGAAATACTAGTATTAACCTAGCTAATATGTCTGATTTGCTTTTCTTTTGTAAATATATTTAGGTTGAAAGCTCGTTATAAATTTAAAATGCCAAACATTTGTGTTCAAATAAATTTTTTTTGATTTATAAAGTTATTATAATAATTTTAGAAAAGTCGAAAAAAAATAAATAAAAAAGTTTAGGACAAAAATTTGAAAAATGTACAAAATAAAGTACGTATATTTTTTCAACTTTTGTATTAAACTCAAAAAATTTTTAATCAGCCCAATTCTCAATAATAATTCCGTGAGAATTTTTTTTCCTATTCTTTGTTCCCCTATTCTTAATAATATCTGCCCGGTGATTTTTCACTTTTTCCTTTTGCATTATTCTAAACGAATTTCCAAAATGGGAAACTCATCCCCCGGAATAAAGGAGATATTATGAATGTCAATAATAATGAGAATTTTGATAGCATTTGTATGAATTATTCCGCCAAAAAATTAAAGGGAGCTGTGTGCAAAAATGTAAGTATTTTATCTTTTGCATAAAAAATTAATAAATTATTGTTATTTTAATTATTATTATGGCATTATTCTTACTTTCTGGTCAAACAGATCAAACTTAATGATTTGTATTTAATAACCAATAGACTTGTGTCGTTCGCGAACGAACTAGTTCAATTGAACTACTCACTCAATTGAACGATGTGACCTAGTTCAGCTTTTTTCGCTTTTCTAGTTCGTTTTAATCATTTAGTTCAATTTTTTTTTCATCCTCTTTTTACAATTGTGTAGTTTTCTTGAAATTAAAATGAAAATTCCGTCAGATCCAGATTAATTTTTTAACTAGAAGAGCGAACTAGTTCATTGATAGGAATTGAACTTGAAAGAGCGCTCACTTAAACGAACTAGATTGCCAAAGTCTAATAACCAACGCTAAATGTCAAAAAGCAAACCAGCTGATTTTGAAAATTCAATTCTCTCTCCCTTATCATTCTTTTCCCCGCCTTTTTAGAATAGGAGGATTTTTTACTCGAGACAATAAAATCCGCAGAGAAAAAAATCCGAGGGAATATTCATAATCGGGCTGAATATTTCTAGTAAAAAAACACAGTTTGCAAAAATCTAAAAAAACACTAAGTTATCAAAAAACATATACATACGATTGAAGCTTTACCTTTAATAATAAGTTCTTACTTTGATCCAAGCACACACAGGATTTTATTAGGATTCCTCTAAAAGGCATCATCTTAAATTATAAACTAATTGACGGATATTTATGAAATTTGGCTGAAACAAGACAGTAAGTATTAGTAGCAAAACGTTATTTTCCCAACAAGCAAAAATCATCATATCTACTTAAATATAAGCATGAAAAAAAAAAAATGTTTTCGTTGTGGTTATATCTTGGTAAGAGCAATAATTTTTCTCTGAAATTTCCCTTTTATATGCGTTAGTTTTTAATTTGGCTCATATCGCCTAAAGTAGACAACGATCAAAATTATTGTAGAAGAACTTATTGTTTATTTTTCGAGATGAGCACATGATGTCAATTTCATTGCAAAACGGCGTCTGCAAGTAAAAGGGCTTGCGCAACTTAGATCCTCTTTAGTCTAATTTGTAGTTGATCAAATATAAAGTGATTTTTTACGAAAAACTAAGAAAAATGCAATATTTGTAAAAATATGCAAAATAAGTAAAAAATATGTAATACAAATATGCATTGAAATCAAAATAAATAAAATATGCAACAAAAATATACATTTAAGCAATATATGCACAAATATGCTTTTTAAGCAAAATATGCAAAGACAAGCGCTTACAATTGATGATATTTTAAAGCATATTCTTTAATTCGCAAAGACATTTTGTTTAGCATGTTCTCAGACTTAAGGAGAAAAATTGCATTTGAGTGAACTTCCGGTACCTGGTAATATAAATATATATTTTAAAACTGCAATATTATAAAAACTACAAATGGGAAAAAAAAACATTTTTTATCAGATTTAGACGTAGCATAGCATTACTGTGCAGAAAGCACAGTAATACATGTTTTAAATTTTTTTGCATACATAAACTAAACTAAAAACGGACAATTTTCAGCATCCTTATATATCCTGATATAAATGCCGACATGATTATATTTAAATTAAATATAATTTTCATGATTTTGTTACTAAGTTTCGAAAAATTAAGAAAAATATAATGAAAAAAAGGGATAAGCAATGTAAATATAAAAACCGCTACATTTCAAAAACTGCAATTGATCAAGTTGTGAGAAAAAAGTAAAAACTTTTTGTAATAGAAAAAATTAACATAATATATATTTTTGATGCAAAATTTTGTGGATATTTGTGGGATTTTAATATCTTAAATTTTATGCTTCCTTTAATAAATTTAGAAATTTTTTAAAATGATTTGGTTGTGGGGCTTTAAAGATTACTTTTCCGTCGATCTAATGCATTTTTGCAGTACAATTTTGTAATATTTAATAACTTGTCTTATGTAAATTTAACTTTAAATTTCTTTTAAATAAAATTTTCTTAAGCTTATCGAATTTGTTTAAATGTAACAAAAAACGGAAATAGGAAACGTTATATTTTTATTACAAAATACAAAAGTTCAACACAAACAAAGCAAAAAGAATGAAAGAAAAATCTTCCATTACATCTTCTTATTCAATAGTTATGCAAATCGTGTTTAAGTTGGATAACACCAAAGAACATTATCCTTAATGGCATATAATTATTTTATCAATTCAAGAGAAAATAATTTGTCTGCCAGAATAAACTATAACGTTTTTTTTGTTTTTATTATATTTTTTCAGTTTAATGCTGCAACATTCCGTTACTTACACACTTACCATACATACACTGAAAATATAGAAAATGTCCAACCAACCAACACCACCAAACTAATGTTGACACTGTAAAGGACTAATAGTTGTAAGCAGTCGTTTTGTTTTTTTTTTTTTTTTTTTGGACAGACATTTACTTTTCTTACATTTTTTCTTTTTTTGTATGCAAAAATCTTTGGAATTACAATTCCAAATAAGATAATATAGAGAGAAAAAAGTAAAAGAATATAAAAATTGGAGCAGGAACAGAATACGAAAAAGAAACGTTAAAATATGCATTAAACAGAAATGTAATAGTGTAAGTGTGAAAAAATATATATTGGGAAGAAAGTAAGAAGATAAGACAATCTAGACATTTTTAAGAGAGGTCTAAAAACAAATAACAGACATTTTTAAATTTCTTAAAATACGGAGATAAAATAAATTTAAATTTAGCGTAAGAAATGAGGCTCTAAAAATAAAGAAACGAAGAAATTGTTTTGACCAAGATACAATAATTTATGCAAATTTTCTTTAAGAAAACACAGCATGGAATTGAAATAAGAGACTTTTGTTTAGAAATTTTTGTGTCTTTAGGGACTCTACTTTAATATAATAGATATATACGATTTTTTAAATTGTTTGTATTTAATTGATAACACTGTGCTAGTTCAAAAACGTAACAAGCGGGGCACCCGGCGGGTAAAGCTAATTCGAGTACGCTGAATCCAGTGGTGCTAACCGTTTTTTAAGGTTAGCTCTCGTTTAAAAAATAATTAAGATTGAAAATTATGGTTCCAAGTACCTAAAAAAAACAAGTTTTTTAAGTTTTTTTTACCATTTATTGATTTTAAATGTATGAAATTGAGAACATTTTATGAAACAACATCAACAATAAACTATTTGCAACAAAATTTAATTGACTACAACAATTTTAAAGTGATTTATATTTTTTTTTTTTTTTTTTAAATAAATTTTTCATGATTTTTTCAATTTTCATTTCCTGATTCTTCTATATCATTATCTTCCTCTTGCAAATTCCAACAAATGTCACCTAAAAGTGAATATCGCATTCCGCCCATTTTCAGTTCGACTACCAATATTTGTAATTGATGGACTCGTACAAAATTTGAAGGCTATATAGCTAATATAGAACCCTAGATATTTAATATTAATATTAATTGTGTATATGAGCTTAATATTCACTTTGTATGGGAGCTGCCACGCCCACTGGTATGATCCCGCCCAATTTTCCCATGACTATTCATAATATAATCAACGTGCACAAATTTCTAAGACTCTGGCTATTATAGAACTGTAAATATATGATATTAAATATTTACTTTGTATGGGAGCTGACACGCCCACTGGTCCGATCACGCCCATTTTTCCCATGACTATTAACACTATCAAATAATCAACGTGCACAAATTTCTAAGACTAAGACTATTATAGTACTGTAGATATATGATATTAAATATTTACTTTGTATGGGAGGGAACCATAATTTTCAATCTTAATTATCTTTTAAACAAGAGCTAACCTAAAAAAACGGTTAGCA
The DNA here is from genome assembly GCA_021234595.1 of Delia radicum. Classification (NCBI taxonomy): domain Eukaryota; kingdom Metazoa; phylum Arthropoda; class Insecta; order Diptera; family Anthomyiidae; genus Delia; species Delia radicum. The sequence continues at coordinate 274,456,970 of CM037851.1, read as the reverse complement.
CCACAGGATTCAGCGTACTCGAATTAGGTTTACCCACCGGGTGCCCCGTTTGTTACAAAAAAAAAGTGTCCGATTCGAGCACAGTGTAATTAGTAAATTTTGTATTCAAAATTTCTAAAAACAAAAAAACTGGTTAAAAGGTCCGATGAGCCTTAACATGTTAATTTTTCATAATAGGGGAAACTTATCTAAATTATGAGAAACTAAAATATGTTTCGACACATCATTTTGTCAGTTTGGAGAAGAAAAGTTATGAAATCCGTATTGTTCTTGTTTTGAGCACAGCTTCCGCCCTCATACTAATATGAATGATATATTAAATTATAATAATATAAAATAAGTGGTTATCAAAAACAGTCAAATATGTTTTATATTAGAGTTTATCTCCTGTGAAGTTGTGAATTTGGTATATATACCCTTGTTGCAGTGAGACATTTATTTGGCTAGAAAATTAAATTCATTTATATATTCATTACAAAAACTAAATTTCAAATGTTTTGTTTTATAAAATGTGTCTAAAAAGAAAATTCCTTGTAGGTTTCATCGCTTCTGTAGCATATTTATATTTCGGTTTGACCATTCGCACAGCCCAAAATAGTTCAAGTCTTGATTGTTTTTTTTTTTTTTTTCTTTCTCTTTAAATAAAGTGTCAAATGATAAGAAAATAAAATAAGAAACAAACAGGACCATAATGAATTTTAAAATTTAATTAATTTTAATGTTATTGCTCTCAAAAATAACAACCCCCCTTAAAGTATGTTGTATTTCATTAATATTAAGTAGCCTAAAAGTATGCCATGTTTAATGTTTTGTAAAATTTCTAATACAAATGTATTTCTTATTCTATTGTATTTCTACTTCTACGATTACTACTCGAGTTAGATAAAATCAAGAAAACAAAATGTCAAATTGAATCTACTCTATAATTTGTGTCCTTAAATTATGCCTGCCACAATATATTTAAACAATTTATATTATTTGTTTTAAAGTATATTATTGCAATTTGTGTTTAAATGTCAGTCACTATTGTATAAAATTAAGGTTGTCTTAATTTTTTGGTTTTACTAATGCGGTTACGGTACATTTAATAGCACCAGTATTATTAAGATTTAATCAGCAACATTTAGTAAACACAAAAAGCCATTTTGCACTTAACAAGTTTAGATAATCAACAATAAACATAAATAAATTAGAATTTTAAACATAAAAAGTAGTAGCATAATCTGTAGGCTTAAAAACTTTAACAAATTTATCATAGAATTTACCATTGCCATGGAAATAAAAGGTTTAAAATTTAATTTATTTAAAATTAAATGAATTTGGATTGAATTTAGTGAAAAACTAGTATATATTATTGTGATATAGATAATTTAAATTAAAGTAATACATTTAACCCTTTCACTACCGACTTTTTGTTTGTGGATATATTTCAGCTTTGTCTTCTGATTGTTGTTAGGGGTCATTGAATTAGAAAGAAAAAGGTTTACAAATATACACTAGAGTACCCATGAAATATATGAAAATTGCAAAGTTGTTTTTTTACTCGCTCCCCGCGCATTTTATGATAGGTTGGGTGTAAAAAATAAAATGTGAGAAAAAAAAATTTTTTCTATCGCGCAAACAGGCCATGAGATTTTGACTTTTGACCTCAAAAATGAACTAAAAATGGTTGATATCTTTGTTGTTCTACAAGTTTTTAAATAATCGGCTTTTGTTAAAAAGTGTTATTAGTGTTATTATGCAAAATAAAACAGAAATTATTTTTCTCATACATACTTTTTACCTACATATGAAAAATCGTGATAGTTTTTCGCGGTCAAAATCAAAATTTTGGATTATTTTTTTTTTTAACCGCTCTTATTAATTTTCTTTAGACGATATTTTTGTTTGTTATACATCAGCTAATAGAGTGTTAACTGTAGCTTTAGGAAAAGTTTGGTTTTTTTTAAAATATATCGTCTATTCTATGACAAAATGACAAAAACCATACTATGGAAAAAAAAATCTTTTTTTCTATTTTTATTCTCTAGAATTCTATACAAACACTTACAAATTATTCACTTATGACCATCAACATTCCAAATTTGTTTTATATATTTGTTACTTAAAGTAAAGTTTTGCTAAAACTTTATTTAAAATGAGAAAAAGTAACCTTTTAAATAAAAATAAGAAACTCGACTACAAATTTTTTTTTTTGTAAATATAAATTTATTTTTATATATTATTTAAGATTTTTATAATTATTTAACTCATTTCTAGTTGTATATCACTCATCACAGTTTGATTTAAATATTCATGAATTTCTTTTTTGAAAAATTGTTTGATGGTACATTTTTATAATGATTTTAATACTGCTTCTGCTCTTCCTGGTGCGTCAAAACAGCATTAAATCACGTAATGAGAGCTATTCCACTTTCATAAAATGCGCGGGGAGCGAGAAAAAAAACAACTTTGCATTTATGGGTACTCAATATACACCCTCCTCCTCCCCACCTTACCACAAAAAATGGTTCGGAAAATCGATTTTTTGAAATTTCTCAAAATACGAACAACCTAAAATGATTTGTTAGATATTTGTTTGGTCATTAAATAAAGCAACGTGCCAAATTATGAGATTCTAGCTTTGGTAGTTTATGAGATACACCCAAACTACCCTTTTTCGCAGATAAGAGATGATAAAAAAAATCGAACTTTGTTAACAAATATTGACACTTTATAGCCCTGATGAACAGGGCTATAAAGTGAAACTATATAAATAAAAATATAAGGTTTTATTTCATTATCATATTTTTAATATTTTTTTAAAAGTATGTACACTGTAGTGTACAAGGGTTAACGTTGGCTGCATATGAGGAACTTCAAAATATTTTCAACATTTTTTATTGTACGACATTAATAAAATTTTGAGTAACCATATCCACAATCGCTTCCGTCTACCTAATTGTAGAAGTTCAAGTTTTGGAACTGTGGGTTAAATTTGATATTTGCCTTGAAAATGAGGAAAATTTAGAATTTGCTGAGGTGAAAAGTATATTAAATTAAACATTTTTTCAACACAATACACTTTCACATGAAAAAACCTTCCAGAATAGTATGCAGAATTTATATGTTTGAAAGAAAATATTTATCTGTAGGCAAAAGACTGTTGGTTCTTTTGGGGAAAAAAGGTTAAGCGAATATAGTTTTTAAGTGAAGTATGATATTGTGTTAATTGTTTTATTTAATCAAGAATTTATTTGGTTAAATAGCTAATATTTTAAACTCAAAATGGGCCTCGATTTCGTCTCGCTATTCGGAAAAACCTAGACCGGAGTAGAACAAAATTTTTAATTTTACATTTTCAAATGTGAATATTTTGGGAACTATAGGAGATAACCCACAAAAGTAATCATGTTTTTGTTGGCATCTAGTAGCATATTATTATTACACATGTTAACAAATTAGAGACAAAAGAATAACTAGCCCTCAAAATTGTTCATGCATAAAGAGCCTTATTTGGGGGGTCACATTGTCGAGCCCTAAGGGGCTAAACATCAAAACTTAAACTTTATACTACGTTTCTTATACCTGTTCTAAACTTCATTACAATCGGAATACTAAGTAAGAAATGACCAAATTATTTCCAAAAATTATGTAATACGAGTATATCCCACTGTGCGGGTGACATATATATTTTTTGTTATAAATTTATATGACAATACCAATTAGCACACTCCGATATTTAAAATTTTTTTCCATTCCATTTACTTTCGTTTCCTTTTCCAGTCGTTCCCCGTTCCATTCCATATTGTTTTAGATTGGACCAATGCTCTATTATAGTTTATATATAAATGAGGAAAACCCTGATTTCATTTTTTAAATGAGAAAAACCCTGATTTCATCGATACATTTTTACATTTTCGAAATTCTAAACTCTCAAATGTAATTTTTTCGGTAATAAAATATAAATTCATTGTCAATAATCAGTGAAATCAAAACCTTAAAATTCTTATCAGAAACTAAAAAAATTGTTATGAAACAATTTTCATTAAAATTGATGTCGATGAAATATTAATGAAATAATGAATTACTTAGACACATGTACACTCACGGAACTTCTGCTTTAAAAATTGTAGTTGTTTGAGTTGTATTGCTGTAATCTTTATTTTAAATGAAAATACAGTCATTTGTAGAAGAAATTTAATTTTTTACTACATATGTCGTTCATTTAAAATACCAAACCACATCGAATTACTGTATTACGATTTTACATTAATTTGATCCAATAGTTTTTTTTTATTTAAAAAAATTACACAAATAAATGTTTGTTTATTTTTTACTGCATATGTGGTTCATTTTTACTACAATTGTGGTTTATTTTTTTGAACAGTAAAATACAAATGACATTGTTAGTTGAATTCACTGAAATGTAATTCGTCCTTAGTTTATTTGAAATTTCAATTGTTTTTACCAACATTTGCAGTGGTCTTTACCAACATAGTATTCTAAGTGTATGTTTCTATCCCGTGGGCCTTACATTCCGTACCGTGATCTGTTCAAAATAACACCATTTTTTTAAATACAGTTCTCAAAACGCAATTTCTTGAAATGCAGCAATAAACCTATGGGAAAAACTGCGAAAGTTTAAGAAATTACACACAGAGAAATAAAGTACCAACCGAATTAAAAGTGTATATTAATGGTAACAACTTATAAATTCAGTTAGTACAACGATAATTACATTCGATTTCTCAATATTTTGGGTGTTGCACCTAAAACTCAGATGACTTAACCGAATTTTGTTGCGAAAACTAATGTTAGGTTGTGCCAACAGTCTAAAATTTGTAATAACCGAATTTGAGTTGTAATAACCGAATTTCTGTTGGCAAATAGCTAAACTTTTCTCTGTGTGTAGAAACTTTGGTATGGTAAACCACCATGCAGCATTCACACCAAGCGGCGATATTACTTTTTATTCAATGTATATCTCTAGCATGCCGTAGTGTTAGTAGTCTACCTATTCCTGTCCATCGTTTCTCTTAATTCAAAAACCTTCAGAAGTAAGAGGTATCTAGAGTCAGTTTCAAAAGATGTCGATCATTATTTAAATAGCTCATGTATAAAGTAAATTTATTTACTTTAAATATATAAATTATATCATTTTATTGATTGCCTTAGAGAGTTTTATATATTTAAAAAAATTTAAATTCTATGGAGAAAATTAATAACCAAAAAAAACTTTAAGAAATCTCCTTGAAGTATGCTTTAATAATATTAACAAAATATATTTAAAGAAATTTTTGTCTTAAATGCTTTTTTTTTTTCTTTCAAACATAAAATACTAACATTTCGCCCCGAAAATTAAAAGTTCTACAAATTATTCTCCATGAACGCTTCTTTTCACATTTATTTCCTGTTGGTTGATGACCAAAGTCATGTTCTAACATTTTGATAAGCATAGCATGTTTTTTAATGTCTCTGCCTTTTCTTTAGATTGTTTTGTTGTTTACGATTATCTGTTGTAAAGGAAGGAATTTTACTTTTGCTACTACTATTTAATTCCTTTTGCATTACACTCAACAATTTCTTTTAATTACAAGTTTAAAAAGAAATAGACTTTAATTTTATCTCATGATATAGATAAATCTTTTTTTTTCCTTTTGTGTCGTTTTAATGTCTGTTTAAATTTTCGCAAAACTAAGAAAATGTAGTCTTTGTTTGTTCTGAAATGATTTCTTTGTAGAAATATTTTTAATAAAACTTATTCCAGGAAACACAGAAAACTTTTTGAGTTAATATACTTGAGCTTTTAGTGTAAATTTTTCAAACTAACAGTTTTAAACAAATCCGAATCTGCAGCCTTAAGCTAAAAATTATATTATACAGCTGGATATAAGTTTTCATCTTTTTATACCTTTAATACATGTCCTTAACAAACGCATGTGTTACTGTTAAAATTATCCTTCTTTTGCCATACCCTACCCACTACCACTTATCATGTAGCTATAAGCATTATATATTACCGTAAAAGCAATTGTCATAACTTGTCAATAGACATATGAGAAATTTTGTATATAAACATTTTACCACAACAACGATAGTCAAAACATGGATAGAGACACACATGGATCTTAGTGTCAGTAGCGTATGTAACTTGCTAAATTTCGGGGGCAAATTTCTGCTATTTTAACGTTTTTCTTCTTAAAATTTCTTGAATTTATGGGCTTTCTTAAATGAAATATGCCGGAATATCTTCTTTAAATTCGGCAGAATTGCTAAAAGAAACCAATTTCTTTTGCTATTATTAGTATTAATTAGGGTGATCGATTATTCAAAAATTTTGGAAACCTCATTTCGGTTTTTACGAATAGTTGCAACTTAAGAAAACCCGGTTTTGGTTTTTGGAAGTTATAAAAAAACCGGTTAACCAGGTTTTAAATAATATGCAATTGTACTGAAAAATTGATTTTTTTTTTTATAAATTTAAATAATTTTAGTTTTTACTTGAAATATTATTATTAATTTGGAATCAAATTGAGAAAAATTGTTTTATGGTTTTAAAAAACAACAATAACACGGTGCTACAGTGAAAAAAACTTGGAAAACGACCTAGTGTGGGTTATATATAGGTCTTGTTGAGTACAAAAAAACCCTCAAATTCAGAAGTTATTCTAAAAAAAACCGTTTTCAGTGATGTTCGTCAACTTATCGACCTGTAACTCAGTCCGTTTTTGTCCGATTTAAATTTTTTTAACGTGTTTGGAAAGAAAACTGATTACGCTTTAAAATTACGTGCATTTTTTGATACATTTGTAAGTTATAAGTATTGTTTTTGTTAAGAATATCTAAAAAAAAAAAACGAAAATTAAAAACTTTTTTGATTTAGTAGCTTTTTATTGCTTATTTTAATATGAAAGCTTAGAAAATTTATACCAACGTATAAAGAACATTTAGTTCTTAACAAAACATGGTTTTCATTTTTCAAATCGGATGAAAACTGTAAAAGTTATTCAACTTTTCATTAACACCTGTTTTAACTATACATGTTAACTTAGGTTAAGCTATTTGTACAGTTTTAAATTTAAGTTTGTAAGTCAAATGGTTTACCAAAAGAAAAATCTGCAGTCCCAAAATTTTTAGTTTAGAAAATATTTAGTAACTTTTGCAAATATAAACCGATTTTAGCAAGTAATATCTCGTTTTTTTCTATATAAAATTGTCTTTAAAATACAGCGCAAAAAAAGATAGGTTTTGATGGAAAAAAATAGAAATAACTCTTGTTGAATTTGAAAAATTAGGAAAAAAAAAATAAAAAAAAATGTGAAACTTTTGATAGACACTAACCTAATTTCTTGGTATATATATTTGATCAATACACTTTATGAAAGCTTAATTCTTTGCCTTTCCAAAGCTGTTTGAAATCGGTCAAAAAATGTGTGAAAAAATCAACAGTTATTTAGAAATGTAATCATTCAAGTTGTTAAATTACCAACGAAATATATTTTTTAACTTTCTGTCTGTTATTCAATAAACAAAATAAAGAAAAAAAACGGACTTTCGATATTAGTTCAAATATTCAGTTAAAATTTTCTATTTAAAACAAAAAGTTGTTATTGAGTATTGAAATAAACGAAAACAATCTATTTTTTTATGGATTTTGTCAATTAATTTTTCAATAATAAATAAACTAAAAAATACAATTGTTTTAAACAAAAAGTAAGTAGTCCTGTTTTTAACTGATTTTCGGTTAACTTAATGTGTATTTTCAGTAGTCTTTACGGAAAAAATACTGTGAGTGTACAAATCATTTAAAATTTAGTTTTATAACATATACCTTTTGCATTCAAAACAATTTATTAAGAACAGTTTATTATTTAAAACGACGTTAATAACACAGATTTTAAAGATAAAAATTTAAATAAAATTTATTTAATATTTTTTGTTTCTAAATTCGTAAAAACTATGACTAAAGCCTATGACTAAAAATAAATTTTGTGCGAAATATAGTAAAGCTAGACCATTAATAGGATGTGGCTCACTAATGGGTTAAAAACATTTATTTTTTAGGTGGAGCAACACTCAGTAAATTCTTCCTATTTATTAATGTGTTGCTTTCTTTTGAAAGGGGATAGCGAAGAGATGAAAGGTGGATGCAAATGAAGGGCTTAAAAGATGGCAACACTGTAATTGCGCTATATTATATGTCGTAGAACAGTTGTTGCTCGCCACCTAATGGAGATTTGGCGAACTTGAGATTTGGCGAAGCTCTTGATGTTTTGTTTGAAAAATTGTTTAAAAAATCATAAGAAGCTGTTTGGCTTAGTTCCAATGTATTGTTTAAGAAAAACGTAAAGATTTATATTAATTCCAAGAAATTATTTATATTAAAAAATTTAATAATTCTCTCTGTAAATTGGGATGTGAAACTCTTTACAAATTTGTCTACTACATTTTTGATTTGAGTGTACGTTAGGGTTGCTTTTCTTTTTTTTCAAAATTGTTACATACCATCATGGGCAATAATGTATTAACAATAGAAATCGCTTTATCGGTAAGTTTTGAAACAGAAACTTTTCACATAAAGTGCATTTATTAAAAATGCATTTTTTCACGTTTTTACAATTAAAGTTGTATTATGGGATCCGAAATATTGAACAACACCTTTTAAAGTACTTTTGACGTAATGATTTAACATTTTTTATATCAATAAAATGACATTTTTACATTAAACTGATGAAGTTTTCTTCACAATGTGAATGAAAAATTTCTTAACCTTTATGAAAAAGCTTTATAGTTTTAATAACACTACTCGTATGAACTTTTTAATGCATAATATGAAATTTTTTTTTTAATTTTATGAAAAATTACATTAATTTAATGAAAAGTTTCAATGTCGATATACTTTCAGTACATGTATGTGCTTGTTGTATTACCATTTTATAAAAACGACATATATAACAGGAAAACTTTAGTTACAGGTGCGATATCCTTATTTTCCAACAAAAAGTAATGAGTTACAAATAATAGGTTACATAATGCATTACTTTGTAGTGAATACTCCTTACTTTCATCATTATTTCAATTAATAAAGTAATAATTGGGCACTCATGGGTAACCTTGTAATGATACATCATTACCGCTTCCATTATTTAAAAACATAAAATAATGACTTACCGAACATCATTTACATAATGCATGAAATATAAACGTAAAGTAATATTTAAGATATTTTTTTTTAAATCTATATTTAGACAGACTACTTTATCATTTTTTGCAAGCATGCGGGTAAGGTATATATTTTTAACATTACCAACTAAAACTCGAAGCACAACAATTAATTTACATTTTAAGCAACCCATTACTATATGTGACGATAGTTGGTAGAGTTCACGCCTAACAACTAGAGACCCCAGGTTAAAAAAAATATTTGTAATAATTTTTTTTTTATAAATTTATGTTTATGAACATCTAATTATAGACACATTCCTTTCCCAACCCGGTAATCATATAAGTAACCAATTGTATTGCCCCCTACTAGGTAATGAGCTCACAAATTACTTTTTGGCTTATCGCCTGTTAAATTCATCAGTGAAGTAAGGTATTATAATGCGAATGGTCGGTCCTATGGCGATACATTACTTTACCCATTATTTGGTAGTGAGTGGTTTTTCTGAGATCCCAGCAAACTTTGTTTGTTGAGAAGATCCATGGTATGCTTATTGTTCGAAAAACAAACTCACTTAGGCGCTGTGGTAAATATCATGATTTTTGTTCGAGATATCTCGCCTGGCAACTCTGGTTTCGAGCATCTAAATGTCAGGAATTCCTCGCTTTTGCTAAGTGCTTCATCCTTTCATTAACAATGTTGAAAAATGTTTTCCATCTAGGAAAAGCATATTATAAAGCATTAAAAATATGTAAATACATGTCTTCTCAAGGCTACAATATTCCTGTATTTTCTTTAATCATAAAAAAAGGCCTCCTAATTAAAAAAAATTAGATCCTAATTTAATAAATTTGAAATATACGGGCTTATGTCAAGAATATGAAAATGATGGGAAACTTTTATTATTTCGCAATAACTTTCGTAATTTTTATATATTAGAAAGCTTTTATTGCCATAGGTCTATTTTTCAAATTGTTATAGTAACACAAAGTTAAAAAACTAAAAAAAAAAAAAATCGTTTGAAACAAGCTCACTTTTTTTGTTCTTTTTATTCCCCAAAAATTGAAAAATAAATTTAATACCTCATTGGCGTCACCGACATATAAATACATGTTAGTGAAAATTTTCAACCAATTTTTTTCAGTTTTAAAATTTTTAGTGTTCTTTTAGCTTCCCCAGACGCCCTTTCATGTAATAAAAATTTGAAATCAATGGTTTGTTAATTGTAATTAAATCTGCACAGATAAAGAGTACAACCGTCACAAAAGTTGAAAAACATGAGCGTAAATTTTGTTAAAAAAGCAGTTTTTACCAAAGCTCATTACCTATTTAGTTTTAAGGCCAGTATGCTGCTTGCACTGAGTTTTTTGTTATTTCACAACACAAAATCAGAGGAGCAAATTTAACAATTTAAATGCAAAAATTTTAAAGACTTTTTGGAAATTATGCAAAAATAGCATAATTTGATTGTGCTTTTATACAGCAAGCAATTTTAAAAGTCTAGTAATAGTAGTGGCAATTATGCATGTAATTGATCTCCATCACAATTTTTTTTTCAAAAGGGACTATGCTAAAATATTTCCTCTTTTATCGAAACAGGTTTTGATCCGACACATCAACGCTGTTGCGCGAAATTCGTAAAAATTAACATTATTTGCACAATTTTTCAATGATTTAGCATACCTTTTCTTCGTTCAAAAAATCCAACTAACGAATAATTTAATTGTGTTATTTTGGATAAAGCAGCTGAACCACTAACCACTCTTTGGCATGTATCTATTAAAACTAAATAAAAATAGAGGTGGGTGCTTGTTAGGAGTTAAAAAATAACTAGCCCATAATTACCTCACCTTCCCTTATTTTGATTTTCGTTTGAGCAACATTTATTAATCCAAGTTTTAACAAATTGTAGTCAAAATTCGCTAAACTCACAACAAAAAGCAATGTAAACAATCAGTGAAATTTGGCCTTTCATTTCTACTCTTTAAGAACATATGTATCTTACGAAGCAGTAGGGGTGGCAGTAAAGATGCTTCCTATTTTCTGCGGGGCTGTTATAATCTTCAGACTCGTCCCCTTTTATTTCCGCTACTGATTTTAATACTAAAACACATAAAGTGTTTTCATTTTTTTTGCGTAAAATTGTATATGAAACCTTAAATGAAAGAGTTTTGCGTTACAATTTACTACCATTTCTATATATATTAAGGGTCGTTCAAAATGTTATCATTCATGAGCTACAATAAAAAGTGGGACAATTTTTAGGATCAGATGCATAGTGTAAAGATGCATATTGATATTTAATATCATATATTATACTCAATTAATAACTTTGGTGGTTTTTGTATGTGCCGAGTATAAAATTTTGAACACTCTAACCTACACACATTACAATTCAAACCGTACGTATACACTTACATTTATGAATAAATATTTCTTTTTATTATTTTTTATTGTTTTATGAGCAAATAAATAAAATAAAGGAAAAACAGTTATAAGTCTGCATATGAGTGTATATGTGTTTGTAATCTTATAAATGTAGGCGACAAAATGGAAAAAGGGTTTCTTTTTTTATATTTTAGGTCTTAATGCTGTTAGTCAAAAGTAATTGTGGCAATCGTTAGCGTATTAACTACGCTCAAAAAAAAAGTTAGTAAAGTCAGCAAAAAATGTTGACGAGTCAGCAAAATTTTAGTCAGGAGGTGCTTGCAAAAAATTTGCTAATGTCAGCAAAATCTTTTGAGGAAAATTAGCGAGCTGATTTTTTGGTAACAAAAGTTTTAGATTTTGTAAGTTTTTTTACGTTGAACCAACACTCAGGGGATGCCCCCTGCTAATGCATTGCATTGTGTTGATATCAGGAAAATAGGTTATGGAGAGGAGGAAAGAGGGAGAAGTGTTTGTGGACATTTGACTTGAGTTTTTCTAAATTGTAATTTTGTAGGGAAGACAATTCCACATACGGCTAGTGCGACTGAAAAACGAATTTTCTCTGTAAGGCGTTGTGCGATTTGCCGGGCTATAGACAACAAACGGATGAGATATACTTTATAAGCGGTTAGAGCAGCAGAGACCCGGTCCCTCGGGATGAGTCGGCTTATCTCAGCAGAACACTTCCTATGGTAATATCTATAGAACAAAGTCACACAACTCACATTCCGACGATGCTCTAACGAGTCTATAGAGATCGAAACCCTACTGTCGTTGATAAGCATCTTACACCGGTTTAGAAACCCAAGACACTTGAAAGCTTCTTTTAATATTTGAATAATGTGATCTATCCAACGGACATCACACTGTATTCTCATGCCCAGAACATCAAGAGTATCTGAATCCTCAATAACCATCCCATCCATATACACAGATAACATAGTTGAGTCCACAGACCTATGGGTCAACATACAACATTGGGGCTTACGAGCATTAAAATCTACCCTGTTTGCACGACCCCTCTCTGAGATTGTCGAAAGGTCATGATTGAGTGTGTCTTCATAATCTGTCTTTTGCCCCTAACCTCCACAAGGCTTGGCCTACGATCGAAGGAAAAATAATGACAAATGTTGCTGTCATCTGCAAAGAAGTAAATAGGATTGATAGTTCGACCAAGGAGGTTATTAAGAAACATGAGAAAAACAGAAGGAGAAAGCACAGAGCCCTTATTGCTGAATACTACTAGACTGAAAAAAATTCAAAAAAAATTTGTAGAAAAACTAAAAAAATTAATTTATTTGCTGAAAATCTTAAAAATGTTTTTGTTATTCTTTTAAAAAATAATTTACAATACGTATTAATATATAAAAATGTCATAACCCCACATTGACTACACGAATTAACTTAATATCTGAATATATATAGAAATACTTATATCAATGGTTGTCTAAATGATGGCATCTTTCTAGAAACGAAACAAAACGAAATAACGAAATATGAAATATACAAACCTCTTTTTGCAATAAGAAAAAATAAACATCAAAAATTACCTAAGATGTGTGACCTTGTCTCTTGTTTTACACTATCTACCTGCACGTATATTTGTTTACAAATACACATTTAAACTTTATTAAATTTAAATATGTTATTTTGTCTGTTATTTAATTAATAGACAATTATTTTGCAGGTGAAACACAAAATTTAAGTATTTTTAATCAGCAATTTATATGTATACGGTACACATTGTTGGCGTCCTTTTGTTTTATTATGTATGAAAAACAGATAAAAAAACTTTTCCGTGGTTGTTCTTTTATATGTCTTAGAAGAGTTGTTCTTTTTAGTATTATTTTCTCCGTATCTACTTCATCTTGACATGCCGCGAAATTTGCTTCATTCTGAGTATATCTCTCAATCTGGTTGTCGTCCAGACTTTTAATGTGCTTATTAGTACTTTTTTTAGCAAATAAATTAGTAAAACATTAGTAACATATTAGTAAAACATTAGCCCGAAACAGTTAAGTGCTGAAAATAAAAAAAATATTACAACTAAAATTTTCGCTGAAAACACAATTTCTGCAAAATTTTTTTTTGAAGAGCAGAATACTTGATTTACAAGACGTTTCACTAACTATTATACTAACTTATTTTTTTTGAGTGAAGAAAAATAAAAAAAATATATATCACAATATATTACACAATTTTATGGTATATTGTCCTTAATGCTGGCAGAGCATGTTATAGTTGTAAAAACTGTTCACATGTGAAAATATGCAAAATAGATAAATTTTATAAATAAAAAAAATATCTAATTGTTTTTATTTAACAGTATATGAAAATTGTTAGAACTAAATCTTATAAATTTATTAAAGAATATATAAATTATTTTCATACCTTAAATTTCAACAAATTTTTATTCTTAAAAAATTCATCATAATATTTAATCCAAAAAGATTATTAAAATGGATTTTGTTGTTTGCAAGTGTAAAAACTAATATTTTTTTAATATGCATACAAAATAGTTATGTTATAACCAGGGCGGCGACTTTTATGCAATAAAAATTGATAAGTTTAATCTAAAAAAATGCTAAACATGAACTAAAAATAAGCATTTTAACGGATATATGCACTCAAAATTCTAAATATTTATTTTAAATTAAAAAATGTGCACTTTAAAATCTAAACATATGAATTTGGACTAAGTCGATTTAGTTTTTTTTATTGAAAATTAAAAATGTTGTAACAATATATTTTTTTTATAAAAATAGAATATTCTGCTTTAAAGTTTAAATAATATTATTTCATAAATATTTATTTTTAAAAATATGCAATCTAATGCAAATTACACTAGTTTACACCGAAAATGTACATTTGATGAGAGGTGATTTTCCTTATGTATTTTCTCCCGCTGAATTCGAAAATCAAGGTTAAAATTTTTTTTAAGTAACACTTTTGAAATTATTGTAATATTTTAATTTTTCGGCTTTTTTTCATATGACAAATCATATCTGGAGCTAGAAATGTCCGATTAGGTCGTACCCAAATGCAAGGTATTGAGATGACGAACAAATATGTATAATCGGATCTTTGATTGACAAAGCGGTTCAAAATATATCGATGAAAATGGGGCACATTTTCAACAAATCATATTTTACAGTGATTCTGTGCCGACGGAAAAGTACAAATCGTTAAAAAACACGTCTGATTAATCTTCATGTATGTAAAGATGATACTTTTACGTAAAAAATGTGCAATTAAAATCTAAACATATGAATTTGGACTAAGTCGATTTAGTTTTTTTTATTAAAAATTAAAACTGTTGTAACAATATATTTTTTTATAATAATAGACTATTGTGCATTACAGTTTAAATATTATTATTTCATAAAATATTTATTTTTAAAAATATGCAGTCTAATGCAAATTATTCAACACAATTATTGAATGATTTAAAAAATATGCAATAAACAGCCAAAAAATTCATAAATTTACTATTGTAGTATGCAATAAAATAACTTATATACAAATAAAAAATTTCATAATATCAAAAAATGTGCCATAAAATGCTACAATTTTAATTTTTTAATGAAATATGCAAAAATATATATATAATACTAAACGCAAAAATATTAAATTTTATCAATATATTATAAAGTATGCATTTTTAACATTAATTAGTATTTTTTCCAAAAAGCATACATTTTTAACAAACTATTAAAGAAATGCGCCTTATATTCAATATATTTAGCAATATATAAAAAAAAATAATGCAAAAATATGAATTTTTTACAAAAATATGCAAAAGTATGCATTTTTACCGAAGTTGTAAAAAAAAAAAGAATTTTGAGCAAAATATTGAATAATATGCATTTTAGAAAAATATGATAAATATATGCATTTTTAACAATATACGAAAAAAATATGCATTTGC
This sequence comes from Delia radicum, assembly GCA_021234595.1. Classification (NCBI taxonomy): domain Eukaryota; kingdom Metazoa; phylum Arthropoda; class Insecta; order Diptera; family Anthomyiidae; genus Delia; species Delia radicum. Next base: position 274,441,467 of record CM037851.1, on the reverse strand, counting down.
AACAAAATATGCAAAAAAAAAATGTATTTAAAGGGTTGTCCCAAGAAGAACGCAATTTTTAAATCTGGCAACATTCGAAGTGTCATTGTTTGACATTTGAACAATTGTTATTGTTTGCTAGTAGAAGGTACGAGGTTAGTAAAAATGGAGCGCTACACGAATGAACAACGCATTCTCATTGTGAAATTGTTTTACCAAAATGGTGAAAGTTTTGCGGCTACAGTTCGCAAATTGCGATCAATTTGGGGTCACATTAATGCTCCAAAAGAGTCAACTGTAAAGAGATAAATGGATAAATTTGCCGAAACTGGGTCTGTTAGTGATGTAAAGACAACAACGCGCCATCGACCAGGTCGATCGACCGAAAATTTCGCAGCTGTACGTGATGATGTCGCTCAAAATCCATCCACCTCAATTCGACACCGAGCTCAGCAAATTGGTGTCTTCAAATCCAATTTGCAGCGAATTTTGACGAAAGATTTGCATCTTCATGCATACAAAGTTCAATTGACTCAGGAACTGAAGCCAGCTGACCATGGACAGCGAAGGGAGTTCGTTAATTGGGTATTGGAGAGACAACATGAAAATGCTGATTTTGCCGATAAAATCATCTTCAGTGTCGAGGCAACACACTATTTTGTGTGTATTTTTTTTTTAAATAAAACACTTAATTTATTAATTAGTTTTTTATTAATTTGTTTTTAATTTTTACTTTTTAATGAATATGCATTGGCTTAAGTTCCTGATCCCAATCTTTGAAAGGTTTCTTTTTCAATATATACAATTCTTCCAACCCTGTTGATGACTCTTCGGCCTTTGTATAATTAGCGTATTTAGCAGCCAAACGTTCTTTATGACTCGTCATAATTTCTTTAGCCTTACTCAGACGTTGCACAATACGACTGGCATTGTAAAATTCACTATTTTTAAAGGGTTTCATAGCTTCTCGATAATCTTTCCAAGCTTTTTTTCATTCTTCAATTGTCATATCAGGATTTTCGTTGGGTAAACGAGGTTTTAATATATAAGGTACCACACCAGCATTTCCCTGAGGATTTGGCACAAAAATTTTGGGTGTTGTATTGATTTTGTGAACATTTTGAGTAGTGCCGGCGGATGGTTTAGGTTTAAATGAATTGGATTTTTTAGCTTCTTGTTGTTTATTGCACAGTTTGGATTTTATTAACGCCACCTCCTTCTTTTTGGTTATCACCGGTTCTATTATTTTTAAAGGACTTTTCAATTTTTTTATTTTGCAGTTTATGCAATAACTCATTTGCTTTACAATCATCCTGGAAAGGATTTTCACTTGGCGATAAAGGCCTTTGCATCATATCTTTTTGACGATATAGACTATCTGAAGCAAAAAAGCTATCCGGACGATTGGGACCATTAAAATTATTATTAAAGTCATTTGGGAAATTGTTGCGACTATTTAAATTATTACTACTAAAACCATTTGGAAAATTATTACGGCCATTGAAATTATTATTGTTCATATTTCGGCCACCGCTAAAGTTAATAAAATTATTGTCAATGAAATTCATATCGGGAAAATTGAAATTGAAGCTGGGAGGTGGCATTAATGGTGGTATGACACAGTTACCGAAATCATTGCCACCAAAAAAGTTTTGTAGTCTTTGAAAGTTCGGCTCTCTATTGAAGACGCCAGCATGGTTGCTAAACTCATTACCATAGGCATTTTTCTTTGATTTTATATTAATTTTTGTTTTCTTTCCAAAACGTGAACAAAGTTCAATAGCTCTAAAACGTAAACACATTTTATTATAAGAAAATTTTCTTTTTCTTCAATATTTTAGTAATTTGGGGAATCCCCGAATGATAATTTCACCACGTTCTTATAGTAAACATCGTTTCTAACGTTAACAGAAAAACTCTTTAACTTTTTTCCTGTATCGCCGAATTTAAGAATTTTTTATATCAAAATTGTTTTAAAACGAAGAGAATAAAATTTAAATAGAATAAGCAGTTATTTTATAGTAAATGTATTAGAAATTAAGAACTGTTAAATTTCAAAAACGTATTAAAATTATTAATTTGGGTATGCAAAACTTGTCTTAGATTCTGAATTTGGTCTATTTAAAAAAGTCCCTGAATTCAGAAAGTTTCCTAATAGGAAAAATTTCTTAAAATGTTAATATTTTTCTATAGGCAAGTGTCTGAATATTTAAAAATTTTGTCTCAAAATGTATGTTTGAATTTAAGAATTTTTCAGGAGAAAAATATTCAAAATCTTATCATATTTTAATTATTTTATTTTTTTTGTTAAATAATCTGAAGTACTTGGAATATAATTTATTCTAAGTGGATCAATTTTGTAATAAAATAGTTAACAAAAAAATTCTAATCACAAACGTGAATATAATCAGAAATGAGAACACCCCTTGCAAAAATTAGTTCACATTTTTGAGATCTCACTGTACATTAATGCAGAGTAAATAATTGTTCGATATCGTTTTGAACTTATTGACCGCAAATATGCATTTGCTTTGAAGTCGCTGCCTTGGTCATTTCAATGTTTGAAACAAACTTCTCCAGCTGGGTTAGTTATTTGTATGCAGTGGTTAAAAATATATGCATATATGCAACAGAAATTTGTATTTTTTAAATTATATTTTATATGCAAAAATGTGAAATTTTATTAAAGTTAAAATATATGATATTTTATATACATTTCTTAACCATTAAGTGGCCAAGATAACTTCTACAACTTTAAATAGTAAAATGGTTTGAAATATTTTTCATGTTGACCATACATTTCAGTTTTTTTTAAACAAAATTTAAAAATACTGAAAAACGTTTAGAATAACTGCACCCGTTTTAGGGTTAAATAAAAATATTTAGATAAAAAACCAAAATATATATAACATTTGTTGAAAAACTTTATACACAGACATATCACTATCAAATATTTTATGCATATTGTATTTATACAAATGCAAAAATATGCACATAAGATATTCTTTTTTAGTAATTATGCACTTTTATACACAAACACAAAAAATTATTTTCTGCCATTTGTTGTTTAAATAACTCATACAAGAAATATATTTTAAAATAAAATTTAATATTTTTGTATAGGTTTATATGAGACAATATACGAAAGTTTATTTATTCATAAATATGAATTATGCAAACTTTTTTCTCATATATGTATATATAAATATTCTATGTTCTAAACACATAATCAGATTTTTGAAGGAATTAATTCCCCGACATATTTTTTGTTTTTAAATTGAATAAATTCATTTGTTATTTCATCCACAAAATAACTAATTGAAATCTAGTTAATTCAAATTTTGGAAAGGAGATTATTGAATGCCGAACGAATTGCTGCTGAATTAATCAATTGAATGAATGTGTTAGCGGAGTGAAGAACAACTTTTCTTTAGTTTCTTAAAAAAATTGAAATTTTCCTTTAATTCAGTTATCTAATTAACTTTTTCCTTTAGTTCAATAAATTTAAAGTTTTGTACTAGCTTTAGAATTTTTTGTTTTTAATATTTTTTTTTCATATTTCAATAGATTGAACTTTTTTCTAGATGCTATAAAAATTTTTGAGAAAAAACCGATGTAATAAAAAAGTTAAAGCTTGTTAAACAAACTTCTAGGCTTATATTTTACAAGAGCAATATTTACTTTTTTTCAAAATAAGATGTTGAAAATTGGGTGCCACTGTATAGCCTTAACGGAGAGACCAATTTTCAATCCGGCTTCATTTCTTTTGTAGTGTAATAAAAAATGTAGCCCCTAATGGAGAGACGTTTTACATTTTTGCGTAGTATGTTTTTTGAAAAATAAAACACAACTATTTTTTATGTGTATTTTTTAAGTTTTAGTTGGCCTTCGTACTATTTTAATGGAAATTACAATTTTTTTTTTTTTTTTATTAATTAATAATCATATAATTACAAATTATATACTATTACCCTAACCGAGCACTAGCTACTATGGCCTTTGGCGCGTTGTAGCGAAAACAGACCAGCGCATCTGGTGGGAATCGAACCCACGACCCCCGCACTGATAAGTCAGCACGCTACCAACTAGCCTACCGGAGCGCACAATTACAAATTTAAAAATATAAATAATTAATTCGTATATGACATAAAATTAAAATTTTTTTTCTCAGATGTATACCCAAGGCTCCACTATGGCAACCGATTTTGCCTTTAAAAAAAGGGTCTATAATGAAATGGTAACCAGGGTTACCATGGTAGTACGAAGTCGAAATTATAATTTTTAGAATATTATTTATGGCCTGTTCCTCGATCTCGAACGAAAACCTAGTCGAACGAAAGCTAGTCACTCGAATTCCAATCAATTTGGGTTTCTCTATTTCGAAAGATATAGTTCGCCTATACTTACGTGTGTCAATTTTTGTGTTTTACGGATTTACAAATTATAGTGCTGCCAGACCGGATATTTTGAACTTTTATTACAATTTCCTTTAAAAGTACCAAAAATACTACTAAATTGTGCGCCCGGTAGGCCAGTTGGTAGCGTGCTGGCTCATCAGTGCGGGGGTCGTGGGTTCACTTCTCACCAAAAACACTGGTCGCTACAACGTGCCGAAAGCCATAATAGCTAGTGCTCGGTTAGGGTATGCTTTTATTTTTACAAATATTAATAATTTTTTATTATATCATTCATTCCAGCAAAGAACACTAAAAAATGATTTTTTTTTCTGAGGTCCTCCGATTTTTTTTATATTTTGTACATGAATTCTCTATAGTCCCACTTGCGCATAGCCTTTTTCAGATCTCGAAATTTTTAAAAACTAACGATTTTATGCACTTTTCTAACTGTCATAAATTTGATAAAAAATGCTAAAAGTGCTTCACTTAGAAGTGCCAAAACTTTTTAATTCGATATCGCATGTTATTAATTAAAACAATATTTGAATATGCGCTTGTCTGCTTTATAACTAGATGTTTTTAAACAAAATTATTGCTAAAAAAAATGCATACGTAATGCAAACGCAGATTTCTCATGCATTTTTCAAAACTTTCTCCCCCTACGATTTTCAAAAAAAAAAATACAGTTCACTAAAATATTTAATCTTACCTAAATATACAAATACTGATTTTTGTGGGACAGACATGTCTTCTATTTGTAATGAAAACTAAAAACGTGCATAAAACACGAGTTTTTTACAAATTTGGAGATCTGAAAAAGGAAAAATGTACAAAAAATAAACAAAATCAGAGGACCCATGTTCAATTTTTTGCGTTTTCTCATGGAATGAATGATATATTTTTTTGAAAATATTTTTTATGTATTTTTGAACAATACTTTGTTACTCGAAATCAAAAAAGCTAGTGACTGGTTTTTACATTCACGTTCGCAGTGTTGACAACTCGTTCGAAATAGAGAAACCAAATTTTGTATGAAAACTTTTGCATTTTCATTCGAATTGTACTTTAAGTCATGGTTCGCATAGAAATAAAGTTAGAGAAACTCAAATCAGTTTTTTTTTTTTTGCTTAGAATGAAAGCATTTTTTCGAAATAGAGAAACAGGCCATTAATATTGTGTTTTTTTATTGCAAAAAGAATTTGCTGAATAAACTATTTATTTATATTTTTTTTAAATTGCTTAAATTTTGTCGTTTTTATTAATTTCTAAAGCTAGTAAAGCCCTTAATGGCCAGACAAACTTAAAAGGATAAAATAAATTGTAATAGAAATTTATTACCTTTTAGTGTCATTGTCGATATTAATGGAGCTAGACATTGCTTAAGTCTCTATGAGCTAAACCAAAAATTTTGTATATTTATTAAGATGCATACTTGGGACTAGTTCATTTAATCGACAAATTAATTGATGATTTCATTTGCATTGCTTGCAGTCAATGGTAATAAAAATTTTGTCATTACAATTGCTAAAAAAAAAAAATAACAATGAAATTTTGTTTTAATTTTGACCAACGCCTTTAACAGACAATTAAATTTGATTTTTTAAATTGTTTGCTGCAATTGTCTACAAAGAAATTGTTTTAAAATTTAGAAAAAACATTATATATTTGCGTACTTTTTTTACACAAATATTCAGTATTTTATCAAGAATATGCTTTAGAAAGCTAATCCATCATGACTTAATAGTGTGTGACGTGATAAAACTTGAAAAAAAGAGCGAATACATTTAAAGTTCGGATTTTTATCTTTTTATCCAAACCAAAACATTTCTGATAAACAATTATTTTTTGATCAATTACAATTGGGATTTTGGGCATTGTACAGTTGTACAAAACGGCTAAAATCGAATAACTTTTATATTTCCTTATGTAAATTTATAAAATTAGGTTCGTATGTTAACAATATAATATCTGCAGTGGCGTACCCAGGGGGGGGGCCTGGGGGCCAAAGCCCCCACGAAATATTTTCGATTTTTTATTTTATTTTTGTTTTGGTTAGTCTGTAATAAATGAATTTATAATATTTTTTTGAGACTATAATTTTTCAAACTAATGATATGTTAACTGAAATTGATCTATGGAAACACTACCATAAAGACAATCAAATCCGCTAGATGCTATTTTGATCCTTATGAACTAGTCTATAATAAAATGCATTGCTTTTTAAAATTTTGATTTTTATTTTTTTTTTAGCAAAAATAAAATTTTTTTTTGATTTTTTTGAGCAAAAATAAAAAATATTTTTTGATTTTTAGTTTTTCGAACAAAAATAAAAGTTATTATTTTATTTTTATTTTTTCGAGCAAAAATAAAAGTTATTTTTGATTTTTATTTTTTCGGGCAAAAATAAAAGTTATTTTTTGATTTTTATTTTTTCGAGCAAAAATAAAAGTTATTTTTTGATTTTTATTTTTTCGGGCAAAAATAAAAGTTATTTTTTTAATTTTATTTTTCGAGCAAAAATAAAAGTTATTTTTTGGTTTTTATTTTTTCGGGCAAAATTAAAAGTTAGTTTTTGATTTTTATTTTTTCGGGCAAAAGTTATTATTTGATTTTTATGTTTTCGAGCAAAAATAAAAGTTATTTTTGATATTTATTTCAATTTCTTGAGTTGAAATTCCATAATTTATAAATTTTTATTTTTATAACGAATAAATAACAAATAACGCAGTTATATTATATATATATAATATATAAATATATACATATAATATATAAATTTTATGGTTGCCTTTTGTAATATTTTCGAGTTTTATAATCAGTAAAACTTATTTTTAATATAACGATTTTTTTGAAGAATTCTTGTTTTAAAAATGACGAATGACAAATAGAGATGTTTGTCTTGTAGTTAGATACTTAAAAAATGTAAAATAATATATATTAATACAGTTATCACAAAAAATAACATTGCAAAATATTTGCTGTATATCTATCATCACTGAAAAATCATAATAACAAAGCTAATAACTTTTATGTTATAAAACAAAAAAATGACTTTTATACTTGCTCGAAAAAATAAAAATCAAAAAATAACTTTTATTTTTGCTCGAAAAAATAAAAACCAAAAATAACTTTTATTTTTGCTCGAAAAAATAAAAATCAAAAAATAACTTTTATTTTTGCTCGAAAAAATAAAAACCAAAAAATAACTTTTATTTTGCTCAAATAAATAAAAATCAAAAAATAACTTTTATTTTTGCTCGAAAAAATCAAAAAATAACTTTTATCATCTGACTCTTATGAAAAAAGGAATAATTTTTACGGTCCCTGGAGAAAAGGTTGAACCTGACATTGACATTGACACTTTTGACATTGACACTTTTATGAAAAAAAATGTTGAATTAAATTTTAAGAGCTTTGTTAATAGTATATAAGGATCTTAATTAATATGATAGCTCGCTTTAAAAATCAAAATAAAATTATTTAATTGATACATAAATTTGTTAAATATTTCAAAAAAAAAAACTTGTTTGCAGATATAAAAAAACAAAGACATGTCAAAACATGTTTGCTTCAAAATTGCTATCATAACAGGGTATAACGTCAATGGTAACTTTCCCATCCAAAACTTCTTTGACAGATACAAAATATTAGTGTCCGACCGAACTCATTTTTTTCGGCCGAAGCCGAACTTCGGCCATAATATCAATGTTAGGCCGAAGCCGAAGCTGAACTTTTTGTTTTAATAAAAAAAAATATAAATTGTTTTTTTAGATCAATAAATTTAAACCAAAATTATATGCTTTTCAAACAAAAAAAAATTTAAAAAACAAAAATTGGACCACCCCCCGAAACATAATCCTGGGTACGCCGCTGAATATCTGAACTATTTTTAAAAAATAGAAATCTGATCCAACAATGAAGAGTACAAATTCGTATTTACTTTCATTGGGCGTTAACGATTTTACATATTCAATGTTGCTCATATCACTTGGCTTAGCGTTGCATATGTTACAGGATTTGGTCGACTTTTGTACGGTTAACATATTGATGACTTTACCATCAGCCATTGTACGGCGGTGACACGTCATATCAAAATGAATTAATTCTTTTAAGCTCTGCACAAAATGTATTCATTTTAATATAATACAACTTCATAATTTACCTGTATATGAATTAAACAAAATAAAATAATTTTAAATTTGTATGGAAATTACTCACGTAGCTGGACAGAAACCATACACTCACACATTATAACCATTTAATAAAATTGGTAAATGTTGCTAAGCTTAAGTAAAATTTGAATAAGCCCTAATTGCAAATTGATTTGCTAAAATCAAAAAAATTTTGTATTTCGTTAAAATCTCCAAAAAATATTAAAAAAATTTTTAATTTGTAAATTCAAATTGCAAAAAGTTTAGTACAATAGCTGCAAAGTGATATATGAAACAATTCATCACTTTTTATACTAACTATTTTAGTTGAGTGTTGAAGTGCTACGAGACTATTTTATTACAATTTACAGGTACTCTTTGTTCACAACTAGTTCTATTTAAATCATCCTGCAAATGGAAAATATATCCAAGATTGTTCGTAAAAGGGTTAAATATCGTTGGTTTAGTGTGCAAATGTGCCAAGTCCAGTTTTTATGGAAATTGAGATTTTCATGCCATAAGATAACCCAACTCAAAATTATAGCATTTTCAAAAAAAAAAAAAAAATTACCGCTGTGTCGTTCTTAATTGTCTTTATGCGTTGGCAAGAAAATGTGCTAAGTCCAAAAACAACAATAAAGTTGTTGTTGAAAATAACACATCGTGTGTTTCACTCAATGTGAAATTCACAACGCGTTTTTTTTTTAATTCCATGTCCACTAATTTTACTAAATAAATATTTTGGTGAAAAAATTGTTAAAAGTATTTAACTAAATTACAGCTAGTTTTTTGTTGAAATTATTTTTCCTGCAAAAATTTTAGTTAAACGATTTTACATAAAACCCAATTTTGAACTAATGTTTAACTAATTGCTGTTGCTACCATAATTGTGCTGTTAAACACGTTCATAACACGGAGAAAAAATGAAAAGATGTAGATGTCGCATCTTGTCTTGATGAAGCAGAGAAAAATAAAATCTACAAAAATGTACAACAATTAGAAACTTACTTACTACACATCAAACAAAGGAACACAAACAAATGTGTGAACAAACAAATTGTTTATAATTAAAAAAAAAACCATACTTTTCTAAAAATCATAACTACATTGTAAATTTTTAATTGAATTAGACTGCGCAGTTTCTGGTAACACAACCTTCATCAGTAATCCTTTTGACAATACTGTAATTATTTGTTATGGTTTTTATTGTGTGATTGCATCTATATGAAATGTTTATTTATTAAATGCAATCCTGACCGCGGCTTGAACCTACTTTCTTTTCCACATGCACTTCGCACTACACTTTAGACAGGCGCTTTAACCCTTGATCTAAAGTCAGGTCGATTTTTGCTGTGGCTTAAAACCAGTTTCAATTACACGGTGTCGATTTTACATTTAATCGTAATTGGTTTAGAATAAGGTATTGACACAAAAAAAAATACTACACAAAAAGCGAAAAACTCTATATTTCCGATTTAAGAAAAACCTATTTAAAAAAATATAAAATATTTGGAGTGGTCAAGACCCTAGTACTAAAACATACATTTCTAAAGAATTGAGGTCCGCTGAATCTGCATCCGGCCTCAGAATTTTTTCGAGATATCTTAATCAAAAGTTTGTAAAAACTCGGTTTATTGCATTATTCGGAACGTTTTATAACATTTGCACAACATTTGTTATGTCATCTGAAAATCCACCCTATTGCTTTCAAAACTCAGATTTAACATTTTCAATATCTTGGTATAAAGTTTAAAAAAATACGGTTTTTTTGCTATGTTCTTAACATTAATATAGCGATCTAGGACTTTTTCACAACATTTTTTGTATCATCTGAAATACCTCCCTATTAAAGGCAAAAAACTTAATATGAAAAAAGCCATTCGCTATTAAAAACTGTGTAATTCAAAAAAAGTCATGTTTTTATTATAAAAAATCATGAATTTTACAGTAATTTTAACAAATAATTAACAAAAAACAAAAAAAAAAAAACTGTATTTACAAAAATCGGTTAATTAAATACTTATTAATAATTCTATTTTCGGCTTTTTCTTAAAATATATATTTAAAGTGAATCTAGTGGGCGCCACAAATTTTTGGGTCATAAAAATAATATTTTTTTTTAAGTTCTAAGGAAATTTTCTTTTATTTGAATATAGTACTGCTCGTTTCAGAGGGTCATATATTTTTCTTTTATTTTTTGAGGAACGACAAAGTACACGTTTCCCAAAATAACTGCATGAAAATACGACTACTGGCAATTTTTAAAAACAACTTTGCCTAACAAGCACCTTGAATTTTAAAGCGGATTTAACTCACGATTGATTCGTTTTTAATTTTTAATTATTTTTTCTTTAAAATATTACAAACATGTATAAAAAAAATAAGTTCACCCAGAAAACAGCCTCGGTAATAGCAATCGTATTTGTTGATAATCGAATGCTTCGGTTGTTGCTACCGAATTTTTATGTTGCGACAACAATCATTCGATTAAAACAACTGACTTTCTGCCACGACAATAGAATTTCGATTGTTTCAGTAGATATTCGGTGATACCTACAAGCAAATTCGACAGCTACAACCGAATATTTCGATTGGCTACAATTACGGTTGCTACAAGGGCAGACCAATAAGTCCATGACTTTTTCAATGAAACACAGTTTTTTTTGCAAAAAAAAAAATTAATTTTTTAACATAATCTTCTTTTAGCTCAATACACTTCGTCTAACATTTCTCCAATTTTTCCAAAAAAAAATAGGATTTTTTGAGGTCCATAAAGTAGGCATTTCTTGGCCATATGTGGTCTTTTTTTTAAAAAATCCTCTTTAAATCCGTCCAATAAGATGGCATAACATTCGCCGTTTATTGTTTTTCCCTTTTGAAGGTCCATGTGGATTATACCACGTGCATCCCAAAAAATTGCTGTCATTACCTTGCTTTCCACGATTACGTCTATGGTCAATTGAGGGCAAACGAGGCACCCATCCTGCAGACAGCTTTCTTAAACCCAACTGATCATTTAAAATCGAAACCACACTGACATATGAAATGCCTATGTCATCAACAATCTCACGCACTTTTACTCTTCGATCGGCCAACACCATATCGTGGATTTTTTCTACATTTTCGGGTGTATTGACCTCAATTGGCCGTACAGAACGTTCAGATTCATTTGTACTTGTTGTGGTCTCACGAAAGTCAGTAAACCACTTTTTTATCATTAAAATCGATGTTGCAGAGTAACCGTAGTATTTATCAAGCTTTTCCGTGATAAAAACTATTATCACTCGAAATTCACTTTTTTCCATTTTAAAAAAAATCTACGAGGTTGTTTAAATTTATTTTCATCGGGATAAACATTAATTGCATTTATAGTAATTAAATGTGCTAAAGTCCCAAAACTTATTTAACAAATTGTGAAAAGCAATCTGATGTAGGCGTGTCCCTATCCGGATTTCATTCCTGCCCAAGGAAATCTTCAGGGGATTGTATGTTTTGAACAGCTGTTAAACGCAAAGTAAATGACGGATCTTGCTCAAAATTTGACAGTAGTCTACTAACAGGGGTACTTGATGGGGCAGTGTTGCAATTCATAGAACTACGAGGGAAGTTTGAAAAGTCACGGACTTATTGATCCGACTTCGTAATAACGAGTCTGTTTTCTGGGTGTTATTAACAACAATGAAATAAGACTGTACTAGGTTAATATTTATTTCAAAACAATAAACAAAATTCTTTCAACAATAAAAATGCATTAAAAACATGTTGAATGTGCCAAGTCCACATTAAATGGGCAAAATCATAAAGAGCAAATGTACTAAGTCTGAGAAAAGCATGTAAGTCTGCAACAGGTTTTCGCTGAAATAGTAGAACTACCGAAATTAAAAGAAGGCGAACAGATGAAGACAACTTCGTTTACAGATTTAAAAAAGAAGTTCACAAACTTAGAAAATTGTTTGTCCATTCTGAAAAATTTTAAAAAATGGACTTAGTACGTTTTGCACACTAAGCCAACGATATATTTGTCTTACTTTTTGAGAATTTTATTTGTAGTGATCTCATGTATTTGTTCTACACATTTTCATTAGATGTACCCATATGGTTTTAAATGGTAGTCAGTTTTAAGTTGTCCTTTTGTTTGCCAGTTATGGTGTTTGTTGTGTTGGGGTCTCTCTGTATGTGTGTGTGTGTGTGTGTGCAAAATATATCACATTGCAACTTTTGTGGTCTCATTAAAAATGTATACATAATATACCGGAAAATTTACAAATTATGTTTTGACAATTGTATATTTATGTAAAAGATTGTCATGTAGTATTAAAACTTCAACTTTAACTATATCTTAACAAAAAAATATTACAATTAAATAATATTTTAAAGATGTAGCAAAGTATTAAGGTAAAACATAAAGATTGGCTTGATGTGATGCTACTAATCAGGTATTGGAAAAAATAAATAGTTTTAACACAATTGTGTTTCCATATATATAGGTATCAAAATTATTCAATATTTTTGATTTCTCAATATCCAAAATTTTCATTACACACAGAGAAAAATTTAGCTATTGAAACTGAAACTCGGTTACAACTCTATATTAATTTTCATAACAAAGTTCGGTTAATTCAACAGAATTTTAGTTGAAACACCCAAATCTTTAGAAATCTAATGTAAATATCGTTGTCTTAAATGAATTTATAAGTTGTTACCATTAATATAGACTTTTTAATTCGGTTTTCATTTTATTTCTCTATGTGGAGGGGTTTAATAAAATAAAGGTAAAGTTAGTAATTTTTCGCGCTACTTTCACTTACTAACAACTACAGGCAAGTTTTGATAAAATGAGATAAATGGTCTTTTTTCCTAACAATTAATAATTTTCCAGTAAAATTACGGATTCTCCTGTGACTTCCACAGACTTTTTTATTTGAGTGTAGGCCTCATTTTATCTTAGCAATTTAAAAAAAAAAAAAAAAAAAAAACTATTTTATTACAGTTTTTATTTACATCAGTGTTATTTTTTTTTTAGTTTAGATCCTGAAAATATTTTGTTTTTTGAAATTTGGGACTAACTTGGTTCAAAACCTTGCATAAATACATAACGGGCGACTTCTACTTGGTTCTTCTAAACATGTCCCATAGATCATTTTTTTATATACAAAAAAAGTTTTTTAAATTTTCTCCAACAATTTGTTAATGCAATGCTGTTGATTTTTTTTTTTTTGTAATTTACAAATTTTTTGTAATTTACAAATTTCATGGTTGGTGCCTTCTCTTTCTTCTGTGTTGTGTGTTTTTGTTAATTTTTTTCATGTACAGTTTGCTTTGTTTTATTTTTTTCTTATTGGTATTAAAACACACAAGCAAAAAACATAACTTTTCTGTAAGCCAGATATTACTTAAAATAACTCTAAAAATATATTGGAACTTTATGTAGATATTGAAATTATAAATTTTATCCGGTAGAAAATAAGAAACCTTTAATAATAAGTGGCAACCCAATTTAAGAGGTTGCAGTAACCGAATTAATTTTATATAAACTTTAGAAGTTTGATATAATTTTTATAGAAAATAAAAATTATGTTTTTTTTACCTTTAATTGTGTTCTGATGATGGGAAACTTGAAAATTCAACGAAATAGATCTATTAACACATTCCTGAAAGTAGTCAATTAATAAATTTGAAAACATAAACTCTATTGATTATTTGTTAGGACAATATCCTAATAAAGAAATATAGAGTATGGCCTTGAACTTTAATAATTTTCATTTTAATTGCACAATGAAAGTTCGAAAAACATAATTTTTATTTTTAATAAAAACTATATCAAACTAGTATAATTATCTTTAATATATTTCGTGTATATACCACAAGTTTTATATTTTTTAGAGCAGAAGGTCGAAAAAACATAATTTTTTTAGTTAGTCTCTTTACAGGAAGAAGAAGAAGAAAACATTTTTATTGAAAAATTTTACGGACACAAGGGATACACCAGACTGACGCAATTTCGTCCCCCTCCTGGGACTCGTCAGTGGTTAATTTATGTGTCAATTGAACAAAGTATTTTATATTGTTAATTTGCTCTATATGAAAAACTGTTTTTATTTTTTGGTGTCGTACTGTGATTTGAACTCACTGCCTTAGCATCAGGCTATGCATCGTAATCTACCCTCTTAACCAGTTGAGCCACGGTCGACACAGCGATGACTGTAGCTAAAGTGGAGTTTGGTCACACTACGTACACACAAGTATTGTTTCGATCAGAAGAGACAGAATTAACTAATACCAATGCACAATTCATTTCTCAACTAGAATGCTTTTTCTTCTTTATCCTATCTCTTTTTCACAAGTAATTATCACGTTTTATGATGCGCTTTATTCACATACAATAGTTGGATACCAAGTGTAGGTTAGAGATTGAGTCGCCGTTAAGCAAGTTTCTTAAAATTTCATGTTAGAAAGTGTTTTGCAACCGTCAGATAATGACAATCGTAATTAATTTTTATTTTATTTTTTATAAAAATAATAAAATAAATAAAAGACGTATGGTCTTGTTTACTACTTCCCCTGTACATTTTGTTTTTAAAAACAAATGTACAAATCAATGTCAGTTGTCACAACAGAAATCGCTTGCCCAACCCCCCATTTCTGTTACTACAACCGAATTCATTAGTGACAACCGAATTTAGGAGGTTGCAGCAACCGAAGCTATTGGGTTGGATGAAATTCTGTTGAGACACCGAATTTGTTATGTGGGTGTACATGGTACAAAATGGCATAAAGTTAAACCTAATTTAATATTTCGAGAAACTTACGACAGTTTATAAATAGTAAATTAATTATAGCACCTTGTAGTCTCTAGCAAAGCATGAAAAAAAAATCTTTCCCAAGGACATTTTGATGATATCTGAAATTGTACCTAAAAATTTGCAATCTAAAATCGTTTTAAACTTTAAATGCAAACAAAAAACTCGTTTAATAAAAGTTCTACATAAAATTAATAATAAATTTTCTACTGAATGTAACAAATTTTAGCATATTAATTTATATCAATGCGCGCCCCGGTAGGCTAGTTGGTAGCGTGCTGGATTATCAGTGCGGGGTCATGGGTTTGATTCCCACCAGAGGCACTGGTCTGTTTTCGCTACAACGCGCCGAAGGCCATAGTAGCTAGTGCTCGGTTGGGGTAATAGTATGTAATTTGTAATTATATGATTATTAATTAATAAAATAAAAAAAAAAATAAAAACTTTATATCCAAAAGTATGTCATATAAGAGGAACATATGGTGATAAAATTACTTTTCTTTGTTGCTATTTCGTACTAAATATTTCTGAAAGTCATTTCATTCGTCATAGATAATGTTTCTTTTAAAAAGTGCATTGAGATTTTTCCGATTATCGGTACTAATTAAGTAGATAAATCTTAAAATAGGCAAATTTGATTCCTTATGTATGAAAAAAAAACACAACTTTGGCATACAGTATCTATTTTTTAGTAGTAACATCTTTGTTAAAAATTATGTTCATTACAATCCACATAGAAATATGATTAAATTAATATTTTTTGTCACAGAATTAGTGCAATTTTTACAACCTACTTTCCAAGTTCTTATTTATAAGGTTAGTTCATTGACGTTACTTCCTGCACTGATATTCTATAATATAAAAAACCAGTTGAGAATTTCTGTATTGCTGTCCTTAATATATTGCAATTTGGATCATTTGCACCCCATTTTACAGAATCCATATTTTTTATTTTGGAGAAACATTTAATTTAATCTAAAATAGGTTTGGTGTTCACAATTCGCATTAAAAATAACATATCTAAAGTTGTTAAGCTATTTTTAAGTTTGTACCAAACACACCGGTTTGCGGCTCTTCGATTTGAGTCGTTTCGAAGTTGCGTCGTTTTAAAAATTTTGCTGACTTTGCAGTTGCGTCGTTTATGTTTCTGTGTGCGTCGCTGGACTTTGAAGTTGCATTGTTTATGTTTCATTTTGCGTAGCATTTCTTCAAAGTTGTGTCGCAAATGCTTCGATTTGCGTCGTTTATATGAAAATATTTGTCGAAACACAATTTTTTTATAACACGAACAATGTGAAACAGAAATCAAAAAGCTACTAACATTTTTCCAAATAATCATTCGGGCGAAGATCGTAGTCAAAAAGTGGTAAGAAATGTTATGGCGACTCCGAATGCCGAAGCTGTTAATCGTTAAAAGGAAATATATTTGGAAAAAAGCTCTTAAAATACAAAAACTTTAGATAATTTCATAAAAAATCGACAAGATTGCCAAATGATTTATTTTATTTTAATTTTTTATGCTGTTTTCTTATGAATTGTTATATTTTTATTTTAATAAAAACTTTTTTTTTTACAAAAATAATGAAAAAGTTAATTTTTTTTTATTGAAAGAACGTGTTTTTTTTATTGAAAAATTAATTTGTTATTGAAAAATAATTTGTTTCAGCTAAAATAAATGGCAATTGTGACAATTTTTTGTTGTTGTTTTGGTTTTTCTTTGATATTTTAAATTTTGAATCTCGCTCCTAGACGAGGACAAGAAATTCTCATTGAGTTTGTGATTTAAGATAACAAATATCTCTAGAAATTCTAATAACAAAGTCCCCTGAAGATTTCCTTAGGCAGGAATGAAATCCGGATAGGGACACGCCTACATCAGATTGCTTTTCACAATTTGTTAAATAAGTTTTGGGACTTTAGCACATTTAATTACTATAAATGCAATTAATGTTTATCCCGATGAAAATAAATTTAAATAGCAATGGAACCAATTAAATGAAAATCAGTACAAATGGTTTGCTTCTCCCTTCTCCAGTCCCCATTACCGACGCAATACGTGGTATTACTGTATTTATAAAATAAGTATATGGTACAAAAATGAAGATATAAGAATTTTAAACTGCTTTGGCTTATATATTTGCGACAAACTGGCAGATAGAAATGCAAATTGTGTGTTTTAATTGAGGTCTTGTACAATATTATTAAAACACAAACAATTTTTAAGAAAGGCTGTTATGTAAAAAATAACTTTACTTTGTTACCATATACTTTTTTCGTTACCTGCATTAAGTTTACTACTCAGTAATAATTAATATAAATATAATAGCATTAAAGACGCACACACATAATGTCATAAACAGCAAAATTATAAACATTTACCATATACAAAACAAACAATAACCATAAACATTCTTAACAGACACACACACACACTCATCTTCTAACTATCTCACAGTTTCACACTTAACCACCATGTCAGTTGATGTCTGGCACTCCTACCTGTTTCTTATCCTAACAAATATTTTACAAGTAGCAGTTGCAGTAGTATAGTGTTGTAGTAGTAGTGCAAGTGAAATTTTCGCAAATGGCAGCAAATTGCACAACAGTGTCTACTTTATGCATACTGTTAACAAACTGGTTTTATTCTCTGCATCGCATACAAACAAAAATTTATAAATATAAAAGTACCTACAGATTACCCAACTAAAGTTTAGTACACAATTTACTTGCAAGAAAGATATACGAAAGCGAATTTTTAAATTTAAATATATTTTGAATATTATGAAGTCCCTAAAAAATGGATTTGCCATTACAATCCACGGTTTTATTGCAAATAATTTCAAATGAAAGAAAACATTGACCCGTCACCAATTTCGGCCGCAAACGGCCAATTTGTAAAATAGATTGGATTTATATTAACAAATCTCAAAATTCGAAATTTTGAAAATTATTATATTATAATAATTTTATTTAGTTTGATCTGAGTGGTGTTAATTTCATAACTTTTTACAAAAAAATACCCAATAGGAAATTTATGGAATGACTTAGATTAGATTAGACTAGAGTGGCACTATGCACCGCGACCAGAAGTTGGTTTTTTGTGCTGCCAGCGAATACACCCTAAAGGTTCAGGCTCCCTTCGAAGTCAACTATCCTACCAGGTAAACAGTTCCAAACGTCCGATGCCGTCACTATTCGACCACCAAAATAACGCACCCTCCTGTCGGAGAGCCTCGGACATTTGCAGAGAACATGCTCAGAGGTCTCGGGTTCCAATTCACAAACCCTGCACGTATCCGTAGAGGATCGTCCCATCTTGTACAATTTATACTTAAGGCCACAGTGTTCCGTGAGGTAACCCGCCACGGTCCTTAGTTCGCCCTAGTCATAGACAAGAGTTTCCGCAACCTCTCCCCAGAGGGAGATATAAACAGCCTCGCCTGTCGCTGCCCAGGCGATCTGGCCCAATAGGCCCCAAAATCCGACTCCCTCCATGGCCAGGAACCCAGCCCAGTGTCAAGGAGTTTTTAAGTCCTAGACGATTTAGAGAGTCGATACATTCCTTAACCAGACCAGACGACACATATTGAGCCCTCAAGGCACCAAGTGCCGCCTGGCTGTCAGATAGAATGTAGATCGTGGCCCCACGTGTCCCCCTCCGCAGACACTCTTCCACACAGATACAGATAGCGAAGACCTCCGCCTGAAAAACGGAGGGATATTTGCCCATGGGCAGACTTCTTTCAGATATGGATTTCAATATATGCTAAAAGATTTTCTAACAAAAAAACGCAATTCTTTATCGTAGCTATCTTACTTTTTGGCATTGCTATTAATGATTAGTAATTAGATTATTTTTGTTAAGGGAGAGGTATTGATTAAATTACTACTATTTTCTGTTTCGCACGATTACTAATTGGTTATGATTACAAATAATATATAAATACGCCATAAAATGGAAGAAGTGCACGATGAGTTTGACGAATAGAACAATTATTTTTATTAAAAATTTCAACAATTTGCACGCGTTGCTCTGTTATAAGTCGATTCATAATGAAATTTCAAAGCAAACTAAACAAAAAGCAACTATCAGCTGATAAATGGGTGGTCAAATAAAGCAGTGATGCCAACTCAAAGTTGTGATACTTCAAAAAAAAAAAACACCCTTTATATACTTTATTTAATTGCATTTAATTATAAAACTAGCAATCGACATTCCAAATTACGCGTTAAAGGAACCTTTAAAATGAATAAAAAAAAACAATGTCATCCACTAAACATGATAAAGTGGAGACTAAACGAAGAGATCAGTTTTTGGTTTAGCGGGCCAATCTCTATTAAAATGCTAAAAATTGATGTCAAACGAAAGCTATATAAGAGGCTAATCTAATGATGTCTCAAAATGCTCAAAAAAATCTTTAAGTAATAAAATTTTAACATTTAATGCTTCCTGAAATAGACTTATTGCACTTTTGGTTTAGAGTAATGTATAACATTTTTTCTTAAAATCCATATAACCGTCAAATTTAAGTGGGATATTAATATTTGTTATACACGTGTATGTAGTATCCCAGCAAAAGCATGCCAAAGAATGATTCTAATTCAGCATTGTCCAATTCATCGAACACTGGCTTATCACAGTAACGAATCATTATTATAATGCTGCACAACAACATCTGAGGAATATTTTATGCCTAAATAAATTGCAAAAAAGTTCTGTAGACAGAAAATTTCTAAAGAATAATATTTGGAATGCTTCCTTCCTATGACAAGCCAAAGTTTTCATCGATGAAAATGCATAATTAGAAAAGAAATAATTTTTGCTGGGATGTTTAACACACAAACCTACATTCTGCATTGTTATTTTATTTTTACTTTATTTTGCATCAAATTGAACAAAAAAGTACACAGAAATTTTATACTACACTAAGCTCTCGACTAACGATATTTGTGGTAACGAAATATATAAAGTATCTCATCATAAATATTTACACTCAAAAATGACAGCTAAGTCAGAAAAAATGTTGCTGAGTCAGCAAAATTTTGAGTCCCTGTAAAGAAATTGCTACTTTTAGGAAGTTAGTAAATTCAGCAAAAGTTCTGCTAACATTTAGTTGATTAAAAATTCAATAATTCTCTTTAAAAATTAAATAAATTATTGCTGAATATTAGTAGTCTGAAAAAAACTTTAGAAAAGTTATACTTTAGTTAATTTACTTGCTAAAAGTCCTAAAAAATTTTTTTCCGATTCTTAAAAAAAAAAAGTTGGCAATACATTAAAAAATACAAAAATGTACACACAAAGACGACGTGAATTAATTTCATATCTTAAAAGATATATATAAATAAATATATATAACATAAGAAAAAATATATTTTAACAACTTACATTAATGGTTGTTTAAATTGTGACAATTGTGAATGAAGCCAAATGCCGTATACAATTCTTGTAACAGAAGAAAAATATACAAAGTTTGACATACACACAAACAACCCTTTTTCTGCAAATAGAGAAAGGAAACATGAAAACTTGCACACAATGTAAGTCCTTGTCTTTCGCTTAAGTCTGTTTACCTCAAGGTATATTTGTTTGCAATATAACCACATTCCAAAAATACCAATATAAACATTTAGTTTATAAATACACATTTTATTTTCATTAAATATAAATACTTTATTTTGTCTTTAATTTAATCAATACACGATTTCATTGACAAGACGGAATCAACAAAACATTTGAGTTTTTTTAAAGCCACAAGTTATGAGTACTAAATAAATTGTTGGCGGCTTTTTGTTTTATGAAAAACATATACAAAAATCTTCCACAATTGATTTTTTAGATGTACATTTTACATAAACCAGTTTTACTATTTAGTATAATTTTCATTGTATGTGCTACATCTTGACATGCAGCGCCAAATACGTCATTTTGCGTACAGCTATCAATCTGGTTGTTGTACACACTATTAATGTGCTCATCAGCACAATTTTGGTAGCAAAATAAATAAGTAAAAAATTAGTAGTATATAAGTAAAACATTAGTTCAAAAGTATAATTAAAATTTTAGCTGAAAACACAATTTCAGCAAAAAAATTTTCTGAAAAATAGTATACTTGATCAACAATACGTTTAACTAATTTTCCTATTGACTTTTTTTTGAGTGTATTTCAAATATTTGTTTCTATTTTATTAATTAATAATCATATAATTATATACTATTACCCTAACCGAACAGACTAGTGCCTTTGATGGGAATCGAACTCACGACCCCAGCACGATATTTTTAAATTTAATAAGGCCAAAACGGTTAGCCCAGGAATCGGTGTAACGATATACATATAAAACTTGGTACACTTGGCACTTGTGTATTAAATTATAAAAAATGGTTGGAAAAATACATGAAAATGTATATAAAAATGCAACAACAACAGAAAATATAAAACGATTTTCTTACGTAAAATTAAGTTTATTGTATGACATCGTTTGTGTTTGACACTGATAATGATGTTGATTGAAGGGGAGAGATGTGAAAGGAAAGCTTGCAGGATCTGGTGTGTGTATTTCTGATGCTGTTTTGGCATACGATTGGGTTAAGGTGGTTTATTTTAAGTCTGTTTATGTTGGCGTTTATGGTATTTGTGGCAGCTGAGAATGCACTTTTGTAGATACTAAAATTAATATGACATATACTAACCAAATGGTATATATATTTATTTGTTGGATTATATATTTATATTAAAAACACATATTTTTTTGTAAACATATTGTTAAAATATATATATATATGAATTGTGTTTATAAATGAGTTCAATTGGAATTATGGAGAACTTGATAACGGTAAAATTAACTTTTTAGTCCTACTTGATCACTCCAAAGCTTTTGATACAGTTAACCACCAAATTTTATGTTCAAAGGTAAGATCTCTGTTTAACTTCTCGTCTACATCAACACAACTAATCTCATCATGCCTCACTGGTCGAATTCAATCAGTATTCGTCAACAATAAAATGTCTAATCCATTATCACTATCTAGAGGTGTACCACAAGGATCAATTTTAGGGCCAATACTTTTTTCAATTTACGCTAATGATCTTTCTCAGCATTTATCTCACTGCAGTGTCCACATGTATGCAGATGACGTACAATTGTACCTTAGTAGTCCACCAAAATCAATCAATGAAAATATTGACAAACTCAATTACGACCTAAGCACATACATCGCTGGGCATCTCAAAATGGTCTGTGCTTAAATCCACGAAAATTAAAATGTCTGGTGATTAGTTTTCAACAGTAACCTAACTTGGTCAATCCATATCAATACACTGGTGGGACAAGTTTATATAAAACTCAGAAATCTGTGCTCCATCCAATACTTTACACCATTGAATGTAAGAATACTTCTTGCAAAAGTTTATTTGATTCCAAGCCTTACATACGGATACGAGTTGTTTTCTTATTGTGATTCCGCTGGTACGAAAAGACTTAAAGTCCTATATAATAACATTATAAGATGGACTCAAAAAGCGTGACCAAGTTTCAACATTTTCGAAGACACTCTATGGTGTTTCTTTTAAAAGCCTTCTTAAGATAAGGATTCTTTTGTTTTTTCATAAAGTAATTTTTACCGAAAAGCCGAAATACCTATTTGATAAAATAAGATTTGGTAGCTCTTCAAGGGGTAAAAGGATCATTATTCCGAAATTTCGAAGCCAGGTTTCTGGATGGCAATTTTTCTTATAACTAACAAAAAAACAGCAATGTCTTTTAGGAATGATCTTTTAAAATATTTTGCTTAATTTAATTTATTTTATTCTGTTTATTTAAATTTTTTATATTTTTGTAATCTCTAAATTTGTATTCTTATTATAAAATGTTCATTATATGTATTTAATATTAATCTTTAGTTTAATGTAATTCAATTAAATCTGGCAACTATTTGTACACATACAAAATCCTGTACTATAATTAAAATTATATATAAATCAAGAAATTTTAGAGAGAATTAAATTTGATTATTTTTTGATTTGGTTTTAAAATTGTGTTCATTTAAGTATTTTAATTTAGAAAATGGTTGACAATAAATGTAGAAAATTATTAAATTTAACTTTCATAACGTAACGAACCATTTTCATACACTTTTCGGCATAAAAAGTCCTCAATTGGAGGCGCTTTTGAGACATTTGATGGTTTTGCGTATTTCGGTACCAAAGGTATGTTTTTCATTAAGCCATTCTAACGTCTTTTTGGCATAATGACAGGTTGTTAAATTTGGCCAAAATAATACGTAATTTTTAGAGTGTTTCTCTCTTATAAATTTTTCCAGTTTTACTTAACATTTATTTACAGTCATAGCTTTTGAATCCTGGATTTAAAGTTGTGATATATATTAGATTTTAAAAAGGGTTTTCCTTACGGGCTATTTTGGTCAATAATCTCATTTATTTGTAAATAAAAATCAATTTATCATGTTTTGCTCAACGTTTCGTTTGCTTTATTCAAACTTCTTCAGGAGCGTAAAGTTATAAAATCTGGCGACAAATACAAAATAAGTTTATAAATAATAATTTTTTTTTTTAATAATTTTTTAATAAAATATCTTAAATACTATATCACAGTTTAACTTACGATTTTTGGTTACATAGACAGAAAATATAATATGTAAAATTTATTTGTAAATAAAAACTGGACATCACTACACAGAATTTTAAATAAATAATTAAATAAATATTAACAACACAGTACACAGAAAATCACAGGTTAAGCTGACTGTAATATCACAGAACTTTGACTATTTTCTAAATTATTGCAACTGAGTATTGGAGCTTTGTGTTATCCTTATCTTCTCTCGTATTAATGGCATAACTAATCCTCTCTTGTATTCGCAAGCTTTCTAATGTATAGCGATTGTTTACTCTTTTTGCTTTATCTAATATCTTTATTTTTTCAAAATTCATAATATGATTGCATTCCTTTGCATGTTGTGCTAATGCAGTTGTTTCTTTTTCTCTGTTTATATCGGCTTTGTGTTCTAATATTCTTGTCCCTAACATTCTCTTTGTTGTACCAACATAAACTTTGTTACATTGCTCCCTTATATATTTTGTGCGGGCCACTAGTACTTTTGGTGCAAACTCCGCTTTGGCCGTATGGAACCAATACTACCCGTTGTTGTAAGCAAAACAAAAGTATTTTTCATCATCCAAATTTATTAGAATATTTTTTTCATGAAGTTTTTTCTCAGTTGTCTGCGTTCTGTTGGTATGTCTGCCAATTGTATATTAATATTTGGGTACTGTCTTCCTTTAGTAGTGCTTGGTTCACGTTCATTTGGAGTGAGTTTTTGCAAACTGTTTCCTTGGGACCGCGAAATTTTCATACCAACTTACGATTTGATGCCCCAATTTGATTAACCGCAGTTTTTTTTTTTCAATTTAACAATCTCAGGTGCTGTCCATTTTTTATAATAAGTCTGTCGGATTACTTTTCCCGTAAAGTCTAGTAAAAATTACTCAGTAACAAAATTACAGAGACTCAGACAAATTTACAAAAAAGTAAAGTAAAACAGCTGATTTTAAATAATAAATGCTAAAAAAAAACAACTGGTCATTATGGAAAAGATAAAAGTTAATTGAAACTGTCGACCGCAAACAGATAAAATCTTTTTTAACTTCTTCCATAGTTAATTAATTCTTTAAAGTTTTTCACTTTAAATACATAATCACCCAGCCAGAAATTAACAAACATAGAAGTATTCTGAAAGCACTACGTATGGTAGTTGAAACGTTACAAAAGCAACATATTTTTAATGATTATAGTGTTCTCAGGGCACTCAAATGATAACCCAGATTTACGGTCTCATGTTGGTATTTTAGAGTATTCTTAAAACGTTGCAAAAACCAAACATAAAGTAGTTGTAAAGCGCTACGTCTTTTGTTTTTAAAACGCTTCCAAAACATTTGAAAACAAAAAAGTATAATGATTTTATGGTGCATTTAATGCAAAAACTAAAAAATTCTCAAGAATGTGAGTAATATATTTTCAGAATTTATGTTAAACATTATAAAATAGCTTTAATTTTACATACTAGCTGTCCAAGAACATGATATGAATTTTGGGGAAGATGAAGGCGAAATATAAAACAATGACATAGTTATGCCACGTTTTAAAGAAGAGTGAAGTGCTTTAAAAATGTTGAAATAAGTTGATTTGAAAAACGTCTGGTATCTTATAGTATAATAGTAGAAATGTGCGGACTAGACTAAAATACACTCACAAAAGTTTTACGGTAGAATCTACTGAAAAAGACTGTAATTTCAGTTTAAAATTCGACAAAGGTAATTACAGTTAAAACAACTAAAAATGTAGTTGTTTTTAACTGTTAAAAACATCTAACAAATGTGGTAAAAACAACTACCAATGTCGTAAAAACAACTGACAATTTTTAATACAAACATTTTGAAACAACTGTAAAAATTAGTAAAAACTACTGTTTTTGAAGGTTATTTTTTTGGTATTTAAAAAAAAATTTCAATTTTTTTTCTTCATTCAATTACAACAAAATGTAGTATTTCCAGCATCTTACTTAAAGTCTCAAGTCAACATTCCAAACGGTACTCCAGTTATAACGTTTTAATGCATTGGAGATACAATTAAATTATCTAATTATTATTTGCAAACTCTAAACATATTAATATAAACTAAACGAGAATTTTTCAAAACATAGTTTTTCAAAATATATTTTTTTATTTTAAAATAACTAACAAAATTGAACTGTTTACCTCAAAATTACTGTTTGGTACTTGTTTACAAAAATTTTAAAACAACTGCTTTAAACAACTGTTAAAAATTTTAGTAGTTTTCGTTTTGAAAACAACTGTCAAAATAGTTGTTTTGCATTATTTCATACAAAAACAACTGTCATGTAGTAACTGTAAAACTTTTTTGAGTGTATCCACATTTAAGAGTTTTATTGACTACACTATTTTATCAAAATTCCACAGATATCATTTTTATTTCAATAAACATCAATAAAGTTTGTTTAAAAAGTGCTATTAAAGTAATTTAAATATGTTTTTTTTCAAACGTTCTCAGAACGTTGTGGATTTGGTATATTGTATGCTTTGATAGTACTTAGTTTTTTGAACCATCATGAATTTCTGGCTGGGCAGTTATAATTTAATTAAATTTTTTTTGTTTGTTCACTAAATATACAAGAATATTTTTTCAAGCATATGTTTTTTCTTCTTACAAATTTTTAATGTCAAAAAAGAATCCAGTAAAAACTTGTAAGTTCTTTGGCATCAGATTTTTTACTGAGTATTTGTGTAAACGAACACCTTCCAGCAAAAACTTGTATACAAATTTGTAAAAATGTTTGTGTTATCGAACAAACTTAATATAAGATTTTATTGACATGCATTTTGAAAAATTAAAACATACGTACTTAGCAGTAATTTATATTTGAATTTTGTCCACTTACTTAGTTGGCATAGTTTAGTGAAACTCCCGCATAAAGTTTTTTGTAAAACCCCCAAAGGATGATGGGTGTATTTTATATCAGTTCTGCAGAGTAAATGGTTTTGCTGTGTTTTTGATATAGAGCAAAAGCTGAAAAACAATTTTTGACGAAATATCTGATAGTAACAGCAAGTCGTTGTTAAGACAATTTTTAGAACGAAATGTAAATTAATGTATTGTAGTTTTAAGAATTCGCTTAATCCTTTAAAGGCAAGGATGTGTGTCCAAAGAAAGATAAAGTATTTCAAAAGCTGATATACTGCGAGTTTTGGTGCAACCAAAATTAAAACTATATCTGAGCCTAATTAAAACTGATTAGGGGAATTTTTGCTCCTTTGAAAACCCAATGTGTGCTATGTTTCTGTATGTTTCCATACTCTAGGAAACATGCATTTTAGTCTCCGTTTTCGAGTTTTTAAATATTTTTCTTAAATCCACAATTTTCCAAACCATATAATTTTTCAAAAGTTTTCTGCTTTCTAAGAAAAATCTGCATTATTACAACACGTAGTGGTGTAGAGGTAAAAATATATAGACTAAGGAAAGTACTCCAGGAGAAATATCTGATTTTAATTTGTATATGCAAAAAATTGATCAAAATTTATTGCAGTACAATTTATTTTTTAAAGATGAAAAAGTGGCATCGAATTTTCCATTTGTTATTTGTTGGGTTTTTAAACGCTTTTACAAAGTAGTTATTAAACACTGAGTATCACATGAAGATATTTTAAATATCTAGAGATATTAAAAAGTTTTTAAATAAAAGATATTTAAACAATTTAAAACCCTTATTTTGAACCTTATATAAAATATTCTACCACAATTTCGAATTTAAACAAAATCTGAATGAGTGCCCAAAAATAGCTTCCTTGCAAGTATTAGTTATTTGGGGAATATGTATAAAATTATATAATATACTGAATCAGGGCCGTAGCCAAAATGATTTGACAAATTTCTAAATATATACCTATAGAAAACATCCCTGTAATATAGTAAAATTCAAATAACTGGTTGCAGAACAGCTTATACTGTATTATAACAGGTTCTAATTTCTGTTCTGCAACTGGTTCTTTTTATATGAAGTTTGTCCTATTTGCAATAGGTTCTTTACCTCCAAACGAGAACAGGCTGCTTTAGAGCCGGTTCTTGAACCAGTTATAGAACTGGTTCTGGGACTGTGACGCCTTACATTTAGACTCCCAGGAACCTGTTCTAGAACCGGTTCCATGTAACCGGTGGTAAAAGAAGTTGTTCCAGAACAGGTTCAAAGGTAATCCGTTCTAAAAAAATTTGTTGGGATATTTTGGAAAAGGGTTATTATTTTTTTTTTAAATTAATATAGAAAAATATTAACTTAATTTAGAGATTTTTTATTGAATAAAAAATTGTCAAAATTGTTATTCCCTAAACTTATTGGCTAAAGTGCAATTTAGCGGGCTCACGGATATTAAAAGAACAAACTACATGACCACGTCTGGAATTAAAAAAACCGAAATTAAAAATTAGTGGCGTCGGGGGCCCATAGGAACCCTGGGTCCAAAAAACAGAAACGCGTATTAACAGACCAGTGTTGGCACTCAAGTGAAAGGAAATTTATTAATGGTTTCAAAAATTATACAGTTTTCCAGTACTAGTTAGCGTGAACCGAACTAAAGCTCAATTTGTGCACATAAAATTTATTAAAATGGTTCTAGCTCAGACCGCGTTTAGTAGATCTGGAAAACTGCACCATTTTTAAAATCCCGAGGAAATTTCCTTTCATTCGAGTGACCATACTTGTATGTAAATACGCGATTCATTTCTTTTTTTATTCCACTGGAGGTCAAAACAAAGACTATCTTAAGACATTTTTCAATTTTATTACAAAAAGCGAAAATCTTTTTATGTGGGAAATAAATCAAATTGTTTTTGGAATTCAGCAAAAAAAGGTGTTGAAATTTATTTATTTATATAAGTCTATGAAAACAATATCGTTACAGACTAGCTTATTAAAAGTAAAATATTTAAAATAATTTATTTAACAACATTTTAAATTGAATGAGAAACACTTAGTATGTCTAATTGATTACAATACACATTAAATAACCTCATAGAGCTATTAAGTGGATCATTTAAAGCATATTCAGTTGTATGCATATCAATATGAAAGATATTATTTATATTTCTAAATGTTGAAATTAACTCTAATAGTTCAGGATAAAGCCACTCACAAAAAATATCCTACTCCAAATGTTTCTACTATCCAACTACATATCTCAAAAGATACAAAAACTATAACATTTTCTTGGTTTTGTACCACACCGAAATCTTAAAATTAAAAAAAAAATGTATCTATAAAAAAACTACTGTACATTCCCAATTTTTATTTTTTTTTTAATTATATAAAATAACTTATTCCGTAGTAGCTTTCTAATTAAAAGTTAGATTTAAAGGGAGTTTTCATTTTTAAAAATACTAGTTTCTGAAAATTTTATTCCACAGAAATTCATAAAAATGTTTCTACATAAAAAGTACTTATCAGTTTCAGCTTCGACAATTTTTTTAAAATATTTTTGAAAGAGAATAATCCAAAGTATTTTTTTTAACAAGCAGAAAAAAGAAAGTTTAAGCAACAATCATAATATGCTCGTAGCAAACATAATCATAATATGATCATAATATGATCATATTATGATCAAACATAATCATAATATGATCAGCCAGAATCATGTATATGATAATTAGGATCATCATACTATAATTTTGTTTCCACAATCATATTGTTTCTCTGCGTGAACGCTTTCAAAATTAAACGAATAGAAATTAGAGTAATCAAAAATGAGCGACCTAAAAATTTATCTAGATGTTAATTTTATCAAAAATATTTTAGATTTTTTCCAAAAGAGTTTCTAGCTGATCAGCCGTTAAAAGTTATTAAGATTTGAAAACAGAGAGAAAAATCGAATTTGAGAAACTTAACTCTTAAACGGATTGCGAAATATCAGACGATTGCATACCATTTTCTTCTGATTGAATTTATTTTGCAATATGTGCTTTGAAAATAAATTAATTTTAAGTATTATGTACGAAGTCGATTTTGACGTAACACTATTCCTAATCAGAAAATTTGCGACAAAATTTTATTAATTTGTTGATGCTTATTTTTGTATATTTTGTTATAAATGCATATTTGTGCATGGTTTGTTTTTAAGTGCATATCTTTAGCATTTTCTACGATTTGTATTGCATGTTTTTGCATATTTTGTTATAAATACATATTTGTGCTTAATTTTAGCATTTTTTATGATTTTTATAAGAATTAAGAATTAAGATTTGGCATAAAATAACTAAAAGAAAGAATTTAAAAACCTTCACAGGGCAATAAATTATTGAAAATACTAGCCCCCCTAACACCATAATAAATTCCTGACTACAGCCCTGTACTGAATGATAGTGATGATGATAGAGGGTATGTTGTTTTTAGAATATGTTTGTGGTGTTTGAGTGTTGATGATGTTTTGCATATTACAGTTATTTTAACAACAAGATCGAAGATTGTTGAAAAGGTGTTGTAGTGCAAATAATGAAATGCAAATAATATGCGTTTTCAGCAAAATCATGCTGTGCAGCTAAAAACTACTTAACAACACCAACATCAACAAAAGAAATAACATTTACATACACACACATCCATAAGATTGCAAAGGTATATAGAGGTATGCATATAATATTGAAATAATATATACAATAAGGTGTGTTTACAACGATAAAAGAAAAAAAAACAAACACAGAGGCAACACACAGCGAAATATATTAAAAAGAAACCATTACATCCAGCTGGGTTGTGTATGTATATATAAATGTATGCTTATATTACATACCGATCATTTACTGCAAGAGTGACATAACTCAAAATCCACGATTTTGCATAAAACGAGTTAAAAGTTTTCAATATATATCTGTCTCGCTCGACCCTTTCTGTATTTATTTTGTCACGTTTTTTATAAATAGTAGTTTTTAAAGTTTTTTTTTCTCTTAGTAAGAGTTGTGTGCGAATTCCCTAATTATCGAGAGACCCATGAGCAGCACAGTTTCTCTATGAAGTATATAATCTTTGCACATACTTTAAAGAAAAAAATAAAATATATTATCCTCTATCTCGCAAAGTATACATGATATACAATATAAAGCATGATATAAGTAATAAATCTGCATCATTAAATCAAAAATCGTATTTTTTGACTTATGCCAGTCTTAAAGTAAATGAGCGATATGTCCTTAGTGACATTAGCAGAATCACCTTTAACAAAAACTGAACACCGACAACAGCAATATCAACAATAACAGCAACAACAAAATCACAAAAATTTTATCATGCAGAATGACATTTTAGAGACTCATTTTAACAAAGAACATAAGCTTAAAAATGAATAGATTGACTATCGTTGATATATGCAACCAAAACCAAGAAACTTTTATCATACGGAGATGTTTAAAAGCTCAGTTACACCACTACATAAGCAGCATCAAAATCAGTTGCAATACAGAAATTATAAAAGGAATAAGAAAAAAAAAACTTTTTCAATGACTCTAAAGCGAATGTTGCATCAAATTATATTTGCATATCAAGCAGACAACAGTCACAAACAGTGGCAAAATCATTGGCAATTGCATTAGTCATCGTATACTGAACTATATATTTTAGCTTTTAAGTCACATGGTAAGAAAATCACACACATATGTTCTTTCATATACTCACGTGTTACACAATCTCATATGAAAGTTTGGTTGTATGTTATATGGAAATTTCCACAAAATATATAGTATTTTAGAGAAAAAAAAAATTAACACTTGTGAATACTTTTTTTGATTTATAACACCAATACACTCAAAGACAGATATTGGTTTTGATAAATCTATCGGAAATAGCCTACCCATAAAACTTCTTTAGAATTGATTACCTTTGAGTTAATTCTAGAACACTTTCCTTTACCACCAGTTGTAAACCGGTTCTTGAACAGCTTGCTGGCAGTCAAAATTTAATGTTTCCCTGTCAAACAACCATTTTTATATCTACAAGATCAGAATATTCTGGATCTAGATGTGGATATTCCAGAAGAATATTCTTCTCGAAAAAATTTTTTAAGATTACATTGTGAAAAAATTGCTATAATCTAAAAGTTTATATTAAAGAGGTAACACATTTTTTTTTTGGTACCAGCCAAGGAATGGAATCTGAGATTACCTTGTTAGCGGCTTAATTTCACTTTTAATGGTTAAAATTGGGTGTAAAAATTTGTAGTTTGCATTTTTTAATGAGTCTGTCTGTGTAAGAAACAATATGGCCAAACAATATATTTAGTATCAAATGAAAAGCATTTGCATGACATTTCCATTGTAGTACAAAATATAAAAAAAGTGGTAAAACAAAAAAAGTTTCAAACAACTTTGAGACCTATTTTTACCCCCTAAATATGCGATTGGGGCAGTATATTTCTTAACAATTTCCTATTTATTTTATGTTTCCGCTATCTTATATTCGAGTTTAATCGAAATATGCAGGAGCTATACAACAGAGTTTCCTTGTGAGGTAATCTTTTAAACTAAGTCCGCGGAATATGTGAATTTTTCTACAGAAAAATTGGTTCTCTGTGTTTTATTATAAAAAATGTAGCGACACTGCGCTGAGGAATAATATTTCAAAAAGTAACAATTATCACTTTGACTTATAAGTCTTACAAATCCACAAATAAAAAACGGAATTTTTATTTTCATGCAAAATAAAGTTTATAAAGAAAAATACAGAGAACGGATTTGTAAAGAAAAAAAACCAGAATATTTGTGGATTTGTAATCCAGTTATTGAGCAAAAAAGGTGCGATTTTTAAGGCACCGGATGCACTTTCTTCGGGTAGGATTGTTCCGCATTTTTTTTTCTCATATTCAGTATCTACAACTTTGCTTCAAACACAAAAGAGATATTCCGTACGGTATACCAAAATATACCCGTGTTAAAATATAGAAAAAGTGCTAAAAGTCCGCCTTGAGCCTAAAAATTCGTATGGCCAATAAATTATTACTGTAGCCAACTTGACAAAACGAATGATGCAGAAGTTCTTACTTTTGGGGCTACTTTCACGTGCAATTCTCAGAATTGAGTCCCAAAATCATATGTTGTACTGTGTTATTTTCAAAACTCGAATATATCAGTGACTCTTAAATAATGACATAATTTAACTGGATTCAGTCACAAATTCTATTGAAATTTATTTTTATATTTCTCATTTAACTTAAAATTTTCTTTCAGTGGCTCGTATAAGTAGTACATTTTTTTTTTTTTTTTTGCATATACTGTAGTAGTATTGAGTAATACATACTAGTGATGTAGCAATACTGACATACATGTATTTTAAATTTTGAAAATGACTTTGATACTCCTTCATGATATTTGTTAGTTAAAGATATTGAGGAAAAAGCTTAAACGTAAAGCAGCTTTTTTACTTCAATGACTTTTTCAACCCTTAATAACACATACACTAACATATTTAATATCAACTACAGCAAATGTCGTTGGTAGTATAAGTTGTTGCTGCTGTTGCTTCCTTTTTACTAACGAACTCTTGCACACATCACATTTACATTTTAAGACACATTGAAAATGGTATTGATAAATGTACTTCATTTTCAAATTGACAGCAGAAATGGATTGTGGTTAGTTTTTTTTCAATGCAAGTGACATAGTCACATATATACCTAAGACTTATCATAACACATACACCCACATGTTTTAATGGTATTAGTTAGCATGTTACATTATGTTGTGCATGGGAATTTACATATGTAGTATAGATGCATGCATATATTTTGGGTATATTATACTTTAACATTACATTACTTGTGTATGTTACAAGTATAATGGGTTTGGTTGGCATTTATTCCATTTGAAAAGATTCCATCAAGTGGATAAATTAGTAGCAAATAAGGTGCAAAAGAAAATCATTTAGCTTTGAAGTACTAAAACTTGTATGGTGCATTTTCCAACTTTTCCGCTGTCAACTGCACTCTAAACACATAAGCACTCACACACCTATAGAGATCACATGTGGCTGAAGATGTATGCTTCAAGTTAGAAAAAGAAATTGTTGAATATTTATTAAGGAACAAATAATAAATTGGCATGAAAATTGCATTTGCTTTTGCTCTAGGTTAAAGGAAATAAACTAATGGATTCTTTAGAGTATATATTTTCAAATAAAAAGTTTCCTTATTTGAGATCATTTAGTAACGGGTTTATTGTTTATTTTTAAGTGAAAGGAAAGTTTTAAAATAAATATCCTTAAAATCAAGAATTTGTATATTTGCATAATAGTTTTTGTTTTATTCCCCTTAAAACAGGATAAATGGATAAAAACAAATAAAAGTTTTAAACAAATAATTTTGAAATTTGCATCCTTAAAATGTATAAAAAGCTTTAACCAAATATTTTATTCGAATTAAATTTTATAAATTCTCACTTTTTTTTGTCATCAATGTCACCAAACAACAAGCATAAAATTTGCAGCTTAAAAAAATTACTTCAATGTTTACTTTGTGACATTTATAGCCACCTAGGGTTTGTATTCACTTTAAGAAAAAAAAAAAAAAACTGCAGCGTCTTCTAATACCAAACCTGGCACATACAAGAAAAACCAAACAAACGAACCCAAACTGCCAACATATACTTACATATACCATGTAACGGAACGTTAAAAATACGAGTACAGCTTGACTGTATGTGTGTGTAAAAAAAAGTCATTGTAAAAATATGCGTTTCACTGTATATAAAATGTTAAGGTGGTAGTTGTAAGATATAAACTTTTATGCGACATTTAAGCTTAAATTAATGTGCTATACCTTCTTACATTTATAAAGGGTGTTTTTTATGCAGGTATACACTTTTTTAACTGGCTGCCAATCCGTCAGCTGTCTAGTGCTTTTTTTTTTGGTTTGGTTTGGCATTTCAACATGAATAGATTGATGCCTGAACAACGCTTCCAAATTGTGCAAACTTATTTTGAATATCATTGTTCTGTTCAAAATACATATCGCGCACTACATCCATTTTACGGTCAACATAATCGTCCATCAGAGCAATTAATTCGAATAACTATGGAACATTTTCGCACCATTTTTCGTTCATCAAATCTCGATGCATATAAAAACAAAAAACTAACAAAACTGTAAAAAAGATATTACTTGAGCCAGAGTAAAAGCTAAATTTTTTTTTATATAAATAGAACATTTTTGGTCTTCAAAGTTAACCACGTGCTTGATTACTAAGAAGACAAGAATGGAGCAAAATTAATGATTTATAGGTTTTTTGTTAAATCTCCGCCTATTATGGAGGCTCTTACTTTTCTTAAACTTCGTGTTCTGATGAGATATTCAGCCAGATCGAAATACTAGTATCAACCTTGCTAATATGTTTAATTTGCTTTATTTTTGTAAATATACGGAGGCTGGAAGCTCGTTATAAATAATCGGTCTATATTTAAGGCCAGATTTTGCAAAATCCCCTCCCAGGGTAAAACGAAAATTCAAAAAAATTAATTTTCAAAATTAAATATCTCATTACGATTTCATTGATATCAATGGTAATGAAATTATTTAAATCACTGATTTTCTGAATGCAAATTAAAACTCTTTATTTCACTATTTCATCCGACGTTACATGGGGATTATATCCCAGCAAAAAATTTCCAAAAAGGTAAGCGGGTTTGTAATCAAGCATTTTGGCAGAACGCATTCCTTACTAGATTACCTACTCGATTCTTTTAACAGGGCGTTAGACTAAAATAATTGATTCTTTAGAATTAATTATTTTTTTTTACCGAAGAACCATTTACTTTATATTTTTAAGAACTACATACATTTTTTAATAAAGAAATAGTTCCATTGTAAAACTACGAAGTACTTACACAAAAAAATAAATAAATAGTTCCCTAGAAAAAATAAGAAGTACTTACATTTAAAAAAAAGAAGTCGTTCCATAAGTAAATTCAACTTTACTCACACGTGATTCTCCTAGGTCACTCAAATATAACGATCTAAACTCATACGGAAATAAAATCCTAAAAAGTGAAACATCGAATTGTTATGATAACATGGGTTTGTCATAATTTTGGAACTATAAACCACGAAAATATAAATTTTTCAAAAAAAAAGGAACAATTCAAAATTGAAAAATAAAAATATGACTCACGCTTAATCACCCTCGAAAATTTGTTTTACACTCACTCACTCACGATAACGTCAGTAATTTCAACTTCTACCCACAATTTTCTGCTCACGTGCGCTTCCATAATTTATACCTAACCACAGTTTAAAAAAATTTTGGCAACATGCAATTTCTGTTTTTAGTATTATTTTCCTGCAAATAAAAATTTGTTTAAAAAAAATAAATAAGATAAATTCTTTAAAATTGTATAACTTCTTTTTTCGAAATTAGGAACTACTTCCAATAACGTCCTTTTATTAAGAAAAAGTATATGATTACTTCTTGAGTACAAAAAGTTATACATATAAGTTAATAACATTGTAATTTTCTTTTAAGTAAATAATTACTTTGTTATTGAGTTCATGCTTTCTGGTTTAAATTAAAAGAATTGATTTTTTGACTCTATCGTTGGAATGACTTTGGTATTGCATTTACTTAATTTGGCAATTAGATATGTAAGCAAGTGTGGGCATCACCTTCTTTTTGGAATGTGAAATTTTTTTTTTCTGGGATCCTACTTCTTCTGGGATATATTTTTAATATAAATAATCTTTTATATTTAATCTATATTTAAATCGACAATAAAAGTACGATATCAAACACAAATTAAACTTAAATTGCAAAAATGCAAAAAATAAATACAACAATATCACGGTATACAATATACACACAGTATACACAGTATATATTATATATATACTCATGCTTATTTGAAACAATTTATAAGCCCAAAATTTCTGAAATGATATAGATATTAATTTTCAGTCTGGTTTGTAACCAAAGTAGAACTAAATGGAATGGATAGAGTGAAATTGTAACACTAAATACAAAATAGAGAAAATAGACAAAAACGTTGTCTTAATTATTTGTTTGCCCATTTACGTATGTACGTTAAAATACAAATTTAAATACTCAGATAATAGAATGGAACATGGGCGCAAAATGGAACGATATGGAATGGAACATGGCGTCGGAACACTTAACACATTTGTATTATCTTACGTGTTGTTCAGTACAAGTTTTACAAACATTTTGTCCGTTTCTCTATAGGTCGCTGAATTTTCGCTATACAAGCATTTTACAAAATTAATTTTTTTTTGAAATGGCTGCTATCTTCGAAACTAAGCGGGATAGAGCAAAACGGACAATATGTTTGCTCCATAGAAGTATTACAACACCGTGATCCGAAGAAATTATTTTTTATGAAGTAACCGCAGGGCATCTTAATTATTAGTTTAATAAAAGTATGGAACATTGGTCCAAAATGGAACGATATGGAATATTTTGCAAAATTTTTAGCTTAGCTTTCAAGATTCTTGCCAGTTTATAAAATAGAGTTTTTCTAAATGGCCGTCATCTCCGAAATTAAACGCGAAACGGACAAAATTGCTGCTTCACTAGGGTATTAATACACACTAATAATACAAGAAGAGTAGGTCCGGAAAAAAACCCGATGATTCCATTTTTCACAAAGCGCCACATGGTGTTTTTGAGATACTCGGATAAAACAGAGATCGTTTAAAGTTCAATATAATTTCGTTACCTATAACTAATGTTCCAATTCCACTCGTTCCACATTCCATATCGTTCTTCAAGTTTAACTTCTAATTATTTTAAAATAATTTTGTTTAATGTAATTTAAAAAAGGGCTTGATCACAGCACACTCTGCGCATACAGGCTAACATAAAAGTTATATCATTTGCGTATGTACTTACACGAAAAAATTAAAACATATAGTTATTGTGATATGCCCTTAAGTAACCAGTTATGCGATAGATCTTTTGAGGAAAACTCGTTTAAACAAATATAAAAAAGCAAAGGCTTTTCAAATTATTGATGCAACTAAATATTTTGGTACAAAAATTTAATTGAAATTTAAACTTATTTCTTTAATTAAAAGCACGGTAGTAAAAAGCAGAAAACTCAATAGAAATAAATAATCGATTAATATTTTGGCGCAATTGTAAAACTTAAACAACGAAAAAGTTCAAAGAGGTTGAAGAAGCAAAAAATGCTGATTTTTTTTTTTTTTTGAGTATTCGGAGCTTGTTTTTTCTGTAATTTTACCAAATTGTTTCGTAATTTTTCACATAATACTGCGAATTATTAATTAGGAATTCAAACTACTTAAAGGAATATCTTTTGTATGTGTCCACTTCAAGGTTTAACAAACAAAAAAATCTAATGAATAGAGGAAAAATAACCTTAAATGATGATCTGTGTAAATGTACATTTTCATGCTTGTTAAACTTTAAAGGACTTGTAAAATCTAGTATAAAATGAATCTTTTAAAGATAATACAAAATAGAAGAATAAGAAGAAAATTGTAAAATTGAAAAACTATTACTTACAATAAGAGATAAAAGCAAAGCAATTTTCTATATTTTATTTAACACAAAATTTTTGTTGAGAAGTTTAATGTTTGGATTTTAGTATCTTATATTTTTTTAATTTTTATATGCTCGTAAATACTAAAAGTAAATACCTAGTATTGTTTATTTTTTTTTGTTTTGTTTTTTTAGTTGCATCTTAAGAAGAATTTATAAATAAATGCATTTCCTTTTATTCTGAATTTTTTTTTTAATATTTATTTTAACACTTGCAGTTTGTTTATAGTCAGCAGCATCACTTGCGTTTTGTAAAATGTCCTTGACTATAAAAAAAAAGTAATTTTTTTTCATTTTAGCATTCTAACAGCCATGGTCTTAGTCATGGTATAGAGCAATTCCATATGAAAGCGATCACCTTTTGGACGACCCCTCTCCGATTTTAAAATAAATAGTCTCAATCGATTGCCCAGCAAAAAATAATGTACCTACATATTTTTTTTTTTTTTTATAGTGACTGGTTTAGTGGTGGTGTGACAAAATTGAAGAATTCTTCATAAGGGACCTCATTGAAAAAACTACTAAAGCGATCGCAACGAGTGATAGCTCGTTGGAAAGGTATTGAATCAGGCTTTAATTGAAAAATAAAATTTTCCTAATTTTTCTCAGAAATTTACCTTTTTTCCCATGAAAATTAAATTTTCCCATGACAGTGGTGCACACCACCACTAAACCAGTCACTATAGAGCAATTCCATATGACATGTGACAAAATTGAAGAATTCTTCATAAGGGACCTCATTGAAAGCTGGAAAGGTATTGAATCAGGCTTTAATTGCAAAATAAAATTTTCCTAATTTTTCTTGTTAAATAATTAAAAATAATTCAATTATAAAAAATATAAAAACAATGAGAACAAGGTGGTCTCTTAAATGCTCTTCTCCTGTCCAAACAAGGAGTCGGGCCCATTTTTTTATTGCTGATTCTTAAAGCAAAAATTATGAGGAATCCAAAAAAAATAAAATTAGCCGGAAAATTTAGGAGCTTCTGTGGAAAATCGGAAAATTTAATTTTCATGGGAAAATTTAATTTTCATGGGAAAAAAGGTAACTTTCTGAGAAAAATTAGGAACATTTTATTTTTCGATTAAAGCCTGATTCAATACCTTTCCAACGAGCTCTCACTCGTTGCGATCGCTTTAGTAGTTTTTTTTTTAAACAACTTTCAATGAGGTCCCTTATGAAGAATTCTTCAATTTTGTCACATGACAGTGGTGCACACCACCACTAAACCAGTCACTATAAAAAAAAAAAAATATGTAGGTACATTATTTTTTGCTGGGCAATCGATTGAGACTATTTATTTTAAAATCGGAGAGGGGTCGTCCAAAAATTTGCCAATTTTGATCGTTTTCATATGGAATTGCTCTATATAGTTAAAGCAGTTTATTGTTATGGAGTTTTATAGTTTTCTTTATTTTTATAAACGTTTTTGTTTTGTTTTGTTTTTTGGTTTTTATGGTTTAACAAAAGTTTAGTTTAATGTTTCTAGGATACAAACATAATTTAGGTCACTTGAATGCAAAAATTAAAATGTTTTTTAAAAAGGAGTTTTTCTTTTATTTACTTAAAAACGTGAGTGCATAAATCCTTTAAATAAATTAAAATTTTAAATTAAAGCAAACAAAAAAGGTAAATAAATATTTCAGCTTTAATTAAAGTTTGCTGTGGCTTTTTTAAAAATTTACTCTGATTAAAATTTACGCAGTTTTAAATGCAAAACGAGCAAACTTTAAAGACATTTTTCGTAAAATATTTACAATAGGTCAAAAAATTAAGTACACCATTGAAATCAACATGTCCGAAATATATAGAATTGATGGTCATATCTTTCTTAATTTTTAAAAGAGAAAATGTTCTCCTCCAATGTTTTTTTTTTTTTTTATAATGTTTACATCAAAGTTGGCATAATTTTCAGAAAAATTTCAATACAATTGTATTAAAATATAAGTATCTTTAATAAAAAATATTTTTATTAAAAAAATATTTAACCCTTAGTAGCATGGGGACAAAAGTGAGAAAATTAGTTAAAATTGAGGAGGTTTCAAAAATGGCCCCAATTATTTTATATTTACTCCAAAGAAATTATACTAAAAAGGGTAGCAAATAAAAGGCATTTTAAAGATCTATCCATAATGTTGGTAATCACCATGAACTGAGAGAATTGATTGTCATGATATCAATGAAATTCTGCGTTAGATCTATGAAGTGTCACTGGAATTCGTACATTAAAACTTTTCTTTAAATTAATACATAAAATTTTATTTTATTTAATGAAATTAGTCTACTAGTGAAGCAGTTTCATTAAAAATTGTTTCCGAATGATTATGAAGTCTAAAAAATTTTTCGTTAACTTTGTGAATAGAACTCCATTAGTTTAGTGAATATTTTCATTAAAACTCGTCCATGAAAATTCTCCGTGTGTATTAAATTTGGCTCAACACAGCATCATTTAGGTTACAAACATTTTTATTTTTGTTTGGGTTTCGTTTATTTTATACGACATGGTCCTTTTGCGACAGTCTTGTGGTATGTCCATCTTTGGTTAGTCTTGTGGCATGCCACTATGTGGTTTAAAGCAGGACAAATGACCCCCTCCTATGACAAGCTTATGTTAAAGTTGCCAGTTGTTTACATAGGGTAGGGTTTAGCAGAGGACCGATCTCTGGCACGAAGGAGCCGATCCTGGGGCACACGCAGAACCGGTCCCATTTCCCATAGGGTAGTATATGAATTTCCGATAGTGTGGTAATACCGACAAGTGCAAATTATATATATATTTTTTTTTTCAATATTAATGGATCTTTAGACTACCTTCCAACTGTGTCTTGTTGTTTCAAAATAAATTACAGCTTTTAGCTAACTATGACTTTGATGACATGTATGTTTGTATTGTATTTTGATAGCTGTTGGATGGCTGTGTTTTAATTAAAAAAAATATTGTTGTTAATATTTAAATTTTGGTATATACACATTCCCTTTTCACATATACTTAAAATCACATATATCACATATCCGATATATATTGCATATTATTAAAATATGAACATTTTTGTCAATATGTTCAATTGGGATTAAAGTATTAAAAACAATTTTATCAATGATAAAGCTTATTTATATTGTGTTAGTAGAATGTTTTGTAAATGCGAATTTTTTAATTAATTTAAGAGACATGCCGCTGAAATACATCAAAAACCCACAAAGCCTGCCATATAAAAAAGTGATTTGCTATAAGCAATAAGTTATGACAAAATAAGAAATATTACGTGGCACATATATAATATCCAACTTAAAAATTTATATCCTTTAAAGAGATATCTTCTTCAGTTTCATTAGCTAGAGCTTCTGCATAAATCGTTTCAGCGCAATTCACATAAAATTCAATTTTAAGAATTCCGTAAACTGCAACACATTCAAGAGGGATGTTCACTTAAATTGTTTATTTTCATTGTTTAAAATTTCCCAGTCAGAAACTGCGAGTGGTACAAAAAATCAACCATTGGCTAACTGAGGAATTGCAATTTAATTACTGACAGAACACATGTTTTATGAGCTTTACCAGCGTTACAAAAGAGCGCTTTGACAGTATTTGTTTTACAATAATTTCAGTGGTCTACAACAAAAAAAAAAAAAAATTCCAAAGAATTGGCTAAGACCACTATACCAACTTTAGAAAACAATTTTTTCCCAGTGCCAGCCAGTCATAAATTACCAACGGCTCAAAAGTCTAACCACATTTGTTTTATAAAAAATGATGATGCTTTGTTTAAAAAGAGTTTGTAGTTGGAAGGTTTCTAGTTCGATCTCGGTTTCAGCCATAATTATTTTTGTGATGGGATTGTGCTATTTATAATTTTTTTTATATATAAAATTAATTTTTTGGTTTCTGGAAAAGCTCTTTTAAGACCAACTTTTTTTTTTGTTTTCCCAAAATTGGCAGGTTGTTTTCAGCCAGTGCTGAAAAATTTGAGCAGCCAACTATTTCCCAGCAGTTGTCATTTACTTACGTTTTAAGCTATTAAATATTATATGTATCGTTAGCTCTGTGGTTAGAGCTATCGGCTGCCAATCTGGCGGCCAGGATTCGAAACCTGGTAGAACCGAAAAAATAAAAAATTAACTTTTTTTAATTTTATATTAAAAGATCTATTTTTAGAACACCTATTTCATGGCTTTACCAACATTTTAACAACGTTGGAAATTTTGTTTTCCCAGTGCTTGTCTGACCCTTTTTGGACAGACGGATACATATGTCTATTGTGACAATTTATTTTTATTTATTTATTACACCAGCTACAGTAGAAAATACATCAGCTTGAAAGCCAAAAATCGAAAAATACAGAATAATATAATAATAATAATGATTTTGGCCTTACAAATAATCTATAGGGTTTTTTTTTTTTGAATTTATTATTTGACCAGTTCAGGAATGTGTTGACAGATCTATTTCGGGAATTTTTCTTGTTTGTTAGGGCAATATCCTAATAAAGAAATATAGAGTACGGCCTCGAACTTGAATAATTTTCATTTTCATTGAACAATTAAAGGTCGAAAAAAACATAATTTTTATTTTTAATAAAAATTATATCAAACTTGTATAAAAGACAAAGTATGGTCGGTCTTGTTTACTACTTCCCCTGTACATTTTGTTTTTAAAAACAAATGTACAAATAAAAAGGCCAAGAAACAAAAACGTGTATTGAATATTTACCAAAGGCACACATACAAAAAACAAGTTTCCATTTTATTTTTTTGATCAATGGTGATAATCTTTAACTTCTAGCTCATATATATAAGTTCTCATGTAGTGAGTAAACTAGTTTATATGACTGTTCGATGTTTTGCATGGGATTGTTACCTCTTTTAAACGTGTATTACGTATTTTTGTGGTAAATATGGTACTTTTCATTAATGTGATACTTGGATAGGGAGGCATGATAGTTTGTCTTCCGGCTATCTTCATTCTGGCGTGGATCTTTTATCCAGAATCACAGACATACGCAATAATTGAAAAATCATACATGCCTCAATTAATTTTTTATTTTTATAAGGAACGCAAGTTTAACAAAATTGGAGTGAGGTGTTTTTGACTCATGGAGCACACTTTTCCCACCCATAGAATATTTCTATACACCTATGGCAACTCTAATGCTCGTTGATCTAAATGAAGTGCCCCTAAACAGATTTTTAATTAATTTAACCACATGATTTTATATTCAACATTCCTCTGTTTATTACAATTTAGCAATTCATAGTTTAGTTATATATAATTTTAATAAAAAGTATAGTTTAGATTAATTTTTAATGTTAATATTTGTAACTTTAGCTTAAGTATTATTTTAGAATTAATTTTAGCATTTATATTATTATTTTTAACAAATTCATATGATAAATGAGGGTTAGGTGTAAATGGCAAAAATTTGAAGTATAAAAAAAGTTGAAAATATCTTTATGTAGTTATTGAACTCAATGAATATGGAAAAAAATCAAAACAAATTGAAAAGAAAAAAAAAAATTGTGAGATGGTTTGTGTCTTGGCTGAATTCGCCGCGCTCACAAAGAATGTTAATTGAAAGAAAGGCTAACAAATGTTTTTGTAAAAACACAATAAAATACCGCAATAACACAAAAATATTTTAATATTTAATTATTTTGTTAAAAACTTACAATTTTTTTTTTGTTCCATCGATGTTGACATGAAAGGGATAAATGGTTAGACAGAAGTAAGGCTTAGGAATAAAAGAAAAACTTAATGAGAAATAAAGAAAATAAAAGTAAATAGAAAATATGATAATAATTTGTATAAGGTAAAATCAAAGAAATTTTTGACATATGAATGAAATTGTTTTTTTTTTTTTTGATTTTATGAATGAAAATAAGTAAATAAAAGAAAAAAAAATTAGTAGTAATAGTATCTTTTAGAAAATTAGAATTAGTGATATTAATACGTTAAATATAATCGAATAGTTTTTTTATAGGTATATTAGATACGAAAAATTATTTTATAAAAAGAAATATAAGTAATTTAATTTTTGTGAT
This sequence comes from Delia radicum, assembly GCA_021234595.1. Taxonomy (NCBI): domain Eukaryota; kingdom Metazoa; phylum Arthropoda; class Insecta; order Diptera; family Anthomyiidae; genus Delia; species Delia radicum. The sequence continues at coordinate 274,396,964 of CM037851.1, read as the reverse complement.
ATTAGATAATAGAAAAAAAATAGAAAATTTAGAATAATATGAATAATTAGAATTATGTGTTTTTAGTATAATAAGTTTAGGGTTAGCGTATTAAATGAATAATCTGGGTGTTAAATGAATAATCTGGGAATTTTGAATAATTTAAGTATTTTTTTTGTAAATGCAATGATTAGAATTTTTTTTTTTTAATTCCTGAACAAATGTGGTAATCCGAGTGTTATAAGTAGCAACAAATTTTAGAAAGTGTGTAGCCAGAATCAAATCCAGACCCACACCCAATCGGGATATATTTTCCAAAATTAACTCCTCCAATTGCATGTCGATAATATATAAAATCTATAAAAACTGCAAGAATGTTCTGCATTAAAATCGATTTTCATTTTTCTAATAAAAAAATTAAGTAGGTACTCACTCTAACTATGTAGTTTAAATTCTCCAAATAAATTCGTATGAAAACTTCGTTTAATGTGGTGGTAGAGCCTGAAAACCTCAGCCGGCAATATATGGAAAAGAAACCGGGAGCCTCACGAGGTTTTGCCAAGTCTTCAAAATCTTTATATTTATTCTGATAATTTAGTTGATATTTAAGAAGGAATATTGTGTTTAAATGACGTTGATTGTTATTTCAATCACTTTTGAGGTTAACTATGCAATTTAAAAATTAATTTTATTTTATATTTCTTTACATTTTGGCATATAAATTAGCAAATCTTACCTCAAAATACGAAAAAATAGATGAAATTAGCAATTGATTTAATGATCAATGCGCCAATATTCAACAAATTTATGTAATACGATGGATCAAATTTTTTAAGATTTTATTTTATGAATTCACTTGATGAAACTTTGGATTAAACTTTGTCTGAACACGTTGATGGCTTAATGAAATAGGAAGCGAAGTATAAGGTGGCGCAAAATAACCTTCCGATGTTTTTTTTTTTATTATGTATTTATTATGTATAGCATTTTCTGATAGGAGGATTACTTTTGCGCCACCTTATATAATGAATGAAAAAGGTCTCTCTATAGTTACATATTTTAAGATAGAAAACTGAGTAGTGAATACTAAATAACCGAATAAGTGAACAAGTAGTCAATACATAATAATACCATCAATGTTGGGGAAAAGGGCAAATAATTTCATGCAATCATTATCCTATTTACACTTAAATTTTCAATTTAATAGAATAAAAAGAAATCGATACACGTGTTCTAATGATTTGAACCTAGAAAATTCCCGAAATAGATCTACCAACACATTTCTGAAGTGGTCAAATAATAAATTTGAAAACAAAAACTCTATAGATTATTTGTTAGGACAATATCCAAATAAATAAATATAGAGTATGGCCTCGAACTTTTTAATACTTTTTACACATAAAATTGATTTTTTTTTGTGTCCGGAAAAGCTCTTTTAAGACCAACATTTTTTTTGGTTTCCCAACGTTGGCAAGTTGTTTCCAGCAAAACCTTATGCCAGTACTAGTATATTTGAGGAACCATCGGTTACCCAGCAGTTATCATTCACTTACGTTTTAAGCTATATTATTATATGTCTTGTTAGCTCAGTGGTAAAGCTGTCGGCTGCCAATCTAGCGGCCAGGGTTCAAATCCTGGCAGAACCAACAAAGTTACAATAAAAATGTACTTTTTTGTAAATTTATTTTGGAAAATCTATTTATATCCCACCTATTTTATGGTTTTATAATCTTTTTGCCAATGACCTTTTGTCTAATGATGTTATCGTTTTGTACTAACTATTAAAATGCAGTTTGTCTTTTTCGTCAATTCTTAGTTGTTTCCCCATTTCTAAAAGACAATAAAGTGCTCTAATTGATGTAGTAAGTTAGGGTTTTGTTTTCCGTCGAGTATTTTTTTTTAATTTTTTAGTCTTAAAACACTTACAAAAATCAAAAATTAAAAATTTTCTAATTCAAAACCAAATTACTGAATTTCTAAAAAAAAAAATTATATTCTTTTTTTTACAATTTTCTTTAAAAATAACAACTGATAACAAAAATAGTTATCTTACTACTTTGTTATCGCAGCAAAAAATCTAACAATATATGTTTTCCTCATTCCTTAAAGATACAAAATCCCTATCAACAGTATTTTTAATACCATGACATCTATGACATTCAATTTGCATAAAATATTTATATACGCAATGAAAAAATAGGACCTTATTTCTGGCCATTAATAGAAAAATGTTCATAATTGAGTATCATTGTGAGTGTTGCAAATGGCATTCAAAATTCTAACTACAACAGTGTGTGTGTACATGAGTTTGGACAACATTTTATTACAATGTACCATACAAATGTGCTTAATGAATTCATATAGACTCAAACACACATTATAATTTTGAAACTAAATGTGTATTTGTTGTTATAGCTTTTTTTGTTGTTAGTCTGTTAACATGGTCACTGAATAGTTTATGTGTATAATGATTTGGAAATATGACCGAGAAGATCAGTAACACCAGACTAGTTTAATATAAACATGGAATAAATATTGTGGTTATAGAAAATTTAAATATAAACTCTATTAACATATTTTTAAGACTGCAACATTTTTTAAGTTAAATCCAAATTTTTTACTTTGGTAGTGCGATGAACAAAGTAGTTCCCTCGTTTTGTACCATACAATTATATTAAATATTATTAACTTTAATATTAGTTTTTTGAATAATATGTTTGAATTGTATTTTAATTCTGAGGCCACCTACATTCTCGTGTTATTATTAATATCAGTTGAAATGTTGTCGTTACAGCTCTGTTGTGTAAATGTTTGTATGTGCTATATGCAAGGTTGCCAACTCTGTGGCTCAAAAAATAACTAGATTTCAAAATTAAAATCGCTAGAAATCGCTAAATTCTCAAAAAAATGCAAAAAGTTTCTTATTTGTTTAAAAATATAAAAGTGTTAAATAGTCTACTCCATTAAATACATCCAGTTTTCATTTCCTTTAAAAAGCTCTTAGCTATTTCCATTAAAACTATAACATTTAATTATGTAGCGGTTGAATTGCTGTCCAAACTTTGTTTTTAAATTTGCTAAATTTTTGTTTTTGCAGTTTGTAAATTTTATAAAACCGCTGTTGCAACTAAAATATCTTTTAAAAATTACGAGTCAACAAATATTTGAACATTTCAGAAATTATGACTCATGAAATGTGACTCTAAAATGTAATAATTTTCCAAGCCCTAAAATTTCTAAGCTATAAATGAATTATAATTGACTATTATTTATAAGCTTAATTGAACATTTTTCCAACACTCACATATGAATCAAAAATTTTTCAAAACTGGCTAAAAAATTTTGAAGATTTTAATAATGCTCATATATATGAGTCTTTAATGAGTCATAAAATAGCGCTCAGAAAGAGGCTTCATCGGCAAAGTAAATCACAATCATACACTTAGAATATAATTTAGGTAAAGACCACTGAGTATCAAGTTAAAAAAAATTAAATTTCTCTTTAATAAAGAACGACTGACATTTCAGAAAATTCAACTTACATTGTCATTTTTGTTTTACTCTTAAAAAAATTAACCACAATTGTAGTAAAAATGAACCACAAATGTACACCCAAAAAATTTTAATGAGTCAGTAAAATTTTAGTCAGGAGGCCGATAGCAAAAAAATTGCTAATGTTAGCAAAATTGTTAGCTAAAAATCAACGAGCTAGCTTTTCGCAACAAAATTAGTAGATTCAGCAAAAGTTTTACTAACACTTAGTGGATTAGAAATTAAAAAAACCTTGCTAAAAATTAATAAAATTTTTGTTGAATATTAGCAGACTAAAACAAACTCAAAAAATTTGTAGAAAAATTTTGCTTTAGTTAAATCACAGAACATATTTTTGTGAATCTTTCCAAAATAATTTACAATACGACATGAATTAATGTTATTTCTAAAAAAAAAACAAAATGTACACAAACACAAACAAAATTTTCTTTCAACTACTTACATCAATGGTTGTCTAAATGATGCTATATTTTATAGGAACGCAAATGCCGCAGAGATTTATAGAAACGAAACGAAAAAACAACTAAATATGACATATACAATCCTTGTTTTGCAATAAGAAAAATGAACCATAAAAATCTACCTAAGATCGGTCTTTGTCTTTCGCTTTGCAATTTCACCACACTAGATTATTAATCTCTATAAACATTTAGTTTTAAAATATACATTTAATATTTATTAAATTTAAATATTTTATTTTGTCTTTTATTTAATTAATATACAATTACTTTCACAAGCCGGTTACAACACAACATTTAAGTTGTTTTAATCCGCAATTTTGTTTTATGTATGAAAAATAGATACAAAAAACTTCCATGGTTGATTTTTGTATATGTCTTACAAAAGTTGTACTTTTTAGTATCATTTTCCTCGTCAGTACTGCGTCTTGACATGCCGCGATATCTAATTCATTATGAGTATAACTTTCAATCTGGTTGTCGTCCACATCAGTACAATGTTTTTTAGCAAAATAAATTAGTAAAACATTAGTCAAATATTAGTAAAACATTAGTTCAAAACAGTTAAGTGCTAATTAAGTATAACTAAAATTTTAGCTGAAAACATAATTTTAGCAAAAAATTTGCTGAAAAATGGTATATCTGCTTTTTAAGACGTTTTACTAACTTTTCTACTAACTTATTTTTTTGTGTGTAGTAAAAAATAAACAAACTTGTATTTGTTTAATTTTTTTTAATTACAAAACAAACAACTGTATAAAAATGTAAAATTAAATGAATGTAAAATCATAAAACGGTAATTTGATGTGGTTTGGTTTTTTAAATGAACTAAAATTTAGAAAAGTATTTTTTTTAAAAATTTTTTTTTTAGGGTATACATGTTTGTCAGATTATGTGTACCAAATAGGCTAATTATTTCACTTACAAATCGAATCGTAATCTTAAAAAGTGAGTGATTAGTATTTTCTTGGGTATTTCAAGTATCCCAATTGCTTGAAGCAGAACAATTTTAAAAAGTGACGGTATATGAAATTTGTTTTGTATCCTTCATAAATAAAATACAATGTTTGCTTTTTAAAAATAAACAAGTTATAAGTGAAAATTTGTGTTGAGATTATTCCGATAACACTTGTTTTTTGCACTTTTATAATTTTACAAAAAACTTTAAGGTAATATCGTTTTGATTTACAACACAACCTCTTAATTTTTTTTTTAAAACATTAGTGAAAGAATCTTAAACTGAAATAAAACATTTAAAATTTTCAATAACACCTGTTAAAAATGGCAAAGATCTTCCCGTCTGCTATTATTGTATATTTATATGGCTTGATGCAATAAACACAAAGTCCAGCTGCAAAAAATTTTTTAAAGGGCATATCTAAAATTTTTATTCTGAAATATTAAGAGAAATAATTTTGTGGAATAGCAGAGATTATCATCAGATTATTAACTTTAAATGTCTTTTGAAAGGACATATGATGTGATGACGAAATGCTGACTATATAAAGGTTCCGCCAAATAAGTTTTTTTTTTTTTTGAACTACTGAACCAATTGGACTTTGTATGGCGTCATACCAAGGTCTTTATGCAAAATTCGTCTCAATGATGTCTCCGAAATGTTCAATTGTTGAGAACGACGGTGAACTGATGTTGATGGCGCTTCACGCACTCTTTCTGCCACAGCAGCAATATTCTCGGGTGTACGCACTGTTTTTGGCTTTTCACGCTTTGGTTTATCGATGAGGATGTCAGTTTCTTTCACTTTTTTCACACGATAACTAACATACGGACCATATTCGTTCAGCGGAAGGATAAAACTAATTATCTGTCAAATCAGACATGAGCTAAGTGTTATTATTCTCTAGTTGAAAAAAAAAAAAACGTTAGATGGCGGATCCTTTAGTTTAACTACATGTGGTCCTTTGTTTAATTTGTGTTTCAATTTCCTCATGCGTGGGAAAATATATTGATATTTGTCTTAGGCGGATTTGTGAATAAACAAAGTTTTATATTTAAAATCAGATATACAGTCTAAAAATTTCCGTTTATTTTTGAGCCCCTCTGATTCCCAACTTGAAATTTTTATATAAAGTTAGTGATACTGTGTGTTAATTGCAAAATAAATATCAGAAACACTTATTATGTGTTTTTTGACGCTTTTAAAAGTTGTGATAATTCAACGTTTTTATATTTCTTACACTTTTGTTAAAAACCCCCAACTTTAAGCGGCGACGAACTATAACAAATTTTGGAAAAGAAAAGCGTAAACTCCTTATTAACTAAGGAAATATTTACAGAAAGTTGTACTAAAATCATTTTGGCTATTTATTTTAAAATGTCTCCCTTATGATTCTATAAATCTCAAAGCACAATTGTGCTTTTACACATATTCTTATGCTTTTTGATCTATTATTTTTCAAGCGTACGCTCAAATATTTGCTCAAAATATTGTATGATACAAAAATACTTTTGATAATTAATATAAGAAATATGATGTGAGCGAGATTATTCAAGTTCAAGATCATTTGTTGTTTGTTAAACAAAAAACCGTGCAATGTTTATTTATTAATTAAAAAAATTTCTTCTTCCGCTAATTTAAAGCAGTCTTTATCTATTGAAAGGTTCTTAGATGAGAACTGCTTTAAATTAGCGGATATAAAACTTTTTTAATTAATAAATAAATAAACTTTGCACTGATTTTTTTTTAACAAAAAAAGAACTTGAACTTCAATAATCTTGCTTACATCATAATTTATGATGAAAGCTCGAAAAATAAACTGTTGGTTTTAATTTTTTAACATTAAAAAGTAAAACATTCAATAGAAGAAATAAATAAATAAATATTATTAAAACACGTTATGATTATTTTCATAGTAATATGAACACAATTGTTTATGGAGTTGTTTAAAAAAAAAAAATATAATTTAAATTATTTTACTTATTTATTTTATTAACTTTTTTAAATTATTTTGTAAACACCAAAACCACTAATTACATTAATATTACATTAAGATTGCTTGTTTTCATATTATTTTTTTTATTAGTTTATAAAATGTGGTTTTTGCATTATTGTTCCCAATTATTTATCTTATAAGACGTGTTTACTTGAACCGTCTGATTTACACTGACACAATATGGAAAAATACAAAAACCGAAATTGGTTTTTACTATCAAAATAATATTGTTAGACTTAAGTAAGCTCTTTAAAAAAATTCTAAAAAATATAGTTTTTGTCAAGTTAAAAGAAATAATGTTAAACTAAAATCTTTGTTTCCGTTGGACTTCAAGCCGTTTTACTAACTTTTCTACTACTTTTTTCGTATGAGTGTTATTCGCTCAATTTTACTCTATGACTTGGTCACTAATACCACATAAAATCTAAAATGCGCATCTATGCTAAAAATACACTAGGCGTATGAGTGATATTTGTTAAAGTTAATATAACTCATACGTCATAGTTAGTCTTTAGTAAAACATTAAACCTTACTAATTCTCTTTATATATTGTTCTTTCTAATTTCAGCCACAAACAGCCGGCCGCTCAATAATAATGCTCCACAGACATCATTATCGGGTCCTCAACCCCGTTTTCTTTCCAGAGGTCATACATATCGTGCCGTTGTAGGTGATACTTTGGTATTACCCTGTCAAGTTGAAAATATAGGTATGTAAATTTTTTCCACATTTCAAAACAAAAGTATATATTAATAAAATGTAATATTTATGTGGTTTATTTAGTTCTGACAATAGCATTTTAAATATTCAGTATTTTATGCAAATGAAGTGTAGTAAATATTATTATTATTATTTTATACAATCATAAACAAAATAATTGAACAATTTTTAAATTAAAACATATTTCAAATGCCTAATGAAAACAGTTGTCATAAATATTATTTTAATTTGAAATGTGTGTTTTAAATTTTTGTTCATTTTATATTTAACACTGTTGTTTCGATCCAATTTATTTATAATTTATAAATTCTATACAATAGTTTAATATCTACGAAATATATGTTTTTCCAAGTCAACTGTTCAGCTGAATAAACTACACCGTAGAAAAGTCAAACTCACAATATTTATTCTCGTAACTGTAGGAGACAAATAAAAAAATTAAATAAATTATTCAATTGTTTAAAAAAGTAGGCGAAGTAGGCGTGGCTAAATATTTACAAATTTTTCGCATGGTTTTAGTTCATTATTTAAAACACGGTGCTACAAAATGGAACAGTTTTAATGTTAAGATATTTTATAGTATATTGAATTATGATTTTTAAAAATTTTAATACACCAAGTTTGATATAGTTTTTTTTTTTTTAAATAAAAATTATATTTTTTTCGACCTTTAATTGTGCAATGAAAATGTTTTAAGTTCGAGGACATACTTATTGTAGAGGACAAACATTTTGTAGACACGGTTTTCAAGGTGTGAAATCTTAAAAGTGTTGTCAAATAGGACCCAATTTAATGTTTTTTAATTTATTTCCGATAAAAATTAATAAACCATAGGTATAGGTATAGACTTATCCACCGATATAATAAATATGTCCGTGTATGTCCAAGCATTTTTGTTATTAAAACTACATTTGTATGGGAAGTTGTTTTTTGTTTCAGTTCAACTTTATATATAATAATGCTTATTTAATTTTATTGAGGGGTTGTCTGGGATTTCTTTGATTTTCGTAATCGCTTGGGTTTGAGACGATTTTTGCCGAAGAGCTTTTATATCCTTTATTTTATATATTGCAAATACGCGGCAACACATCCATCAAAGGCATTATTGGTATCAAAAATTTTGTTTTCTCTAGTATTTAAATACTATGTACAAATTAAGCTAAACTTTGTAAAACTTCTAGGTAAGTTTTAAAACAAGAATTATGTTATTTTTTGCCTCACTTGTTAACATGTAAACATCCTATTGTGCGCCTTAAAAAAAAAAAAAATAAATAACTGGTCTAAAATTTTTCTCTACAACATATTCAAGTTTAAATAATACGGGCTTACCATTGTGTCCCTTGTTAGTTATTTTTGAATAGAGTTTCAATTTTTTATCAGTTTTGGAAAGAATAATTACTAAGTTTTCCAAATATAAATATTTGGCTTTGTAGATTTTCGTTTAATAAACCCCAAGTTATAATGCAAACTGTTCCAAATGGAAGTTGTTTTTTACTTTTTGGAAATTGTTAACCCTTCTCACATTTCGGGCCGAAATTGCCCATATTCGAACTAAAGTGTATCTATATTAAAATTTTACAAAATTGTTGTTTTGGAATATGCGGATAGAACATACTCATTATTATTGTGATATGGAATTCTAACTTCATCGGTTATTATTAACTCAATTCAAACTTTAAGCAAAGATGACCCACGAATTTTATAAAAAACGAAAACATTTTTTTTTTTAAATTAATTTTATAGATGTTTTGAAACAACTAATTTGTAAATTTTGATTGCCGTTTTTATAGTATATCATTGGTAATTAAAGCAGAAATATTAATTGAAAAAATGTTAATTCGTGTTTGTGTGTGGAGCTATTTCTTTAATGGACATGTTCTCAAAGTTGATTTTTTTTCAAAGGTTAAACAAAATTTTAATGCTTTCATTAAACTTTTCATAATTTTCATAAAATTATAACATACGATTTATAGGACTAAATTCATCTTTACTTTTTTTCATAAATATGTTTAGCCTTAATAGCCTGTTTAAAAAAACACATTAATCGTAAAGTACTATGACACAAAATAAAACTTCTCATCCGTCATGTGGTTTTAACATCCGAATATCGAAATATTTAAGAAGGACAATACTTAACAAATATCAAAATTTCTGGATCGATAAAAAAACATATAATGTTATTTTAAAATGTGCCCGTTTTTTAGATAAATTGAGTTTTTATTACACTAAAAATTCAAACCTAATTCTAAATTCTTAAAAAAAAATAATTTTTTGTCAAATTTTTAATAAAACAAATCTATTGAAATAGCGAAATTTGTACCATTTTCCAAACTTAGCTAAATAATAGCGGAGTACGTTTATAATAAACTCGAAGGGACCTGATATTCTAGATTGTTATAATTGAAGTTCGTTATAAGCGTGTTAACATTTTTCAAAAATTTATAAAACGTCAGAATTTTATCTTAATTTCTCCTAATTTAAAATTTTTTTGTTTGCAAAATTTAAAAACTGTTCCTTTAATAATTACGCTTCATACCATTTGTTAATATTTTTAGTGATGTTTTAAGTTAAAAGCTACAGGTTTTCCATTTTACAAATACAATTTTTTATGTGTTCGTTATAAACGCAAAACTTTGTATGGGAATAAGTAAAAGGGTGCAAAAAATTCGGTACAAAGAAAGTTCGTTTTAAACTATGTTCGTTATAAACCGTATTAAATATAAAACATATTAGTAAATGCGTCGGGTTCAGAAAAATCGCTCGTTAAAAAAAAAATTCGTTATAACCGGTATTTGTTATAAGCGAACTCCACTGTATTATAAATAATATATTAAAAATAAGCTCAAGGTTTGTCAACATTTAACCTCTCCTACTTTGTGCACTTTTTCAGAGTTTTTAGTACAATATAAAACTCAATTTATCTAAAAATTTTCCTTAAAAAAATCGATAATATTCGCGAAATTTTTCGAAAAATTGTACAAGTTTTTTATTCGCAACATTTAGAAAAACAATTGTTTGTAAGTTTTAAATTAATAGAGTACGCTTCCTTTTTTATGTAGCGAGTCAGTTAGCCTGGAAGGACCTATATATGAATCAATGCTTTTAATTGATATCGGAACTTTTTAACAAATTTAAATAGAAGGGACAGGCTAAAAAAGTATATATACCATACATAACATGCCCATATCTGCATTTTTTTTTTTATAAAGTAGAATAAAATATAGATATTTGCTCAGCTAAACTGCTGTTAAGCTTTATTAACTGTACAATAATGGGAAAATATTTTACATTTTGCATCATATATTTAAAATGATGAAACATAAATTTTTATATATTTTTCGTTCTTTTTCATGGAATTCTAGTTTTTATGCACCTGTCAGAGCTGTTAAATTGTAACATGTGTATAAATTTCTCTGCCACATATTGCACATTAGAAAATATTACAAAATAGAAAAAAAAAAAAAATCTAAAGTATTCAGGCAATATAAAAATAAATACATCACTTTATATTTTTATAAACTAACTATGCATAGAAAAATCATCATATAGAGAAGACCATTAGAAATATAATAAAAATGTTTAAAAAAAACTATGTATATGTACAACAAATTCATAAAAATATACATTACTGGCTAACTGACAATGACACTTGTAGGTTTGAATGAACATTTTGTAGAAGCATAAAAATTCATTACATGTTTCTTTCTATTTCACTGATACGGACTGTTGCCACAATCATATGCAGTACGATGTTATATTAAATGACACGTAACTTCAACGGCTTTTCTCTCTCGACACTTTCGTATTTCATTGCATTTTACAATGGTGTTAAAATAGCTAATGTAATAATGCCAGATTATTTGAAACTAGTAACAAAATTTAAACATTTTCTAAACTTAAGATTTATAATTTAAATTTGTTTTCCCTTTATTAACTCTGCGCTTTTAAATTAAATATTGAAATAAAATATTTAATTTTTTGTATTAAAAATACGGACTTTATACTATATTTTCATATATTAAGTAAGAATATTGTTCTACCTCAAGTCTAAGATCATATATGCATGCGCGGCTCCAGCAATTAATATACAAAGCAATGTCATACGCCTCAGTGTACAAAACACACAACACCTTATATTGGACACCATAACACAACAAACATTTGATAATGTACACCAAGGCGTATGAAATTTTCCTGTATATTAATTGCAAGAGCCGAGCATGTAATATGATATTTTCATATTATATTTTATTTTGGTTTCATCCTTTTCATGATAGACAATACAATTATTTGATTTTCATTAAACAAGTCCTTAGTGGTCCGCATAAGAAAACGATAATTGGCTAAACTCAAACCTGGACATTTTACATACAACAGACAAAATCAACTTTATGAGAATTTTTCTGCCTTACTGAATGTCCAGTTAAATTTTAACAAACAGTTATATTAAAAAATTTATATGGGAAACAACAACAATTGTGTCAGTTTAAGTCCCAGTTAGTATCTAACAGGACATTCAGTATACGGGCCTTAGTGTATAAACTGGCTGATTTGGTAAATCTAATAATAAAATAAAATCTATTTGAAAAGGAAAAAATTTTACATATCAATATACTTTGTATATCATTATATGAAGTACGTGTGTTTGTTGTATTATAATTTGTAAAACGAACATATATCAGAACAAACAGTGTTTGTTCTCTTCATTTCGCCTTCCGATATCGCGAACATTTTGCCTAATAGGATAATTAGCTTTATAGGTAGCTTGAATCTGTAGGTAACTTTAGGCAGCACAAAAGACCTACATTGGTCGCGGTGCATAGTGCCTTCTGATCTAATCTAATCTACACCCAAAAAATAAGTTAGTAGAAAAGTTAGTAAAACATTTTGTAAATCAGGTATGCTATTTTTCAGCAAATTTTTTGCTAAAATTATGTTTTAAACTAAAATTATAGTTATACTTATTCAACGCTTAACTGTTGTGAACTAATGTTTTACTAATATTTTACTAATGTTTTACTAATTTATTTTTCTAAAAACAATTGTGCTGATTAGTACATCAATCGTGTGAACTAAAACGAGATTGAAAGATATATATAAGAATGAATCAGTTGTTGACGAGGAAATTTTACTAAAAAGCACAACTCTAGTAAGACATAAAAAATTGAACCATGGAAGATTTGTGTATCTTCTTTTCATACATGAAACAAAATTGTTTATTAAAACAACTTTAATTTTGCGTAGTCACCGGCTCGTGAAAGTAATTATCTATTAATTAACCAAAAGACAAAGTAAAATATTTAAATTTAATAAAAACTAAATGTGTATTTGTAAACTAAATGTTTATAGATATTAATAAACGTGTGTGGTCAAAGTGCAAACAAATATACAACTGGTAGACAGACAAAAGCGAAATACAAAGACATTTTATTTTATTTATTTATTTATTTATTTATTAAGTCTATGGAAATATCCTTACAGACTAGCATATATAACAAATGTACATAAAAATTATTTACAAAAAAAAAAGTGTAATAAAAAAAAAAAAATAATAAAAAAAATTTTTAAAGAGAATTTAATTCATTTAAGATAAGAATAAGATTTCTTTTAATAATATTGACATTTATAGATAAGTCTATATAAGAAAACATGATATTAAATTCGTTACAAATTCTGCGAAAAGGTTCAAAATATTCATAATTTGATTGACAAAAACTCAGTTTTATTGGAAGATAATGCCTTGTAGGTCTAATTGGAACGTTGAAATTTACTTTTGAAAGAAGAAAATCAGAATTCACAGCACCATTTAGCAGATTGTGTAGAAAGGATATGTTTAATACCAATCTCCTACTTTTTAGAGTTGGTAGTTTTATAAGTGCAAGGCGTTTTTCATACGACGGCAAATTATCTCTAGTCCAAGCGTATTTCCGAAGACAAAAAAGTAAAAATTGTTTTTGCACAGACTCAATTTCTGTAATGTGCGATTCATAGTAGGGATCCCAAACTACAGATGCATATTCAAGAATCGGCCTAACTAAGGATGCGTATAGTTGCTTAGCGACGTATGGATCTTCAAATTCCTTACCCCATCTTTTTACAAAACCAAGAACGCCTTTTGCCTTGTTAATTGTTTGACTTATATGTGCATTGAAATTTAACGATTTATCCAGTAATACTCCAAGATCAAGGAATGTGTATACTTGTTCTAGTTCATATCCGTTAATAATATATTTTCTTATAATCGGAACAGTTCTACTAAAAATCATATGTTTGCATTTTTTTAAATTCAGCTCCATGTTGTTTAAATTGCACCAGTGAAAGAAATTGTCCAAGTCCATTTGGAGATACTGGCTATGATGAATTTGAATTTGAGAACTTGTGTAGTGTTTATTATAGCTAATAAACAATTTTACGTCATCTGCATACATTAAAATTTTGGAGTGATTGATGCATTTAGGAAGATCATTAATAAATAGAAGGAATAGCACAGGCCCAAGATGACTACCTTGAGGAACACCAGACAGAACAGGAAAAAATTTAGATTTTAGATTTTTAAAAAGAGTGCACTGAGATCTGTTTTTTAAATACGTTTCAATCCAGTTTAGAAAATACGGAGAAAATCCCATTTTATTTAATTTGAAGAGGAGTATGTCATGATTTACCTTATCAAATGCTTTACTGAAATCAGTATATATGGTATCAGTCTGCATTCCATTTACAAATGAATTATTTATTGATGATGATAGTTCTAACAAATTGGTAATTACTGAACGACCTTTACGAAAGCCATGTTGAGAAGAAGACAGTATAGAAGTTACTTGATGAGACACAACATCAGTAATAATCTTCTCGAATAGTTTGGGAATAACACTAAGTTTAGCAATACCTCTGTAATTGGATATGTTTGATTTATTGCCGGATTTAAACAGTGGGATAATAAATGATTGTTTCCAATGCGAGGGAAAGTATCCATTGGAAAGTGATAAATTAAATAAAAGCGTTAATGGCATGCAAAAGGAGTCAATACAGTTTTTTAAGACACAACTGGGAACACCATCAGGACCAACAGAATTCGAGTATTTAAGTTTCATAATAGCATTTTTTACAGTTGACGTGTTTAAAATAGGAAGACTAATTAGAGGCGCCTCTGGAATATCGAAAGGATAATTTGCTGTTGTTGTTGAAGATCTTGATGAGTATGTTGATGCAAAAAAGTCAGCAAACATATCGCAGATTTCATTATCATTTGAAGATTCAATGTCACCAAACTTCATTAAAGAAGGAAATCCAGATGTACGGCGTTTAGAATTTACAAATTGATAGAAAGATTTTGGGTCCCTCTTCAAATTGACTTTAACTTTATATAAGTATTTGTTGTAACACTCATTATTAAGTAAGGTATAATTAGACCTGGCAACGGAATATTTTGCATAGTCCAAGAGCAATCCGGTTTTTTTATAATTTTTATAAAATTTGTTTTTTAAATTCTTGAGTTTAGACAAGGGTTTTGAGTTCCATGGAGGACCATTAATGGTTGATACAATCATTTTTGGAATAGATTTCTCAAAACAATTAAACAATTCAGTATAGAATTGGTGTATATATGAATCAATGACATTACTGCAGCAAGGACTGACTGGAAAATTTAAAGTCCAATCAATTTCGGATATAAATTTATTTAGTTTGACGAAATCCGCATTTTTAAATTGAAAAACTTCTTCGTCGTTTGTAGGCATTGTGATATTATTATGTTGTACAATTAAACTTATTTCCAATGTAGGGTGATACTTATCTTCTGGAGTCGAAAGTGGATCAATACGTTTAACAGACAATTCAGACACTTGATCCGAGAATATTAAATCGAGTGTTTTGCCGTACTCATTATGGATGTAATTTATTTGAAATAGACCAGATTCAGCAATAGAGTCCAAAAATTCATTGGAATTACCAGACATTAATGACGACGTTAAATAGTTCTCATCCGGAACATTATGCCATAGGACAGACGGTAAATTGAAGTCACCAAAAATTATTAATTGATCATCTGGAGTTAATCTTTCAACTAATAGTTTAATTGCATTAAAATGTTTTTGGTAAAACTGATTACTTTGACTAGGAGGAACATAGGAGCATGTTAAGTACAATTTTTTAAATTTAAGGTTTATACAAACGGATATAAATTCAATGTCTTGGACACCATCAAGTAATACTTCTTCGGACGGAAAACAAGTATTTATAGCTATCAGCACGCCACCGCCATTTTTATCTTTTCTATCGCATCTATAAATTTGAAATTTATTACACATAATTTCTGAGTTGTGTATAAATTTATCAGGATTATTTTTTAGCCATGTCTCAGTGAGAACAATAATATGATAATCGATTTCAAAACTGTTAACAAAAAAATTTTTAAGCTTTGTATTTAAACCACGGACAATTTGATACGCAATATTTAATTTTTTAGTCTTTTCTATTTTATGATTTGGGAATTTTGGAATGCCATCAATCAGTTTTTTGAATTATCTTTATTGGCTGCTTTAGGTAGACGAACATTATCCTCATCACGATATATAAATTCTCGAACCAAGGTATTTTTTGGCCAAAATTCACGATTAACAATTGAATCAAAAAGTTCAGTTGGAACAATTACTTTAAAAGATACTCGATTACGCGTATTCATTTTATATACCTTAATATCATTGACGATGTCATTAGTTATTTTCGATTCAATATAACATACAACATCTTCAGCAATTGTATCAGCAGCAAAACGTGTAACAAATATTGTTTTTTTGGGAGAAATGTGGAGCGGTTTAGGAGCAGTATCATTAGTTGAAGGTGGTCTTGAGGTAATGTGGAGAGGTTTAGGAGCAGTATCATTAGTTGAAGGTGGTCTTGAGGTAACACTATTTTCAGTCTGACGAGTTAATTGCGGTTGATGAGAGGAAACTTGTTGAGAATCGATGGTATTAATTTCGGAAGAATTTGAAATTACATCCTAGGTTAATTTTTATGTTTAATTTTTTTTTTGTTGAATTTCCTTTTTCTATTTGTTATTTTTTTTTGTTTCTATAATTCTCTGCGGCATTTGCGTTTCTTTTAAAGATAGCATCATTTAGACAACCATTGCTGTAAATAGATTGATAGATGTTATATATAATTATTTCTATTGTTTTACTTTAATTCATGTCTTCAATTTGGGAGTATGAACTTTTTACATTTTGTAACGTATTGTAAATTATTTTAAAAAGAATCACAAAAAAAATGTTTTATAATTTTCAGTAAATAAATTAACTGAAGTATAAGTTTTTTTAGTTTTTTTCAGTCTACTAATATTCAGCAAAAATATTAATAATTTTTAGCAACGGTTTTTTTTTTTAAATTTCTAATTCACTAAGTGGTAGCAAAACTTTTGCTGAAGCTACTAATTTTGTTTTTGCTGACATTAGCAATTTTTTTTGCAAGCACCCTCCTGACTAAAATTTTGGTGACTCATCAACATTTTTTTGCTGACTTTAATAACTTTTTTATTTGAGTGTATGTTAAGAACCCTTGTTATTATAATTGTTCAAAAATTTTTCAAGTTTTGCATTAAAAAGTATAATACAAACACTGTTTTTTTTGGATACAACAAACACACATACGTCATATAATGATGTACAAAGTATATAGATATATAAAAATTGTTGATTTTCAAACAGTTTTGATATTACATTTAAGTTTACCAAATTATTCAGTTTATACACTAAGGCAGACAAATTCTCATAAATTTAATTTTGTTGGTTGTATGTAACGTATCGGTTTAAGTTAATTCAATTATCATTTTCTTTTGCTGATAACTGAGGATTTGGGCGATGCCAATGAAACAATTGTATTGAAAAACATGAAAATTTTTAATTTTTTTAAAAAACAACAAATATAACCTAAAAACTATGACAATATCATATAGGATTTTGGACTTGAGGTAGAACAGTATTCTAACTAAATATATGAAAATATTGAAATAAATATATTATTATTGATAAATACTTTCAGTCTGGCATCTCTGATGAGCTCATTTTGATATATTCATATATATATATATATATATATATATATATCTTTATTACAACAGGATGTATAGTTTTACATCACAAGAGTTGTATGCATTTTCTTAAGAAATAAAAATTTAATGTCATTCAACATGTCATATGACATGAGCCATGTTAATAGACCATTCTTGTTCTTTTGTATAGCGAAAAAAAGAACCCACAAACTTCTTTTATAGAAAATTATTTGCAAAGCAATTCGTAAAGAAAAAACAGTTTAAACAAAATTTTTATATGCTAAATATGTCTTTATTTTTAATGTCTCTATGCAATAGGGTCTTAAGGGGTCTATTATCTTAGAATGCAGTTTTATGTTTGTATGAGTATTAAATTTCCTTTTTTGTTCTGTTAGTTTTATTTTTCCTATGTTTCTTTCGCAATTTGTGAAGCTTTTTTCACATATTTCTCTATTTGTTGGATAATTTAGCTTTATGTGTCACATATTTGTGTGTGTGCTGTTTTATGGCAGTTAAAATTGCATTTTTAAAATTTGACATGTTAATGCATATTTTCAATTGTTGTTCGTATTAGGCTCATTTATATTAGTTTTAAATATGGAAAGTGTAGAATAAACTAGTCTTCTAATTTTGTTTTGTAGCAGTGAAATTAATTTCATGCTCTTAAAATAATGAAATAATACAGCTAAGAAAGAAAATATGCATTAAAAACAAAACAAAAAAAAGAATTAACTTAAAACGTTTATACTTATTAAAACAGATTTTGGCAACTAACATTTTAAAGTTGTTATTTTAATATAATAAACAGCAAAAAATATAAACTTGTCGTCAAAATATGCAAATAAATTAATTTATGTCAAAATACTTGAAAAAAAAGCATGAACAAAAATGCAGTATATTTAACAAAATGTGCATTAAAAAGTTTAAAATATGTAAATAAGTTCAAAATATACATACAAAAAAAAACCTTTTAAAACATGATTTTACACTTATACATGCAGAGAAAAATTTTATTGAACATGTTTGCCGAAAAACTTTATCATATTATGATCCTAAAAATCACAAACATGATTCTGGCTGATAATATTGTAACCATTGGAAAAGATTTGATCATCATCTAGAATCATAATGTGATTATGGGAATAATATTATGATTGTTACGTGTTTCAATCATAACATGATGCTCTTAAACTATCACAACATGATGCTCTTTTTTATGTTTATAACATGGTTTTACACTCAGTGAAAAAGCTTCATCAAAACTTAATTGATTTTCCCTCAATGTAACACTTTAAAAATATGCTGAAGCTGTTCCATAATAGGATAAATTGATGACATGCTTCTTCATATTTATGAAATGTTTCATAAATATGCTGACGAAGTTTAATAACTTTTTATGAAACGCCTCATAAATGTTATGAAATAATATAAAAAGGGTATGAAACGGTTTCATAAATTTGTATAAACGTTTTATAAAATTTGATGAAATGTTTCATAAATATTATGAAACATTTCATATTAAATTTGAAAAATTGTGCTTAAATATAATTAAAAAATAAAATAATATAATGACGTTTCAGTATTTCAATTACGTTTTGAGTATTTAAAAATTACATTTTCGTAATTTCACATACAAAATAAATATTTCAATTAAAATCTAAAATTTATATTCGCAAATTTTATGAAATGATGAAAGTCTAAGAAATATTTGTCATAAGTTCTTATAGATCTTTTCATAATATGATGAATAATTGATGACAAACAATTTATGAAACAATAGTATCAATATGATGTTACTTTTTGCACTGAGTGTACAACTTAATATTTTAAGGCAGTTTTCTAAATTTTTTAAAACCACAAAATTAAAAAAAATAAATTAGTACATTAACAAAAAAAGCACTAAATTTAATAATGTTTGCATAAAAAACCTCAAAAACTGTCAAGTTCAGTGCATTATATTAAAACAAAAATAATTAACTAACTTTCAAAGTCACTTAGACATGAATCAAATGTATTTAAATTGTATAACAAACCAGAATAAATCTTTAATTTTGCGTTATTTACTCTTCTTCTTTGTGTACCATTACAAAATATTATTACACAATTTTTTTGTTAAAGCTGTTAAGTAATCTCTTAAATATTACACAATAATAGATCAGTTATCACACTCTTAAAAACAGTTAAAAGTTTTAAAAAAATATTTGTAAAAAAATCATTTGTAATAATAGTTATGTAACGCAGTGTATATATGAACCAATTTAATAAAAAAAAAACAATGTTAATTGATTACCCATCATTTCTTAAAAGTTTAGCCAACAGCTTTACATCGTAAAGCTTTTTAATTGTCAGGGTTGCCAGTCCACCTGATACTGTTACCATTACTGGAAACGAATTGGGAATCCGGCATGTATACTAATATTTAAAGACAACGTATTCTAGTTGATTGTTTTTCCTATTATATTTTTATATTCCATTGTACCCATGTGTTTGGTTTGAGAATTTTGTATGTTTGTTGATCTTTTAAAATTGCATTTAATTTTGCATTGTCAGATCAATAGTACATACCAAATCCTCATTCCTGAAAATAAAAATATATATTCTATTAAAGTAGTCTTTTAAGGTTAGTTTTGGGACAGAAAAAGCATATTTTGTAAAAAAAAATCGTTTTTAAAAAATGTCGCTTATACCCTTATTCGAGGTACCTTGAAATAACTTCCAAATGAAATAAGTCCGAATGAAATAACTCCCAATGAAATAAGTCCCAAAAAAAAAAAATGAAATTAGTCCCAATTTTAATAAATGAAATAACCTCCAAAGAAAAGATTAAATAAGCCCCTAACATTTGGGAGTTATTTCATAGTAATAAAATAACTCCCAACAAAGAATGAAAGAACTCCCAATGAAAAAAGTCCCAAAAAAAATTAAATAATTTCCAATTCAAAAACATCGAATTCTGCGATTCGCAGCGCATGCAATTCGCGGCCGTGGCCGCGCCTATAGGACGCGAACTACCGTGGCGCCGCATTACGTGAAACGAGGCCGCGCAGCAGGACGCGAATCGTACGCACCCCTTTCCAGAGGTGGCATGTTATAACGTCCAATGACATAATGTCCATGGACGTTATGTCACTCGAAAAGTGTCATAATGTCCATGGACTTTATGACAATTTTGAATTTGACACTTTTGGACATTATGTCACTTTCAAATGTGGCATAGCGTTCAGACTTTTTAAAATAAAAAGATTAATAATATTTAGTATATCAATACAATTTTTTGAAATATATGTATATCACAAAATAAAACTAAACTTATATATCGTATAATCGCACGCAGAAAAAACTTTATTTCTCGAAGCCGCCTGCCGCGTTCTACGGAGAAAGAAAACCAATAAGAGAGGCCGAAGGCCGCCACACAGAAACACTTGTTTTTACAAATTACTTGATGTCTTAAAAATATAAGATTAAAACGGATTTGACATCTGATTTGAAAAACAAGTTCTGCTGGGTGGCGGCCTTCGGCCGCTCTTAAGGTTTTTTTTCTCCGTAAAACGTTTCTACATGTTACCACACTGGAGTATAATGTCCATGGACCTTATGTCACCCAAAAAGTGGCAAAATGTCCATGGACTCTATGTCATTCCATTTGAGGACATAATGTCACATTGCAGAGTGTCATAAAGTCAATGGACATTATGACACAACAAATTCTGGTTGGGAATTATTTCATTTGGGAGTTATTTCGTAACGAAATAATTCCTAACTGAAAATTGTGAAATACGTCCTAACGCATTGGGAGTTATTTCATAGTGAAATAAATCCCAATTTATGTGGAAATTTTTTGGGAGTTATTTAATTTTTTTTGGGAGATATTTCATTTGGGATTTATTTCATTTGGGAGTTATTTCACTGGACCCTTATTCGAGCTAGGCATTCTTTTTTAATTGAAATAAAATAGTAGAACAAGTACAAATTTTAAACTTCAATTTTGATATGCGACCTCTGAACAAAACTTTATTTCAGATTTTCTAACTGACCATATGTATTTTCACAATGGCCTAAGGCTTGTGGAGCTCGAAAATTCCAATTTTCTTTGGGCTACCTTAATTAACACCCTAATCCAAATGTTTACAAAAAAGGATGCTAATAAAAAGGAGTTTATGTTATAGCTATTGTATGTAGGTAAGGTATAAACTTGGTAGTCAATCTAAAAAGTGGCTGTTAACCTTATGACTGTAACTCCTTGCTGTTACCATATTTTTTTCTAAATTTTTTGCTGTTTTTTTTTTTTTGTCATATACTCTTTGTATTAAGTATTAAAAAAAATAAGGTTTATATAAAGGCACTCAACAAAATAACACCTAGATAAATACTAGAAATAACAACAACTGCAAAAAAGATATACATAAAATAATAGAACTGAAGGAATATCTATGATTCCCTATTTTATTGTATGGTTACAAGAGCTGGGTCTCACACATACACACAAAGTTATGGTCT
Source organism: Delia radicum (assembly GCA_021234595.1). Lineage (NCBI taxonomy): Eukaryota > Metazoa > Arthropoda > Insecta > Diptera > Anthomyiidae > Delia > Delia radicum. Next base: position 274,374,759 of record CM037851.1, on the reverse strand, counting down.
AGGGAAATACTTTTGTATAAATGTATTTTTATATTTATATCAGCAAAAAACCAAAAAAAAAAAAAACATGGTTATAAAAAAATGGGTTATCTACCTTTATCACCAGACAACATAAGGGATTTTTTATTATACATACAAAATTATATTGTCTTTTTTGCTTAAATTTATGTGTATAAATGTGTATATGATTGTCCCAAAAGATTTCATATGATATTGTATTGTGCTGACTTTGGAAATCTTAACACAAGTGATAATATACCTTATCATATATATTTGAAATTTTGAAAGGTCAACGATATTTTTATAAACTTTCTTTTTTTTTAATACACACTTTAATAGTTTTGGAACAAAAATGTGTTTAAAAGATTTGTCTTAGATATGAAACAGCTTTTTATACTTATATTTTCACATTAACTGGACATAATTGTTCTTCTTTTAAATCAACTTGTCCTGCTTACAGATAGAAAATAGTTTATTAGTTGCTATAAATTATGAAATGTTGTTCGACCTTTGAAATGAATGACTTTATTAAATAATTGAGCTCTAGGTCACGTTTGTATTTATAAAATATCCTTTATTATTTTATATATCTCCGATATTTCGTCATTCTTAAAATGACATCTTCATCTTGTAACAAAAATTTTAATAAAAATAATATAATTTTATAACTAAAAAAATGTTTTACTAAAAAATCATTTTATTAAAAGCTCAAAAATTCGAAGAGAACACTTTTTTAAGCTTAAAATTTGAAAATCAAAAAAAAATCCAAATTGGTAGAATGACATTAAAAGCAACAAAGCTAATTTGTCTTGTCAAGATTTCAGTATTTAAAATTTAGAGAAACTTAGTCCAAAAAATGTTTAGTTCTCTGAAATTTTCAGAATCAAAATTATTAGAAAATGCCGAGACGAAAAACCGTCCCTTTTCAAAAACTGGAAAAATTGAAAAAAAACGCTTTATCGAATAATTCGAAATACGGTTTTGACAGCTTAAAATCACTAGGTCGAAAAGGACACTGTGTCAATAATAAGTTAACACAAAATCTGGGGACCATTAATTTTAATAAACAAAGATTTTATGGAGCAAATGAAATTTTGTAAGTTTTGAAAAGCATAATGTTAAAAAACTGTACTTATTTGGAAGTAACTTATAGAAAATACATTGTCTCTTAACCGCATTACGTTAACAACAAATTATCTCCGAAACAAATTATCATTTTTAAATATCGCATAAACCGCGATTTTAAGCCAAAAATAAAATTGTTTGAAACACTACAGAATTTGACAATTATTTCTAGAAAAACACAAAATACGGCAGTAAATTTAAAAGAAAACTCCAAAAATATTGAACAATGGTATACATTTGCGAAATTTGTTTGAATTCAATTATAAAATGTAGTTTTGAGAATTTATTTAAATCACGCAAAAAGTTTTACCCCCCAGTTTTAAATATTTTTGAAAATAGCCCATATAACCATTGATACACTATAGATAGAATAATTGAATTTTATAAATTAAATTTGAATAAAAAGTTCTGATTTATAAATTCACGTTTTAATTAAATTTCTAACAAACTATTTTAATTAAATATACGAGAATGTGTTAGTAAGACATGAAGTACAAAATTTATTTAGTAGCTTAAGTATCTTTTTAAATTCAAGATTAACTTTTTAATCAAATCGACACTTCAATTAGAAAAATGCAAAAAAAAAAGAAAACTTATTTTACACATTCTAAAAAGAATCTTTTAATGAAATAAGAGAAACAAAGGCTAAGTACTACTTCTACAAATAAAGAAAGAAAGATTTGTAGAAATGAAAACCAGAAACAAAAAAAAAAAAAACAAGTATAGGAGTCATTCCATGTCAAATCCAATGATTTTTTATATCACGATTTCCATTTGCTTTGAAATTGCACAGAAATATTGTTATTTAAAAAATATTTGTCACGTTTTTGAGGAAAAAATCATTTTAGTTTTAATTATTATTATTTGGGTAAAAAAAAAAAAATAAAAAAAACCTCAAAAATGTAGCGACATGCCGGTATTTTTTTTTAGTTTATTAATTAATAATCATATAATTACAAATTATATACTATTACCCTAACCGCGCACTAGCTACTATGGCCTTCGGCGCGTTGTAGCGAAAACACACCAGTGCCTCTGGTGGGAATCGAACCCACAACCCCCGCTCAGATAAGCCAGCACGCTAGCAACTAGCCTACCGGGGCGCACGATGCCGGTATTTAAATAGATATGTTTGAAGAAATAAAACATTAAAAAAATGGCCACATAGATATATAAATATATTTAGAAAAAGTAGAGTAAAAGAGCATTAAAATAAGCCATCAAACATTAAATTCGACCTACTATTTTTAAATGCATCAATTTAAATATCGACAAGCCGAAACAATTTTCATGTTTTCTTGAATTTTTAAGCACAAATAACTCCTTAAAATTTGTTTATAAATTATTCCAAAAACACATGACAAATATTTTTGAAATAAGAATACGTCTGCCAAATTTCAAATCAAACAAAAATGGTAATATAAAAAAATTGTTTGGTTTGACATGTAATTTAATACAGCTTTAGGAAAAGTAACACAACATTGAACTAAAAAATAAATCTAACTACTATAACAAATAAAATCATTAATCTATACCATAAAATACTCAAACATGTATTAAACATATGGGCTACTTCAAAAATTTTCAACACCTACTAAAACCGAATGAATATATATGGCTTTTATTTGTCAAGGGTTATTGAAGTTAGAGAAACGTTTCGAAGACTATACATAAAAGATATGACATGCAAAAATTCACGTTCAAGAGTCTTCACCTAAACATTTTAAGGCCATTTAAAAGTCAAAAAAGTGCAAAAAATTACTTGAAACTTATTCATTCATTTCATTTTATATCCCACAGTTTTTAACTTTCAGATCCAAACCAATACAAAAATTGTATCACTAGACCTGGGTAATTTATCATGGACCTTGCATATTCGGGAATTGAATGCGAAAATATCCCCGGTAGTAGGATTGTTATATAAGTTTAAAAATAAGTTTAATGAAAACACAAAATTGCTGCTATATCAAGCGTTAATTCAAAGCCAATTAAACTATATGGTTGTAGTATACGGCTGTAAAAATAGCACTGAACTAATATCGTTGCAAAGAATTCAAAATAAAGCTTTAAAAACGGTACATAATCTTCCACTTTTACACCCGACATTGTCGCTATATAGAGACGTAACCAAAACAATCTTGCCAATTAATGGTTTATACAAAATGCAATTATTGATATTTGTCTTTAAGTCATTGCAAAATATTGGTCATAACACAATTAAGTTTTCGAGAAACCAGGCTACGTACAATACTAGAAATAGCTCAAATTTAAGAACGTACAGATGCAGATTAGAAACAACTAAAAAAAAAATTGAATATATTGGTGGAGTTGAATTTAATAACTTGCCAGAAAATATTAAAATTATTCAAAGAATTTCAATCTTTAAATCAAATTTAAAAAGTTATTTGTTACAAAATTTATGAATGCTTCTATATAAAAAAAATTGGAAAATAAATTAATAAACCATAAAAAATAAATATAAAAAAAAAAAAATTTCCACATCGCTGTTTGGTGAAAAGTTGTATGATAATTTACAAGTGAAACCAAAATTTTCCGAATTTTAATCTTTTGCAGTTTTTCTTATATCGTTTTTGCGCCCTTTATTGGAATTGAATTTGGAGAACAGTATTTCAAAATAAGGTGTAATTTTATTAAGTTTTAGGTATACCAAGTTTATGTCAGCGCACCAGTAACGGGATGCGGACATAACAAACTTAAAAGGAATTCGCGTATGTTTATCGAAAATGTATGTTTTTTCCGTCTGACATTCACAATTATATTTAAAAATTGGCTAGCGCATTGCGTGAACCGAGTATCTTAGTATACTGCACCTCCGAGTCAAAAAGGCACCTAAAAATTTCTAAGCGCTAACATTTTATGATCTTTTTAAAAATTTTGCTAAACTAAATCTATTTTTTTTTCCAAATTTTTTGAAAAAAAACCTAGCTTGAGAACATATTTAGGTATCTAGAGTGAATCTTCATGACGGACATAACTGAAAAAGTTTAAAAAAATTTGTTTTTTTTTCGTTCCTAGCAAGTTTTTTCCAAACACATTTCGCTTTATAACAACTAAATCACTCTATGAATTACGCCAAAATGTTCATCGAATACAAGATTTTAATGAGCTTAATACTAAAATCGATAAGGCAACAACAAATTTTAAAGATTTAAAATTTTATGGAGCAAACAAAATTTTCATTACCTAAAAAAGCATTCTTATATAAATTTAAATTTTTTTAAATGTAAAAGTATTTGATATGATTTAATGCAAATAGGTAACCAGCCTAATATCATTAAGCCGGCAAAAAATGCGGATTTTCCAAAATAATCTCAGTTAACTTTAAAAGTTCTAATATATGTAGACTTGGACAGTCTAGTTCGTTTGAGTGAGCGCTCTTTCTAGTTCAGTTGCTCTGAACTAGGTCGCTCTTCTAGTTCAATTGATATTTGACAATTCCGTTCAATCGTTCCTTAGATAGTTTATTTGATCATTTTTAAAACGAATTTTGCATATTAGACACTTCTTTTTAAGATTAAAAAACAATGAGCTGGCAACATAAAAAAAACAAAATTTAACTCAAAAGCAACATAAAAAAAAGAAATATTACTCAAATCACAAAAAAGAACAAAAAGAGCGAAAGACCTAAAAGAGCTGAAGATTGCGAACTAGCTCACTAGTTCAAAGTAAAGACCAGTTCCATTGAACTAGGTCGTTCACGAACTACACGACTCTAAATATATGCCTACATAATTTTTTTAGTGTATTTTTAGATTTTAAGAACTTAAAACAGCCATAATTTTTGCACCGTTAAAGATAAATCAGTAACTCGAATGGATTTAGCATGCTTAAACATCGTCTAATATATATATCCAAAAAAATTTAAATATTTTACCTCAAAGTGTCGAGCATTTTTGAACTTCGTCATATAAACCGATAGACAAATAAAATAAAACTATTGCAGCAATGAAATTAAATACGTGGATAGCTTTTCCAATAAAAAAAAAACATTTAAATAGTCTTTATATAAAATGGCCAGTTTTTAAATGAGTGTATATTGTTGTTTGATTCTTAATCCAATAAAACAAATTAAGTGTCAAATTGTTAGTTTTGTTAGAATGGCAAAAAAAAAAAAACAGAAACATAGAAACATAGAAACAAGCGGTACCAGGTACTGGAGGTATGAAAAAGTAGTTTAATGTTATTAATTCAAACAATCAAATGAATTAAAATACATTTTGTTATTCTTCAAAAAAAAAATGCAGCTAAAGGAAGGTATGCCATAAACTAAAGCTACAAATGCGGGTAAACATCAGAAAGAAAAATAACTGGGATACTAGTTTTAGTTTAAAAGTTATAAGCAATCTAATAGCAAAATGACACTGTGCTACACAGAAAAATCACTCGTCAAATAACCCAGTGTAGTGTGTAAGTCTAGTTTAGTGTTTTACAAAACTGGTTTGAGAAGTTGTAATATACAGTCAAATTTTCGAGATAACGGTAAGAGAGTATTTTGTACTACAGGTTTTAAGGATTTTCAATTTTCCGTGCATATTGTATTACATTTTTTTTATTTTCCAAATCATTTCGGATTGCTCTAGCCCTCTTGCCTTCTCCCCGCTACCTACGTGCCTGATGGTGATAAACTGACCTCACTTAACTCTCATATTTTTTTTTAATTTCAAGCTAAAAGTTCAATCTTATACATGATGTTATTACCCAGGAAAAAATTACACATTCCAAAAAGAAGGTGATGCCCACACTTGCTTACATATCTCATTGCCAAATTTAGTAACTGCAATACCAAACTCATTCCAACGATAGAGTCAAAAAAGCAAGTAGTATTGTAATCAATTCTTTAAATTTTAACCAGAAAGCATGAACTCAATAACAAAGTAATTATTTACTTAAAAGAAAATAACAATGTTATTAACTTATATGTTTAACTTTTTGTAATCAAGAGTAATCATATACTTTTTCTGAATAAAACGTCATTGGAAGTAGTTCCTCATTTTGAAAAAGAAGTTATACAACTTTAAAGAATTTATCTTATATATTTTTTCAAACAAATTTTTATTTGCATTAAAATAATACTAAAAACAGAAATTGCATGTTGCCTCAATTTTGATAAACTGTGGTTAGGTATAAATTAGGGAAGCGCACGTGAGCAGAAAATTGTGAGTGGAAGTTGAAATTACTGAAATTATCGTGAGTGAGTGTAAAAAAAATTTTCGAGGGTGATTGTGCGTGAGTCATATCTTTGTTTTTCAATTTTGAATCGTTCTTTATTTTAAAAATTTATATTTTCGTGGTTTATGGCTCCAAAATTATGACAAACCCATGTTATCATAACAATTCGATGTTTCACTTTTTAGGATTTTATTTCCGTATGAGTTTTGATCGTTATATTTGAGTGACCTAGGAGAATCACGTGTGAGTAAAAGTTGAATTTACTTATGGAACTACTTCCTTTTTTTTAAATGTACTTATTTTTTCTAGTGAACTATTTATTTTTTTTTTTGTGTAAGTACTTCGTAGTTTTACAATGGAACTATTTCTTTATTAAGAAATGTATGTAGTTCTTAAAAATATAAAGTAAATGGTTCTTCGGTAAAAAAAATAATCAATTCTAAAGAATCAATTATTTTAGTCTCACGCCCTGTTAAAAGAATCGAGTAGGTAATCTAGTAAGGAATGCGTTCTGCCCAAAATGCTTGATTACAAACCCGCTTACCTTTTTGGAAATTTTTTGCTGGGTAATTATGCATTATTTTTTCAACTTGTTAAAAGTTGTTAGGTAGGCTGAGTCAAATATTTTCTATGACAAATATAATTTTCATTAAATATGAAGTCTGCACCCTAGGCAACTATCCTCTGTTATATTTAACAATTGATTGTTAATTTTATTTTTTAGTTTATTAGTTTACAATTTGCAATAGAAAAATAAACAAACATGTAGAAAAGAAGCGGAAACTGAAAAAATAAAAAATCAATGATTTTGCACATTCAACTAAATCCTTTTTATGTAGTTTTAATTCTGCAAACCGTCATTACTATTTATTTTTATTTGCTTTTATATGGGTTTTTTTCACTTCCTCTTCATCTTTTTTTTTAATACTCAAACTTCTGCACAGTTGTTTTACTGTAAAACCATATACACTTGTTATAAATTGGATTTTAATGAAATTTAATGCTATTCGTTTTTTGTTTGCCTGCTTTTGTCATGTCTTACTATAATATTTTTTTTTTTTTTTTTATCCCAACCATTTGTTGTTGCATTTTGTTGGAACTAAAACAACATTAAATTTTGTATTTTATTGCTTTTTAGTGAACAACTTACGGTCTTCTACATTATAAATTCTATATAAGTTTTTGTTCATTTAACTGTGATTATTTTATAAGGTTGCTTGTTAATTTCACGCCAACAGTGTTTGGTGGGGTTTTGATTATTTCTCTTGTGTTTAACTGGGATTTATTGTTAGAAGATTAATTATATTTTATAAGTCAGTATTATAAACATGCTGTTAGATTTTTAATATGATCACTAATAAAATAGTTTTTTAATTAAATTTATGAAAAAGTTAAATAAAATATACACATTTACACATAACAGGACAATCTCTGATGTCTGGATAGTTTGCGAAATGCGATAATAAATTGTGCAAAAATAGGAAAATTTGGGAAAAATCGGCTCAAGTACTTGTTAATGCTGCATATTTCTTAAACAAATTTGATACAAAAAATTTTGCTGAATATCTTATCAGTATTAACCATAAAAAATTAAAAGAAAGTATCCTATTTTTTTTTTCCAAATTTTATGTATAAAAATCTTCGTTAAAACATTCAAATCTTTAACGCAATTTTGTTAAAAATTTGGTCTACAAGTGAAACAACTGGGTAAATCAGCGTGGCCGAAATATTTCGGATCAATGGTCGGTACTCTTGTTTTATTATTTGAGTTGCTCAGTGCATACAAAAAAATTAAAACCCGTTCCAATCACGAAAACCAGCGATTCGATAAATTTAATTTTTTTTTTTTTTTTTTTTTATAATTTAACCAATACTCAGGGGATGCCCCCTACTCATGCAGTGCATTGTATTGATCAGGAAAATAAGGTATGGGAAGGAGGAAAGAGGGAGTAGTGTTTGTGGATATTTGATTTAAATTTTTCTAAATTGTAAGTAAATTGCTGAAATTTCGCCAACAACGAAAATTGCTAATTCATTGATAGCTCTTTTATTGAATAATTTTTCAATTACACAATAACTCATTTGATTAAAGAGTGGTCAAGATATTCAAATCTTCTCATAAAGCAAAAAAAAAAATTGGATAAAGTGCTGTTGCTATGCCAAATCTTTTTATAGCTAGACTTTTACAACATTGATTTTAAATCAGCATGAAATTCTCATTTAGTTGGCAGATTTATTTATAACGGGTTTTTCAATAAGGACTTGACAAAACGCAAACCATTTGAGATATTTACAAAACTTATTATCGACTTGAAATACAATCAAGAAATTTATGAATGAAACTCAACTTCGTTCATATGGCCACCGCGTTGACTTCGGTAGCGGTCGGTTCGTTGGACCCAATTTTCGATGACTCGGTCACACATTTCGGTCGTATCTGCCGCAATTTCGTGTTCAATGTTGGATCTGAGTTCTTCCAACGTCGTCGGCTTGCTGGCATAGACCAATGATTTGACGTAGCATTTAAGAAAAAAGTCCAGAGGCGTTAAATTGCACGAACGAGGCGGCCATTTGACTGGTCCATTTCTTAAGATAACATGCTTACCAAAGTTACTCTTCAATAAATCGATTGTAACGTGTGCTGTGTGGCTTGTGGCACCATCCTGTTGAAACCACATGTCCAATTCTGGCCAAAAATAATCGGTAATCATAGCGCGATAACGATCGGCATTCTCAGTAACGTGACGATCGTTATTGTCGACGAAAAATATGGCCCAATGAAGCCGCCGGCATGCAAACCACACCAAACAGTTTTTTTTGTGGATGAAGTGGTGATTCATGAAGCACATGTTGATTTTCACCAAACCAATAACGCATATTTTGCTTATTGACGAACCCATTGAGCCAAAAATGAGCTTCGTCACTGAAGATGATTTTGCGCTCATAAAGTTGCGGTCACCAACTCCGAATTTCGGTAGTATATTTTTATTATTTGCATACGTTGTTCGTTCGTGTACTTTACAATGATGGAAATGTTGAGTTTACAGAAAAAAAGAAAAGTAACAGTTAGATGATCAGTTAAATTAAATTCAAAGTTGACAAGTGCATATTGGAAAACCCTTTAGTTATGTTTTTTTTTTACTCTCTATTAAAATATAGGGAGTAAGGCAACATTTTTTCTATTAAAACATAGGGAGTATGGTAATAAAATCGAATAGGCATCAAAAATTTCTTAGGACTTTAAATTCTATGAAACAAACAAAATTATCATAACATCGAAAAGCATTCTTATACAAAATTTTCAATTTTTGAAATTAATAGTATTTAATAGGGTTTCATGCAAATAAATAACCCTAAACCGAATTGAATATCATAAAACAGGCAAAAAAATGCGTGTTTTCCAACATATTCGCTGTTTTCTTTCTTAGTTCTAGTATATGGCAAACATTTTTTTGAGTGTATTTTGTTTTGTTTTTTGGCGGTGTAATATATATTTTTAAATGTTATAAATACAAAGAGATCTATAAATTGATGTTGTTTTAAAAGATCCAATAAAAACTGTAATTTTAATATTTTTAATTAGCTTGAAACTTTAAACCGCCATAATTTTTGCACCGTTAAAGATAAATTATTAACGCAAAAGAATACAAATGAATGAATACAAAAAAAAAAAAATGTTTGAAAATATTTTACGTCAAAGTATCGAAAACTTTTGAAGCTCCCCATATACAATATACAATATACATATAAAAATTTTTAATTTTTTAAGTTCATCAATAAAACAATAAATATTTGTTATTTCACTAAATTAACAGATGTCTCCGTAAGCAATGTTATAACATTTTTTTACCACACTTTTAAAAATTTACATATATGGATCCATACATGAGCACACATGTTTCATACATGTCCACATGTATGTTTCCATATATGATTAATATTTGTTCATAAATAATTCATACATGTTCATATGAGGAATCATATATGTTCATATGGGTGCATTAACGAAAATTTATGTAATATATATATATATATGTATATTAGGGTGGGGCGATTTGAACATCTTAATGGGCGCTTCGCGTTTCTGATTTCTTGGGATTGTACTGAGCAAAAGAGTCCACTAGACCATACGTCTACGGTGAAAATCGAGCTTCCAGATTTTGACTTGCAAACAGATTTTGACTTGCTTGTAACAATGTGTGGGATGGACATATCTCAGGAAGTAGGAGGAGCTTATCCAAGATTATGGTATCAATCTCTTCTTTGGAAGATTCTCTAGCAGATTAATGCATCAATCATATTTCCGGGTGGGGTTTAAGGGGTTAATTTTTAATTTCAAAATAGGGCTTTTTGCCGTATTTTGTGAAAGTAACAATGTGTGTGATGGAAATATCTCAGGAAGTAGGAGGAGCTTATCCAAGATTATGGTATCAATCTCTTCTTTTGAAGATTCTCTAGCAGATTAATGCATCAATCATATTTGTGGGTGGGATTTAAGGGGTTAATGTTTAATTTGAAAATAGGGCTTTTTTGCCGTATTTTGTGAAAGTTACAATGTGTTGGATGGACATATCTCAAGAAGTTGGAGGAGCTTATTCAAGATTATGGTATAAATCTTTTCTTTTGAAGATTCTCTAGCAGATTAATTAATTTTAAATTTGAAAATAGGGCTTTTTTGCCGTATTTTGTGAAAGTAACAATGTGTGGGATGGACATATCTCAAGAAGTTGGAGGAGCTTATTCAAGATTATGGTATCAATCTCTTCTTTGGAAGATTCTCTAGCATATTAATGCATCAATTGTATTTGTGGGTGTTGTTTAAGGGTTTAATTTTTAATTTCAAATTTACATTAATTTTACATTAAATCGAATTGTAACTACTCGTGCACCTCAGTGTGTTTTCAATACTTTTCATTTCTCACGATCTACAAGAAATCCAGAACTCATTTTACCTAGAATATCTAACTCAGTTTTTGAAAAATCTTTTTTAATAAGAGCATCAAGGCTTTGGAATAAGCTTCCTATTAACCTAAAAACTTTAAATAGCTCCATTCCAGTCAATAAACATAAGTATTTAGAACATTATGCTAACAACATACGAGTATAAAGATGTGTATAAAAATGTTTGTCTTGTCAAAGGATTGTATTTATTATAAGTTAAATAAGATTGATTTAGTTTTAAGATAAATGTAGCTTACTGTTCATGACATGTTAATAATGTATTAATCATATATGGCCCATTACTGGGCTCGATTAAATAAATATATCAACAAAAAAAAAAATAGTCCTTTTTAGCCGTGCTATGAGTTCTTACTAGAGAGTTCTTAACTATTGTCTTGGCTACAATTTTTGTCTTAGTATTGGATCGAAAATCTCAATAGTTTGGCTGTTATAGGTCAAAATATCCAAAAAAACGTGACAAAAGTCTGAGAAAAAACTGCAATTCAAAATCTGGAAGCTCGATTTGCACCGTAGACGTATGGTCTAGTGGACTTTTTTACTCAGTACATACCCAAGAATCAGAAACGCGCAGTGGCCATTAAGATTTTTTTCCTTCCATACTAATCGCCCCACCCTAATGTATGTATATAATTATGCTTATTTTACTATAAATATTTGCTTTTGATATATAATTGTGTCTACTCGTATCATTGGAGAGCTTAATACAAAATACACTTTACGAAATGAAATCAAGTGTACATTTAAACATAAATAAAACATTTTTTAGGCAAACCCCGAATTTTTTGTTGATACTTTGTCTCAAATTTACGAAATAAAAACTGAAATGCATACAGTTTTAAAGTACCCCAGCAAAACCACACATTACCAAATCATGGGTAAAGTAATGTATCGCCATAGGGCTTCATGCATTACTTTACACGTTACTTCACTGATGAATTTTACAGGCGATGAGCCTCAAAGTAACTCATTACCTTGTAGTGGGTAAAGTAACTGGTTACTTATATGGTTACATGGTGGGAAAAAGTAATGTGTCTATAAATAGATTTTCATAAAAAAATGCTTACAAATTTTTTTTACAGATATTTTTTTTAATTAAATAAATAATTTTTTTTTTATTAAATAAATAACTTGGTCATGCTGGGATTCGAACCTGGGGTATCTGGTATTTAACAATTAGATAGGCGAGAACTCTACCAACTGAGCTATCGATACATACAATATTTCATTGCTTAACATGTAGATGAGTTGTTATGCTTCGTGTTTTCGTTCGTGATATCAAAAATATACACCTTACCATTATGCTTACAAAAAATCACAAAGTAATGTGTCTATTAATAGATTTCAAAAATATATATTAATAATTACTTTACGTTTATAATTCATGCATTATGTAATTGATGATCGGTAAGTCATTATTTTATGTTTTGAAGTAATGTAAAATGTAATGAGGTCTCATTACAAGGTAATCCATGAGTGTTCAATTATCGGTAACTCATTACTTCTTGTTGGAAAATAATGATACAGGTAAGAAGTATACATTACAAGGTAATGCATTACTTTATCGCACCCATTACCAAAGTTTTGCTGGGACTCTTAAATATATAAGATTCGTTAAGCATATTGCCTGTGTTTTGATCAAATAGCTCTGCCAAATGCTACGAAAATGGTACTTCGGGAGAAGAACGATCAAATCCGAAATAGACCGAATACTAAAAAATGAGAAAATACGTGTCCACTGCAATTTAAAAAGTATTATTATATGTGAATTTGGCCGTGATACTAGTATACATTCAAATATAAAGTACCCTAAAATTAGTACATTTTTTACAGCAACAACATTAATACTAAATTTTTCCAAAAGCAACCTATGGGCGAATGCGTCTCTGAAATGTCTTTACATCGATATCACATTTACTTACGCTTCCCTAAGAACAAGTGTCAAAAATGCAAATACCCCACTTTAGACCGTTAAACGTTCGATATGATGTATGTATATCATAAATATTGATTCTCTACAGTATATCCGAGTTTTATTTTAATTGGCGTCTAAGCGTTAGTTGGGATTGCCTTGTAAGACCGAAATTAATAAAATAATAAAAAATGTCGTTCTAATGAATACCATCGTATGAACATATATTAACTATTTTTTAACACATTTCAATCATGTCTGGATGCATGTGGACATATGTATACAGCATGTTTGCCCATGTATGAATCCATATATGCTGATTTTAAACAGGCAGCATATTTTCCATTTTTTATGGACATTAAATCGATATTTTGGAGCATATTTCTGTTTGCACTGGTAATAACATATAATTCTCTTCTTCATTTTTTTAGTACAAAATGAAATGTTTATTCACATTTTTAGATTCTATAAACATATTTTTTTATAGAGATTTTTTATTGAGAATTTACTTTAAATGCCTCAATAAATGTTTATAAATTAAATTGTCGTAAATATACATATATTTTTTTATGACATGATAATAAACATTCAATACGATAATAATCGAAAACAATAAAAATAACTTACAAGAAAATTTGGAATTTATGATACAGGTTTTTTAGGGTGTCCCGATTAAAATAAATTTTCATTAAACGCACACAAATGATGCACTAAGGTAATTATTCAGGCAAAAACGACAGCAATTGTATTCAAAAACAAATGAAATTTCACTTGAAGAAAATACGACTAACAATTATTAAATTCAACTCATATTTGTCATTTGGTTTTATTGTTTAAAACATTACTAACAATTGTAGTAAAAATTAACTACATATGTTAGTAAAAAATAAGCAAATATTTAATTTTTTTATTTATTTTTTTACCCTTATGTGTGTGGAAAAAAAACACCTTCTATAGGGTGGATAGGTACCGGGGTACCTGTATACAAATTGTATGATAAATGTTATATTTTGTCTTGTATTGTAAAAAGTGTCGACGGTTAATGATATAAAATTAGAATTTTACTCCGGTTTTAACCTTTTCATATATTTTTTTAAAATCCTACAACCAAAAAAAAAAATTTTGTAATTCAGCAACTTGTTTGCTAGGAGGATCCTTGCAGAAAAAGTGTCAAAAATTAGCAAAAAAGTTGCCAAAGTCAGCAAGTTTTTTGCTGAATTTAGGAACTTTTTTGCCGATATTGGCAAATATGTTTTATAGGTTGTATTGGGGCGAGATATTTCAACAGCAGCTGTTACTAACGTAGAAAATCGAGATAAGAATGGCCGTATTGCGCTCTAAGCTTATAAAGAAGCAGAGGAAAACTCGAAAGGTTTGCAAAAATTGCTTCAAGCCGATTTGTAACGAGCATTCAATATATCGTCAAATATGTAACAACTATTTGGATCAATTTTTCTATGCCTTTTATTTATATTTAAATTATTTTTTTTTTGTGTTAAATTTTGAAATAGTTTTTTTTATATAATAGTTTTTTTTTATCAAAAACAAACTTTGAATAACTTTCTTTTATTGTAAAACAATCTTTCTTATATCAAATAAAGTTTTCTTTTATGTTATTTCCAAAAACCGAGTCAAATAATTTAGATTATCACTCGTTAATAAAAAAAACTAATTAATTTTTTTCATGTGCCTCCATATAAAACGTATGCAGGCACTTCGGTACCTATTCACCCTATTAAGGGTTCATAAAGCAAATTGATATGCCACGCCCTCCTCCAAACTGATCTTGTATATAAACACCTATAAAAATATAATAATAACAAAAAGTTAGGAGTTCTCATGAAATTGTAGACTAAAATCTTATATACAAAATTACGATTTGATAACGCAATAGATACACAGGTACCTGTCCACACACATAAGGGTTAAATAACAAAAAACTAGTGCAAAAAATGAATGGAAAACTATAAAACAATCATTTGATATGGTTTGTTTTTTGAATGAACTACAAGGTTAGAAAAAAATTAAATTTGTTCTACAAATGACTGACATTTACATAAAAAAAAAAAGAAACTGTATTACAACCCCAACACCTATAATTTTTTAAAGCAGAAGTTCCCTGAGTATGCATACAAATGTGCTTAAAATGATTTTTTTTTTTTAACAGTTGACAGTTGGCCATGTTGATGTTGTATATAATTTGCATTCAAATTTTGCCCAATACCGATGTAATTAAAAAATATGTTTTAAATTGTTCCTTGAAAAATGTTGATATATGCTGCGTTTATGACAAAATAAAAAGAACTTTTAAAGCTTTAGAGGTAAAGTTTAAATAAAATTGTTTTTTTTCAATTAACGCGCAACTTTTATGACCCATTTTTCCAAGAAGTTTATAATGCGTATCATAAAATCTCAATGGTGTACTACATTTATTTCACAAACATTTTTTTAAATGTGTTTCTTATTCGAGTACCAATCTCGTCGTTATGCAGCTTTTGATAACACTTTTGCAAAAAAAAAAAAAAAAAAAATCAAAACATTTGTTCGCTATTGCTATTTATTTATGCTATTTATTGAAAATATTAGCTTCTTAATGGGATTAAGTCTTATAAAAGCTGGCTATAGAATCAAATATTGTTTTTATGATCGGTGTCTTACAAATTCGTGCTACTAGGGTTTGGGTTGTTTATTTAGGTTTAATTATTAAATTTTGTTTGTATATCTTTTTTTAGTTTAAGTTATTACAGATACATAAATCTTACTCATAGACTACTATGTAATCGTTTGACCACCACTGGCTTTTAGATTATGAATAAATAAATAAATGAAATATATATATATATGTCCTTTATCTATATTTATATAAATATAAATATAATTACATTTCTGAACACCATAAATACTTAAATAAAGTTCAGTGTGAACATAGGGCGTCAACAAATTCTCTCCATCTGATTCTATCTCTGGCAATTGTTTTTGTTTGATTCCAGGATACTCGAGCAAGTAAACATTCTTGTTTAAGGCAACGAACCCAGGTGTTACGGGGCCTACCTTGTCGGCGTTGTCCTTAGGGGTTCCAGTCGAGGGCTGTTCTTGCAATTTCTGTTTGTGGTCTTCGCAATATGTGGCCTATCCACGTCCACTTCCGTTTACGAATATCAATGTGTGCTGGCAAGGAGTTTGCTCTTTGGAGCAGAGCTTCATTTGAAATACGATCAGGCCAGTGGATGTTAAAGATCTGTCTCAGACATTTGTTGATGAAAGTTTGAATTTTTCTAGTGGTAGCTGGCGTTAAGCTCCATGTGGTGCAGCCGTAAAGTAATACTGACTTCACACTGCAGTTAAAAATGCGGATTTTGGTTTTCCGAGAAATATTATTTCTTCGCCAAATTTTAGATAAGGAAAATAAGGCTACTCGAGCTTTATTAATTCGATCGGTAACGTCAGCATTTGAACCACCATCCTTAGTTATCTTGCTACCAAGATAACAAAAAGCATCCACATCTTCAATACGTTGGTCATTTATTATTAATGGGGTAACGATATCTGTACCTATGCGCATAAGTTTTGTTTTACTTATACTAATTTTTAAACCAACTTTTTTGGCGTTTTCAGAAAGACTTGTGAGTTTAGCTTCTATATCCGAGAAGCGATGGGCCATTAGACATATGTCATCGGCATAGTCTATGTCATATAGAAAATCAGACAATGTCCAACGAATCCCGAAAGGAGCAACTCTGTTGGTTTGTTCCGATACGCAATCGAGCAGTAGCAAAAACAACGTTGGAGACAGGACACAGCCTTGACGCACACCTGTGCCTGGAACAAACGACCGACTCTCATTCCCATTGAAACGTACCCTACATTGAGCGTCCCTATATAGCTCACGTATCATGTTTACTATTTTATCAGGAATTCCCTTGTAGGTTAATGCAGACCACATAGAATTTCGGGATATAGTGTCGAATGCACGTTCAAAATCGACGAAAAGTAAATAAAGAGGGGTGTTATACTCAGCGGACTGTTCAATTATAATGCGCAAGGTATTAATGTGGTCAGCACAGGAACGACCTTGTCTAAAACCAGCCTGCTCACCACGCAATATCTGATCCACAATAGGGGAGATTCTATGAAGAATGAGGGTTGCCATTACTTTACCAATGGCGTTTAGAATGGTTATACCGCGCCAATTTTTGCATTGCATTAAATCCCCTTTCTTGGGTAGTGTGACCACTATACCTTCCTTCCATTCATCTGGTATATAGTCCGATGTCCATGCTTCTTGAATGATAGGAGTGAGAAACTGAGCTAAAGACCTAGCTCCATATTTTAAAAGTTCAGCAGGAATGTAGTCCGTGCCAGATGCTTTGTTGTTTTTCATCCTATTTAAAGCATCTTCAACTTCTAAGCATGACGGTGGCTCTGTAGATATGTCCCCTCTTGGGGACAAAACCATCATTAGCTGCTATTACTACTATCAAAACCATCATTAGCTGCTATTACTTCAACCAAATCTTAAAATATGATTTATTGAGACACCCTAATGTTTATAGAGTGGCTTAAATCTATATTAAGAACTATAAAATTATAGGATTAATCCTAAAAATAAATGTATATATTTTGATTTAAGACCTGGAGTTCAAGAAACCAAAATTAAAGCAGTAAGCGTATGAGTGATATTTTATTTAATATTAATAACACGTATACGCCACATATGACCATTTCATTTAGGATATGCTTATTTTATTTTTATTCAATTATTCCAATCATATTTCTTTATTTTTATACAAATTTATAATTTTAAAGACATTTTAAAATTTTTTAAATTTTTACTTCAGTTTTGGATCATAGAAAAACACTTTCTATAGTTTTTAAACAATCACAAAATAAATAAATAAAACACATGTTACCATAAAATTTATACAAAATTTATAGTTATTTTTTTTAAATAATTGTGTTTAAGACAAAAAGTAAAAACAAAAAAACACTATTCGAATAAAAACAATCTACAGCAAAAAAACTTTTAAATGCACAACTATTAGTAACAAGTATTTTGTACAAGAGTTTTTCATATAAAAATTGCAAATATGTTGTTACCAAAACAAAAAAAAAAAAAACAAATCTAAAAAACAAAGACAATAAAAATGTATGTCTCATGCTGCAACAAAATAATGTATAAAATAACTTTGTTTTATAGAGTTGTATTTTATATAAATATAAATGTATATAAACTATAAAAAATATACAACCAAATACAATTTATGGGTGATGGAGTATTATGCACATGAATTTATATATAAAACGAAAGTTTTTTTTTTATAAGTTTTCTAATTTTTTTTTTGTGGTTGCTTTGAGATGAAATTTGAATAAGTTTAAAACCCATTAAATGAATTTAATTTATATTAATTTGAAAATTTAATAAACCATTTGATGTGTTTAAGGAATGTATTATAAATTTAATATACCTACGCTCAAATAAAAAAGTTAGTAAAAATCAGCGAGCTGATTTTTAGCAACAAAATTAGTAGATTCTGCAAAAGTTTTGCTAACACTTAGTTGATTAGAAATTAAAAAACTCTTGCTAAAAATTAATAAAATTTTTGCTGAATATTAGTAGACTGAAAAAAACTAAAAAAAATTGTAGAAAAATTATACTTTAGTTAATTTATTTGCTGAAAATCATAAAACATATTTTTGTGATTCTGTTTAAAATAATTTACAATACGTTACAAAATATAAAAATGTTCATACTCCCAAATTGACGATATGAATTAATGTAATATCTAATAACAATAGAAATAATTATGTATAACATAAACGAAATTATCTTTGAACTACTTACATTAATTATTGTCTAAATGATGGTATCTTTTAAAGGAACGCAAATTCCGCAGAGAATTATAAAAACGAAACGAAAAACTAACAAAATATAACATATACAAGCCTTTTTTGCAATAAGAAAAAGGAAACAGAAAAATCTACCTAAAAGATATGTCTTTGTCTTTCGCTTTAGTCTGTATACTTATTGCATATTTGTTTGCAATTTGACCACACAAGGTTATTAATATATATAAACATTTAGTTTACAAATACACATTTAATCTTTATTAAATATAAATATTTTATTTTGTCTTTTATTTAATTAATAGATTAAGTTGTTTTAATCCACAATTTTGTTTTATGTATGAAAAACAGATGCAAAAATCTTCCATGGTTGATTTTTTTATATTAAGTCTTACTAGAGCTATACTTTTTAGTATAATTTTCCTCGTCACTACTACATCGTGACATGCCGCGACATCTAATTCATTCTGCGTATATCTTTCAGTCTGGTTGATGTGCTAATCAACACAATTTTTTTAGCAAAATAAATTAGTAAAACATTAGTAACATATTAGTAAGACATTAGTTCAAAACAGTTAATTGCTGAATAACTATAACTAAAGTTTTAGTATAAAACATAATTTTAGCAAAAAATTTGCTGAAAAATAGTATACCTGATTTACAAGATGTTTTACTAACATTTCTACAAACTTATTTTTTGAGTGTACGCTCACATTTGATCACAAATAACACTAGCTAATAAACATCCCACTATTTTTTGTTATGTATTTGAAAATCGAATTAATTTTTTTTTGTTATGGAGTAGTGTTTAATTAGTTTGTATTTTTATTATAAAATTAAAATTTTATAGTAATTTGACTATTTTTACTATATCTCAATTAAAGATTAAACTCCTGTGGTCGCTGAAATTCAATGCGCCACATATCTTTTAAATATTGTTTTTAAATCGATTCTTTAGTTTACTACCTATGGGGCGAAATTATACGCAAAAATATATTTTTTTGACAGAAACTAAAATGGAAAATTTCGAAAAAATATTTAAGATATTTGTCTTGCAATGAAAATTTTCTTGTTCTTAAACGTAGTACTTCAATAAAAAAAAAAAAAGAATTTTTTAAAGAGCATCTGTGAATAAATAACCAAGTTATGACCTGTTTTTCCGCACGCAACATGTCACAAATATTGAAATATTTTGATAAAATCTGTTACACTAATTTAGAGTGGTCAAATAACGAAAATAAAAAATTTTCGGTGAAATCTGTATATGTGCCCATAGTACCGACCTCTCCTAAAAGTTTCCATTTTTGTTTTTCCGCAAGCTGCAGGACACAAATATTAAGATATTTCTATGAACTTTGACACATTGAGCTACATTCAAAAAAAAGTTTGTTGAAAACGTTAAACGTCTATTTAAAATAGTCAACTACACACAAAAAAATAAAATTCATAATTTTTTATGAAAAATTTCATATTTTTAAAGGTTCATACTATTTATGAAATTTTTCTTACTATTTATGAACTGTTACTAGTTTCCCTAGCATTTATGAAATGGTACATCAAATTCCCAGTATTATTGCAATTTATGCAAGTTTTATTAAATATTAGGATTTTGTACATTGGAAAATTTTTTAAATACTTTTTCATAAATACTAAGTGTTTATACAAATATTTTAAGAGCCTTGTCATAATTTACGAGACACAAACTTTTCCAGTATTTTTTATGAACTGTTTATAAATATTATGAAAAAGTTCAGAAATTAGTACATTAGGAAATTTTTCATAAAATATTCATAAATCGTATGAATTTTCTTTGTGTGTAACTTTCAGAAATTCTGACATCGCGTTGTTAGCTAAAATTTTAATTAAACGCTTTTACCAAAAAGGGATTTTTAACTAATGTTTAACTAATTTACGGTGCTAACCAAATTATGCTGAGGGCGCTGTTGTGTTATGGTTAGCGCGTTGGACTGTTACACAGATGGTCCCAAGTTCGATTCCTGGTGACGGCAATATCAGTTTAGAAAAACAATATGTATGAATTTTCTATCCCTCATATGTATCGCAGAGCCCGCCTTCGGTGTTCCCATAGCACTTAACCCCACCGACGCAAAATAATAAATTAGGGCTATGAACCAAAAGCTTCAATAAGGTCGCAAACTCTCCATCAGGGCACTATTCCACAAAACAACTTATCAACTTTCCACTTTGCACTTATCAAATTTTTCGTCAATTTGCAAAACTTACTGTTCCTCAGAACTATGAAATTTGATAAGTGATAAGTTGAAATTGATAAGTGTAATCTGCAAAGTTTTTGCAATTTTTCTATTCTATTTAAAATTTCTGTTCCACGTACGTTCTCTTATGCAAAGTGCAAAGTTAATATTGAAAAGTGTAATTTGCAAAGACTTTTCAAATAATTATGCTGTTTCGTTCCACAAAAACTGTAAATTCTATTTTTGCAAAGCAAATTGTGATAAGTTTGTCAAAAATTTGCAAGGTAAACGATCCCTTTGCAAATTCATATTGTTATAACTAGTGAAGCTTTCAAAATGTTAAGACGTGAGTTTTTGTTCGACGATAGTGAAGACGCGGTTATATCAAGAAATTTTAGAGACCGAATTAATTTTTCGGGACTACAAAACTTTAATTTTAAAGAGTGCTTTCGTTTAAATCGAATCCAAGTTGATTTCATTTTAAATAAAATTGGAGAAAAATTAGAGCACAATACACAGCGCAGTCATGATTTGTCGGCTGAAAATCAACTGCTACTGTGCTTGCATTGGCTCGGAAATGGTTGCCAGTACCATGGAGTTGCAGCTATACATGGTGTTATCTAATTTATTAACCTTCAAAATGAAATGTAAACTTAAAAATGTTCTAAATATTTACAATAATTTTATATAAAAATACTTACTTTATTGTTTTGAAAACTAGCAAATAAAATATCTTTTTTTCTTTAATCACATTTAACACTGCAAGTTTTTTTTCCATTTTTATTTGGCGGCTCATTTTAACAACATCTAATTAGCAATGCAAAGTGAAAAGTGATAAGACAGAAATGCAAAGATGATTAAATGCTTTGTGGAACACTTTGCACATTCACCTTGCAGAAGAGCGCAAAGACTTTGCAAGAGAACGCAAAGACTTTGCAAGAGAACGCAAAGTCTTTGCAAAGAGTACTAAAATTTGCTAAGTGCAAAGTGAGATTTGCAAAGAATATTGTGGAACAGAAACACTTATCACTTTGCCAAAAAATGGAATTTGATAAGTGCAAAGTGAAAAGTTGATAAGTTGTTTTGTGGAATAGGGCCCAGGTGGCGAGCAACAACTGTTATAAGACTTATAATCTCGCGCAATTACAGTGTTGCCATGTTTGAAGCCCTTCATATTTCCCCACCTTTCATCTCTCCACTATACGCTTTCTAAAGAAAGCAACACATTAATAATTAAGAAGAATTTCCTGAGTGTTGTTTCTCTTTAAAAAAAAAAAAGAGCATGGAACTTACACAAAATGCAACCACGCTTGATTCCGTTCATTTTAGTATTTTCTTTTCTTTTGTATACTACACATCAAACAAAGGCACGCATGTGCGTGATAATATATATAAATTAAATAAACTAATTTTAACGTTATTTTGAAAAATTTGAAAATTGAAAATGTAGGCAGAAATAAAATATAAAATACGCTTTTGTGCTAAAAAAAAAAACAAAACAACAAATGCCAGTCCCAGGTAGCTGGTTTTAAACTATAAAGCGTTTTTATGATATTTAGCCATATTTGGATATTTCTGTTTTGTATTTTAGAATTATCTTCATTTTGGAAAATGTAAAATTGCGTCATACATACATATACACACATACATGATTAGGAATTTTAATATTTTGTTATTTAATTAATAAAATATTTTGTTTATTGCCTGATTTTTTATTTAATTGTATTCTATTAACGATGTGGGAGTAATGACATTTTTACATATATTTAAATTTGTAGATATCATAAAAAAAAAGATTTAAGTTTCAACAAAATAAATTAACTAAAGTAAAATGGTATACTAAGTTTTTTTGTTTTTTTTTTTTAATTTACTAAGCTCCAGCAAAATTTTTTGTTGATTTCAGCAAGTCGATTTTTATTTGCTTTGAACTAACTAAGTTTTAGCAAAACATTTTGCTAAATTTACTAGTTCTTTGCTAAAAATCAGTGAGCGGATTTTCAACAAAACCCTTTTGCAGATGTTAGAAATTTTTCTGCAATGATCCTCCCAGCAAACATTTTGCTGATTCAACTAACTTTGTTGGTAACTTTACGAACTCTTTTTTTTTGAGTGTACATCGGCCCATGAACCATTTATTTTGGTTCGAATTGGTCCATGTAATGGCTTTTATGATTGTCTGCAAATATTAAAATATTTTGATAAAAGTTGAAGTCGTACATGCCGATTGTAGGATATCATACACTACTACTGGTTAAAGGTCAAATAGTATTTGGTTCCAAATATTTAATTATTTTGTGTCAATATTTGTCTACAAATTGTTCAGAAAGTAAAAGAAAACAATACCATATTTTGATTTTTGCCTTATGTTACCCGTATACTAAAGTGGGTCGGACCACTACAATTTTATATTTTCTGTATATAATTTTACATTCGTTGAAACCTGTTATTTAATATAAGGATTGGCGTTATTGGTAGAACACTGTAGTTGTCACGACTTTGGAGAGCTACCATTTATTCTTAACTGAGGGCATATATTTTTCTCAACATGTAGGAGATTTCGCAATATCAGGATTAACATCCACCAAACAATTCTAGGCTATCTTCTTTTATGCTGAAAAATTTATAACTAAAAGAAATGAAAAACTTTTAAAAGTTTCAAGAAAAATTAGGGCAAATTAGGGTAGTTTTTAAATGAGTAGAGTACATTAACAGTATAATTTTTTTTTTTTAAAGAGAAGCAACATTCAGGATATTCTTTCTATTCAACAATAAATTGCTTTTTTTGTAAAGGCGATAGTGGTGAAAGATGATAAGTCTTAGAACAGTTGTTGCTCGCCATCTGATGGAGAGTTAGCGAAATTGTTAAAGCTTTTTGGTTCATAGCCCTGATTCAGTATTTTACTTCGGTGGGGTTAAGTGCTATGGGAACACCGATGGTGGGCGCTGCGATACATATGACTGATAGAAAACTCACACATATTAATTTTTAAATTGATGTTGTCGTCACCGGGAATCGAACCCGGGACCATCTGTGTAACACTCCAACGCGCTGCCATTACACTACAATGCCCATTTTAAAAGTTATTTATTGTTTTTAAAATGGCTTAAATCCTGAATCATACGGTTCCGTAGATTATTCCATATGAAAAATTTATTTTTATAAGTTTTTGGGAAAATACCTTGGTTTTAGACCATTTTTAAAAATTGCCATATGGCAGAGCCCTGAAAGTACAATGTTTATAAGTTTAATAGTATTTTAATGAAAGCAATCATTATTTAATTTTTAAGTGAAAACAAATAAAATTTTGGAATATTTTAGACCTTGTATATTTTAAAAACTCATGGATTGATCGGTCAGATTTTCAAAAATGTTTATACAATAGATGAACTAATTTTTAGCAGCGATATACATTTTTTTTATTTTCTCCTTAATATCATACATGAGACTAATTAATTGAATGGA
Organism: Delia radicum; assembly: GCA_021234595.1. NCBI lineage: Eukaryota > Metazoa > Arthropoda > Insecta > Diptera > Anthomyiidae > Delia > Delia radicum. The sequence goes on along the minus strand of CM037851.1, from coordinate 274,350,053 downwards.
CTAATTAATTGATGATTTCATTACAATTAAATTGATATCAATTGTAATGAAATTATTTTCATTAGCATTTGTTTAATTAATGATAATGAATTTCATTGATTTAATTTCATTGATTAAAGGTAATGATTTTAAATTTCATTACCATTAGTAATAAATTAATTAAAAGAAGAAAATTGTAATTGACTAAATGCTAGGTTTGGAAAATATTCCGAGAGATTAATTTTTTATGAAAAAACAATTATTTGTTTACCCAAAAACGTACGTGAAAATAAAAATTTAATCACTCCGATAATAGAATGGAATATTAGTCCAAAATGGAACTATATGGAATGAAACGGGGAACGATTGGAATCGGAACACTGTACACAATTGTGTTGTCGTACGTCAGAATAAAAATTTAATCACTCTGATAACAGAATGGAACATTGGTAAAAAATGGAACGATATGGAATGAAACGGGGAACTATTGAATCGGAACACTGTTCACATTTGTATTGTCGGTGCAATGTGGTTCATTAATGTTTGCAAAAATGTTGTCCGTTTTGCGATATCATGCTTAGTTTTCGAGATACAATCCATTTTACAAATTGGCGATATGTTAAAATGTCCAGTATCTCCAAAATGTTCAGTATAGACCAAAACGGACAAAATTTTTGCTCCACAGGAGAACTAATATACCCTTATAACAAAAATCGTTCCATTTTGTTTCCCGTATTCAGTGTTACAATTTACACTCCATTTTTTGTAAACAAATGCTTTTTTTGCTCAATTGTAATTAGTTCTTCAGGCATTAGTGTGATTTCATTAGCAAATGCTAATGCCAAAAAAAATGTTATTACAATTAATTAATTTTTTTGGCATTAGTCTTAGGTAACTAATGCTAGCGCAATTTCAATGCTAATGAAAAAATCCCAAGTATGCTTAATATAATAATCACAAACATAAAATTCGTTAAATAAAGGTCCCATTAAAAAGGTTTAAAAAACCTAGTTTTATAAACAATTATTTGAAAACTCTGGATAACAATTTTCAAATAATTTTTTATTCCCGATTATAGTCAAGATGTTGAATTATTTTAAGATTTTGAAACACTTAATCAAAATGAATCCAGGTAAAAATATAGTCACAAAAAATTACTGGCTTAAAATATTAACAATGTGAGTTAACGAAAAATTACGAATTTCTTTAAACTTTTTAGGTTTAACCAAATCGTAAAATCTTTTTAATGCCTTTGTGTAAGGTTTAGTAAATAAAATTTCTTTTTTTGAAATTGAAACATTAACTAAAATGTTTTATTTGATAGTTTTTTTTATGTGTTTTGTTAAATTTATCCTTAAGGATTTCGTTGTAGATTTTCTTGTTCATTTTAAAACTACAACTGGCATTACAACTAATGATTTATATTCGTTTTCTTAACATCCTTTCGTCTACATATTTTTCTTCACTTACAGGAAATTTTGTTCTATTATGGCGTCGTGGTATAAATGTGCTTACAGCCTCTAATATAATGGTGACAAGGGATGAACGTGTAAGACTGATAGATGGTTATAATTTAGAAATATCAGATTTGGAGCCGCAAGATGCTGGTGATTATGTATGTCAAATTAGTGACAAAATAAACCGGGATCAAGTGCATACAGTAGAGATATTGGGTGAGTTGAAAAATAGAAATTAAATTAAATTATACACCTATCCCTCGATTTACACGATACTTTTTTTTACACGATTTCACTTTACACGATTTTTTTTATTTCTCGTGTAAATCGAGGAATATTGAAATTACCTCGAAATACACGATTTTTTTTTTTTTTTTGATTATTTAATTAAAATACTTTTGTTTACATATTGCCGTTAGTAAAAAATTAATATACAAGTTAATTGTTTTTTTTCACCTCTTAATTGATTTTTTAAAATATCGGAATAAAACACACAAGTTCATTGACAATAAAATTAAAAAGGGAAATATCCATTTATGCACGTACATACAAAATATATTAAATCAAAATATCAAAAATATACAAATATATAAATCAGTCAGTGTTTACCATACAAGTCCGCTAGTTGTAGTTTCTTTGTGAAAAAAAAACATTATAAAATTTATATAAATAAATCGGATTATATATGTATATATAACTTTTATAACTCAATTAGAATTACAATTGACACTAATGGAATTACAAATAAGGCATTTCGGATTTACGAAAAAATTAAGTATGAGCTACCATCAACATCCTCAGCAGCAAAAAAATCTTTTACAGCTAGTCATGGTTGGTTTAAAAATTAAAAAAAGGCATTCTTTACATAATTTAAAACTAAAAGGGGAACAAGCATCTACTGATGTTGATGCTGCAGAAGAATATACAGAAAAGTTCGCCGAAATTATTTCATATACTCCTGACCAAGTCTTCAATGCTGACGAGTCGGGTTTATTTTGAAAAAAAAAATGCCTAAAAGAAAAAATGTCTAAGGGTATTATATAATGAAATCATTGGTTTTAAATAAATAATAATAATAATGACTCAGGTGAAGACGAGTAAGAAATGGTTGCACTGATAACTAAAATTATTTGTGAGGGCCTTGAATTTGGACGAAAATTAGGAAATCATTTTGTCCAACATGATCAAAATGTTGAAAGAGCTCTAAAGTTCCAGAGATATATTTCTCATGGCCTGGCACAATATCGGGAGGTAAACAAAGAATTGAACAATAATACGTCCCAACCCTATGGGGAATGAGGAGTCAATTGACCTAAAAGTGACTGGTTAAAGAAAGAGTTATCACACGACTGGTACAATTTAATACTGAAGTGGGTTAAGCAGTGTCAATTGTCCTAAAATTACCAATCCTGTGACTGGTAAAGGGAGGACATACCACTTAACCAGAATGCTTATTAACAAGAAAAAGCCAGTTGGCCAGAATTTTACCCATTGGAAGCTGTTTAGTTTTCGTTTATTTTATACGACATGGGCCTTTTGCGACAGTCTTGTGGTATGTCCATCTTTGGTTAGTCCTGTGGCATGCCACTATTTTTTTTTTTTTTTTATGAGTCATTTGCCAGTTGTTTACATAGGGTAGGGTTTAGCAGAGAACTAGTCTCTGGCACGAAGGGACCGATCCTGTGGCACACGCAGAACCGGTCCCATTCCCCATAGGGAAGTTCTTATAACAAAATATATTTTCAAATCTCTGCGGGCAGAAGTTATCTCCAACATCGAAACATCGAAACTTTTGAAATACTATCGAGTGATGAAAGTGATTCGTCAGCAACCAGAAAAATAAGATTAGTTGGCACTACTAGTTTGAAATGAACTGATCTCTTTTAATGAACTGATCTCTTTTACTCAACTAAATTATTATTTTTTACTAATAAATAGTAGACTGATTTTATTGATTTTTTTCTTAATTTATAGTACCTGCCCTGTGGGAAATGGGACCAGTCACTGGTTTGGTCACGTGACTAGAACTTTGTGTGTATGAACCTGTCCTAGCTTCGGTTATATTTGTTGTGGAATAGTTGTGCGACGTATCACTGCACTGGTCGAAGGGGTACATGTTGCAGGGCTTCCGAAAAGCAATTAGCAATTACCGTCCGAAACCAGTCACTGCACTTATCCAAAACAGTGTGTCATACCACCTGTTCAAAAACCCTCAAAAAATTCACAACAAAATCAATTTTAAAATTATAACATTAAATTCATTATAACAATTAATCCAACACTTCTAAAATGCACTTTATGAACATTTTCATTTTGTATTCTGCATTATAATTTTAGTTCACAATAATATCGTTATAATAAGAAAGAGCTGCAATAATTCAGCAAAAGTTTAATGTATAACTTATAAAGTAGAGTATCATAATATATACTCAGTTTCAATTTTGTACCCAAAAAAATTCTTACAAATCGCCAATTATTTATACATAAAAAACCATTACCAAAAATCTTGTAAAATATCTTAACAAGATATTTCGAAACCAATACGCAGAAATTTTGCAATTTTCATTTATATTCCTGTAAAGTGCTTCAAGTTTTTGAATAAGGTGTGCAATAAACCATACTCTGGTGATATATTTCTAGTTTTTTTGGTAGCGATATTTTATGTGCAAAATCGCCATTCACTTGAAAAATCGCCAGTCGGTATTTCAAAAATTAACTTGCCAAACGACTTTTAATTTCGCGACGGTGAACACGGTCACCATATTTGGCAACACTGGTCACTTTCTAAACAGTTCCGTATTCAGTTCTTTTACACCAGTGGAGTGTTACGTCTTCATTTCTACTGTCACATAGTCGGTACAGATAAAATTAGTTTATTGTTATGTCCGCTTTGTAGCAGTCAAGGGACTGCATCCTTTGGCACTAATTGCCATGTTTTCATAAACTGCTAACGGGTTTCAATGATCACTAGCAACTTCAACTGCAACGACCCTAGTTACTTCAGTACACTTTGATGTTATGTTACTTTGTCTCCAGTTACATGATATATGTATCTTGTACCAACAAGTGAATGTGTTGTCACCATAACTATAGTCACTTGATTTGTTATTTCACCCAAATTAATACTTTTTGGTGCACCACAATTTTGGTTTCACCAGTTTCGTGACGTGACCCCCAATCATATATCACAGAATTACCACTTTGGGTAAATCGACCGGTCATTTCCCGCAGGGTGGTTTTATGTATTTTTTATGTTCTTCCAGGTTTCATAATTTTTTTTTTGGTTTATGAATTTTATAACTAAATTTTGTTTATAAATTAACTCATTTTGTTAGTTGTTTGTTTAAATTTACGTTTTTTTGCATTAAAACAAATAAATATATATATTAAAAAATTACTTTATATACAGCATTTGCCTTTTTTCGATTTACACGATTTTCCATACAAACTTTTTTGAATTCGATTTACATGATTTTTTCTGGAACGTATCTATCGTGTAAATCGAGGGAAAGGTGTATTAGGAAAGTTAATTTAATTTATATATTTTATTATTTTTTTTTTGTATATTTACAGTACCTCCCAGTGTTCGTGCTACTCCTACCTCTGGTAATCTACAAGCTCGCAAAGGTGGCCCTGTTACTTTAGAATGCAAGGGTTCTGGCAATCCTGTTCCTTCTATATTTTGGACAAAAAAGGTATGTTTTTTTTATTGACTTTACAGACATTTTTAGCTTTTTCGCTTTCTTGAGTTTATTTATTTAAGAATTTTCTTTAACATCATTGAGCAATCATCAATTACATTTTAATTTACTTGAGACAGATCCACAAAGAAATAAAAAAATAAAAAAAAAATATGTTGTTTGCACCATGAAAAGCATTTTATGTTGCTGTTTTTATGTTCTTAATTTAATTAAATTTACTATTTTTATGCTTTGATTTTATGACTTACTGTAAGAAGGTAAAATGTCTGGGGTTTCTTTTTTTTAAGGATAATACTGCAATAAATCTGTTCGATAATTATGTCTGCAATAAAGATGTTTTAAATAAATACAAATTATTAAAACAACATCAATTGAGTTATTTAAGTATTAGACATTTTGAATCGATTTAACTTAATTGACGTATGAGTAGATTAGATTAGATTATATGGCACTATGCACCGCGACCAACTTAGGTCTTTTGTGCTGCCTAAAGTTACCCTAAAGATTCAAGCTACCTATAAAGCCAATAATCCTATTAAGCAAAATCTTCATAATGTCCGAAGGGGAGACAAAGCGATTGCCAAGAAACTTGGCACGCCTTTCACATAGCCTCGGACATTCGCAAAGAACATGCTCTGATGTCTCAGCTACCAGTTCGCAAAACCTACACTCATCCGTGTCCGAAAGACCCCTTTTGCGCAGGTGGTATCTGAGATGGCAGTGTCCAGTCAGGTAAGACACCAGGGTTCTCAAGTCACCCCTCCCGAGGGACAAGAGTCTCCTCGATCCTGCACTGGAAAAAGAAATTAACCTCTTAGCCTGTCGTTGGCCAAGAGAGTTTTCCCAATAGAGAGAGAATTCTGACTCCCTCCACGACCCGAGCTTCTCCCTAACATACCCCAAAGGTATACCACAGAGTATCCCAAAAAAGTAAGCGCATAATAAATACATCCCCCTGAAAATAAGTACTAATATTTTGTATGATGTTTCCATAAATTTTCCGACTCTAGCGATCAGCCACGGGGTTGGGCAAGGGGGCTAGATCTCCTCCGAAATGATTTGACAAATTTAAAAACATAATACAATTCGTTAGAAAGTAACAATGTTATTGATAAATTTAATATAAAAAAATATTTGACTTGGATCAAATAGGAAATGTCTGCTAGTTCAGTATTATATGGTTCGAATCACCAAATTTCATTAGAAAACATCGCCTGCAAATTGAAGGCTATAATTTAAATTTATTTTCATCGGGATAAACATTAATTGCATTTATAGTAATTAAATGTGCTAAAGTCCCAAAACTTATTTAACAAATTGTGAAAAGCAATCTGATGTAGGCGTGTCCCTATCCGGATTTCATTCCTGCGTAAGGAAATCTTCAGGGGACTTTGTTATTAGAATTTCTGGAGATATTTGTTATGTAAAATCACAAACTCAATGAGAATTTCTTGTCCTCGTCTAGGAGCGAGATTCAAAATTTAAAATATCAAAGAAAAAACAAAAACAACAACAAAAAATTGTCACAATTGGCTTTGTCATCTTCCAAATACTACTCTGTTTTTTTGACAGACCTAGCAATGTAGTGACGTTTATTCAACTAAATCAACAATAGAAAATTATATGTTTTCTATTAGTGTCAGTTACATTTAAATTTGCACAAGCACCTGCATATTTGTTATTTAAATTTATTTTCATCGGGATAAACATTAATTGCATTTATAGTAATTAAATGTGCTAAAGTCCCAAAACTTTTTTAACAAATTGTGAAAAGCAATCTGATGTAGGCGTGTCCCTATCCGGATTTCATTCCTGCCTAAGGAAATCTTCAGGGGACTTTGTTATTAGAATTTCTAGAGATATTTTTTATGTTAAATCACAAACTCAATGAGAATTTCTTGTCCTCGTCTAGGAGCGAGATTCAAAATTTATTTTGATTTTCGACAAAAAGCAGTAAATACATTCATTTTATAAGAGATTTCGGTGTATTAGCGTTAAAATAAAATCAAAAAATTGCTTGAGACAATACAAACTAAAAATTAAATATGTCTGCACAGAAAAACGTAAAATTGAGTTTCAATTAAATAGTTGTTCATTCAGTTAAAAGTTTAATTGAATTCGCTCCTATTGAGGAAGTTGTAGTAATAATGCAAATAGTTTGTAATATTATATTATTTTCAATTATAGTTTTTTTTTCATATATATTACAAATTTAATTGAATATTGTTTTTTATGTCAAACAAATTTTTAGTAGATACTATTAAAAAATGAATTAAAATTTAAAACAAAAATTGCCAAAATTTAAAAACAACAATCCTAAAAATTGAAAAAATTTAAAAAAATTTCAAAATTAAAAAAACGCCAGAATTCGAAAATATCTCTTAACAAAATTTCTAAAATTGAAAAAATATCGCCAAAATTAAAAAAAACACTCATTTTTTACTGTAATAAATTTTTTAATTTTGGCGATTTTTTTTTAAATTTTTGCAGTTGTTCCTATTTTGTTATTATAAGTTATAAAAACTGGTAATTTTGTTAAACCAAATACATTTTCAATTAAACAGTTAATACATATTATTAATCATTTAATTGAAAGTGAGTTTCGAATCGAACAAAATTTTAATTTAATTTTTTTTGACAATAATGTTTTCTGTGTGTTTTGAGAAAATCTTTTAAAACGGAGACCCGAACTTAAGTTTAAGTGTGCAGTTATATGTCATTTCAAAAGTTGATATTTTACTTACAGTGCAATTTTTTTTTTATTTTAATTTGTTTGCCACGTACGGATTTAGTAACATAGTTTTAGTACTTTTTGACGATATATATTACGATATCTCAAAATCCATTAAAGCGAATAGTGTTTAACACACAGAGACAATTAATATTATTTTTCGAAATAAATTTAAGTCTCAACTTTGAACAATATGCATCATGTGACTCAAACTTTAATTTGACTCAAACTTTCACAGTGTTTTTTTTTTATTAATTAATAATCATATAATTACAAATTATATACTATTACCCTAACCGAGCACTCGCTACTATGGCTTTCGGCGCGTTGTAGCGAAAACAGACCTGTGCCTCTGGTGGGATTCGAACCCGCGAACCCCGCACTGATAAGCCAGCACGCTACCAACTAGCCTACCTGGGCGCACTGAACACAGTTTTTTATTTTTAACTAAATGTGAGCAAATTCCGATCGGCGCTCCATGAAATGCGACATTTTAAAATTAAGTAGCTAAATTGCTGATAGGTAAAAATTTAGCAAAAAAAAAGTTATAAGTGTTCACGTATTTTTATGAGCTTTCCCTTGTTCCAAAAATAAATATTAAAAAAAAAAAAAAAAATAAAATCGAAAAAGAACCCATCCCCCCACAAACAAATTCTTAGCTACGTGCCTGCTAGCAATAACATACCGTTAGCTAAACTGTTTTTTTTAAATCTCAAGAAATACTATAGTTTATTAATCTAGAACTTGTTACTGCAGCTTTCGTCAAAAATTTCGCCAAATGTAGAAAAAGATTGAAAAAAATTAAAAAATTCTATAGTTCTGCATTAAACAATCACAAAAATCGGCCTCTCGGCTCGAAATACTAAGATTTTAGGCCATTTTTATAATGTTTTTCTATGGGACTTTTATAAAAAAAATTTATCAAATTTATCGTATAAACATATTCCAAATAGTCTAATAATTTTGGTAACTGATTAGACCTTACTTACACTGTGGAACTTATTTTTTTACATACACTTTGTATGCATAAAATTCAGTTTTTAATACAAAAAATTAGTATATTTTCTAGCAAACAAAAAGTTATAAGTATTCACATATTTTTATGAGTTTCCCTTGTTCCAAAAATATATATATTAAAAAAAAAAAAATCCAAAAAGACCCCCCCCCCCTAACACAACTAAACAAATTCTTAGCTACGTGCCTGCTAGCGGTAACATACCGTTAGCTAAACTGTTATTTAGAAATCTAAAAAAAAACTATATTTTATTAATTTACTGCAACTTTCGTCAAAAATTTCGCCAAATATAAAAAAGATCAAAAAAAAAAAATAAAAAATATATAAATTCTGCATTAAACAATCACAAAAAATGGTCTCTTAGCTCGAGATACTAAGATTTTTAGGCCATTTTTTAATGTTTTTCTATGGGATTTTTATAAAAAAAATTATCAACTCTTCCATTTTATAACGAGCTTCCAACCTCCGTATATTTACAAAAATAAAGCAAATCAAACATATTAGCTAGGTTGATGCTAGTATTTCGATCTGGCTAAAGATCTCTTCAGAACCCGAAGTTTTAGAAAAGCTAGAGCCTATATAATAGGCAGAACTTTAACAAAAAACCTATTAATAATCAATTTTGCTCCATTCTTGTCTTCTTAGTAATCAACCACGTGGTTAGGTCTTTTCCTAACAAGCATCATGACGTTACTAAACTTTGAACTAAATAGAACATATTTATATAAAAAATTTTTAGTTTTTCATTTTAGTACATCGTAGAAATATATTCAAAATACTGTAATAATTTTGTTCACTGACACTGCGGCACTCATTTTTTTACATACACTTTTATACATAAAATTCAGTTTTTAATAAAAAAATTACTATATTTTTTATTTAATAAAACCTAATGTTTCATATTTAAAAAAAATATATATTCTGAAAATATTCAGCGGGTTTACATGCTTAACACAAGATATTATTTGTGGAAGTCTCTAGTGTACGCTTTACGCAGAAAAAATCAAATATGTTAACTTCGGTAAAAACTAGGGGCAGTAATCTTAAAAATTAGATTTTTTTTTACTTTTTATAAAAAAAATCGTATGAATGTTTTTCATTGTCAATATGTTTTTCAAAATGAAGATTTTTTTGGTGAATGTCAGCATATTGCAAATTATAATCTGACAACCCTAACAGCATATGAGTGATATTTTTATAAAATGTAACTCATACGTTAAATAAGTTTTTACTATTTATATAAAATTAGCAAATTTTGAATTCAAACAAGAATTTTAGAAATTTTGAAAATTTCAAATTCATCTGTCTGTAGAAATGGCGATCACGGCACCATAATTAAAAAAAAAAAAACACAAAACTAATTGTTCGGATATATAATTTTCAATTAACTCAAAGTATCAATTACAACATATACAACATATATAATAAACGGAATTTTTCCAAAAGTATGTTTGACAAACATACAAATTTCAATATAATTTGTCACACATGGTAAAATTCATATGTATCTAAATAAAATAGAAGACCAAGTGTAATTAAACTGTGTTTTTCGTCCTTTCAAAGAGACATTAAAAGTAAAATTTGTAAACAAATTATGCAACTACTGGTACACATAGTATAGTATGTACACTAGGTTGGGGCGATTAGTATGGAAGGGAAAAAATTTTAATGGGCGCTTCGCGTTTCTGATTCTTGGGATTGTACTGAGCAAAAAAGTCCACTAGACCATACGTCTACGGTGAAAATCGAGCTTCCAGATGTTGACTTTACGGCAAAAAAGCCCTATTTTGAAATTAAAAACTCACCTCTTAAACCTCACCCGCAAATATGATTGATGCATTAATCTGCTAGAGAATCTTCCAAAGAAGAGATTGATACCATAATCTTGGATAAGCTCCTCCTACTTCCTGAGATATCTTCATCCCACACATTGCTACTTTCACAAAATACGGCTAAAAAGTCAAAATCTGGAAGCGTGATCACAGAATTACACTAAACTATTTTTTTGCATATTACAAGTTAAAAGTTTTACTGCAAAAAATTCGACAAATTTTCATTGATTTAATAATTTTTTTGTTATGAAGTTATGAAAAAATCATAAAAAAATGTAATGAAAAAACTAACAAGATTAATGAATTTTCATTGAGTTAATGAAATTATTTATTAAATCAGTGAATCGATTTTAATGAAATCGATTTATTAATACTATGAATTAAAATTCTATCAATGTAGTTAAAAACAAATGAAATTTCACTTGAAAAATATTGTCATTAATTTTTACTGTTGATAAAATGAACCACAAATGTGGTAGAAACGAACCACAATTGTAGTAAAAAATTGAAAAATGTTTATTTGTTTTATATTTTTTAAATAAAATAAGAGAATTTGATAAAATGAAGGTAAATTCAGACAACAGTAATTTGATGTGGTTCTCGATTTATAACGAGTTTTCTCAGAGACCGCACTATACGTGTTGTTTTAGATGGGGTCTCATCAAATGAGTTTCAGCTAAATTCAGGGGTACCGCAAGGTTCTGTTCTTTCTCCTACCCTTTTTCTTATTTTTATTAATGACCTTCTTGATCAGACCCTCAATCCTATATACTCTTTTGCACATGACAGCAACATTTGTCATTCATTTTCATTCGATCACAGGCCAAGATCTTTCGAGATAGAGGGCCTGCGGCAGAACATGAATGACACACTCAATCAAGACCTTTCTACAATCTCCGAGTGGGGTCGCGCGAATAAGGTCGATTTTAATGCACGCAAGACCCAATGTTGTATGTTAACCCACAGACGGGCTGTGGAATTAACATTGTCATCTGTAGCTATGGATGGTATAGGTATTGAGGAATCGGATACTCTTGATGTTCTGGGCATGAGAATACAGTGTGATGTCCGTTGGAATAAGCACGTATTTCAAGTGTCGAAAGAGTCATTCAAGTGTCTCGGTTTTCTAAAACGGTGCAAGACTTACTTCACTCCATCCGATCTCCTTACTATTTATACCAGCTATATCCGGCCAAAAATGGAATACAACTCTCATATATGGGCAGGGGCTTCACTGTCTATTCTGAAGCTTCTGGACCGTGTTCAAGGGAGGGCGGTGAAGCTTATCAATGACAGTAGTGTATCCAACTCTATTGATTCATTGGAGCATCGTCGGAATGTGGGTTTTGTGACACGTTTCTATCGATATTACCATGGGAGATGCTCATCTGAGATAAGTGAACTTATTCCACGAGCCCGAGTTTTTATTCGTAATACTCGCTTATCTAGTAGAGAACATCCGTTTGTAGTTGATTGTCCTGTATTTTGCACAACGCATTACAGAGAAAATTCGTTTTTAGTCGAACGATTCGTATGTTGAAAAAAATTCCCGCAGAAGTCTTTCCTGTTACTTACAATTTAGAAAAATTTAAATCAAATATCCACAAACACTACTCCCTCTTTCCTCTTTCCTCCTTCCCATACCCTATTTTCCTGATCAATACAATGCACTGCATGAGTAGGGGCATCCCCTGAGTATTGGTTAAAGTAAAAAAAAAAAAAAATGGTGTCAATATGGCCCTCAAAATTTTTTAGAACTGGTTACCTCAAAATCTATTCCGGAACACCTTCTTTTTCCACTGATTGCCGAGAACCGGTTCTATAACAGGTTCCTGAGAGTCAATATGTATGCCTTCAGTCTCCCAGAAACAATTATATAATTGGTTGTAGAACCGGTTCTAATACAACATGTTCTTGTTTGGATTTAAAGAACCTTTTGTAAATAGGAAAAATTACATACAAAAATAATCTGTTGTAGAACAGAAATTACAACCTATTTACAGTATAAGTTGTTCTGCAACCTGTTATGTGGATTTTACTACTTCACTGAGGGGTATAAAATGAAACACCATAATATCTGCTAATCCACAAAATTATTTGTCGTAAAATTCAGGGATAACTATTTTTTTTTTTAAATATCATCCTTTCATATCCTTAAAATAAGAACGTCAAAAGAAAAAAGTCATGTTAAATAATTTCAGATCTGCATTAATAAATTTTAATTTTGTCTACACCAGATAATGGACGTAAAAGCAATATTTTTTATTAAATAACAGGTTAATTTCTTTATTATGTCTAATTAGCATATATTTACAGAGATTATAGCATATGGATTTTTCATTTAAATTATGGTATTTAGTGTCACCCTGTTACAGGATATGATGACAAATTCCACTATTTAAAGTATAAACCCACTTTGATAAGAACAATTCTTCAAATAATTACGGATTTTATTCATATATATTCACAGGCATTATAGAAAAATGGTTGGATTTTAAGGTTTTGGGGTAAAAAAATGTAATTTCTTTAACTCTAAACATTTCGAAGTATATTTAATATTACCATTATCAAAAAGTTTAAGCTACAATGGTTACTAGTTATTCAAAGATATTAAATACTTTGGTATATAATTCTATATTGTAAATTTAGGTGGTTTATTAGGTCACACATTTTTTTAAGTGGGCGTGTTTTCAAAGCCGATCACCTAAAAACGTACGTGTTGGATCCGCATAAAATGCATATCGTTAAATAGCCTGTTGCAATAGCTTTACGAATATATGTAATGCTATGTCATTTGCAGAGATAAAAGTAGATTAAAAATATTATAATTCAATATCAGTAAAAATTTTTTTAAAATTAGATTCCTTTAATTATTTATCCATTTTTTGGTACCAAATAAAACATAAGATTCCGATCATCTAAGCTAACTTATCACATGTTGCCATTTTCCTGTATGAAACCAATATTTTCCTAAAAAAAAATAATCATTCATTAAAATATAAATATAAAATTCAAAAATTTAATAAATAGCCTTAAAGCCACTTCTATTTAGTTGGAAATCTTATTCCAGCTTAAAATTTTATTATATAAGAGGGCGGCATATTAAGTCCGTGACTTTTTGAATAAAACACATTTTTTTTTGCAAAAAAAAAAATTATAAGTTTGTTATAATTTTTATTAAAAATAAAAATATGTTGATAGATCTATTTCGGGAATTTTTTAGGTTCCCATCATCAGAACACGTTTTGAAAGCGGTAACAATCCCATGCCAAACATCAAACATTCATATGAACTAGTTTACTCACTACATGAGAACTAATATACATATGAGTATGAAGTTAAAGATTATAACCATTGATCAAAAAATAAATTGAAAACTTGTTTGATGTGCAAGATCCACCTCTGGTTGATATTCAATACACGTTTTTTTGTTTCTCTCTCCTTTTTATATTTTGTTTAGTTTATAAACAATGTTTATAATCTTTAACTTCAAACTCATATGTATATTAGTTCTCATGTAGTGAGTAAACTAGTTCATATGTATGTTTGCTGTTTGGCATGGGATTGTTACCGCTTTCAAAACGTGTTCTGATGGTGGGAACCTAGAAAACTCCCGAAATAGATCTATCAACACATTCCTGAAAGGGTCAAATAATAAATTTGAAAACAAAAAACTCTATAGATTATTTGTTAGGACAATATCCTAATGAAGAAATATAGAGTATGGCCTCGAACTTGTATAATTTTCATTTTCATTAAAAAAAATTATATTTCAACATAATCTCCTTTTAGCTCAATACACTTAGTCCAACGTTTCTCCAATTTTTGTATCTCTTCCAAAAAATAGGATTTTTCGAGGTCCATAAAATAGGCATTTCTTGGCCATATGGGGTCGTTTTTTTTTTTTAAACCTCGTTAAATCAGTCCAAAAAGTTCACATTATATAAGCCGATTATTGTTTTTTCCCTTTCGAAGGTAATCAATGAGGATTATCCCGCGTACATTCCAAAAAACTGTGGACATCACCTTATTGCCCACAATTACGTTTATGGTCAATTGAGAGCAAACGCGGCACCCATCTTACAGACAGCTTTCTTAAGCCCAACTGATCATTTAAAATCGAAACCACACTGCCATATGAAAAGCATATGGCATCAACAATCTCACGCACTTTTACCTTCGATCGACCTACGTGGAGTTTTTCGACATTTATCGGGTGTATTGACCTCAATTGGCCGTGTAGAACGTTCACTGTCATTTGCACTTGTGCGACCACAACGAAAGTCAGTAAACCACTTTTTTAGCATTGAAATCGATTGTGCAGAGTCCCCATAGTATTTATCAAGTTTTTCCTTGGCTTGATTCACTGTTTTTTTTTTCGCAAAAAATAATGTTTAATGAGCACTCGAAATTCACTTTTTTCCATTTTTAAAAAAATCCACAAAGGTTGTCTGTTTTGAACAGCTGTTAAACGCAAAGTAAATGACGGAACTTGCTCAAAATTTGACAGTAGTCTGTTAACAGGTGGTACTTGATGGGAGCACTATTGCATTTCATATAATTACGAGGGAAGTTCAAAAAGTTCGAAAAGTCGAAAAAGATCCGCCCTCGTATATAATTATGAAAAAATATTTAAAATTATATATTTTTTATAACAAATTTTTGTATAAGCTTTTCTTAGTATTGATATAAGATATATCTTTCCTACTCCCATCTCTGCATAATATGTAATATAAAGGGTCCGCCAAATAACTTTTTTTTTGAAACTGCTATAAAAAAAACTTACTGAATATTTTCTCAAATTTCTTTTTTTATTTGAAAGTACAATCCTTCCGGTTAATAATGAAAAATAATTTCATTCAAATGGCTGCCTCGGCTGGCCATGCAGTAGCCTACACGATCGGTCCAATTTTTAAGCACACTATCGATTGTGTGCAGCTGTATTTAACCAATGGCTGCCTGTTCCGTCCTGTTGAAACCAAATGTTGCCGATATCCTCCTCTTCAATTTTTGTGAACAAAAATTCGTTCAACATGGCCCGATAACGATCGCCATTGACTGTAACGGCCACTCCTTGCTCATTTTCGAAGAAAAATGGCAAATTTCTCACACATTCTGCAACATTACCATGATTTTCAAAGTAATGTCGCAATATTTCCCAACCATATTCGTTCAGCGGAAGGATAAAACTAATTATCTGTCAAATCAGACATGAGCTAAGTGTTACCATTCACGAAATAAGCACTAGTTGAAAAAAAAAACGTTAGATGGCGGACCCTTTATAATATTGTTCATGCCAAAAATATAATATCGCACACCTATTTCAAAACTGACTCAAATCAAAATTTTTCAGAAATCGAAAAAAAAATATTTGTAACTTTATACCAATTGCAACATAAATTAAGACATAACTGTTTTTTAGCAACAGTTAACAACAACAAAATACACTGATATTTTTTTAATAGATAAGCAAGTGTATTGTGCATAGTTTAAGCATGTAAACCCGAAAAATTAAAATTTTAAGTTGAGTCACTTTTGAACTGGGTGTGCGATATATTCGATGTTGGCAATTCTTATTTTTTGACTGCTCAAATATTGCAATGCTACACACAAAGAAAAATGTTGCTATTTGCCAACTAAAATTCGGTTACATCGACTCAAATTCGGTTATAAAGAATTTCAGACGGTTGGCACAACTTAACATTAGTTTTTACAACAAAGTTAGGTTAATTCAACTGAATTTTAGTTGCAATACAAAAAATATTCAAAAATCTAATGTAAATATCGTTGTACTAACTAAATTTATTAGTTTTTTTTATTAATATACACTTTTCAATTCGGTTGGCACATTATTTCTGTGTGTTTAATTTTAAAGTACGCCTTATCAATAATATTCTCCTTCTGCAATCATTTCGATCTAAAGTCTTTTTTTTTTGTCGTAACTCGAATAGTTTTCGAGAAAATTCAAAATTCAAATTTTTGCAAATTCAAAACAAATTTTTGCGAAAAGTGTTTCATCAAAGATTTTGATTTTTGCGAAAAATAGCCCTTAGACAATCGAAACACATATACAAAAACTACATTTTTAGTGTTTGTACTTTTGGTATACATCTTCTGCCGACGAGGTGTGGCCCAGTACACTCAGGGAAAAGCCTTCATTATATTTATGAAAAACTTCATAAATATGAAGAACAGCTTCATCGATTTTCAGCCAATGTAACACCTCATATATATGATGAAGTTGTGGCATAAAAGAGTAAATTTATAACAGACTTCTTCATATATATAAAAGGTTTATAAATACGAAGATGAGATGAGAGTTTCATAACTTTTTATGAAGTGCTTAATAAATATTATGAAACATTTTATAAATAGCATGATGCTGCTTCATAAGCTTTTATGGAATGTTTTATAAATATTTGTATACACCAATTAAAGTTAAAAACATCAATTCAAGTTAATCCAATTCCATTTGAAATTAAAAATACGTAATTTTCTATTTCAAAAACATCAATTGAAGGGCTTAGTGCAAAAACATGATAATCCACACGTTTTCCAAAAATGATTTTATGTGTTCATTGCATTACCTAACGCGGTATCAATATCCACTTAAATGATTTAAGCTATATTCCAAATACTTTCAGATCTAGAGCAAATGTTATTTTATACAATTCGACTATATTTCAATATATTTTTACGCAAGAACATGATATGTCACACCAATAAGATACACATTCCTTGAAAAATTCTAAATAAATTTTCTGTAAAAACTTGATAAGCCACATTAATTTATTAAAATGTTTTTTACTGTCTTCTAGTCTCCCAGCGAGGAACATGTAAAAGAAGCCACATCTTTGCACTTACAACAAGTATATTTATCACGAAAATCTGTCAAATCAGCTATCTATTCTTTAAAATAAAAATATTCTAAATAAAATTTCTGCAACAACTTGTTAAGCCACATTGACGTAATAAAATGGTTTTTACACTCTTCTAGACTTCCACCGACGGATATGTAATAGAACACACATACTGTCACTTAATATAAGCATTTATAGCTCGAACATCTTGCTTAACAGCTGTCTAGAAGTCATTGAAAACCATTTCTTTAAAATCAATGTGGCTTACCATGTTTTTTCAAAAATTTTATTTAAGATTTTCTTATTTTTAAGAAAAATTCGCTGTTTTTCTGAGCTTTTATATTCTAAATACTTGTAATAAGTTCCACGAGGTGTCTTCTATTACATGTCCATCGCTTTAAGACTTTAAGGCAGTGAAAACCATTTTTTCAAATCCACGTGTCTTACCAAGTTATTGCAGAAATTCTTATTAAGATTTTTTTTTATTTTGAGTAAATAGTTGCTATTTTGCAGGATTTTCGAGCAACAAATACTTGTAATAAGTGCTAAAATATCTTGGCATTTATTACAAGTTTCTACAGCACTAAATGCCTGAAATACAGACATCATTTCTTCAAAATTAAAAAATTCTAAATAAAATTTCTGCAAAAACTTGATATGCCACATTGACTTAATAAACTGGTTTTTACTGTCTTATAGTCTTCCGAAGAAGGTCATGTAATAGAAGACACATTTTGGTACATTTTACAAATATCAAGAAAGACCATCTAATTTGCTACCATTTTTCAGACTATGAACTTCTTTACTTATCTTTGTGCAATAACTTGATAAACCACACTTTTTTTTTGTAAAAAAGCAGTTTCCGATGGATTTCTATCATCCATGAACGGGTCTGTGATGGGAGCCGCCCTTAAGCACCTATTATGTATGCTTACAGTCCGGTTTATTTAAAGCCTTATTTTCTACATTGTTTTTAAACTTTGAAGGCGATTATTTCATTACTTTAATTTTGTGGCTTATCAAGTTTTTGCACTAAGCCCTTTTATTAAAAATCCGAAATTTGAAATTATAATAATTCTAATTAAAATTAAGAACAACTCAAATAAAATTTTATTGATGTTTCAGAATTTTAAATAATTTCTCATGGATTTCAAGTTTTAAAAAACATTTTCTATATTTTAAATCAAAAATTTCAATATTTTCTAAAAGAAGGAACAATTTATTTTCAAAAAGCTAATAAACCTTTTTTATGAAATGATGAAGGTTTATGAAGCATTTGTCATAAATTTGTATGAAACTCTTCATCATATTTATAAAAACGTCATAAATGTGATACAAGCCATTTATGAAACAATTTCAGCAATATGATGGAACTCTTTTTCTCGGATTGTATGAATTTATCATATCCCTTAATTTATTTAAATTTTATTTAACTTGATAAATAAGTTGCCACCCACTTTTAAAATAAATAAAATAAATAAATGTTGAACAATTTTAAAAAAATTTTAAAATTGTTCCCTGTAAAATAGTAAGATTAAAATCACAGGTTGCAGAACAAGTTATTATAACAGGTTCTAATTTCTGTTCTACAACCGATTTCTTTTATATGGAATTTGTCCTATTTGCAATAGGACAAATTAGAACATGTTGCTTTGAAACCGGTTTTAGAACCAGTTATAGATCTCGTTCTGGGACGTTGTAACCTTATATTTTGACTTCCCGGAACGAGTTGAATTTACTTTAATATTGCCATTATTATATGCTTTTGCTTCACAACAAAAGACTTGTTGTCTAAAGATACACTATAAGAATTATCCTTAATGATATTAATGAAACAATTTCAACGAAGAATTTCATTATATCCCAGAAATTTTATTAATGTTAGAAATTGTTCATTAACTTTTTTCAAAAAATTTCATTATTTCATAAAAAGAATTTATTCGACTTCATAAACTATCTCTGCATAAATTTAAGGTTAACTTTCTGTAGAGCTATGAAATTGTATCAAAGATCTAATTTTTTATTATAATATAGCCTTTTATAAATTTTGAACTTAAAGGAAATTGTTTAAAAAATCATATAATATGGTTCATTGGCTTAGTTCCAATACATTTGGCAAGACATTTAAGGAAACTTTTTAATATTAACAAATTTTATGAAACTGTTTCATAAATTTTATAAACGCTTCAATTGAACAAACATTTCATAAATATTGACTTTAATAAACCTGTTTCATAGTTTCTATGAAAATTTTCAAGTGACAATTCTCATTAATGTTATGAAGAAATTTATTACTTAAGTGAAGATAATTCTCTCAGTGTATGTAAGTTTGAGTAATCCTTTATGCTTGTACAACATTCCATTAGCTCCATGCAGCCTTTTATTTACCCAGCTAACATTTATGGTGCAAAATGATTGAAAAATTACTTACATTTTTCGGAAAAGAAAGTACAAATAATGTTTTAACTCTAAAAAATATCCTATGTTAGACACTTGAAACGGTCATATTTTCTTAACTCTCGGAAAATTGTTGGCTGGATAAGATTCTATTAAATTGCGTAATAAATGTATGGTTCTTCTTCAATAAATATATGGGTGTACTCTACGTTGTGTGCATATATTATACTTGCGTCTCTAAGTATGCATTTAATGGGTGTCCCGTAAAAAATTTGTTTGAGTAATAAATGGTACTTTTAGATTTAAAATTAGCAGGTTAGAAATATACTAAAGTTACTCCCCGGTTAATAATAATCATATATGCATTCATTTATGAACGCGTATGTACTCGCTCATGCTCATTTATGAAGTCATTCGAGGTCACACAAGTCCATATACCACCATATATGATTCGTATATGCTCATATAAGTTCATATGTGATCTTACATGTAAATGTTACCTGAATTTGAATGTACACATATGACCATATATGAAAATGTATAGATATGAATGATTGTATATGTAAATTTTCGTTAATGCACACTTATGAATATATATGATCCCTCATATGAACATGTACGCATCATTTTTGAATGCATATGAATCATGTATAGACATGTATGCAGAATGTATGCTCATGTATTGATCCATATATGTCTATTTTTAACCGGGTCCATGTAAAAATATTAACTTCTTTCTTATAATAAGCTCATCGTTACACAACTTTTAGTACCAATTTTGGGTAAAAAAATGCAGTTATAATTATCTGAAATATACCGCTATTAGCAGCTGCGGATTTTGCTGCTTCTAATAGCGGTATGTTTGGAAATTAAAATTCTACTTAAAATTTTTATCACAATCTGATCTTTATTAAACCTTTAATCTATGGATGTAACGCCTGATAATAATATATGAAAAATAATACAAAATATATTCCGAAATAAAGAAAACTCACGTTAAATAAATAAAATTTCGGGCTCTGTGCAATAACACCCAGGTGAAAAAAGTCCCAAAAAAAAAAAAAAAAAATTAAATAAGTCCCAAACATTTTTCATACAAATTTGGGAGTAATTTCAAATGAAATAATACCCAGTTCTTTTGCAGTTATTTCATTTTTTTAGAAGTTATTTCATTTTTGTTATTAGATGTTATTTCATAATGCAGTAATTCCGAAATGAAATAAGTCCCAACAGAACTTAGAGTGGGACTTATTTCGTTTTATTTTCTTGTTCGGTTTATTTTTTTTTATTATTTATTTTGCTGTGGGAGTTATTTCGTTTTTGGTGGGAGTTATTTCATTTTCAAAAATTTATTATTTTTTTAATATTATTTATATTCTAAACGGTTCCTATAACGGGATCTTCCAAAATATTTTCATGATCTTCTTAAATTGACCTAACTTAATCTGTTCTTTAACAAATTTTGAAGGCGTAACGTTATATTCCCCAAAGTCATATTGCCCAAGAAAAAAAAACGGCATAGCGCTCTTAGGGGTTTTTTTTACTCCGTAGAACGCGGCAGGGGGCTTCGCGAAATAAAGTCTTTTCTGCGTGCAACACAAAAGACATTATGTCTTATGACATTTAAAAAAAAAAACTACCTTATAATTTTGGGCAATAACTTCTTTTTTTTACCGTCATAGCGCCAAAAAAAAAAAGTTTTTTCAAAATAAAATGCCATAGCACCCAAAAAAAGGTTTTGGATTTTCTGTCATTGATTTGGTCGTTATAATATATTAACAACCACAATTTGGGGGGATATGCGGACATTTGGGCAATATGTCATTTTGGTTTTTGGGCAATACGACTTTGGGGAATATAACGGTACGCCCTTATTTCATTTGCGTTGCATGGACTATTTTTGGCAGTTATTTAATTTTTATTCTTTGGAAATTATTTCATGATGAAATAACAACCAAAACGTAGGATTTGTTTCATTTTTGTTTTGGAAATTATTTCATTTGGAGCTTTTTCACTGGGACTTTTTGCACCTGGGACTTATTGCATAGAGCCAAAATTTCGTTAATTTAATATTTTGACATAATTTAATATTTTGACAAACTGAATGCCGTTCATAAATTTTGTATAGCCTCGGATCCAGGTGTTTTATTTTTGAATATTTTACAAATTTGTTGCATCAAAATGTTTTTTTTTTTTTGCATATTTCACGAATATTTGATCATTATTCGGTATGCCGCGTCTTCGACATTCTTTTTCTATTTGTCAAGATCCTATATGCCGAAGACCAAATAAAAGCATTATTTGTCCAAATTAATTGGGTAGTGGATAATTGTAAAAAAGCTTCTTTTTTTTTGAAGAAAGTTGAGAAAATTTATTTTCCGTTCAAATGTTTTGCAGCATAATTTCGACGGTTCATAATAAGAACTTAAATAACTAAATAACTATGATTGTTCTATACAGACAGTAAACAGATTCGTTGTGACTCCCGAGTTGTTTTCCAACTGCATGGCTAGGTTGCAGCCATCGATATTTTTGTTTGCGACAACTGAATTTCGGTTAATACAACACAATATCGTTTGGAGCATATAATTAACCCAGTAATACATTTTATTGCTGCACCCAAATCATTGTGTTGCCAAGAAATTCGGGTGTCACAATGAATCTCTTTTCTCTGTGTATACTTTTTCACAGAAAAAAATTTTAGTGGACGAAAAATAATGAAAAAGTTCAGTAAACTAATATTACTTTTCTTCATAAAGTAAAAAAAAAAAAAAATGAAAAACGTATTACTTTTGATGAAACTAGTTTTTCAGTAAAACTTATTTTTAATAGATAAAACACAGAAAAAGTTATAAGACACCAGTAACTGTCCAGAAAAAGAGTTCTATTCAGGCAGGTGTACAGGCGCGGTTTCAAGGGATGGGGGGGATGGGAAATTCCCCCCTCCCCCCACCAAAATGATATTTTTCAATACAAAAATGTAAAAAAGATTAAAAAATTAATTAAAAATACTTATTTTTTATTTACTATGAAAGTATAGAAATTTTATTAAGATCTGGAGTTTCATGCAGTAAAGTGTTTAGCACCATTTAAGTTTTAATACCTCAGTCTGTTCGTACGGACACCCTAATATATGTCTGTATTTTTCATTTGATCCTACTGTTAGTTGTTGTCTTCTGTTAGTTGTTTGTATTATTTTCAGTTTTCATTCTTTGTCCTGTTGTCGTTCTTGTTAAACACATTTTGTTTGGTTAAACTTAAGTGTTTTGTACAAATTATATCATTGTTTATTACCTTGATAGGTTGTCATTAAGTTAGATTTTTACCTCAAAGTTGTCAACACCTGATAGAGATCATCATGCAGAAATTGTATAATATTGTGTAAATTTCATAAAAGTTCTTCAATTACAAATTTATAATTTTATGTACAAGTTCTAAAGGTGATTCCTGACAAATAACACTAACAACGGAAGTCACCCAAAGCACAGTGGTTCCAAACACATAAAAAACTTATGGATCTTCTACACTACTAATCCCATCGGGAAGCAGTGTGTACAATAATTATAAAGAGGGATCTAGCCTTTTAAAAAATTGTTTCTACAATCACCCTGTTCTAACACAGGGTGCTCAACAGGTTGTCAAAGTTGCCCATAACTTTTACAAATGTGGACCCATTTGAATGATTTACAAGCTACAAGATAAAGATAAAACTTGCTTTATTTACTACAGTAGCTCTGATAGTTTAAAAGTTTTCACCTATAAGTTTATAGACCTAGACCAGATAGTTTTCACCTAGTATTTTTTTGGATTTTTTTCGATAAGTTTTTCATTATCATAAGAAAATGTTTTAAAGAGCGGTGTGGAAAAGTGGCATTTTTTGCCGAAGGAGGAAGAAGTGAGATCGCAGTAGGTATTGGAGGGTGCTGAATCCAAATATGATAGTTGCAACATGCTAAGCCCACGGTATAGTTCGTATGAATGACCGAATTTGTACATACCTCCATTTTAGTAAATTCTCGAACCGTTTAGCTTAAAGATATTTTAATTGTTTTTTTCATACGATAATTATTTGCGAAAATATAAAAAAAATAACAATAGGATTAAAAAGAGTAAGCATTCTAGTTGAAAAATAAATTGTTCATAGCAGTGTTGCCGACTTTTTGAGAAAGCCGTTATTTTCGTTGCTTAAAAAGGCATAAAAGAGGGTACAGTGAAATAACTCCCAAATGAAATAAGTCCCAATGGAAAAATGAAATAAGTCCCAAAAAATTTTCCATGTAAATTGGGACTTATTTCATTATGAAATAAGTCCCAATGCGTTGGGACTTATTTCATAATTTTTGTTGGGAGTTAATTCATTATGAAATAACTCCCAAATGAAATAAGTCCCAACAGGTTTTTTGTTGGGAGTTATTTCATTTGGGAGTTACCATTGGCACTTATTTCATCGCAGTTGGGACTTATTTCATTTTAATTGCAAACACAATTTTACGATTGGGAGTTATTTCATTTTTGTTGGGAGTTATTTCATTTCTCTTAAAATTGCATTTTAGTAAGGCCTTTATTTGCAAAAAGGCTTTATTGCACTTTGAAAGTGAAATAAGGCCTTTATTTAAATTTAGCCAATGGTGCAATAAAGCCTTTATTTTGTATTTTTTGATTCTTTTGTTACACTGTTCAGTTTTTCTGCGTGGCGGCCTGCGGCCGATCTTAGGGGTTTTCTCCTCCATAGGACGCGGCAGGTGGCTTCGCTGAATACAGTTTTCCTGCGCCCGTCTCATTATCTTCCCTAGTGTGACGCGCGCAGGGAAACTTTATTCAGCGAAGCCACCTGCCGCGTCCCATGGAGGAGAAAACCCCTAAGAGCGGCCGCAGGCCGCCACGCAGAAAAACTTTATAAAGCAAAGATTTTCAATATTGTTGCAGTTAAATTTTTGTTGAATTATTAATGTTCTATTAATTTTTGTTAATATGAAATTTTTTTATAATTGTTCAATAAAATATAAGAAGAATAAGAATAAGAAATTTAATTGCTTCATTTAAAAAAAAATTTAAGTGAAATAAGGCCTTTACGGCTTTATTTCACTTTCAAAGTGCAATAAAGCCTTTTTGCAAATAAAGGCCTTATTTCTCAATTGAAAGTGAAATAAAGCCCTAAAGGCCTTATTTCGTAAGGCATTATTGCACTCCACCTATGCTTACATATACTTATGAAATAAAAAGTGTTCTCTAACAGAAAAACAAAACAAACAAAAATTGGGAGTTAATTCATTTTTGTTGGGACTTATTTCATTGGGAGTTAATTAATTTTTTTTTGGGATTTATTTTTAAATTTTGAAATAACTCCCAAAAATTGGGACTTATTTCATTTTTCTCATTGGGAGATATTTCATTTTTTTACATTGGGTGTTATTTCATTTTTGATGGGACTTATTTCATTGGGAGTTATTTCATTGGGACTTATTTCATTTGGGAGTTATTTCACTGTACCATAAAAGAGCAATAGCATTTTTTTTTTCAATTTTGTTTACAAAGTTATGGAAATTAAATCAAGTTGCCCATAAACAGTTTTATAATTGGATTTTGTGCTAAACACAAAATTTTATAGTTTGAAAACAATTATTATGAAATTCGTAATAGCCGAATTTGAGTCGAAGTAACCGAATTTCAGTTGGCAAACAGCTAAATTGTTCTCTGTGTGTATACGATACTTACTAACTTCAAATCGATATATCTCGATTCCTAGACCTGAACCACCGAAACGCCGGGAAATGTATAACGTTTTTTTTTACACTGATAATAATCCATGCGTAAAAATACAAATAAATGTCAATATAACCAAAAATGATGTAAAATAAACGAAAATTTGTTCATTTTACAAAAGATTTTTGTTGTTTTGACATTTTTTTCGTATTGTTAGCATGGATTATTATGAGCGTACCGATATAACTTTTCCCGGTAAACAGAACTCCTGCCGATTTGGGCTGTCGCACATTGTTATATGATAATTAACAAGATAATGAAATAGTAAAAAGTAACAAAAATAAATAAAACTACAAAATTATACTAAATATGATAAACATACAGAGTATTCTGAATTCTAATGACTGCAGATATAAAAGCTGGCCATTATTTTTGCACATTTAAAGTAAACAGCCCTCATGCATGTACTGCAGTTCACTGAACTGTTAGAATTTAATTTCAGGGACATTTCATTGAAACAAATCATGCAGAAATTAGTATCCAAAGATGTTAGGGAAGATGGTGGAATGAGTGGTTTAGTAGCAGAAACCTTTGGCTTTTACTAAATCATACTCCAGGATAGGCCATGTTGATTTTTGTTGTACTTCCAGAGGCATAATGTGCGAATAAATGTATAATTTACAACATATCGTTTCCAAAAACGGTTTTATTGACAATTACGATTCATTTGGCTAAACTACAAGCCTACACAACATTTTGAACTTCAGCGAACTTTAGTTGTAGCAGCCGAATTCGGTTGTCACAGCCACCAAATCGTTTACAACCACCAAATTCAGTTATGCCATCCGAATTTATGAGTGTGCAGCAAACGAATCAACTCGGTTGGTTGAAATTCTGTTGTGACAACCGAATTTGTAAGGTGAGTGTGCAACAACCGAAACATGTGATAGGAAACGTAACTACCAAAATTCGGTTGGCAACGAATTCGGTTGTTCTGTATGTGTGTAGTAATAATACGTTTGTAATAAGTCGATAACTTTATTGTGGTTGATAGAGGGTATTGCATTCAAAAACAAATCTTATGGTTGATAGGAAAACGCAAAATATTAAAAAATTAATTTTCTGACTATGTAACAAAGAATCATTTTATAACTTTACGTTCCTGCAGAAGTTTGAATTAAGCAAACGAAACGTTGAGCAAAAAACATAATAAATTGATATTTATTTACAAATAAAACAGATTATTGATTATCACAACAACAAAAAACTTGTTAAAAAACAAGTACTATAATTTATTTTTATTCCCTATGACATTTTTTTCAGAGAAGTGTCTTTTATCAATGAGTAGATTTCTCTCAAAAAGTGATTTTTAAGAAATTGGTTCATAGAGTGTTTTGAATATTTTGAGTATGTTAAATGAAATAATAACTAAATTTTTAAAAATTTAGAGTTTTGGGATTTTTTTTAATAAAAAACAACTTTTTTCACATATTGGCCATTGTGGACCGAAATCCGGCACAAGTTAACGTTTTCCAAAAAAAAGTTAGTCGATTTACTTCATTTGGAACAGTTTTCAATAAAAGTGGCGGGTGTTATGACACATTAATTTTTAAGTGATATCCTACTGGTAAACCTTGCCTATTTTGTCCACTTTTTTGAAGAATTGAATAAGTTTATCCACTTTCTGTTCGTATATTTGTTTATTTCGCCAATTGGTATGGAAAGTCTCATAAGAAACAATTTCCTCAAAAAAAAAAAAAACACACACACATGCCAGAATGTTTTGTATTAAAACTCATACCCTACACTTATTACACTAAATCACTATCATCTCTTAACTAGTTTTAAAATGTCAATAGAGTCAATATGTCATAGATGTTTATGTACGGAGGAGGCATTTGTTGTTTGCTAAGTTATCTTGTACTTTTAAGTACTAAAAGGCTGCCATTGGAGCAAATAAATTCTATTTCATAGAGTTTTTAACAAGAACAGGTAATAGATCAGGTAGATGATGACAATAAGTTTACAAATGAATATAAAGAACCTCACACACACACACACACAAAACTTAAAAAAGGTGAAATGCCCACATACTGTTAAGTAATATAGATGCATAAAAACCCTCAATTTCAGATAGTCAACCACCAAATACTCCCTATATGAATTAAAATAAAAAATCAACATACACACACACATACAACACCACAATTTCTGGCAACAACACCGATATTGTAATGAATTCACTCTTTATGTATACCCTAGAAAATGCATGTATTCTTTTTACTTGTATTGAAACAGCGCACAGTGGTACAATACGATCAAAATAACTGAAATTTGGTACATGAATAAAAGATGTACTTTCGTATCAGTCACCTTAATTTGGGTGCAATAAATACAGGGGTTCGCCAAGTTAGACATGACATATGGACATAAAATTTATTGAAGATGAGCTTTATTGCTTTACAATTTTTTATTTAACTTTTTTATTTATTATTTGTAAATAATGCCTGATATCAAAAATTTACAAATTCGGTGCATACATTCAGAAGTTACGGGTAAAAGTTTGAACTATTTTTACATTTTCTATTCAACTTTTTTTATTTGGGCCTAGTTCTTTATAAATTGTTGGATATTAAAATAATAAGTCGTTTTAGGGTAAAATTTACGTGCTGAGTTCGAAAAAGAAACTAAAATGTTGTAGGGTAGCCAGATTCATGTATAGAGTTGCCACATTTGGCGGTGCAACCCTAAACAAAAGAAAGTTGAAATTTGAGCTAATCGCATGATTTTCATCTTTGAAATGATTATTAACCCTTTCACTACCGACTTTTTGTTTGTGGAAACATTAATTTTTTGACTTCAGGTACTTGTTGTCCTCAAATTAGGAATTTGCGCATGTAGACCCCCTGTCCTCTAGCACACCAAAAAATGGGTCCACAAATCGAATTTTTTGGGAGTTATTTCATTGGGACTTATTTCATTTGGGAGTTATTTCACTGTACCATAAAAGAGCAATAGCATTTTTTTTTTCAATTTTGTTTACAAAGTTATGGAAATTAAATCAAGTTGCCCATAAACAGTTTTATAATTGGATTTTGTGCTAAACACAAAATTTTATAGTTTGAAAACAATTATTATGAAATTCGTAATAGCCGAATTTGAGTCGAAGTAACCGAATTTCAGTTGGCAAACAGCTAAATTGTTCTCTGTGTGTATACGATACTTACTAACTTCAAATCGATATATCTCGATTCCTAGACCTGAACCACCGAAACGCCGGGAAATGTATAACGTTTTTTTTTTACACTGATAATAATCCATGCGTAAAAATACAAATAAATGTCAATATAACCAAAAATGATGTAAAATAACGAAAATTTGTTCATTTTACAAAAGATTTTTGTTGTTTTGACATTTTTTTCGTATTGTTAGCATGGATTATTATGAGCGTACCGATATAACTTTTCCCGGTAACAGAACTCCTGCCGATTTGGGCTGTCGCACATTGTTATATGATAATTAACAAGATAAATGAAATAGTAAAAAAGTAACAAAAATAAATAAAACTACAAAATTATACTAAATATGATAAACATACAGAGTATTCTGAATTCTAATGACTGCAGATATAAAAGCTGGCCATTATTTTTGCACATTTAAAGTAAACAGCCCTCATGCATGTACTGCAGTTCACTGAACTGTTAGAATTTAATTTCAGGGACATTTCATTGAAACAAATCATGCAGAAATTAGTATCCAAAGATGTTAGGGAAGATGGTGGAATGAGTGGTTTAGTAGCAGAAACCTTTGGCTTTTACTAAATCATACTCCAGGATAGGCCATGTTGATTTTGTTGTACTTCCAGAGGCATAATGTGCGAATAAATGTATAATTTACAACATATCGTTTCCAAAAACGGTTTTATTGACAATTACGATTCATTTGGCTAAACTACAAGCCTACACAACATTTTGAACTTCAGCGAACTTTAGTTGTAGCAGCCGAATTCGGTTGTCACAGCCACCAAATCGTTTACAACCACCAAATTCAGTTATGCCATCCGAATTTATGAGTGTGCAGCAAACGAATCAACTCGGTTGGTTGAAATTCTGTTGTGACAACCGAATTTGTAAGGTGAGTGTGCAACAACCGAAACATGTGATAGGAAACGTAACTACCAAAATTCGGTTGGCAACGAATTCGGTTGTTCTGTATGTGTGTAGTAATAATACGTTTGTAATAAGTCGATAACTTTATTGTGGTTGATAGAGGGTATTGCATTCAAAAACAAATCTTATGGTTGATAGGAAAACGCAAAATATTAAAAAATTAATTTTCTGACTATGTAACAAAGAATCATTTTATAACTTTACGTTCCTGCAGAAGTTTGAATTAAGCAAACGAAACGTTGAGCAAAAAACATAATAAATTGATATTTATTTACAAATAAAACAGATTATTGATTATCACAACAACAAAAAACTTGTTAAAAAACAAGTACTATAATTTATTTTTATTCCCTATGACATTTTTTTCAGAGAAGTGTCTTTTATCAATGAGTAGATTTCTCTCAAAAAGTGATTTTTAAGAAATTGGTTCATAGAGTGTTTTGAATATTTTGAGTATGTTAAATGAAATAATAACTAAATTTTTAAAAATTTAGAGTTTTGGGATTTTTTTTAATAAAAAACAACTTTTTTCACATATTGGCCATTGTGGACCGAAATCCGGCACAAGTTAACGTTTTCCAAAAAAAGTTAGTCGATTTACTTCATTTGGAACAGTTTTCAATAAAAGTGGCGGGTGTTATGACACATTAATTTTTAAGTGATATCCTACTGGTAAACCTTGCCTATTTTGTCCACTTTTTTGAAGAATTGAATAAGTTTATCCACTTTCTGTTCGTATATTTGTTTATTTCGCCAATTGGTATGGAAAGTCTCATAAGAAACAATTTCCTCAAAAAAAAAAAAAACACACACACATGCCAGAATGTTTTGTATTAAAACTCATACCCTACACTTATTACACTAAATCACTATCATCTCTTAACTAGTTTTAAAATGTCAATAGAGTCAATATGTCATAGATGTTTATGTACGGAGGAGGCATTTGTTGTTTGCTAAGTTATCTTGTACTTTTAAGTACTAAAAGGCTGCCATTGGAGCAAATAAATTCTATTTCATAGAGTTTTTAACAAGAACAGGTAATAGATCAGGTAGATGATGACAATAAGTTTACAAATGAATATAAAGAACCTCACACACACACACACACAAAACTTAAAAAAAGGTGAAATGCCCACATACTGTTAAGTAATATAGATGCATAAAACCCTCAATTTCAGATAGTCAACCACCAAATACTCCCTATATGAATTAAAATAAAAAATCAACATACACACACACATACAACACCACAATTTCTGGCAACAACACCGATATTGTAATGAATTCACTCTTTATGTATACCCTAGAAAATGCATGTATTCTTTTTACTTGTATTGAAACAGCGCACAGTGGTACAATACGATCAAAATAACTGAAATTTGGTACATGAATAAAAGATGTACTTTCGTATCAGTCACCTTAATTTGGGTGCAATAAATACAGGGGTTCGCCAAGTTAGACATGACATATGGACATAAAATTTATTGAAGATGAGCTTTATTGCTTTACAATTTTTTATTTAACTTTTTTATTTATTATTTGTAAATAATGCCTGATATCAAAAATTTACAAATTCGGTGCATACATTCAGAAGTTACGGGTAAAAGTTTGAACTATTTTTACATTTTCTATTCAACTTTTTTTATTTGGGCCTAGTTCTTTATAAATTGTTGGATATTAAAATAATAAGTCGTTTTAGGGTAAAATTTACGTGCTGAGTTCGAAAAAGAAACTAAAATGTTTGTAGGGTAGCCAGATTCATGTATAGAGTTGCCACATTTTGGCGGTGCAACCCTAAACAAAAGAAAGTTGAAATTTGAGCTAATCGCATGATTTTCATCTTTGAAATGATTATTAACCCTTTCACTACCGACTTTTTGTTTGTGGAAACATTAATTTTTTGACTTCAGGTACTTGTTGTCCTCAAATTAGGAATTTGCGCATGTAGACCCCCTGTCCTCTAGCACACCAAAAAATGGGTCCACAAATCGAATTTTTTAACTTCTCAGCCATTTTTTACCACTACAACATTCGAATAACTAAAAATTCTTTGTTTGGTTTTGTTTTGCTCATTAAACAAATCTACGTGCCAAATTTCGCGATTCTACCTTTGTTAGTATAGGAGATACACCAAAGCCAAATAAAGGCTGATTAAAAAAATACGACTTTATTAAAAAATATGACAACTATATTGCCCTGATGAACATTTTATGCATAAGAGAATTTTTTCAGTCATTAAGATCCTAATGAGTATTGAGTATTTAACAAAAATATTAAGTTTTAGTGCATTATCATATTTTTATATATTTTTAAAAATGTGTACAAGGAGGTTAGGTTAGGTCGAAAAGAGGATTCGGAGAGGGGAAATACTTCCCTAATCCGACTCAAATCCCTGAGGACTTACACTTAAGCCAGAATGTCGGCTTGTTGTGCGCTTTAAACAATCGGTTTTATGTCACCTTTCTACCCCAGGAACTCCGTCGCACTGACGAAACTCCTCAACTTCTTCCATCCTATGCCCCTAAGATCCCCCAATGTGGATATTGGGTCACTAGATAGTATTTCGACCCGGATCCAGGCAAATGCCGAGCATTCACAGAGATAGTGTTCCAAGGTCTCCTCGTCCTCCCCACAGGCCCTGCACACTTCCGAGTCCGCCCTACCAATACGGTGGAGATGGGCCCTAAGTGTCGAGTGTCCCGAGAGGATTTCCATCAAAAGACTCAGTTCCTTCCTACTGAGATTCAGAATTTCCCTCGTCTTGTCCTTGTCCGGGTTGCCCCAGAGAATATTTGTAGTCCTGCCAACACCCGCATTTTCCCAGATGGTCCTATGCATCGTGTCAGCCAAGTCCACCAGCTCCGCCTTGAGAGCTCGAAAAGGTTTAGCGTTCCGTGAAAATCACAATATCACCGGTCAAGCCCATGATATTCACGTGCTTAATGCACTCCGTAATCGCGGTGACCTCCGCCTGTAGTACGGTATTATTGTCAGGAAGACGGAAGCATTTGCCTACTTTGAAGTCAGCGTCACAGAAGCCCAGACAAGGATAGTCAAATGGTTAATACGAACATTTCAATACCATAGTCTTCAAAAACTAAATGATTTTTAGAAAGTGCATTCAAAATTTTCTCATTTTCACATATGTATATATAATCTTAGTACATGGACAGATTTTTATGAAATATTATTTTAAATATCTACTAATGCGAAGAAATGTGTATAGTACATTCCATGTGTATTTTTTTTTGAACTTTTGTGATGCCTTTACCACTAATTCATTTGCAATACATGGAGTCATAAAAATTCTTGCAGTTATGTATTGTGAGTACCAAGAATTTTCTCCAAGTTCCAAGAATTTTCTGGAACTGCTTGGAGACTGAAAATTTGGTAGTTTTAATTTTTTTTTTCTTAGAAAAACAATTTCTAGGATTAAATAAATCATGGAAAACGTTGACGAAATACGTAAAATCGTGATGAAATGATTCAAAACAGACCTAATTTTGATCTAGAAATAGTTTTATAAAAAACTAAAATCAAAAGGATTGCGATTTCATCTTTTGTTTCACAGTTTGAAAATTAAATTTTTTAATTAGGAATTTGATATAAGAAAAGTTGCAACTTTAATATATCACAAAATTTAATATAGCCGACTTATAATAACAAATGTGGCTGATTCTTTTTATTTGGAATATAAATTTTTGTTTGGCATCAAAATTTCTAAAAAAACAAAATCAAAAAAACATTGTTTTCACAAATATTTTGGAAATAATTCAGCCATCTTCACGGACATAATCAACATAATTCTAAGCTAACTATTTTTTTTTTTTTATTTATTTATTTAAAATTTAATTAATTTACATTAATGACCTTGCAAAGCCGCGAGGGTTTGTCTGCAGGTAAAAATTTAGATATTTAATTTAAATTTACATAGAGCATTCGTTGCTAGATAAGAAAACTTAAATAAGTTTTTAAATATTGAAAAAGCTTAAAGTGTATGTTACAAATGTTTATAGTTCATTGATTGTTAATAAAAAAGTTTTTAAATATTTTTTTCTTCTGTGAGTACTGATTGTAGTGTTAAATATTTCACAAGTCATTTTGTTGAAAATTGACGCTAAAACTACAGATAAGATACTTTTTCCGTAGTGATTTTTGTGTCTTTGTACACGGTATCTTCCTTCGACGTTCATTCTGGTCTAGTGGTTGTGATCTATTCTTTTGAGAAATCTGGAATCATTGTAGAATTTGATCGATAATGTTATGTTGTAAATGCTATTAACGTTTAGGATTTGTAATTCTTTAGCAATATTGCTCGTTAAGAATTGTTGTTCTTTGTTGTACGATTTGTGTTGTTTGCACGATCAGAAGCATTTGAGTTATTGTTTGTTGTTGTTGATGTTGTTGCTATGTTGCTATAAATGACGTTTTGCAAGTAATTTATGTTATTTGTAGAGTTGTAGTTGTTGTCAACAATATTTACTGCATTGTTGTCATTATATGGCGTCATGTTGTTTGCTAGAGTGTTGGGTATGTTTTTAGTAATGGGATTTTTTAGTATTTTAAGCAGCTGATTTTGAGTTCTTTGTAGTTTATCACAGTATGTTGAGCTGCCCCAGGCTGTTATACCATGACGAAGATGAGATTCGACTAAAGACAAATATGCTTGTCTTACAACTGTTTTGCTCGAGCTGTAACTTAAGTGACGCAGCATAAATGCAACTTTTCTTAATTTTTTCCGAACTTCTTCGATATGTACCATTCATTTAAAGTTATGGTCCACATACACGCCAAGGTATTTGTTGGTGTTAACAATTTCGATTGTAGTGGAGCATTGATCCTCGTTGTAGTCGAAATCTGATAACTTTTTTCTATGCAAACATTCTGTGTTTGAAAACGGTCATAGCAGCTTCATCGCAATTAGTCTCCAAAGAAAGATATCTCGGGTATTTAATAGTTTTGAGAGCGTGAAAATGTTATATTTATCAACCGATCTATGAAAATGAAACTATGTTTTAAAAAGCACTAATTTTCTTGAAAATAAGCTTATTTTCATGAAATCGGATCTAAATATAATGTGCCAAGTTTCAACCAAATTGGATAAAATTTTCGGATATCTGACAAAAAAATTTTTTTTTTGCAATAATGTTAAAGTTTTAATTTGCAACAGAATATTTGTTAATAAACTTCTTGAATTGAGATTTAATACTAAGCTATACATTGGTTTTAGTTTTTTTTTTTAAACAGAAAAACAACTATGTATTTAAGTCTAAAGAAAATCCCACAATTACGAAAAAAAAATTAAAAAATTCCCAAGAATGGCATTTTTTCATTTAGTGCTGTTTTGTGCACATTTAAAGCATTTGAAGCACATTCCAATTTAGGTAATACAATAAGAGAACAAATTGGTTAAATTTGAAATTTGTGTAAAAAATTGTCGAATTCTGAGGGGTCTGAAGCGAGAATAAAAAGCAACTAGACATTTTAATAAAACGTAATTGTATCTTGAAGTCTTTGAGAAAAATACCAACACTATATGTGTTTCTAAAGAAATGTGCATGTGCAGGTAAAATAGTTTTGCTACATTTTTATATAAAAACTTACTAAAATCTAATTTTTTTATAATTTTAAACTTTAGGAACATTTTCTTGTAAGCGTGAATAAGGTATTGCATAGACATTTTTTTGTTTAATTAAATAACTTGAATCGCATGTGATTTACTTTTTTCCGCTGGCAAAAAAACCGGACCAGGTTGTTGCAATAATGTTATGTTTTTATTTTCAAATTCGGTTGGCTTATGCACTTTAAGCGATAACCCGCACGAATAAGAGCATTTATTGTTGGCCATTAAGCAAATTACACAAAGTTTTAGTTTTTTTTAATCAGTTGATAGTTATAAAATTGGAAAGCTCTCTAATTGATCAGCGCCTATCCAAACAGTCAGTAGGAAATGACTGAATTATACCCCACCGTGCAATATAAGGTTGTGATGGCACCTTTTAAAGTCAGCTCAGAGAAGCAACACAAAAAAAAAAAAATAATAAAACGATACTACATTTACTACTGATACCTGCTATGGCATGTATTATGTTTGTCTGTATGTTTTTGGGTTGAGCTTTTTCTTTTTTTTTGTTATTTAGCCTTTTGACATGACTAAGGACCCGCCTTGTTTGTGCCAACCTGCTTGACTGCTGCCTGCCTGCCAAATTGTAATTAATGCGAATGACTTGGTTGCAATGTCATGTAAAAAGTGCAGACATTGTATGACTAAAGTAAATGCAAATTTTTTGTTTCTCAACATGAAATAATATTTCGGTACAGTGAAATAACTCCCAAATGAAATAAGTCCCAATGAAATAACTCCCAATGAAATAAGTCCCATCAAAAATGAAATAACACCCAATGTAAAAAAATGAAATATCTCCCAATGAGAAAAATGAAATATGTCCCAATTTTTGGGAGTTATTTCAAAATTTAAAAATAAATCCCAAAAAAAAATGAATTAACTCCCAATGAAATAAGTCCCAACAAAAATGAATTAACTCCCAATTTTTGTTTGTTTTGTTTTTCTGTTAGAGAACACTTTTTATTTCATAAGTATATGTAAGCATAGGTGGAGTGCAATAATGCCTTACGAAATAAGGCCTTTAAGGCTTTATTTCACTTTCAATTGAGAAATAAGGCCTTTATTTGCAAAAAGGCTTTATTGCACTTTGAAAGTGAAATAAGGCCTTTATTTAAATTTAGCCAATGGTGCAATAAAGCCTTTATTTTGTATTTTTTGATTCTTTTGTTACACTGTTCAGTTTTTCTGCGTGGCGGCCTGCGGCCGATCTTAGGGGTTTTCTCCTCCATAGGACGCGGCAGGTGGCTTCGCTGAATACAGTTTTCCTGCGCCCGTCTCATTATCTTCCCTAGTGTGACGCGCGCAGGGAAACTTTATTCAGCGAAGCCACCTGCCGCGTCCCATGGAGGAGAAAACCCCTAAGAGCGGCCGCAGGCCGCCACGCAGAAAAACTTTATAAAGCAAAGATTTTCAATATTGTAGCAGTTAAAAATGAAAATACTTCCAATCGTAAAATTGTGTTTGCAATTAAAATGAAATAAGTCCCAACTGCGATGAAATAAGTGCCAATGGTAACTCCCAAATGAAATAACTCCCAACAAAAAACCTGTTGGGACTTATTTCATTTGGGAGTTATTTCATAATGAATTAACTCCCAACAAAAATTATGAAATAAGTCCCAACGCATTGGGACTTATTTCATAATGAAATAAGTCCCAATTTACATGGAAAATTTTTTGGGACTTATTTCATTTTTCCATTGGGACTTATTTCATTTGGGAGTTATTTCACTGTACCTAATATTTCAGCTTTATTTGCAAAAAAAAAAAAAAAAAAAAAAAAAAAAAATTCGACAAAATACAAAGTTTTCCAAAAATTTATCTTTTATAAGATATTCAAAAAGAACTATTTATATCAGGCTTGACCTACTATATTTTCCAACGACAAGACAAAACTGAAATTCATTGCCGTAATATATTTTTTTTTTTTTTTTGTTGCTCGGGGAGTGTGGGAGCGAATTTTGTGGTAGACATATATAACCTCCTTTCATTTTCTTGAAAAGACAAAAAAAATTTTATATATAAATTTTAATCTTCTTCAATGAATGGCTCGTTTTATGTTGTTTTTTTTTTGTTTGCTTTTAAAAGGACATTTCCGTTTGATGTGTTTGAGTTAATAACAATTTTCATAAATATTTTATAACTAAATTTAAATTAATATGTTACTTAGTTGAGGTTTATTCTAAGCGCTTTCACACAGAACGGCCTTTAATTTCTCAAGTTTTAAATTCTGTTAAAGAGCAACGTCATGGTTAACTAAATCTCAAACTGATTCAATCAAAAATTTATTTTCGTTACACTCAAATAAAAAAGATGGTAGAAAAATACTTAATGTTTTATATCACAATTTACAGTCTTTGTAAAAATTTTAAATGCAAAATCAATGTTTAACAAAAATGTTTCTTGTATTAGAAACCTTTTCTAATTTTAGTAGAGGATTTTAGCAAAATATTTTACTAATTAGTGAATTTTTATCGTTGATCTATAAATTTATGTGTGAGATTTTATTTGTTCGGTTTTAGATCATGACAAATTTTTCTCTAAATTAACAGAAAAATTATAATTTTTATATGATAATTTACTTTGACTATTAGAAAAAAACACAGAAAAAGTTATTAGACACTAGCATGAATGGAATGCATTTTCTGACCCACTACGGTCTTCATCAACATTCTTCGTGCCATTTAGTGTTAATCGTAAATATCATCTATTTAACTCACATGTTAAAGAAATTGGGTAACTTTAAATCCCACATTACTCTGTGTGTTGAGTTAGAATGAAATTTACCACGAACGATTTCTATTTATAGTGTGTTTGTTTTTTCTCTAGTCATTATCATAGTTGCCAGTTTAACTTTCAGTTAAAACTTTAAGAAGAACTTTGATGAAGACCGTAGTGGGTCAGAAAATGCATTCCATTCATGCTAGTGTCTAATAACTTTTTCTGTGTTTTTTTCTAATAGTCAAAGTAAATTATCATATAAAAATTATAATTTTTCTGTTAATTTAGAGAAAAATTTGTCATGATCTAAAACCGAACAAATAAAATCTCACACATAAATTTATAGATCAACGATAAAAATTCACTATTAAACCACTCACCAGGTACAGTGTAAAAATCGTTTAATATATATGCTCGACATATGTGTTAATGAAAAATCTTTAATGTTTGTTGATATGCTTTGCTAATGTAGAAGGATAGTATATGATGACATTAGAGAAAAGAACTGCCATTTAAAGTTTTAACTGAAAGTTAAACTGGCAACTATGATAATGACTAGAGAAAAAACAAACACACTATAAATAGAAATCGTTCGTGGTAAATTTCATTCTAACTCAACACACAGAGTAATGTGGGATTTAAAGTTACCCAATTTCTTTAACATGTGAGTTAAATAGATGATATTTACG
This sequence comes from Delia radicum, assembly GCA_021234595.1. Taxonomy (NCBI): domain Eukaryota; kingdom Metazoa; phylum Arthropoda; class Insecta; order Diptera; family Anthomyiidae; genus Delia; species Delia radicum. The sequence goes on along the minus strand of CM037851.1, from coordinate 274,311,174 downwards.
ATTAACACTAAATGGCACGAAGAATGTTGATGAAGACCGTAGTGGGTCAGAAAATGCATTCCATTCATGCTAGTGTCTAATAACTTTTTCTGTGTTTTTTTTTCTAATAGTCAAAGTAAATTATCATATAAAAATTATAATTTTTCTGTTATTTTACTAATTTTTAAAACCCGAGTTGCTAAATATAAGCAAAAATATTTACTAATTTATTTTATCATATTTTAGAACAATGTTTTATTTTCAAGTTGAATATTTTTATTATCTAAACAAGGGCTTTTTAAAAACCTTTACTCATCTTTTCAATCATTGAAATAAATATTTGAAAATAGCTATGCAAATTTTTTGAAAACGAAATTGCAGAAAAACTGTTAAAATTAGCAGAATTTTGTTTGCTAAATGTTAGTAACATATGAACAGCAAAACTAAAACTGTTAAATTTACAAAATTTTAGTTACATTCCAATTGAATTTTAGTTAATTAAAATAAAAATTCAATCCGCTAAACTCAGCAAAAACTTTTGCTAAATATTTGTGGACAAAAAACAACAAACAATAACTGCAATACTAACAAATTTTTTCTACATTTACATTTGAATTTAATTAACAGCAGAAATATTTTCTTCACAATTTTAGACTGCTGATATTAGAAACTCAGATTTTTATTCGCATAACTAATAAAATCTAAAAAAAAATTTGAAAATTTCACTTTTTTTTTGTTTAATAATATTTAGCAAATTTTTTGCTCATTCTAGCAGTTTAATTTATTATTTAGAGTTCCTTAAATTTAGCTCAAATATAAATTAGACTTTGTAGATTTGGCCAAATAATTTGCTAATTTTATCGGTTTTCTTTCAACGTCATTTTGTACTAATTTTTAATAGTTTTAGCAAGAATTTTAACAAATTTTTTCTGTTAGTGTATCCTTTAAAAAATATAGCCATTAGGGTTACAACTATTTCTGTAATACAGGCTTCAAAAGTAAAACCATTTAGGAAACTTTGTGTTGATAATAAATACTGAATTTTAGTCAATTTGTAAAAATAGCCCACGCACCGAAAAAGATTTTTAAAATTTTATTTTTGCTAAAAGCATTTAAAATTGTTTCCTTGCGTTGACATTGCAATAATAATGTATTTTTTATGGAAGAAAACAGAAAACTCTGTCAAAAGAAAAATGCCATTGAAAATTGTAAACGGGAAAAGTAATAGCTCATGCCTAGGCAACTTTTGATGCCCTACTCGAATATGCGTTGAAAGGATTGATTTTTTTAAAGTAGAAAATTACACAAAATTTGTTGAAGTTTTGACATGTTTTCAAAGATTTTGCAACTATTAAAAACCAAAAAAAAAAACTAGACTAAATAAGTATAAGTTTTAAGGCATTAAATTTGAGAACTTATAATCAGCAATATTGAGTTTCAAATATAATGCTTTCCAATCTAGAGGGGGTACTACAGAGAAAATCTGTCGGATTAATGTCATACTTGCAAAATTTATTTTCCTTAATAATGCAAATAAATTATGAAGCAAATTTTTCAATATTTCGAAACAGTACGCAAATACGGATCAAATTGTAAATTGTTTTCATATATAATTAATTATAGTTTAATGGATTTTGGAAAAGGCTAGAAATTAAGGATTATAGAATTTCAAAAAAATTTTAAATTTTAAAAGCCAATCATGATGAATATCTGGTGTAATATATAGCTCGAATTAGATTTACTTCTGAATATACAGCTCAATTTATCTAAAAGTAAAAAACAAAAAAGCAATTATTTTTTTGCAATTATTTTGCAAATTCTAGTGTCACTATTATATTATGTCCTGTGGTTCATATTGGAAACAAAGGGCCATAACGAGTTTATTCCATTCGGACCGGTTGAATGATATTCTCTTCACTTCTCCCCAGCTTTGATCAGTAGATATGACTTCTATATTCACTTGACGGCGCCAAGTTTGAGACGGTCTGTCTACTCTTCTCGTCCTACCCTGTGGGTTCCACTCAATGGCGATTTTAGCAACGTCACCTGGAGGTCTGCTCAGCGTGTGACCAATCCAACGCCATTTGCTATTCGTTATTTCAATATGGATTGACCGCTGGTTTGTTTTTCTCCAAAGTTCTGCATTGGATATGGTGTAAGGCCAAAAAACTTTTAGGATTCTTCGGAGACATCGATTAACAAACACTTGTAGGGAGTTTATCTCGTGTTCCGTGTTATTCCACGTCTCGCATGCATAGAGCAGCACAGATTTGACACAGGAGTTAAAGATGCTTATCTTAGTGTACCTGGATAATGCAGAAGATTTCCATATCGACCGGAGGGTACCGAATGCTTGGTTGGCTTTAGGTATTCGATACGCAACATCCTTGCTGGAACCACCTGTATTTGTTAAAATGCTACCCAGGTAGCAAAATGACGTGACCTCTTCCAATTCAATATTTCCTATGCGAAATTTGTTATTGTTCACGGTATTGCTGCGCATTACTTTTCTCTTGCCAATGTTTATTTTCAGGCCAGCTTTTGCTGCCTCTGTTTCGAGGCACTTTAGCTTCGATTTCATATTTTCATAGCTGTGTGAAAGTAAGCAGATATCGTCTGCGTACTCAAGGCTCTCGAGTTGTTGGTTGAGAGCCCAGCTGATACCTCTATTTACTCTAGTAGCATTGCGAACTATAACATCTAGAAAGATGTTAAAAAGCAGGGTGATAACACACAACCCTGACGGACGCCAGCCCCGACATTAAAGCTGCTACTCAGAGCATTATTGTGGACAACACGGCATTTAACATCACAGTAAAAAGACTAGGTAAGGCTAATGATTTTAGGAGGAACCCCTTTGCAAGCAAGAGGGGTTCCCCCTTTGTGGCACTATACGAATACATATTATTAAAAATAAGGTTACTAATAGATATGCACACTACGTGCACTATAATAAATATTTCAATTTGATTTGAATATTTTCGTTACACAATATTTATCAAATATTTTCTCAGAAACGAAACCCACTAACATGCTGAAGCTTCCTGAGTTAATAGAAAAACATCTTCACTTTTTGAAAAATTTAAAAATAAATAAATTGGTTAACTACACTTTTATACAAAATTCTGAAATTTCATTCAACCGAATCGATTCGGTTGCTACAACGTCGTAAATTTGGCTATCACAACCGAATGCAGATATCGCCACCAAATACGGTTGCCACAACTAGTTGAAAAAATTTCAAAATTGTTTTGTTTTTCATTTGTATTATATAGGGAAAAAAAATCTGTAATTCTTATATTGATATTATTTTTTCTTAGTAGATATTAATTTTTTTTGTAGGTTTGGAAAGCATTATAATTGATATAAATCAACTAAAAAGATAAAGTCAATATGTTAAATTTAATGTTCTATATTCATATCATGTTCATATTCATCAGGAAATTCATGTGTTGCATTCTTTGGAAAGGAGATAGAGAAAGCTGCGGAAAGATGATGTGCTTCCAGCATGGCAACACTGTAATTGCGCGAGATGATAAGACTTAGAACAGTTGTTGCTCGCCACCTAATGGATAATTGGCTAACTTATTGAAGCTTTTTGGTTCATAGCCCTGATTCATTATTTTACTTCGGTGGGGTTAAGTGCGTTGGGAACACCGAAGGCGTAATTCCATTGCAATCAACAAATTTAATAACTATTCAATAATAATCAACAGAAAAATTAAACATAGTTATAAATATTAGAGCAACTCAACTTGTATGAAAGAGAAAAAAGTCATTTTGTTACCCCTCTGAAAATAAAGCTTGATAAGTTTTATGATGATTCCCAAAATATTTTGGTTCTAGCGTTGACCATCCGTGAGCTGGACCATTTTAAAAAGAGGTCTTTTTTTCAGTTGTTCGAAATTTTTTGTTTTTGGTATCATTGAAAAGAGGCTTTGAAGCAGCATCCAATGGTATATAAAACATGACCTACTAATTGAAATATTTAACTAAATACATGTTTTCGTTTCGGGTTTTCATACAAATTCTACGTATTTGGAAATAATGTTCTGCTTTTCAAATTGAATTTGTTTTAAAATAATGTTAATTTTTTTTTTTTAATTATTCACATAAAACGCGAAAATCGCGATACATTTTATGTTTTTTAATATAAGCAATATGGGTATCAAATTTTTTCATTTTTCAATTATAATAATTTGGTGATAATAATTTGTTTTCAAATCTAGGATGTTGTTTCAAATATTAATTTTTTAGTTAAAAACATATTAACTAAAAACGCTTCGCGTTTCTGATTCTTGGGATTGTACTGAGCAAAAAAGTCCACTAGACCATACGTCTACGGTGAAAACCGAGCTTCCACATTTTGGCTTTTTAGCCGTATTTTGTGAAAGTAACAATGTGTGGGATGGACATATCTCAGGAAGTAGCAGGAGCGTATCCAAGGTTATGGTATCAATCTCTTCTTTGGAAGATTCTCTAGCAGATTAATATTTGTGGGTGGGTTTTAAGGGGTTAATTTTTAATTTCAAAATAGGGCTTTTTTGCCGTAAAGTAAAAATGTGGAGGCTCGATTTTCACGGTAGACGTATGGTCTAGTTTACTTTTTTGCTCAGTACAATCCCAAGAATCAGAAACGCGAAGCGTCCATTAAGATTTTTTTCCTTCCATACTAATCGCCCCACCCTACCCTACATATCGCTGGCAAACCTGCATATAGTACTATGTGTTATTTTAGATTAAATCTGGATTTCTTTTAATGCAATGCTTTAGTAAATGAGGTCGTGAATCATTTAGACATATGATGTCAATACAATATCTTAAAAGGATAACATAAATCAGTTTTTTTCGCTCTCCTGAAAAACACATATAAAAACCACATTGCACAACTTGCGAAGATATGATATTTTCAATGCCCGTGCAATGCAAACTAGTTTTTCTATGTTTTTATAATTTCCTTTCACAAAACAACAAGCCAACATATTTTTTTTTTGTCAATATTTTAAGGAAATTATCAGATCTTTTTATTTAGCATTTATTTCATTTCAAGTTAATTGTTTTTCATTTTATTATCACAGAAGATTTTATACAAAAACTTTTTTTGTGCAAATTTTTTCTTTTACTTTTAAAAATGACTTTTTAATATTATTCGCTCATGTTTGTTTTCTTTATTTTTTCTTTTTTCTTATTTTTAATAGAGTGGTGCTGGCAAATCAACGGCTCGCATTGGCGATGGTCCAATACTGACATTGGAAAAAGTTGAACGTCAACAGGCTGGTGTTTATCAGTGTACCGCAGATAATGGTGTTGGTGAACCCGTTAGTGTTGATATACGTTTAGATGTTTTATGTAAGTATAAACAGAATTTGTATAACACACAAATTTGGTGTTGTAGTGTTTAAGGATTAACTAATGTGTATGAACATAAAAGCAATGATGAAATATTTTTTGGCAGAGTTATAACGTTTTTATGCTTATGAAATGCTTAAAGTTAACTTTTTTTTTCGTTTTGCCTACAAAAAGGTTTACATTAAAATTTATCAAAGCAATACATAACGTATGAGCTATATCTAGATAAATATATCACTCATACGTACCGTAGTTCTATATTAATACCATTTCACTCATACTCCAGTGTGTACACTCTACTCTTTGCTATACTATAAACATATAAATTGTTTCTATAAAATTATCAAAGGTAATTTGTTGGTTTCTTGATACCAAAGTCCATAACTCAAAAAGCATTTTGTTTTTAAATTTAAAAGGAAAATGTGTTTATTATTTAATCCTCTTCTACATATGAAACTTTCTATATCATTTATCCAACTTGGAAAAATGTAAATAAAATTTTCGTAATTTGAGGTGGCAAATGTGAAAATTTTTAAAAACTGGTAATTACTTTTGGAGCACTTTTTAAAAATTTTCTATTTCTAAACACTTTTAAAAGCGCTTGTATAGAAAACAAGCTAATATTTGATATTTAGTACAACAACGAAATCATTTTCAGCATAATTACATTTTTGATTGTATAAGTCAATTTTTTTTTAATATGTACATTCGGGTGTCTCTTAATAATATATTGTCGTTACACACCTCATTTTTATTACAAATTTTTCCAAAAGGAAGAAATCTTTTTTAGGAAAACGTTAACAATTGTCGCAAGACAGCCGTAAATGGACTATTTTGAAAAAAGAGTGTATTATTATTAACAACTCCCAAAAGTTTCTAAGTTAATTGTTTTTTAATGCACTAATTCATTGAAATTACTCGAAACTATTCAAATATGCAATTCTGACTTCATCGGGTATCATTGCCAACTTTAGTCTACAATCAATAATGGCCACGAATTTGATGACAACGCGAAAACCTCTTTTTTTTAATTACATTTAAATTTTTTTTAATGCCTATCAAAAGGTGTCGATTTCTTTTTCTATAATATAATAGTTTTTTTTAAAAAAAATATTTTTTTTTTAATTTATAATTTGAGTTTGTGTTTGGAGCTTTCCAGGACATTTTATAAAAATTGTTTATTTTGTGAGATTTTATTCGTTCGGTTTGAGATCATGACAAATTTTTCTCTAAATTAACAGAAAAATTATAATTTTTATATGATAATTTACTTTGACTATTAGAAAAAAACACAGAAAAAGTTATTAGACACTAGCATGAATGGAATGCATTTTCTGACCCACTACGGTCTTCATCAACATTCTTCGTGCCATTTAGTGTTCATCGTAAATATCTTCTATTTAACTCACACGTTAAGGAATTGGGTAACGTTAAATGCCACATTACTCTGTGTGTTGAGTTAGAATGAAATTTACCACAAACTATTTCTATTTATAGTGTTTTTGTTTTTTCTCTAGTCATTATCATTAAATAGAAGATATTTACGATTAACACTAAATGGCACGAAGAATGTTGATGAAGACCGTAGTAAGTCAGAAAATGCATTCCATTCAGGCTAGTGTCTAATAACTTTTTCTGTGTTTTTTTCTAATAGTCAAAGTAAATTATCATATAAAAATTATAATTTTTCTGTTAATTTAGAGAAAAATTGTTTATTTTGTTAAAAATTTATCGAAATTTTAATGTTTTATCACTTAAATTGGATAAGACAATAAATACCTTTATTTATATAAAAAAAAACGATTTAGCCTTTGGTGGGCTGGGGACAAAAAAGGCCAATGAAACAAAGTTTCAATTATGAAGGATTATACTGATTATAAGTTTATAATAAAATATCATCTTAACGTGATCCATATAGGGTTAATTTTTACTTTTTTGCCAAAAAAGCCCACTTTGAAATTTACAGAATAACAGCTTTTATAATTTTCGGAAAAATATAACTTAAATTTTATTAGTTTATTAAACCTAGTGGCCGGGGCAAAAATTACCCATGAAACTTAATTTAAATTAGGACCACATGAAGAGAATACAAAGTCTGTAAATGGATAAAAAAAAATTTCCATTTGTTAAAAGTTATTATTTTGTGTAACTTGATCTATTTAAATTTTACGTTTTTACTTTTCAATAAAAAGGTTCTACTACACTGATAGAATTTTCCTTCATGGTATTAATGAAACAATTTCATTAAAATCGATTCATTGGTTTAATGAAAAATTTCATTAACTGAAGGAAATTCATTAATATTAGTATTTTTTCATTAACATTTTTTAGGATTTTTTCATAATTTCATAAGAAAAATTCATTAAATCAATGAAAAACTTTCAAATTTTTTTCAATAAAAATTTTGACTTGTAATAAGAAAAAAATTTTTTTTTGTACTATCATTTTGAAATAAAAAAAAATTAAAAATTTCTTTTACACAGAATTAACCAACACTTTGATTAATTTTATTAAATTTGCCTAGAGCTAACAGTTTTTGACGAATTTATATAGTTGGTCACTAAATTCCAGGGAACAGATTCTCTAAGAAGAACAATATAGTTTTGTTCAAAACGAGAACTAAATTGTTATCTTTTTGACGATGTTACACAAAAACCTGATGCTTAACGAAAATAATTTTTTGTTTTTTAACAACATTGTTAACAATATTTAACATTATTATTTAATATGGTCGTAATTTAACTACAAAAAGTGGACTGTAATCGTCGATCGTTCTACAGAGTTCCAAGCCAGATCGATAAACAAATTACAGATTTTGTACCGACATATAAGAAAATATTTCAATCATTAAAGTTCTTAATATTCATAATTTAAAAAAAAGTACAATAATTAAAATATTTCTTTTTTATGGATAAAAAAGTTTTATTTTCAAAATTTTGTAATTTGTAAGCTAAAATAATGATAAAAAGTGCAAATTATTAAATATCAACGAAAATATTTTGTACAAACTATGAATTTTATTCATGAAACACACGAAACTTTCATAACGATTAGTCTAGGATTAATGAAAAAAATTTCATATACTTTATGAAATTTTCATTGGGTCAATGAAACCATTCATGAAAATTGATTTAATGAAACACCTTTCATTGACTGAATGAAATGTTTCTTTGGGAACTTTTTTATAAAAAATTCAATTAATAAAGGAATTCATTAATACTAAGCACACATTTCTATCAGTGTATGAAATTTAACATCTAACATCTTTAGATTTTTATTTAATTCGGATATCTAATAGAGGGTACAAAACTATAGAACAAGCCTTAAGGCCTCATTAGTTGTTACTTTCTGTTGCCGTTCTGTGTCGTTCTGTTCTGTAGGTAATATTTTGTAATTACTTTTTCTGTGAGATAAATCAGCTGTTTTAAAAAGTAAAAGAAACTCAAACCAAAAACATTCAAATCAGGTATGATAAATGCGATTTTAAAATAGTACCAACCTGCATATAAAATAGTACTTTTTCGGCATCACAAGTATAAAAAAAAATTTAAATATAAATTAACAAACAAATCTTTGTACCCTCCAAAATGAACAATTACAAATGAAACAACAAAAATATATTAAAAAAAAAAATGTGTTAAGAGGTGAAAACAAAATTTTGAGGTGAAACCTTTTTGGATGTAAAAAAATAAATTGTGTCGTGAAAAACATTTTTGAGGTAACAAAACTATTTTTGAGGTGAAAAAAATTTTTTGTGGAGAAAAAAGAATTTGCGGTGAATTTTAAATATTATTCACCTCTTAGCGTCTGGTGGAAAAATATGACGTAACATTTTATACACCAGACACTACAATGAATTCTAATAATATACAGTCCATTATACACCAATTTGTATGGAAAATTTAGAGGTACTTTAACATTGTCACTCATTACTTTTGGACCGCTGGACCGATTTTGCTCATTTTCAATACCAAACTTTTCGGAAAAATTTACATAAAGCTATATATAAACAAACAGTGCGTTCTAAGAAAATTAGCCGATATTGATTAAAATATTTTAAAATTTTGTGATTTTTTCTTAAATTCAGCAAATTTTTAATATTTTTTGAATGTGCTATTAATATTTTGCTGTATTGAATTAAATTTCTCACAGTTTTTTGCGAATTCAATCGTTGTGATTGGTAGCAAACAAATTCAATTTCACATTTTTATAAGATTTTTATTATTTACTTTTTTGAAAATCAAAATTAGTTAATAATAATTATAACCCTTAGTGATTGAATTCAATAATTGGTTTAATCGATTAATAAAACTCTAATATAATCATCTGTAATCAGTCGCACTCAGTGAAATCATGTGATTGAATTCACATCAGCATGGTATCATGGTACATCTGAGGTTCAAATAGTACCATAAAAAGTGCTATAGTACCAACTTTATCATCCCTGATTCAAATATTGAGAAAAAGATTTCACAACAAACCAATACATACGCACTTTAGGCTGTCGCTTAACGTTGAATTCTATTTTCAATAGATTTGTCCGTAACAGAACAGAACGAAAAAGTGACAACTAACCACACATACAGACTTTCAATTGAACAGAAACAAAACAGCTGATTCGTAACAGAACAGAACGTACAAACTAATTCTGCCTTTATTTTTTATACACCCAATATTATTTTTAAGTGTTAATTCTGACTCCACGTTTTTAATCATTGAAAATAAGATTGGGACTTATTCGTCAGTTAAGTACCACGTATCCATATTTAAAAAAAATATGAAAAATGTTTTCCATAAATTTCTTGGTGGCTTTTTTATCGTAAAAAGTGAAATTTTTAGCCGTATATCGATCAAGTTACAAAAAATAATAGTATCAATCAAGTGGAAGTTTTTATCCACTTATTCTTTTCTTGTGATCATAATTTCAATTAAGTTTCATGTGTCTTTTTTGCCCCCCGCCCACAAAGGGTTAACGATTTTTTTTATAAAAGTAAAGATAATAATAGTCTAATGTAGTCTAAAAAATCGAAGTGATATTTGTCCGAAAATTATGAAAGATGTTGTTCTGTAAATTTCCTATGGGGTCTTTTTTGGCCAAAAGTGTAAAAATTAACCCTAAATGAATCACGTTATATAAAATAATAATTTTTATTAATTTTTATTAAAAAATTTACAATATAGTTGTCATAATTAAAATTAAGTTTCCTGTGGACAAATAACCCTTGGGAAAATAAATGTTAACGATTTTTCAGATAAAAGTAAAGATAATTTTTATCCAATCAAATTGAGGTGACATTTTTCCGAAAATTATGCTAACTTTAATAGAAACATTATAATTTTGTTAAATTTTTACAAAATATGAAATTTTCATAAAATGTCCTGGAAAGGAGTCGCTGAAAACACAAACTTAAATTATATTTTTTCCACATATCGGCCGTCTTGAGGCATGGGTTAACGTTTTCCGAAACAAATGATTTATTCCATTTGCAACCATTGGTTATAAAACTGGTGCGTGTAATGAACGAAAATCGCCAAATCGTTATTTTAAGGGAAACCCTAATGTACATTTATGCTGAATACAAAACTTTTCACCTCTTAAATATTTTCGAAAATTTATATATTAAAATCTTTATAAATATCAATCGACAACTAAAAATTAGGAAATTTTAAAAAAAACTTTATGTATGCAAGAACAAAAAATTGTATTGAATGAAAACTAGTTTTAATCACAACAAAACTCGACCTGACGATAGATCAGTGCGCTAAAGCGCTCTGTCTAACGTGTAGTGCGAGTGCATGTGGCATTAGAAATCAGTTTATCTATACCACGGTCAGTGATTGCACAGAAAATTTTCATATAGACGCAATCGAACAAATAAAAACATAACAAATATTACATTATTCAAAAAATAAACAGGGTCACTGACGAAGGATCAATACCAGAAACTGCGCAGTCTGATTCAGAAAAATTGAAAATTTACAATGTAGTTATGATTTTTAGAAAATACACTCATTCTTCTCTACCATGCCTTTCACACTTTACATTTACAGTGTTATTAAATTTGCAGATAATTTTTTATTCCTGGCCAAAGTGGGTTAAGATTTTTAGAGATTTTTATCATTATGATACAATTCTTTATTGGCCGTCAGTTCTTTTCTTTTATCAGTGTACATTAGACTTGGTATATGATGATAAGCTCCACTAAGAATCTTCTTACAATACAAATTAACTATTTTATATAGAAAAAAGAAATTCTTGCATTCTTTTCTTTATTTTTTTTTTTATATTAATCTAATGTAAATTTTATTTCACCTCCTTATATTCATTGTATATATATTTATATTTTACCATTATTTTTTTTGTAGATCCTCCTGATATACAAGTGGAAAAATCTTGGATACATTCTGGTGAAGGTTTTGAAGCTAAACTTGTATGCATTGTTTATGCTGATCCTATTGCAACGGTTAGTATAAAAAAAAAATATATATTATTATAACAATTGTTATTGTTTCGAAATGTTTCCCCCATGTTTTGAGATAATAATACACTACATCAAGTATTAACAGATTTAAATAGCTTAAATTTTACTAAAAAGAAAATATGTTGCCCCAATTGCATTTATTTGCTGTTTAAAAGATTTAAAATCTGCTAGACATGAGATCCTAATATATTTTTTTATAATGAGCCCATGTACACAAAATTAAGTTTGCGTGTAAACCAATTTTAAATTTATTAATATAAGTTCAACGTTTTTGTACGATAAACATAAATGAAATTAAAATATTGATTAATTCAATATATATCGTAATTAAAATCCATTTTTTATATGTTTTGTGTGATGAAAAAGAATGAAAGTTATAAGTTTGAAAAGAATTTATAAGTCGGTGTTGAAAGCATGTATTTTTTCATTTCTTTCTTTTGCTCCTTTAATAGGTTTTTTTTTATATGAGTTTTCCTTCAAGCATAAAAATAAACCATTACAATGATTTTTATTACGTGTTTGTTTGCATTGCTAGAAATACATTATCTGGAGAATAATCATTATAATCATAGATAGAACAATATTAAAGTTTTGTTTGCAAAATTTTTTATAAGAAAAATTAATAAGATATATTTTCATGAACTGATGATTTCATGTTATTTTAAATTTCAATATTTATTTTTATTTTATCCTGTTTATCTTTTAATATATTTTTTATTTATATTATTCATTATTTTTTTTTAAAATACTTATGTTAATGACATTTTAATTAATTGCTAATGATAAACAATTTTTTTTTTTTGCAATTTATTATTCTGTTGTTGTGCTGTGTTTATGAAAATATAAATTATATTTATTCATTCTTTATAACTCTTAATTTTCTGTTATCAGATTAATAACATGATATATATATACAAAAACGTGTTATAACATGATACTAGTTTTACTAATTTCGATAGTTTGTATATAATTTTTTTATTAAAAAATTGTTCGTAATGTTAACTTTATATAAAAATAGATAAAATTCCCGAGTAAAAAAAAATAATATATATAACGATATATTCTTTAATATAAAAATATATGATCACATAAAATAGCATATGTATCAATATGTATTTATATATAAAAAAAAAATCATGTATAAGCACATCTAATCATGTATAAAAAAATTCTATGCTGAATTTTATATATGATAATACAATTTGCTCAGCCAAATTGCAGGTACCTTATATCTTAAAATATAGACCTATCTCTTACCTAAAGGAAGCTGAGAAGCCTTACCGTTCCAAAGTTATGACCATTTGACTGAAATGCAAAGATTTTTTTTTTTGTTTTTTTTTATTGATTCTGAAAGGTCTCCCAAAGATCTTTCCAACAAGCCCAAAAACAAAAAAAATCTACCACTGGTTCAGAAGTTAGCAATTTTACCCTACTACCCTCCAACCGCCAATCCGAAAATGTTCAAACCGCTACCACTTCGCACACTTGCATTTTCGGGAATGGTCGTAGTGGACATATTTTCATGAAATGAGCCCAGGAATACGCTAGTGAAATTCGGCGGGTCATGACTGAATCACCCTGTATAATACAAACATCATAGTCCTCTTCTGTCATTTTAGTCAGTTTCTATGTAACTATATATAATTCAAAAATTGCAAAATATTTTACGAAAATAGTTTACAATTTTGCGAAATCGATTTCCATTACAAATAACAAAACCTCCAGTAAATTTTTTTTAAATATATTAGCTATGTATCTGTTATAGAACTGCTTCTTTTACCACCGGTTACATGGAACCGTTTCTAGAACAGGTTCCTTTAAGTCAAATTGAAAGTTTTCACTGTCCCAGAACCAGTTCAATAACTGGTTCTAGAACCTGTTCTAGAGCAACTTGTTTTTGTTTGGAGCTAAAGAACTTATTGCAAATTTTGAGGTTTGAACCCGTTTTATGGAGGTCAAGCATATGTAACTTAATAGCTTTGAATTTAAATATATTTAGATAAATTTGTTTCTAATTGCATCTAATTATATCTAATTGTATTAAATATAATATAATTAGATGTTATTATATCTTGACAAAACTCGGATAGAATTTTTTTTAAATTGTAACCATTTAAATATTGGATTTACCAAACTTATACAATTTAATAGAACTATTTTTCACATCAAATTATGTCCTCTTATATTTGCAAAAAATATCTCATCATATATAATTGTATATAATCTGTTTTACCAGGGTTGACATCCCGTATAAAAAGGTAATATCTGATGAGATATAATTAGATATGATTGAATATAACTAGATATTGTGCCAGACGTATACAATCAGATATGTCATTTGTGATACACTTTATTGTCAGATCTGATCAGATCTAGTAACAAATCTGTTCACATCTGAACGGATCTGGAAGTTGGATAATTTTCATGCCCAGATATGAGCAGATCTGGTTATATAAGATAATAGCTGGTGCCAGATAAGTTCATATCTAAAACGGTTTCTTTGTCAGAATCTGTCACCAGATTTAAGGGGATCTTCTTGATTGTACGGCTGAATTTTAGCTGTTTTTTAAAAACTTGTGGAAAGAAAAAGGCAAAGGTTTTTTAATTCCGCTTTTTGTATTTGGTTGCACTAGTCATCAACAAAAATACAAAATTAACAATTTGTCTCCATAAGTGGACTGTTTTAAAAGTTATGGGCCTCCAAACTCCTATCTACCAAAAAAAGTGTTTTGTTGGTAACTAGCTTTCCAGGAGTCATGGTTATCTGAAAGCAAAACGAAAAATGGGTAATTGGTAAGTATCGTCCCATGCTCAAATATAAAATTAAATTTATTTAATAAAATTTCGGCTGATGAAAATGAAAAATCTGTAATTGACCTTTTCTTGTAGACTAGTGTCAAAAACAAAACAAAGTGAAGTGAATATATAACCTCTTTAATAATATTTTAAACAGTGCATCAATGCTATTTTTCAATAGTTCATGGAAGGTCTTTTTCAAATATATATTAACATTGTTATTTAAAATAATGTGCAGCATACTCTACGGGATCTTTTTTTTAAATATAAAACAAAAATCTTTTGGTGCCAGCGAGTATTGAACACACGAATCTGAATAGAAGTAGACCGCTCTATAATATTTTTTTTTAATGATTAATTTGACGAGAAGTGTCTTTAATTAGCTAAAATATACCAGACAGTGAAAAAAGCATTGTAGAAGTACTTTAACTACAGGTAGAAAAAAGTGGCATGCAATGAAACGAGTGTGAGTTGAAGCGTAATATCTTTTACTGTTTCCTGTATTTTTTTCTAAAGATCTGAAGAAAAAAGTCGGTAAAAACTCGATGTTATTTATTTATTATTTAGTTATTTTAACTTTAAAGGTAACTATTACTTATATATACTGATTCTGGGAAAAAAAATTTAATTTATTAATTTTAATAGGCGATTGTCATGTCAGTTGTCATTAATAACTTCAATCAAGATGATTATGGGATTGAATCATATGATGGAGTTCAAGTTCTCTATAGGCTAAATAGTGATTCCGATGACTCGTACAAGTTACCATCGATATCAAAAGGACGCAAGAAGAGGGTTCGTATGGAAAATTCTGCTTGGTTTGGGCTCAGAAATAAAGATCGTAAAGAAAAGTGTAAAAGCTACTTGGGAAAACAAAAGGCACTTAACAGCTAGATTTATGAAAAATATTAGAACCACGTACACTGAATGAAAGATATAGCTGTAAAATATCACCATGAAGTGTGCACAGATTACAGATGAAGATAGAAAAAAAAATATTTACAGAGTTTTGGAAAATGAAATGGACTGAAAAAAAGGTTTACATAAACACTTTGATTCAAATTGTGCCAACTTTAAAACCTCGAAATAGAAAAGTGGACGTCAAATCTAAAAGTCATCGAACCTTACAATACTATCTGAGAGTAGAAGAAGCAAATATTAGAGTATGCTAAATATTTTTCGTAAACAAATATGTTAAGCCACAAAAGAGCCTATAAATCTGCTAAACCTTTATTTTGGAATTCTACGATTATTTGCATTTAAGAAAGATGAACTAAAGAAGAAAAGTACGTTTACGGATTTAAAAAAGGTTAACCCAAAAAAAGTTAGACAGTTTTTTGTCCCTTCTGAAAAATTTATAAAAATGGACTTATCATATTTCCCGACGAAGGCAACGCTATAATAAGAAGTAATTGTTTGTACCATTGTATTAAAAAATTTGCAGAAAATAAAATTATATATTAACATACATAAACATATGTATTTACATATATAGAATGCAATAACATATCGCACACGTAGTTCAAAAGTGACTCAACTCAAATTTTTTTTTTCGGGTTTATATGCTTAAACTATGCACACTACACTTGTTTATCTATAAAAAAATATCAGTGTATTTTGTTGTTGTTAACTGTTGCTAAAAAACAATTATGTCTTTCTTTATGTTTCAATTGGTATAAAGTTGCAAATATTTTTTTCTCGATTTCTGAAAAATTAAAAATCTTGAGTTGAGTCACTTTTGTAAACAAAGTAATCATACGATTTCGCTAATAATTTATACACAGCATCGGGCGACTTTTTAAAAGATAACTTGATTAAAAAAAGTTCACTTTTAAACATAAAAAAAGTTATAAGTGATAATCTGTGTTAGGATTTATTCGATCTCACTCTTTAGGTGTGCGAATATATATTTATATGAGATATTGCATGAGTATATGTAAACGTTTTTACTCGGGTAAAAAATGGGTTTTACAAAAAGGTTTAAATCATTACTTTTAATATAAAATAAAGATAAAAAAGGTACTTATGGGTAACTTATTTTTATTAAAATCATGGCAAAATTAACTAGTTATTAGTAGGTCCTTACTATTTGTGTTAAAGTAATGCAGATAGTAAGGGGTGTCATTACTGGTAGCAGGAAAAATAATGAGATGTCATTACCGTTTCTACACTGGTTTTAATTGCTTTAAAATTGTGTAAAATTGTTCTGTGATCTTTGAATTAATTCATGATTCAAAATACGAACATTTTTGAAAAAAACAAATCTTAGGTAAAATAAACAAAAATTTGTTTATTTTACGAAATTTTTTGTTCTTTTCACAAAAATTTTAAATTTTTATTCACGGACTATAATTAGTGTTGAAATATACAACGATTTTTTTTTATCTGGAGTGATCTTCTGAACAGAGAACGAAGCCGATGTTGTATTTCGGCTGGCGGCGGCTAAACAAGATAACAGTCGGCGAAGGCTAAAAGTCGACTAGAGCCGAACATTTTTCGGCGGCGGCGGCTGAACTAAACAAAAATCGGAGGCGACAAAAAGTCGATTCTTTGACAAAAATACACATTCTTGTAATTTAATTCTTATTTTTAAAAAAATATGCGAGTATATTAAAAAAACAGGAACTAGCGTTTGCTTATAGCATTTAAGTAAATTAGATAAAAAATGGTGCTACTATTGCCCTGTTGTCTTGAGCGAACAACTGTTTTTCACAGTAGCAGGATAAAGACAACTTTTTAGAATTAACGCAATTTCCAGCGACCCACTGAGTCAGAACCAGTAGGAATTTTCGGATTAGTTTGTGCAGTAGAGAAATAGTTTTTTATATTTTTTGCGACATTTTAAAATTTTTAATATACACTTTTTCTTGCAGCGCGAAAAATATAACGGGACTTTTTTTACAGACGCTATGGAATATTTTTATGTTGCCACATATTGAAAACTTAATGTTACCAGGTGGTTGGCGGTGTTTAAAAGATAGAGGATTCTCATAAAATTCACCTTTTGTTTATAAAAAATTATAAATGCCTTTTTGTAGAAGCAATCAACGAACTTAGCTAATTGAGTCGGCTAACATTCTAGCCGAAATTCGCCTCACAAGTCGGCGGCGGCTCAAGTGCCTGAAAAATAGTCGGCGGCGGCTAAGCCGCGGCTATGAGCCGATCGGCTTCGTTCTCTGCTTCTGAATTTATTGTTGTATTAAATTCGTTAGCTATTTAGCTAACGAATTTTGTTTAAAAGTAAGAGAAGCGCACATTTGATTTAATTTTCTATTTACAACACTCTCAATGCAAATTAACTAATTTTTATGATTAATTTACTGCTTAATTTACTGTCATTTTGAAGAGTATACTTAATATGTGATTCATAGAAAATATTAATCATACGTAGTTACATTTAAATAAAAAAACAATTTATTATCAACTCATAACAACAAAACAAATTATACATACTTATTGAAATTGTTTTCAAAACCCGGACATACTTGACAGCAAAAAAAAAAAAATATAATAACAAATATGTTAAATAAATGAATACTGTCAACAAACAATTGTTAAGTTTTTACAATAAAAACAACAAAACCTTAAGCCACAAAAATTGTAAAATTTATTGGTAAAACGTTAAAAAAAACAACAACAATTTTTGCAACAATTTTTTATGCTAAATGTATGCTTTATAACTGACAGCTAAAAAACTGCAAAAATCCAGATTGTGATTGTTAAAATTTTCAATAGAGTTGTCTAGTTATCAAGTGGTAAAAATGTAGATTTAATAGAATTGTATAAAGTTTTACAAAAATTTTATAAAAACCAGAGAAAGAAATTGCGTGCTCACTAAATTTTGATTCTTACAAGCGTAAATCAAGAAGGTTTATTTTAAATATTTAAAAATTCCTAATGATTTATTGGTATTTTTTTTTTTAATATTTAAATATAAGGCAAAAAACACCATAAAATAATAATCAAACTTTGACTTGCTAATCTTAACAAAATTGTTGTTTACAAGTTCACTATTACTTTTTGACCCATTAAACCGGAAATTACAATATTAGTAACTTTATATTTAAAAACTAAAACAAATAGTAAAAATTGTATATATTTTGTGAAATTTTTTAAAAATTTTCAATATTTTTGCTAAAAATCCTTTAAATAAAACCCTTAAATTTTATTTTAAATGGCTCACCCTGTGCCAAATAGGCAAGAGTTGAACTTTTCAATGTGAAAACTTCTCACATAACACAGTACAACATTTTTCAGCTGTTTGATTCGGGACTCAAAAATGTGGGTGCAAAACACTCATAAATGTGGGTACAATTTCTGTAAAAAAATCATGCAGGTAACTAACGGAAAAACCCAAATAATTAAAAAAGTGCACTTTCCTTTTTTCTTTAAATTGCCCACGCACATTTATTAGCGTTTATAACTTTGCTACCGCAATCATAAAAATCAAACCACGTGCTTGATTACTAAGAAGACAAGAATGGAGAAAAATTGATTATTAATAGGTTTTTTGTTAAAGTTCTGCCTATTATGGAGGCTCTAGCTTTTCTAAAACTTCGGGTTCTGATGAGATCTTTAGCCAGATCGAAATACTAGTATCAACCTTGCTAATATGTTTGATTTGCTTTATTTTTGTAAATATACGGAGGTTGAAAGCTCGTTATAAATTAAAAATAAAATAACCTTTTGTTTATTACTTTTTTTTTAATTCTGATAATCATAAAAAGAGTCATCAATGTTTTTCCAAGGAATTTTGTGCATATCTCGAGCAAATTTTTGAAATTCATACCTTCACTTAATTGTGAATAAAAGCGAAACGCGTTCATCGATTTTCATGATTTACAGTAGGTGGAAAAAATAAGTTGTCAAGAGCAGCATTTTATTATAAAGTTTAATAGCATTAATTTCTTATTAGCTACAGATACAATTCTTTTAGAAAATTTTTGTACAGATAATATATTCTTAAACTAAACAAAAACTTTTTCTCTTAGTAAAATAAAAAAACTTAATTAGCTAAATAAATTTATGTTGAAAAAGTAAGTTGTCAAAACTTTAGTAGCTAGTGTGTCCATAACCACAAGTAGGTAATTTACCTAGTCTATCTTGCATAGAGTCCACTAATTTTAAGAACTCTGCTTTATATATATTGCTAAAATTTTATAAATGCAGTCCTTCAACTCATCGATATTTTGAGGTTTTTCTTCGGAAATGCGAATTTTTAGGATAGCATTCTCAATTGGTGACAAATCCGGACTTTGTGGGTGCCATTTTAAAACATATAAATTTTAGTTTTGAAGGTATTCGGAAACTTTTTTTGCAGTTTGAATTGGCGCATTATCCTGCTGAATTAAAAAATTTGGTCCTATAAGACGTCTACCCTCAGGAATAGCATGGTCTTCCAATATTTGTAAGTACACCGCGGCAGTAATTTTTCCTTGTAACACTACAATATTACCAGTGCCATTTGATGAAAAACATCCTTAAACCATTAAACCTTTTTCTACCGACTTAATAGTGGGTAAAGTGCATTTGTATGACAGTTGTTCTTTCGGGTTGCGCCATACGTATACCATGCCGTGCGAATATTTTAATCGAATCATAGATTCATCAGTCCATAACACATTATGCAAAAATTCTTTTGGTTTTAAAACATGTTCTTCATAAAAGTAACGTCTTTTATCCCTATTAATTTTACTTAGGTAAGGGATTTTACGGGCAACACGTCATGTTTATTGTTTCAGCGTAACCTGTTTCGAATGGTGTACACTGAAGGGGCCTCTTTGTCTTCATTAAGCAGTTGGGCTCTAATTTTTGGGACTGATTTGAATGGATCGGTGTTTGAAATTTCCAATATTCGCTTGTCGACTCTTTCTGCAGTTATTTTGGGCCTTCCAGAGCGTGATTTTCTAGAAACTCTGTTCTCATTGTTATGCACTTTAATTACTTTCCATATAGAAGTTTGTGATTTGTTTAATGTTTCTGCGATGTATCTTTGAGAATGGCCGTCCTTGAATAAATTTGTTATTATTTTACGCTCTTCGTCAGTCAACTGCTTAAATTTCCCCATATTTGTAGCTCTAATAATTTTGTAAAAAAAAACATTTGAAATAAGTCACTTTAGACCTTTTATATAGAGCCAATGTCATGAGAACCTACTTACTGGAAACTTAAATCAGTATAAAAAATTTCTTTTCTGGAAATATTCGTTAATTTAAGTTTTAGCGTCTGATTTGATGGCTTCACAATCAACTATTATCATTTGACAACTTATTTTTGCAACACTTTATAAATGACTATTTTCACAAAATGTTGATAAATTAAAGAAATTTGCAATTAATTGCAACAACAACACACAAAATATCTCTTTAATAAAAACTATTTGTTTACAATGTACAGTGTAGTACATAAAATTGTAAATATTTAAAGAGAAATATAAATTTTCTACCTGACAACTTACTTTTTCCACCTACTGTATGTCTCATTTTGTTCATAGGTTATGTGACTTTACCTGAAAGTAATAGGACTTGACACTTTTTACCGTTTTTTAAGAATTAAAAAAAAAAAAATTTAATTTTTTAGGCAAAAAATATTTTTTTTCTTCATACATTAATTTATAACTGCGAAACTGTTGCTTATGTAGCGAAACGTTGTATAAACAGATGAAAGTAATTGTAATTCTTGATTTTCTAAATTTGTTTCAGCAAAATCCGACTAGTGGTTCTCGAGTTATGTCAAACAAAATATCCTAAAACGTGACAAATTCCCCTATACGATACTTACTAACTTCAACAAATTATTAAAATTTTATTTGATGTAACTTAACCAAACGAATGATGCAGAAGTTCTTATTTTTGGGGATATTTTCACAAAAAATTATCAGAATTGAGTCCCGAAATCATGTACTGTGTAATTATAGAATTTTGCTACTGGTTGGACGAAATAGAATAGAACAGTGATCCATATTGGAACGGTATAAATGAAACATGAGATATAATTCAATTGAAGGGCTTATTGTAAAAGCATGATTTATGTTTTGTTTGTTTTCGCCTTTTAAAGGTTAAAAAATACCAAAAATATGAATTTAGTAGGACGTTTATACTATACGTACTTGTAATAAGTGTTTAAGCAAGACTTATATCAAATAGTGATCAATGGAAATCTACAAAACAGCGAAGAACCATGAAACAATAAATGTGGCTTATTAAGTTTTTACAGTAAGCCCTTCACTTACGAGTTGAAATTTAAACCCTAGATACATGGAACAAAGCGACAATAAACAGCGACCATACAATTTTATTTCCCTTATTTATTTTTCAGATTTTTTTTATAAACTCCGAGCTTTCAAAAAAATTTATTAATTTGCTTCAACCCTGTTAAAAAGAGCCGCATTCATTATCTCCATTTGGGGTTTAGGCTTTAAGGGCGAAGAATTCTTGAAATAGAATTCAGTGCATAATTCTTTTAAAAAGATGGGTTGAAAATTTAGATTTTTCAGTTTTAAATTTGCATATTTTTAAGAAACGACCTCGAATACCCTTTGACGTTCCTTCTGGGTATAAATAAACCTGTTAAAATAACAAACGCAAAAACTACTAAATATGTATTATCAATTACATTGTAGAAAAGAAAGCTGAGTGTTTTTTGCTAAATATTTGTAAGCAAAAATAATACTGTTAAATTTACAAAATTTTATTTGTGTTGAATTTTAGTTAATTGAAAATGGCAATTTTCTATACCAAAATCGCCATTAGCTTTTACTGAATATTTGTTGACTAAACACAGCAACAAAAACTGTTATATCAGCAAAATTTTATTATTTTTACTAGCCCGAGTAAAGATAATATTAGCGGTATTCATTCTTGATAGAATTTATGCAAGGGTTGCATTAATACTATGATTTTATGCTACAAAGCGTGAGCGTTTTTTTTTTTTTTGTGTGTATTGTATGTTTACAACCCAAGCATTTCAATGTTGACAAAACAGCTAATTTCTAACGAAAATATATTTTCTAGCGATTTTTAAGTACACTGTAGCGATTTTTTCAAATAAAAAAGGTTGGCATTATTCTTCGTTCTCAGTGGATTTTTAACTCTGTTGTTATTTTGTGTGAATATCAACTTTAAGGAAGAAGATCAATTTTTATATTAATATCGTATTTTTCTTTTATTTAAGTTTGTTTTTTGATAAAAATTTGTGTTAAAATCAGTTGTTTTTTATTTTTTTACACGAAAATTAAATGTTTTTTGTAAATATTTCTGTTCTTTTTTTGTTTTCCAGTAAAACTAAAAGATGTTAAGTATTGTAAGTTTGAAAGGTTTGCAAGACCCAGAATATGCAATAGGTTTTCGTCTTGCATATAAATAAAAGTCTTGCATATTTTTATTTCATGTATTTTGTTGTTGTGGTCTTGCATACTCTTGTATTTATGCAAGATCTGCAAGCTTTGAAAGGTCTGCAAGGGTAGTTTGCTACCAAGAGCGAATACCGCTATTATAAAATCTTATATTATCCAGTTTCGTAAAATTTAATATAGTTAAGTATGACATCATGTACAGTATGATACAATTTTACATTCCCCTATAATTTTACGTAAACCGGCACATTTAATTACATTTGCATTATATTATACAATACGATATCAGACGGGCAAACTATATAAACTGTGTTTTTATACAGGTATAGAACTTTAAGTTGGCAACACTTTTTTAGCTGGCTGCCATTTTGTCAGCTGTCGAGTGATTTATGTTTAGTTTTGTTTATCATTTCAACATGAATAGATTGACGCCTGAACAACGCTTTCAAATTGTGCAAATTTATTTTGAAAATCATGGTCCCGTTCGAAATACGTATCGCGCCACTACGTCCATTTTACGGTTAACATAATCGACTATCAGAGCAATTAATTCAATTAACTATGGAACATTTTCGCACCACGAGACGTCTTACAGTGCGTACAGAAGAAGTCATTGCTGCTGTAGAGCGTAGCGTAGAGGAAGACCGATCAGAACGTTGCAGCCAATGTTGACCGCTAAAGAGCTATGACTACTGACATTTTCGTTCATCAATTGAACAACCATGATATGCAGGAGCTGTGGGGTGAACAGTTACCTGGGTACCTGTATACATTTTATATGGAGGCACGTGAAAAAAATTAATTTGTTGTTTTTTTAACGTGTGATAATCCATATTATTTGAATTGGTTTTTTAATAACATAAAAGAAAACTTCATTTGAACAACGAAAGATTGTTTTATAATAAAAACAATTTATGCAAGGTTTATTTTTGAAACAAAAAAATATTTTACATAAAAAAAAAAATATTTTACATAAAAAAAAAACTATTTTAAGGTTTAGCACAACAATAATAATTTAAATATAAATAAAAGGCATAGAAAAATGAATCCAAACAGTTGTTACATATGAGACGATTGATTGAATGCTCCTTACAAATCGGCTTAAAGCTATTTTTGCAAGCCTTTCGAGTTTTGCTCTGCTTCTTTGTAAGCTTAGAGAATAGGTAACAACTTCCCACAACCGCAATACGGCCATTCTTATCTCGATTTTATACGTTAGCAACAGCTGTTGTTGAAATATCTCGCCCCAATACAACCTTTAAAAATATTTAAGGGGAATCTCATATTGAAATGTTATCTATGTAGAACAAAAGAAAAAGGCAAACCCCAATATATACATTTATTGTGTGCTCATACATTTTATATGGAATCGCAGAATAAGGCATTTATCATACACCCAAAAAAAAAAAAAGTTTGTAATGTCAGCAACTTGTTTGCTGGGAGGATCCTTGCAGAGAAAGTTGCAAATATCAGCAAAAAAAAGTTGATAAATTCAGCAAAAAACTTGCTGAGTTTGGCAACATTTTGCTTATGTTAGCACCTTTTTCTGCAAGAATCCCAAGAGTAAACAAGTTGCTGCATTACATTTTTTTTTGTGGTGTACTCTTTTAAAAGTATATGAAAAGGGAAACACCAAAGTAAAATTCTAATTTTATACCATTAACCGTCTACACTTTGTACAATACAAGACAACAATTACATTTATCATACAATTTGTATGTAGGTACCCAGTTACCTGTCCACCCTGTAGAAGGTGTTTTTTTGATTCACACAATTTCCCCATAAGGCTTAAATAATTTTTGAAAAACCTTCCATCAAAAATTGTAAAGAAATTATTGTTTCAAATAATTATTTGGTAACTCTGAGCAACAAATTTCCACAAGTCTTTTATTCGCGCTTGTAGTGAAGATGTTCAATTTGTGTAAGCGTTTTAAACCTCTTAGTTATACTAATCAATTAAGAAGTATAACCGTTTAAAAATTCTGGGTTGAAAACGGAACATTTGGTAATATTTATGAGTTAATAGTTTTTGTTTGTTTTTCATACTGACTGATGTGAATCGTAAAATTTTCTTATTAATTATTTGATTTTTATGTTTTATATTAACTAAAAAATATAAAAAAATTAGTGCCAAAATCTCGGCATCCCGAAAATCAAGGGATCCCGGTAAATCCCTGGATCGCAGTTTTCAAATCCTGAATAACGGGATTTTTAAAATTCAGTCCCGTTCGGCATTCCCTTATTCGTACGTATGATGATTATTATTAGTAAATATTAATCATACGCCTTGTATACCACAAACTCTTATGAATTTGTTTGATTGATTACACAGGCCTACAATGATTTTGGTGCCGCTAAAAATAAAACAGATTTCAAATACGTTCAGTACCCTGATAAAAAATTGATACTTACTTTTTTAATGCTACGTGTAGTTTTCGAGCATTCATCTCTATATTAAAGTAATCAACGTATGTCTTCTTCACTGCTTCTGTTATAGGTTTTCTAAACTTTGTTACTACATATTCACTACAAATATAACAAAATGTATTTGGATTATTTACACAACACCTTCTCGACGACGGCATATCGATATTATCATTTAATCAAAGAAATTAATTGACTATAATGACATTAAGTATAATAAAATACATTTTTTAGGTTATGACCGATCGATACAAACCTGAACGTAGCTTCGCGATTTTGACAGCTAACCATGACGTCTTGCGGACTAATTAACCAAATTATAACATAGAATTAGCGGCACCAAACAAAAAAAATTTTTTTGTAGGCCTGTGTTATTTAAAGACACTTTGTTGATTAAAAGCTCCTTCCATAGCAATATTATTCCTAAATGTCACGTGTTTCAAGTTAAATTTCAAAAATTATTATTATTCAAATTAAACTTTACTGAAACAAACTTTCTTTAAAAAACCATGTTCTTTTTCATTGAACTTATTTTCCTTATATTTAATTCATATCTAAATATTTGTGTTTTCTTTACCAAAAATTTTCAATTTCCTTTATTATCTTTTCTTTGCAGGTATCTTGGTATCAAAATTCATTTTTAATACAAACAACTGATAGACGTATTATGTCGTCAAGAGGAAATCGTCATACCTTAACTATCAGACATATACAGCAAGAAGATTTTGGCAACTATAGGTAAGTTTATTTATTATACAATTTTTTGTTTTTTTTTTTCATCTTAAGTTTTGAGAGAAAGAAACTTTTTAACAAATTCACAAAAACAAACTAAATACTTACATGAATAAACTTAAGATTTGTATCCCTAACATACGATATTTAAGGTATAACTTTGATTTTTCTTTCTTGGATGGTTTTTAGTTTTCTCTCAACATTCAGAAAACCATGACCAACCTAATAGACTTTCCTTTAGCAGCATACAAAGATAAGGGAGCAGTTTATGAAAATGGAAAACTTAACTGCCCAAAGTGTGGTTTATGGGGATTTCATAGTATTTGTCACCCATGTATCTTTTTGACTAGATCAAAGGTTTTTTTTTTGGGTTATCGTTCGTTTAATTCTCAATTCTCTTAATACAAATTAAAAATAAATATTTACCTGTAGTTTTTATTTAGTTGAATAGGATTTTTATTCACATATGAAGTTTTTTTTTTATTTTGTCATTTTCTTTACTTACTTATAGCCATGTTATTTGTAACATCAATGTCAATCTGTCGAAAACATATTAAAACTACGGAAGTAGCCAAATGTTGTCTATACATGTAAAGAAAAATACACTTAAGGAAAAATTTGAAAATGATTTCTATGTAGATTGACCAGACCAGTAATTTTGACTGGTTTGACATTTTTTATTAAAAAGTAAATGGTGTTTTTTATAGAGGTATAAAACTTTGAAATGGAATAAAACAAAGATGAATTTTTAAATTGACATGAAATTTACTTTATTCGGAAAATAATCTTCTGGCATTATAATTTAAATATGATTTCTGGCATATGACCGCCACGGCTGGCTCGGACACAGTATAATCTGGAGGTACAATTTTCGATGACTTTTTCCAACATTTGTAAATGTATATTGGCGATAACGCTGCGAATATTGTCCTACAAGTGGTCAATCCTGTCGGGATTATCGGCGTAGACTAGCGACTTCATATATCCCCACAGAAAATAGTCCAGCGGCGTTAAATCGCACGATATTGGAGGCCAATTCACGGGTCCAAAATGTGAAGCTATGCGGTTACCCGACGTTTGCTTCAATAAATCAATTGTGGCAAGAGCTGTGTGACGTGTTGCGCCGTCTTGTTGAAACCACAGCTCTTGCACATAATGGTTGTTCAATTGATGAACGAAAAAGTCAGTAATCATGACTCTGTAGCAGTCACCATTGACTGTAGAGTTCTGACCAGCATCGTTTTCCAAGAAGTATGGACCAATGATTCCACCAGCACACCAAACAGTCAGTTTTTCTGGATGTAACGGTGTCTCAACATACACTTAAGGACTATCATCACTTCAAACACGGCAGGTTTGTTTATTGACGTATCCATTTAACCAAAAGTGAGCTTCATCGGTAGACAAGATTCTCTTATGAAAATCAGAAACAGAACCATGATTTTCAAAATATATTTTCAAAATGGCCGTCAGTTAAAAAAGTGTTGCCAACTTAAAGTTACCTGTATAAAAACACCCTTCACAAATTTTTTAAACAGAAACAGTTTTTTTGAGTTTAATTTAGAATTTTGTTTAAACCTATTTTGACCAAAATCTTTCAAAGTGACTGTTGTTTTTTTAAAATTCGTCAAAAATACATTTTTCATCCGATCATTACGTCTGAAGCAGCAGAAGTGTCACACTTTAAAACTGCATTTAGGGTGTTTCAAAATATTCTGTTCTTTAAGCTAGATGTGCTACAAAATATAGATATATGCAATTTTTATGAATTAATCATTGGTTTTTTTAAGTGTAACTTCTTCTAAAATTGTACTATTTTTAATTAATTTATATAGTTTTAATCTAGACCTCCAAATTTACAAAACGATGTCAATATGCAGCAGTTTGAAGCAATAGCTGATGCTGCAGTATCTTAATCACATAGTGTTTTATATAAAATTTATTATTGAACCCAAAATAATTTTTTTTCTTCATAAAACTATATAACATTTTAAATTTCTGAATGTCTTCAAATATAACTCACTATAATCTAATTAGAAAAAAATGTTTGAAAAGCTTTTAAATAATGTCACGCATTTTACTGGTTTATGTACACCTGAAGCTTCCAAATAACGTTACGCCTAGTAAGAGATAAATAAGGAACATATTGATGTCAGTTTGTATATTTGGAATTCTAGAGTTAAAATATATGAATAAATTGAAAATCGTATTATTTTAGAAGAACTAAAACTAAATGGAACCCTCAGAGAAGCAGGTGCAGTGGTGGACCAGCTCATACATGGAAGCACCAAATCCATGTGGAAGTGATAACAGTTCGTAAAAGCCGGAGTGAGATTAAGATAATCTCAGCCAATGGATCAGACCCGAACAAACTAGTTACGTGCATATATAGGAGCAACAGTAACAACTATATACACATAAAACTAAAAAATCTAATGAAGAATTCATCAAATATAGCATAGAAATACATTCTGTTCATTTAAAAAATATTAGGAAATGCTTTATATGCAGTTTTAAGTGCCAGACTTTTTGATTCTATTGCTTCTTAAACCGTAATGATCGGATGAAAATTTTAGTTTTAACGAATTTATGAAATACTAAAGTCATTTTGACAGGTTTTTGGCAGAATATGTATTAGGGCATTCAAATTACTCGGGTTTGGTTTTTATCTCGATTTTGAGGTTTTTACCTTACTCGATTAAACGAGTAAAATAACTCTAATAACTCGTATAAAATGAAGACAGGAATGGTGCAAAATTGATTATTAATAGTTTTTTGTTAAAGCTCTGCCTATTATGGTGGCTCTGGCTTTTCTAAATTTTCGGGTTCTAAAGAGATCTGTAGCCAGATTGAAATACTAGTATCAACCTAGCTGTTATGTTTAATTTTGTTACTAAGGTTGAATGCTCGCTATGATTTTAAAATAACATTAAAACAATCCCGATGTGTACAAAAACAGAAATCTAATAAAACTGAAAAAAATTATATTTGAGCCAGAGTAAAAACTACCTTTTTTTATATATATGGAACATGTTTGGTCTTTAAAGTTTATTAACGTTACTATGCTTGTTAGGAAAAGGCCCTAGCCATGTGTTTGATTACTAAGAAGACAAGAATTTTTATTTTTTTGCAGATTTTTGAAGGTTAATTTGCTACTTTCGATTAACTAAAAGATTTGTTTTTGGGATTTTTACCTTACGGACATTTAAAAAAAAAATCTTCTAATTTTATCACTTTTTTCTGCTACTATATTTTATAACAAACATATTCATTCTATGTAATTTGGTTCACATAGGGTTAATGCTTCCACTTGTGAACAAAAAAGACCCGCAAGGAAATTTACAGATCAATTTCTTTCAGAGTTTCATTAAATTTTTATATGGAATAAATGTCACTAAATTTACGAACAAGCCCAATTCTTTATCGTAGCAATCTTAAGCTTTTCCCACAATTGACTTTCCGTTTGTTACTTTGGTTCGAAATTTGGATAAAATTTTCTTCATACTTTAGAACGACCATAATTAATTTATTAGAATTTGAGATTTTTTTATCTATTTTTATTTATTTTTTTTTAGATTTCTTTTGTTTGTTTGAAATGTTTTTAATTTGATTAAGGGCCGTTATTACAACTTCTCTTTAAAGTAAATGTTAGTAAAAAGTAACTTTAGCTAATGTGAGGAATAAAGTGAGCTATAATGTTTTTCGTTATTACAACTTCCCAATAAAATAAAATTAATATTTTTGATAATGTGGCAGCACCAAACTAAAAACCGATTATTGGTTTATGAATTGATTTATAAAAATACGTAGTGGCAACGTACTTTTATTTACTTGTTTACAAACAAACAATAATTTGTGAAATTCGGTTGTGATTTTCTTCTTTATAGAGCAGAAAATGTGGCAACTTTAAACACATAAACCTTACGTTTAAAGTTAAAGGCAACTTATCGGTCACTTTTAGCTTAAAGTATACTTATAATAACGAAAAACTAATAATCTCTCAGATAACATCCGAACTTTAGCTATTGGCAAGTTGTAATAATGGCCCTAAGTTGGGTACGATCAAATTCGATTACAAAGTGCCGAAATTAATACAGATAGAACTTTATAAAAATTGGCTTAAGGTGAATATGGGTGCTTCATCGCTATTTCCCTGAATTCAACTAAATATGGTTCGGCTTTTACTTCTAAACTACCCCAGCAATAATATATAAACATTAGAGCGACTCACCAAGAAAAGTGCTCGATATACCCTCCTAAAAATGAACCTTGGACTTTTTTAAGGTAACATTTAAAATATTTCGGCTCCAGATTTGACATCTTATGAGCTGGACCATTTTGAAAATGGGTCTATTTTTGCATGTTTTGTTAATTTGAGAATCTGTTTCCTTACCAACATATACAATATGGGTATCATAAGAAAGGTTTTTTGAAGGCGCTTCCAACTCTATATACAATTTGTCCAAGGACGATCATCCATGTCCTTTTTTAAGGATATTCTGTAAAAAAAAACGGTTTTTGAATTTTTTGTTCGGGGTTGTTTGTAATAAAAATGCCAAACTAACTTTTTTTAATCTTTAGTCGATTTAATTAAATACGGGTCTCAGCTTTTTTTGAAATTCGAGCTAGTTCGCGTTTTGACAAAAATGAAATGGGGTGGTAACTCTTCGTTTTAAATATTGCAATATGGGTATCAAATATTTTCTTTGTATGTAAATAATTTAGATTTTTGCAAATTAGCTGCATTTTACACGGTGATCTGGAATATATATAAATGCAATTTTGTGGTAACTCTAATATGATAGCGAATTTAGTTTCTAGATCATGATCATGTATGGATGAAAGTAGGACTAAGCAATTGTGTTTTCATTTGGAATAAAACTAAAACCATATTGTTTTACAATTCCAAAATACAGATAATTAGAGCATCTTAACTTTTTAAGAGGATTTTAAATCTATGATAAATTCGCAAGTCGTTTTTGTTTTTGAGGACAGTCTTGTATATATAAACAATAAAATTTAATAACTTTTTTTAATTTGCGAAAAAAATATGCTGCCAAAAAGTCGTGGATCATTTTTTTTTTCTTTCTCTAGTCCTATTTTCATCCATACATGATCTAGAAACTAAATCCGCTATCATATTAGAGTTACCACAAAATTGCATTTATATATATTCCAGTAAAATACATCTAATTTGCAAAAATCTAAATTATTTACATACAAAGATGATGTACTTGGCAAAAGAAAAAATTTGATACCCATATTGCCCTATTTAAAACGAAGAGTTACCACCTCATTGAATTTTTGTCAAAACGCGAACTAGCACGAATTTCAAAAAAAGCTGAGACCAGTATTTAATTAAATCGACTAAAGATTAAAATATGTTAATTTGGCATTTTTATTACAAACAACCCCGAACAAAAAATTCAAAAACCGTTTTTTTTTTTTTTAACAGAATATCCTTAAAAAAAAGGACATGGATGATCGTCCTTGGACAAATTGTATATACAGTTGGACGCGCTTTAAAAAAACCTTTCTTATGATACCCATATTGTATATGTTGGTAAGGAAACAGATTCTCAAATTAACAAAACATGCAAAAATGGACCCTTATTCAAGATGGTCCAGCTCACGAGAGGTCAAAGCTAGAGCCGAAATATTTTAGATGTCATCATAAAAAAATACCAATGTTCATTTTGAGGGGGGGTACACCTTGCACTAATTTCGCTTCCATACAACTTGATCTCTAAAATACCAGTAATGTGATAAACATTTTTGGAAAGTTTCTTTGTATATGGAAAAAGAAAATTGGAACCATTATTGCCCCACATTTTTAACATTTGAAATTTAAATTGGTGCAATAGATATTGTTCGTTAGTTTAGTGCCGTATATCACATATGTAAATTTATGCAAAATCTGAAAGAGTTGGTTAAAAATGAAAACATATACCCTGTGGTGATTGAATTGCATAAAACAATTACTTGTATCAAGTGGAGTTTTTTGTTATCAATTTAAAGGCTTTACACTCTTGTAGTCATAATATAAATAACAATTAATGTGTCTTTTTTGTCTCTATGACACTAACGGTTCAATTTTTTTTTAAATGAAAATATAAATAATTACAGCGTAATCAAATCTAAATGACACTTTTTCGAAAATTATGCAAACTTTGAAGAAAATATGAAATTCCAATAAATTATTGACAAAATAATCAATTTTCATAAAACGTCCTGGAAAGGAGTCGCTACCCATACAAACGAGTATTATATTTTTTTTGCAATTTATGTTTTCCTTAAATTACAATTTGCACATCCAAATTATGCATTTTAAAAAATCTTTACAAATTAATTTAAAAGAAAACACGTTTTTGCATTCTTATCAAATTAGTGAGAAATTTTATTGATTCCAGGTTAAAGTAGGTTAATGATATCCGATGATGTCAGAATTCCACATCTGAATAATATTGAGGAAACTAAATGAAGAAATATAATAAAACAATTAATTTTTCATACAAATGGGCCATTTTCACATCATTTCACACAAGTGGGCCAATTTCTGTCGCAACTCGGAACGGATCAACGTTTTATAAAAAAAAAAATAGAAAAAATCGATTTCTTTCATTTGGCACCATTTGCAATAAATGTGTGGGGTGTAAGAAAAAAACTATTTTTCTCGAAACATCCTAACACATATTTATTCATTACGTCGAATGCCCAAAAATATGCAACAAAAATTGTATGTATGAAAGCCCCAAAATAAGCAATACATTTTTTTGAATTAATAATAATGATTGCTTCATTAGTTCAACATTTTCTTCTCAGTGTATCATATTTTTTTGTTAATTTTTTTTTCCTCTCGGCTCCCTATAGTTACTAAAGTTGTTTTTTCTTTTCTTTGTTTTTTTTTGTTTTATTTCGATGTTGTCCTGTCTATACATGTTGTTTTAATGTTAAAAGGTATTAGTAGAGTTTTTAGCAAATATGTACAAATATGGCTGTCTAAAAGTTGTAGTTTTTTTTGTTTCTTTAGCTATTTTTTGTCTGTACCTTATAAACATGTTAGTATTTGTTTATCTATATTGACATGTTTTGACTTGTCCATCAGTTAAGTTTGAAATTAAAAGGAAATTAGGTGTGTTTTTTTCTATTATTTTTATTGAGTTTTGTTTTATCTTTTTTTTTTTGCGCTGTATAAAAGTTTGTTCATTTAATGAAATGCTAAACAAATTAAGCAAAGTTTATTTATTTTTTGACAAATTTTCAACAACAAACAAATGTCTGGTTTATTGAACTCTAATATATAGCAAATTTTGGATACATAAAATACCATCGAACATTTAATATTTTATAGAAATATATTGCAACCCAAAAACCAATATTGAAGTTATTAAATAACAATTTAAGGATTTAGGATCTCCTAACCATATACAAAATACTTTACTTTACCTTTATAGTCTGGTTTTAGTTCTATCATTTAGAGTACCAGACTTCGAACTTATGAAAAGAATAATAAACAAAACTTGCATTCGATGGAACTATTCGCCTTTAGAATTGTAATAGTTAGGACCCTTGACTTTAGATCAAATTTTAATCTACTTTGTAAATTTTTCTGGATAAACTTAATGGATTTGCAGAACGAAGCAGTAGAAAATTAAAAACATATCTAAGTGTTATAAAGCTGTTACATCTTGTTTTAAATAAAACAAAACAAGTGTAAAAAGAAAAAGGGGAATAAAATTAAAAAGCATGTATTGCATATCTACCAAGGTTAGAGCTTCCACATAACAAACAAGTTTTCAATTTATTTTTTGATCAATGGTTATAATATTTAACTTCAATCTCATATATTAGTTCTCATGTAGTGAGTAAACTAGTTTATATGAATGTTTGATGTTTGGCATGGGATTGTTACCGCTTTCAAAACGTGTTCTGATGATGGGAACCTAGAAAATTCCCGAAATAGATCTATCAACACATTCCTGAAAGGGTCAATTAATAAATTTGAAAACAAAAACTCTATAGATTATTTGTTAGGACAATATCCTAGTAAAGAGTATGGCCTCGAACTTGAATAATTTTTATTTTCTTGCACAATTAAAGGTCGAAAAAACATAATTTTTATTTTTAATACAAATTATATCAAACTAGTTTTCCATGTTTTATTTAAAATAATTGAAAGTCCCGCCATTTTTGTATTTGAACCCTCGGCTAAGACGAACTATTTCTTGAAGACACGCAAACAAAGCTTCAAATAAGTAAAGAAAGCTTTCCCATATTTTGTATGAAATTTGAACAATTTTAAAACAAAAACACATAAATTTTTGATTAAATAATATATACAGTAGGTGGAAAAAGTAAGTTGTCAGGTAGAAAATTTATATTTCTCTTTAAATATTTACAATTTATTGTACTACACTGTACATTGTAAACAAATAGTTTAAAAGAACCGTTATTAAAGAGATATGTTGAGTGTTGTTGTTGCAATTAACTGTAAATTTCTTTAACTTATTAACATTTAGTGAAAATAGTCATTTATAAAGTGTTGCAAAAATAAGTTGTCAAATGAAGATAGTTGATTGTGAAGCCATCAAATCAGACGCTAAAACTTAAATTAACGAATATTTCACATAAGAGAAATTTTTTATACTGATTTAAGTTTCCAGTAAGTAAGTTCTCATGACATTTGCTCTATATAAAAGGTCTAAAGTGACTTATTTTAAATGTTTTTTTACAAAATTATTAGAGCTACAAATATGGGGAAATTTAAGCAGTTGACTGACGAGGAGCGTAAAATAATAATAAATTTATTCAAGGACGGCCATTCTCAAAGATACATCGCAGAAACATTAAACAAATCACAAACCTCGATATGGAAAGTCATTAAAGTGCATAAAAATGAGAACAGAGTTTCTAGAAAAGCACGCTCTGGAAGGCCCAAAATAACTGCAGAAAGAGTCGACAAACGAATATTGGAAATTTCAAACTCCGATCAATTGAAATCAGTCCCTAAAATTAGAGCCCAACTGCTTAATGAAGGCAAAGAGGCCCCTTCAGTGTACACCATTCGAAACAGGTTACGCCGAAACAATAAAAATGGACGTGTTGCCTGTAAAATCCCTTACCTAAGTAAAATTAATAGGGAGAAAAGACGTTGCTTTTATGAAGAACATGTTTTAAAACCTAAAGAATTTTGGAATAATGTGTTATGGACTGATGAATCTATGATTCGATTAAAATATTCGCACGGCATGGTATACGTATGGCGCAGCCCGAAAGAACAACTGTCATACAAATGCACTTTACCCACTGTTAAGTCTGTAGAAAAAGGTTTAATGGTTTGGAGATGTTTATCATCAAATGGCACTGGAAATATTGAAGTGTTACAAGGAAAAATTACTGCCGCGGTGTACTTACAAATATTGGAAGACCATGCTATTCCTGAGGGTAGACGTCTTATAGGACCAAATTTTATCCTTCAGCAGGATAATGCGCCAATTCACACTGCAAGAAAAGTTTCCGAATACCTTCAAAACCAAAATTTATATGTTTTAAAATGGCCCCCCAAAGTCCGGATTTGTCACCCATTGAGAATGCGTGGGCTATCCTAAAAATTCGCATTTCCGAAGAAAAACCTCAAAATCTCTATGAGTTGAAGGACTGCATTTATAAAAATTGGAGCAATATATCTAAAGCAGAGTGCTTAAAATTAGTGGACTCTATGCAAGATAGACTAGGTAAATTACCTGCTTGTGGTTATGGACACACTGGCTACTAAAGTTTTGACAACTTACTTTTTCAACATAATTTTTTTTAGCTAATTAAGTTTTTTTATTTTAACTAAGAGAAAATGTGTTAATTTAAATAAGTTTTTGTCTAGTTTAAGAATATATTATCTGTACAAAATTTTTCTAAAAGAATTGTATCTGTAGCTAATAAGAAATTAATGCTATTAAACTTTACAATAAAATGCTGCTCTTGACAACTTATTTTTTCCACCTACTGTATGTATATATATCGATTATATCGCAAAATGTTTTCTTTAAGAAATCAAATGAAAGATTTTCTAAATTTTTCAAATAGTTTTAAATTTTTAAGACTTTGTGGGAAACTATAAAAACTATTATAAAGAATTTTTGAGTTTTTTTTTTTGAAAAAAACCTTATTCCATTCGATTTTAAACTTTTAAATTACCTTTCAAGCATAATTTCAGTATTCTTAATAAATTTCAATCCAAATGTGTTAACTTAATTTTGTGTAAAAAAAAACTAGTTTAACTCTATAACCGTATTAGATACAGTCGAAGACTGCGTTTGCTCGGCTGATTAATCAGGGTTTATAAAAACTTTAACTAAATGAATATGCAAAATTTTAAGCTGAACCCGATACCCATAGATTTTCTTTGGGTATTTACACAGTTGGACTTTTTGTCTAGTTTTTTGTACAGTTTATATATTTTTCCAAATTTAAATGGTTATAATAAATTTAATGTTATAGTTTTTTGTTGTATGCATATAGAAAAAATAAAGTTATTTTGAAATTTATTTTGTTGTGGTTTTTTGAAGGTTTTTCGAACAGGTACTATGACACACTGTTTTGGGATAATTCAGTGACTGGTTCCGGACGGGCAACCATGACAGATGGTGAATAAAAGATTTCTTTTCGCATGCCCGGCGCCATGTTCCCCTTAGACCAGTGCAGTGACACTTTACAAAACTATTCCATTCAGACTACCCCTGTAACAGAACACATTGCGTTTAATATGTGACTAGTTTTCTATCAAAACTTTTTTCTCCAGTTCTACGATACGTACGTGTAGGTTTACTTCACCTGATAATTATTTTTCCACTGGTCCTGTTGCACGTCACACAAATCCTAAAATTATCCTACTCTAACACTACCTATTTCTAACTTGTCCCGTAGCTTATTCATTTCAATCGGTACGGAGATAGGTTACAATCATCAAGTTTTTCTACCAGTCACAAGTTGCTCCAAAGGTAGAAATTACCACTACCTATGACAAGCCCATGTTAAAAGTACTGGTTACTTTTATATAGCAGAACCGAAACCATTTCCCGCTGGGAAATTGCCCACAAATGGAAATTTATGGTTCTTTGTTACCACTACATCTTGTATAAACTAAAATTTGATGCTGTTTATAGCCAAAAACAAACAAAATTTTTAAAATTTATGAAACAGGCATGTTAAAATTACTCAATTTTGGAATTACTCACATTCAATTTAATTTATAGAGCTTTATTAAAACTTATAAGAATTTTTAATAAATCAACATCGAAAGACTTTGCCATTGATAAGCCAAATCCGTTTACTAAAGTTTTAGAACTAATTATAAATATTTTACATCGAAAACAAAAAATCATTCTCAATTATTGAGTGATCCAAAATTTTGTAAATTAGTTTTTTATATACGCTAATAAAATAGTTGAATATAAAATTTCGCAAAACGCCGAAATAACTGTGTGAATTTTTATTTAAAACTAAATAACTTATAAGAATCTGAGTTTCAAACATTTATTTAATAATACCAGTAGTTTATATCATTAATCATAAAATTTGATTGTCCCAAATGTTGTTAAACACAGTATGAAAAGCAAATCCCTAATGACCATTGTTTACACGCTCAAAAACATGTAAAAAAAATTTTTATTTAAATAAAATAATATAAATTTCTATTCATTTATTTATATTTTTATTGTTATTAATTTCATACAACAAAATAAAAAAAAATAAAAAAACAGTTGTGTAAATAAATGAAAATAATTTATCACACGTTATCTATAATACACATCAATGTAATCTCTATAAAATCCCTTAATTTTATAACATTTTGTTATTTACACTAAATAAAGAACGAACTAACAAAATTTTGAAATAAATTCTCATAAAACTATCAAAAAAAAAAACATACAGTACTTTTCGCTTATAGCCAGACATCTTAGTTGTACACAAACTGTTGGCTAACTATATCGCTAATGTAACTAAAGTATATGGCTAATTTTTATATATGCCATTTCGTTGCATATAAACGACTTCGGGATACAGTCATCAATTAATGTGGCTATATAACATTTAGATAGTATTATAATGGGTAGAAAAGTTCAAAGCTTAAGCTCAATCTACTGATTCCAATTTTCGTTTTAGCATCTGAACATTTTAAATAATTTAAAACTCAAAAATTTATAGATTTCACAATTATTTAAAAAAAATGTTTGTATTATGACTATAACTTTAATTATTTGCATACCATGTAACTTTTGGTAACCAAAGTTACGCGGCATATATGTCAAATGTCATTATATCGTTAATGGACTATATCGCCCAAATTTTGTATGAAATTTAGTTTGAGATGATAGTGAAAGCGTAAAATGTGGAATATATTACTAAATGGATTATAAGCGATGTGACTATAACCGAAGATCACTGTACAAATAAAGTGACCCTTTAGAGCACATAGTCCATATGAAAGCTTACAGACACATACAATAGGGTGTCCCTGAAAAATATATTTTTCATTACACACCAAAGTTTTATTGCAATTGTTTCCCAATGAAAAAATAAATTTGTGAAAAATAGTGTATTTCTGAGTAAAAATAATATTATATAACCTTATATAATATGATGTAGTTTTGTAAAATTTGATATAGTTAAGTATAACATCATGTATAGTAATACATGATGTTATACTTAACTATATCAAATTTTACAAAACTACATCATATTATATAAGGTTATATAATATTATTATAATATAGTAATACATGATGTTATACTTAACTATATCAAATTTTACAAAACTACATCATATTATATAAGGTTATATAATATTATTTTTACTCAAGAATACACTATTTTTCA
This sequence comes from Delia radicum, assembly GCA_021234595.1. NCBI lineage: Eukaryota > Metazoa > Arthropoda > Insecta > Diptera > Anthomyiidae > Delia > Delia radicum. The sequence continues at coordinate 274,272,186 of CM037851.1, read as the reverse complement.
CTTAGAATACTATGTAGGTAAAGACCACTGCAAATGTAGTTAAAAACAAATGAAATTTCACTTTAAAAAATGACGACTTACATTTCTGTAAATTCTACCAACATTGTAATTTTTTTTAATGTTCAAAAAATTAGTAAAAATTAACCACATGTTAGTAAAAAATAAACAAACATTTATTTGTTTTATTTTTTTAAATAATAACAAACTACTGTAAAAAATTAATGTAAAATCATTAAACAGTCATTTGATGTGGTTTGTTTTTAAATTCACTACCAAATTAGTAAAAAATTTAATTTCTTTCTACAAATGACTGACATTTACATTAAAAATAAAGAAACTGTGGAACAAACCAAACAACTACATACTTTTAATGCAGATGTTTCCTGAGTGTAAGCTAAACTTTTTCTTGCCACTGTAATTTCTCGAAAACGGCATATTTAATTGTATATTACAATATGTTAAACCATACGGTATTAGACTGGCAATATATAGTTATATTGGCAGAAATATATTAATATACGGGATAAAAGAAAATGTTACAGTTATCTTAAATAAACATCACAATTTCAATACCAAACTCCAAAAATTTTAGTTTGACATATCAATTTTTGATTGTTATGCACATAACATGTAAACTTAAATATACACGAAATTTAAAGTGGGCTCATAAGAAACGGACCATAATATCTACACACAGAGAAATAAAGTGCCAACCGAATTGCAAAGTGTATATTAAAAGTGTACACTCCCTATATTTTTACCGTAAAGACTACTGAATATACACATTAATGTCCTGTTTTTACAAGACGTGTATACCACCACACGAACTTGTGGCACCAGAACGAATACGTAATGAAGGGAGTATTTATAATTCGTTCGTCTGACTTACGTTTGATTACGTAAAGCTTTAAGGCTCAGTTATGCGAACGTTGCTGTATCCGTATCTGTAATCACCTGTTCGTTTTTGGTATACGAAAATCAATGCAAACGCTTACCGAAATATAATGAACCGTAGTTGTAACGTATTGTAACGTACGATTCTATATAAAATAGAATTATATTCCGTTGTTACGTGACATTTGTAAAGCAGTGATGGCCTGCTTTTGTGATAAATTAAATACGTCAAATTCAGTTAGTACAACGATATTCACCACATATTTCTGAATATTTTGGGTGTTGCAACCAAACTTCAGTTAAATTAACCAAACTTCGTTGTGGAAACTAATGTTAAGTTGTGCCGACCGTCTGAAACTGGTAATAACCGAATATAAGCTGTAGTAACCGAATTACAGACGGCAAATAGCTACAATTTTTTCTGGGTGTAGCCCCTGTATTCAATTTAACAATTTTTTTACTGGACTGAATCGTATAAAATTATATAAAATTCAATATAATCTAATCCATTTATATAAAATACGTTCCACTATTTTTCGGATCAAACTGTTTTCTAATTAGATATAAGGCTACACTCAAAAAAAAAAGTTTGTAAAGTCAGCAAAAAATTTTTGCTGAGTCAGCAAAATTTTAGTCGGAGGGTGCTTGCTAATGTCAGCAAAATCTTTTGCTGAAAATCAGCGAGCTGATTTTTAGCAACAAAATTAGTAGATTCATCAAAAGTTTTGCTAACACTTAGTAGATTAGAAATACAAAAGCCTTGCTAAAAATTAATAAATTTTTTGCTGAATTTTAGTAGACTGAAAAAAACGCAAAAAAATTGTAGAAAAATTGTAATTTAGTTAATTTATTCACTAAAAATCATAAAACATATTTTTGTGATTCTTTTAAAAATAACTTACAATAATTACGAAATATAAAAATTTTCATTTTCCCACTTTGACGACATGAATTAATTTAATAACTGAAAATATATAGAAATAAATATATATAACATAACAATAATTTTCTTTCAACTACTTACATCAATGGTTGTCTAAATGATGCTATCTTTTTAAGGATGCAACTGCCGAATATAATTATAGAAACAAAACGAAAAATAAACAAAAACAAACGAAACGAAAAAACAACCCTTTTTTTGCAATACGAAAAAGGAACCATAAAAATCTACCTAAGCTGTGTGTCTTTTTCTCTCGCTTTACTCTGTCTACATGTCTGTATACATATGTTTGTTTGCAATTTGACCACACTATATTATTATTGTATAAATATTTAGTTTAAAAATACATATTATATTCAAATATTTTATTTTGTTTTTTATTTAATTAATAGACAATTATTTTCACAAGCCGGTGACAACGCAAAATTTAAGTTGTTTTAATCCTCAATTTTGCTTTATGTATGAAAAACAGATACAAAAATATTCCATGGCTGATTTTTTTATGTCTTTTTAGAGTTGTACTTTTTAGTATCATTTTCCTCTTCTCTACTACATCTTGACATGCCGCGACATCTTCTTCATTCTGCGCATATCTTTCAATCTGGTTGTATTCCACACTATTAATATGCTTATCAGCACAATTTTTTTTTAGCAAAATAATTAGTAAAACATTAGTATCCCAGTAAAAATTTTTCGTGTTTTAGAAGCAGGATAAAACAAATGCGCTGATGTAAGTGCTTATTATTATATAATATTGAGAAGCAGCAAAAGAAACGAATAATTTTCGTATAAAAATCAACAAACAAAAATTGTGTGCTTACTGTTTTCCCTAAATAGGATGCAGGTTGTAATCAGTTTACCCTAATCCCTTACAAGGATGCAGGTTGTAATGCAGAAAGTTTCATATCGTGTATTATAAACGATCTCTACCAATTTTCCCGAGTGATTTCCGATTGTGTTTGCTGTAATACAAAATAATTAGTCATTTAACTGTTTCTGTAGAGCTAGCACGTGGAGCGGTAAAAATTTAAAATGATTATATTATATGTCCAAAATTTTAACAACAAAAAATTAATATCTGTAGAATTTTATGTAAAATAAATTATGTTTGCATATTCATGTTATTACTTTTAATAATAAAAATGTACACATGAAATATGATTTTACTGCAAGCCATGAAATCACAGCTTTTTATAAGCGCTAAAATCAGCGCTTATTTTGCCCAAAAGTAATGCTTCCAAGTGGGAATTCGCCATATAAAAATCATAGCATATGTAAGCAGGTTTGTAAGGGATTCTTTTTGTCTTACTCCCTTACAAACCCGCTTGCATGTAAGCAGCGTTTTTTACTGGGATATTAGTAAAACATTAATTCAAAAACAGTTAAGTGCTGAATAAGTATAACAAAAATTTTAGTTTAAAACAGACTTTTAGCAAACATTTTGCTAACAAATAGTATACCTGATTAACAGGACGTTTTACTAACTTTCTACTAACTTATTTTTTTGAGTGTATGTCAAACTTAATGCAGTTCTTTGTTGCATCATATTATTATTTTTTTTTTTTTGTTACCAGGTTTGTATTGAAAATGCACAAATATCTAAATCTTGAAAAATTTAAAATTTTTATTTATTTATTTAACACAATCAAAATCATTCTGATATGGAGTTCTGACTTTATCGGTTATCATTAAAACACGTTAGAGCAGACAGAAAAAAGCCAAAAAAAAAAATCAAAAATTGAGATTACGGATTGTTTAATCAATTTTTTAAACTATTTTATTGACAATTATTTGTTTTTTTTTTTCATTATGAAATAAACCCTTAAAATTTGACTTTCTGTTTTCCTAATAGTTTATATTTTTAGAGACTATTTAAAAGTTTATTTTGCTCGCTGCTCTTTTTTAATTTTTAAACAATTAAAAAGAGTTGTTATTTGATTGAAATCATAATTTTATTTTTCTATATTATAATTAGCTCTAAAGACATTGTTAGGCAATAAATATCAAAGTTTTTCGAATTAGTGATCAAAATATACACTCAGAAAACAGTCTCAGTTGTGGAGATAGAATTAGTTGCCAATCGTATTCTGGCGGTTACAATAACTAATTTAATATAGCTAGTATTCAGTTGCCTAACTCAATATCATATTCCACATAAATCTTATTACGTTTAAAATTTTTTTATCGAAATTAATAAATATTTTGGATTTTTCTAGTATTGAACCGTGGCTTTCAGATTTGTAGTCCTCTTTCCTACTGATTGCACCACAATAACTTTTAATTTTCTTTGTCTTATTTAATATTAAACATTTGAATATTTTATTTAAATTGAAAAACTTATTGTGTTTGTCTTTTCCGAGATTTAAACTCGGAAGTTCGGAGTACAAGGCAAACTCTCTACAAACTACACCACAAACACTTGTGAATGTTGAGTGCTAAATTTGAATTTAAATTGTATGGTAGTCTATAATACGATTACGAATACCAATAATTAGTTGCTTCTAACTATAAACAATGCAATCCACAATTCGGTTGGCATTACTGAAAAGCTAATTTAGAGGCATAAATGATTTGGAAAACTGATATGGAAGATTCTATATTTTTATCTTATTTAACTAAATAAAAATTTGCTTCCACCGTACGCAACTACTAACCGAATTATAATGTAAAGTTGATTGGAAATACCAATAATTCGATAATAGGCTTGTTTTTAGTTCCTTTTCCCTCCTTTTAATTTCCAGTACAGTATTTTTGATTTATAAATCGATTATTGGTAGTTCCAAATAAAATAACGTCCTATCAAATAAAATTTAGGAGAATGAAAATAGAGTATTTATATAAAATTTTTTTCATTACCCGTTCTGGGAGTTTAATGTGTTTAATGAATGAAATTCATAGTTCCTATAAAATATGTTCATTACTTTAATTTATTTAAATCAATAAAAAAAAATAAAATATATGTTGACTTTTTACAAGACACATTTTTAATATGTTTGTAAAAACGTAATTTGTTGCGTTTTCAATTGTGATTTTTTTAAAATTGTGACGTGATGGAAAAATTTGAAAAACTGATTTGGAATCAGCGAGACAAAAACTGTTAAAAATATATATCGCGGTTCAAACCAAATTGACTTTTTCTAATTTTGGAACTCTGTGCAATTATTACAAAATAAAAAACCAGTGTTTTTGCAATAAATTTTTAAGCTCATTTATATTATATTTATAAACAGTGCTAAAATATATATAAAAGTGATAACAATTTTTTCATTAAATTTTAATCTAAATACTTATTAGGGTGGGTCTATTTTGTAATAGATATTGTGCCATTGATTTTTCGAAAGTTTTTACCATGAGGAAAAAAATTTTCACTACGTCATATCAAAAAAAATCATTTTCGAGAAGCCCAAATTTATTTTTTTTTACTTTTTCTCAACTTTTGTTTTTAAGGTTTTTAAGTAGGAAAAAAAACAACAAATCGGCTGATTTAATTTTTTTTTAATATTAATTTTCTAAGGTGACATATACAAATATACATTGCCACATACCACACAATATAACATATGAGCGCGTGAGAATAGAAATACGACTGAGAGTACTCTTTTCTTGATGCAGTACGATTATCGCAGTCGTTTTTATATTCTCACGCTCTCATATGTTATATTGTATTGTATGTAGCAATGTATATTTGTATGTATTGTACGTCAGCTTGAAAAGGTAATATTTAAAAAAAAAATAAATCAATCGATTTTTTTTATTACCTTCTAAAAAAACCTTAAAAATAACATTTGGGCGCCTCGAAAATGATTTTTTGATATTTCTTAGTGGAATTTATTTTTTGCAAAAAGCTATCGAAAAATCGATGGTACAATATCAACAAGTGTTTGTCCTTACATATCGTCCCACCCTAGCACTTATATCTAACGATATGTTTTGCCATACATAAAAGTGATAGCATTATTTTTGATTACTTGTACCATATACACTTACAAATGGTCGCATATAGCAATATATCTATTTCATATGATCAGATATGCAAGATTTTCTAGTATATAAGATATGATACAATGATATATGACGATATATTGCGCCATACTAAAATTTTTTTATAAACTAAGTATGAGATATTAACATATATTGTAAAATTTTGCCACACATGCAAGCATATCGAGTTGTATATGAGTATATATAACCTTATTTCATCGGGTTGGCAGTACTCATTACAACTATTTTATTATAAAATTGCCAATTGACATCTCCAAATTAAAAAATCGTTTATATAAATTTGAAAAAACACATTTTTGCATTTTTATCAAATGTGTGCGTCATTTTTAATCAGATTCTAAAGTGGGTTTATGATATCCCATGAAGTCAGAATTATATACAGTGCAAGCTCTATTTTCGCGACTAATTAAAACCAGACCTGTCGCGAAAACTGAATTTTCGCGATAACAGAACCCAACATTTTTTTGAAAGTATGTATGTAGTTTTTAAAATTAGAATTGTTTTTATTGATATATTTACATTTTAAACATTTTTAAAGAAATTGGAGATTTTAAGTTGCTTTTTTGGCAATTATTTTTTAAAATAACTGCTGAATCACGTAGACCTTTTGAAGCCAAAAAATTGTTGGACCTTAAAAATTTTTACTTATGAACAACTTACTTTTACTAATTAGTGAAAATTAACTTACGTGGGGAACAAATTCGTGATGGAACCAGTCCTTGAATAGAAATGATGTCATCCAGGCCTTATTACTGGACTTGTACATTACAGGATTATTGAAAAAGCTTTTAAAAGCGAGTTGGTTTTTCGATTTTCCAACAACCAACAGTTTCAGTTTGTCTGTGCCATTCACACAGAGCAAAAAAGTTATTCGCTCTTTACATATTTTTCTTCCGGGAGCCGTTTTCTCATTACATGTGACAAGAATGTGATTTGGAAGTATTCTATAATATAAACCGGATTTGTCGGCATTGTAGATTTGGTGAAGAGTCAATCCGTGCTCATCAACGTAATCCTTAAACTCTTTCACAAATGAATCAATAAGATGAGGTTTCGAAGACAATTTCTCGCCCGTAATTTTTAAAAATCTTATTCCATGTCGACGCTTAAATTTTTCAACCATCCTTCACTGGCATTGAAACCTGAATTGATTTGATAAATTTTGGAATACAAATGACTGGCTTTTGATAGTAAAATCTCTGCTGATATTGGAATATGTTTTCCCCTTTGTTTTACAAAGCACTTATAAAGCATTTTTTCTATTCTTGGGTACTCAGCTTTCTTTAAGGTGCAACGTTTGTCAGGGCCACTTTCTGTTGTACGTACGAACTTTTTTAATGAATTTTCTTGCTTTATAATGAGGTAAACCGAAGACTTATGCAACTTGTAATTCACGCAAATTGAATTTATGGAATCTCCACTTTTAAATTTTTTTAAAATCTCTAATTTTTGAGAAATCGTTGGCTTTAAAATATGTTGAACTTTTCCCATATTAAGAGATGATTTACACAACAAATGACACGAATAAACTGACAAAATTAAAGACCAAAATCATCCAAAATGGTAAACATACCAAAAGACGGGGATTTCCCTTTTTTGGTTATAGACATTGTAATAAATTTAAAAAAACAGAAAAGTCGCGAAAATGGAACCCATTTTTCGTTAAACTGTCGCGATTATAGAACCTGCAATGTTAAAAATTAAGCCGTCGCGATAACCGGGCCGTCGCGATAATGGGTAGTCCCGAATACCGAGCTTGCACTGTATCTGAATAATTTTGAGTATATTAAAGAAATAAATTAAATAAAAATTAAATATTGAAAAATTTCAAATTTTGGGAGTTTTTCGGCCAAAATTCAGAATTCAGTTAAAAAAAAAATATTTTCCTTTTAGAACCATTTGTTATCAAACTGGGTGTGGGGTGTAATGAACGAATATCGACAAATCGGGTTTTAAGGGATATCCTAATATACATACACCCACTAGAGTTTAGACTTATAAAACAAACATAACTAACGAATGTAACAGAATTTATACAAAAAAAAAAAAAAATAAATACAAATTATATAACAAATACAGTTTATTACATATGAACATAAAGTAATACTCATAAAAAGAAATGGAAATTAGTAAAAACACATCCATACAATGAAATAAACCTTGCAGACGCACACAAACATATATAACATCCACACTCACATATATAGTTTGGTTCACACAAAAATAACTGTATTTAATCTAAAATATCATAGAAAAATATAAAATATTAATTAAATTTGTTTTCCCAAAAAAATTAAATATTTTTTTTTTTTTTTGTATTATTACAGCTGTGTTGCCGATAACACTTTGGGACGTTCACGTAAATATATGGAATTATCTGGTCGTCCTGGCCCCGCTGAATTTTACTCACCCAAATGGGGTCGTTCATCGGACAGTTATAATCTTACATGGAAAATTGATAGTTATCCGCCATTAGAGGAAGTCCGTCTACTCTACAGACGTGTATTGGTAAGTAAAACAAAACAAAAAACATAAAATGTATAACAAAATAATGATAAAATGTTATAAAAAAAAACATTTTATAACGTTGTTGGAGGTCGTTTGTGTCGAAAAAAAAAACAAAATTGTTTTTATGTTCATTTACCATAAACATTTATTGCTTTACAACTAAATCTTTTTTTATAATTTATTTGTATTTTTTTTATTTTAGATTTGTTTTGTAAATGTTATAAAAAAATTGCAATTGCAGCTGTGTTATTTTTTAGTTAGAAAAATATTCTACAATATATACTCGTATATAAACATTGCAGCAATTTAGTAATTTTAAAGATTTTATGGTAAATATTTATTTTCTACAAATTTTTGTTAATTAATTTGGCTAAAAAATGGTTTATTTTATTTACGAGGGTGGCTTAATAAGTCCGTGACTTTTTGAATGAAACAGATTTTTTTTCAAAAAAACAAAATTTGTTTTCACATAAAAATTTGTTTTCACAACTCGCAATACACTAAGTCTAATGTTTCGCCAATTTTTGTATCCCTTCCAAAAATAGGATTTTTCTAGGTCCATAAAATAGGCATTTGTTTGATCAATAATTTCATCGTTGGAGCTAAATATCTTGGCCTCCGGAGTGTTGTAATGGTTCCATGTTTCATCCACATTCGAATTGTGGTTAAACAATTCCAAACAATCCTTTGTAGTTGTCACACGATTACGTTTATGATCAATGGAGAGCAAACGCGGCACCCATCTTGCAGACAGCTGTCTTAAACCCAACTGATCATTTAAATCGAAACCACACTGCCATATGAAATGCCTATGGCACCAAGAATCTCACTCACTTTTACTCTTCGATCGGCCAACACCATATCGTGGATTTTTTCGATATTTTCGGCCGTCCAGAACGTTAAGCGTCATTTGTACTTGTGCGACCACAACGAAAGTCAGTAAACCACTTTTTTACCATTAAAATCGACGGTGCAGAGTGCCCATAGTATTTATCAAGCTTTTCCTTAGTTTGATTGACGGTTTTATTCGCAAAAAATAATGTTTAATGAGCACTCGAAATTCACTTTTTTCCCATTTTTAAAAAATCCACGGGTTTCTATTTTTTGAACAGCTGTTAAAGATATCATTGTAATTATAACATATCCAAATATACATAACACCAAAACAAAATATAAAAATACACTCTAAAAATACACTAAAAAGAAAACTGTGATTATTTTGAATTTATTTGCAGGTTGAATAATGTTTAGTTGGGTTTAGGGGTAGTTAGTTGCAGGAAATCATATTAAATACTTTTATATTTGCAAACTTAAAAATGTTATATAAAGAAAATTTATGAAAATTTTGTGTGCTCCATAAAATTGAAAAACCTTAAAATTTGTTTATGCCTTTTTGATGTTAGTATTAAGCTTTTGAAAATCTTTTATGTGATGTAGGTTTTGACGGGATTGATATCTTGTTTAGGTTTAAAGCGAAATGTTATTGGAAAAAATAAACCGCTGTATCCTTTACGAAAGAAAAAATTAAAGCTTTTTGCATTTTATAAATTTAGTCCGTCATGTATATTCACTTCATATTCCTATTATATACCATGTTCTCAAGCCATGTATTTTATAAAAACAATGCGAAGTTCATAAAATATTTGCGGTTTACAATTTTTAAAACGCGCTTTTGACTCGGAGGTGCTATTTATAAATAAACTCAGTTCACGCAATGCGCAAGTCCATTTCAAATGTAATTGTGAATGCCAGACTCAGAAAGCATATATTTTCAAAAAATGTTTGAAAATTCTTTATAAGTTTGTGATATTCGTAACCCATTATTGGTGCGCAGACATCAACTTGGTATACCCCAAACTGTATAAAATGACGCAATTTTTTCAATTCACAAAAACCCAATAGAAAAAATTGCGAAAGTTTAAATATCGGAAAAGGTTGGCTTCACTTGCAACTTTTCAACAAAACAGCGATATGGAAATTTCTTTTTAGTCCATGTTTATATCAAGGCCGTGACTATATTATGTATTGGTTTGGATTTGAAAGTTAAAAACTATAAGCAAAAAAACTAAACTAATGAAAATTTTTTTGTCACTTTCAAGTAATTTTTTTCTTTGGTCAACTTTTAAATGCCCATCAATTCCTTTGGTGAAGACGTAAAACTTTCGAAGTCATACCTATTAGGTATAGTAAACCTCACCATGCCCATCGTTTCTGTTAATTCATGAAACATAGAGAAGTAAGTTTCAAAAGCAGCCGAACATTTTTGATGAAGCTTATATATCTTCAGACGAAGATTTTTGTATAATTTGTCTCAAAAGCACATCAGCTACGATATGTCCACCTAATCAATTGTCATTTAATGCCACGAATGTAAGAGAAAAGTACACTTTAAGTGCACAAAAATCATCGGTTTATAATCCCCAATTTTGGTTCAGATGATTGTAATTTGTTTGATATCGCTTTGTATAAATAAATAATAAAGGGAATGTCCCCAATTGTAGCCTATTCCCTAAAGTGGACCTTTCGGTTTTTTCGTGTTGTTGCAGGAATATGTCAAAACTGTCTTCCATCACTATTTAAAAAAATTCGACTTAAATGTATACTACGATTATAACTTTTGTCTTTTTTTTTGTAATTTGTGCTAAGAGTATAAAATGCTCAAAATTTTACAGTAGTCTACCAACAGGTGGTACTTGATGGGAGCAGTGTTGTGTTTCATATAACTACGAGGGAAGTTTGAAAAGTCACGGACTTATTGAACCGCCCTCGTACAAAAAAATTAATGTGGGTCAGTACCAAGGTAAATTTTATAAAAATTGTGTGAAACTAATAGAAAACACGAGGGAGGTGTATATAAGATAATAAAAGAAACATATGTATCTATATACAATTCATGTCTATATCCGCAATATTCCACATATATATATATACACCCAAAATATTATGTAGTTTACTATATGCTGTTTATTTATTTGCCAATTTTTTGTTTCATATATTTTATTGATTCATATAAAATTAAATTTATTTGTTTCCGTTACAGTTATTATAAAATAAAATTTTTGTTTACTGTCTGTACAAAAAAAAAAAAAAAAATATTGAAAATTTCTTTGATTTATTTTTTATTAAAATTGTTTATTTTAATTCGAATAACAAGAACACGAAAAAGTTTAAACACAGACTACAGCCACATTCACACTGGCTTGCAAAACACGTGTTTTGTCAAAACACGTATTTAAGCTCTTTATTATATTCCACCGGTTCTTTATTGTTTTTCACTCGTTTTGGCAAAACAAGTGTTTTGCAATCTAGTCTGAATGCCATATAAAGCAATTCAAAAAGATGTGTTTGTAGTGTGTGTCTACATTTTTATTTACCGGCTCTGTAGGTGAACTTATAAAACTAATGTAAGAAGAACGCAGGTTTGATTCTTACAGCCGCATGTTATTGAAAAATATATCATCAATCTTATAAGACACAAATAATACAATTTAAATATAAAATCACTGATGACGCCTGTCCATAAAAAAAGGCGAAACTAGTCTAGTCTGATTTAAATTAATAGTGTTTAAAATTTTTAGAGAAAAAAGATTATTCTTCTTCTTAACCTAAACTTTTCTAAATTAAATTTGTCAAATGCATATTAATTAAAATAAATTAATTGCGACTGTCTATATGATGTTAAAGTAAAACTGTACAAAAAACTAATTTTAATTTTTATATTTATTGGTTCTTATTTGTCTGTTGTTTAATAGCACACCGACAATAGTTTTACAAATTTTCAACTGAAATTCGGTTACTACGATTAAAATCAGTTGGTGCAACTAAATATTGTTTATCACAATAAAATTCGCTTAATACAACAATTTTTAGTTCCAGCACCCTAAATATCTAGAAATCACATTAGAATTTGATTTTACTAACCAAATTTATTGGCTGTAGCAACTTAAATGTCCTTTTCAATTTAGTTGGTAATTTTTATTTTTTCCTTTTTTTTGTGCAATATTTAAAAATAAATAGCAAGAACCATTTGATGTAAATGTAAATAAGTATACCGATTTTTATATAAGGATTAATTTCTTTTAAATTGTCATTATTTATTATCTACTTTAAGTGTATGTTAAAAAAAAATTGGTTAATATTTAACCACACCCACTTTTTGGAAACATTTAAAAAGTTTTGCCATTTTCCATTTGTATGAAATAGAACCACAAATAATGTATGTCTGATATTTATACGACATAGTTTTTCGTGTAGCGGGGTAGTCGATGTGTAAAGCTTCATATACACGTAATCATTTAAACATCCTGTCCATTAAAAAATAGAGTACTTTTAGTAGAATAAGCGGCACAAACTGGATTGGAACATTGCTTCCAATTGGAACGATGTGGAGTAGAACGTGAAATGAGCGGAATTAAAACAGTTAACCAAGGAAACTAATTGGAACTGTGTGAGCGCGGATTTAAATGATACTTATCGATTAGGATATTTAACTAAAGTTTGAAAAAGTCTGTCGATTATAGAAAACAGGTATTCGATTTGTTTGAAAAATATGATTACACTGCGCAATTCGAAAAATAAAACAAGACTACCGATTTTTGATCCTTTGTATTTCGGCAACGCTGATTTAATTTTACATATTTTTTTTTTTACTGACGCCTGAACAACGCTTAAAAATTGTGCAAATTTATTTTGAAAATGATGGTTCGAAATAGTTATCGCGCACTACGTCCATTTTACGGTGAACATAATCGTCCAGAGCAGAGCAATTAATTCGATTAACAATGGAACGTTTTCGCACCACGTTTACTCTAAATGATAATATGCATCCACAGAGACGTCGTCAAGTGCGTACCAAAGAAGTCATTGCTGCTGTAGAGCGTAGCGTAGAGGAAGACCCCAATCAGTATATCCGCCATCTTGAACAGGAATTGGATATGTGTCCATCTACTTTATGGATGATTTTGAGGAAAGATATTGGTTTGCGTGCTTACAAAATCCAATTTTTTTTTTTATTAAAAAGAGAAGCAGCACTCAGGAAATTCTTCCTATTAATTAATGTGTTGCTTTCTTTGGAAAGTGCTCTTTGGGGTTAAGTGCTATGGGAACACCGAAGGTGGGCGCTGCGACACATGTAAGTGATAGAAAACTCATACATATTATTTTTATAAATTGATGTTGTCGTCACCGGGAATCGAACCCGAAACCATCTGTGTAACAGTCCAACGCGCTAACCATTACACCGCAACAATTGAAGCCACACGATCACCTAGCAAGGTGTAGATTCGGTGAATGGGCCCAAAACAAGATTGCCGTTGATCCCGATTTTCATAAACGAATATTGTTTAGCGATGAAATTCACTTTTGGTAAAATGGACACGTCAATAAACAAAACTGCCGTATTTGAAATGATGGTAATACTCACCTGTTTGTTGAGACACCGTTACATCCAGAAAAACTGTCTGTTTGGTGTGTTGAATCATTGGTCCGTACTTCTTTAAAAACGATGGAATCATTGGTCCGTACTTCTTTAAAAAACGATGCTGGTCAGAACGTTAAAGTCAATGGTGACCGCTATAGAGCCATGATTACTGACTTTTTCGTTCATCAATTGAACAACCATGATGTGCAGGAGCTGTGGTTACAGCAAGACGGCGCAACATGTCACACAGCTCGTGCCATAATTGATTTATTGAAGGAAACGTTTGGTAACGGCATAGTTTCACGTTTCGGACTCTTAAATTGGCCTCCAAGATCGTGCGATTTAACGCCGCTGGAACATTTTCTGTGGGGATTTGTGAAGTTGCTAAGCCCGAAACGATTGACCACTTGGAGGACAACATTAGCCGCGTTATTGTCAATATACGGCGATAAATGCTGGAAAAAGTCATCGAAAATTTGACTTCCAGATTAGACTACGTCCAAGCAAGCCGTGGCGGTCATATGCCAGAAGTCATATTTAAATTATAATGCCAAAAGATTAGCTTTGGAATAAAGTAAATTTCATGTCAATTTAAAAAAAAAATCATCTTTTTTTATTCCATTTCAAAGTTCTATACCTCTATATAAAACACCCTTGATTTTACAAAGAATTAAGTGCACTTTAAGTATAAATTGCCTATGCGGGTTCACAACTTCCTAAGCGCGTCCACAACTTTTCACGCTAGTACTAGTACCTCACTTTAAAATAAAATTTACAAAACGAGGCACCCAACCACTGTTATTTTCGCACAATCCATCATGTTAAAAACGACCAAAGCTACAACAAATATCGTTCTAGGGACACTCTATTTTGATTGCAAATCATGTATTTTGCCAGTACCACGCAAATTTATTTACCAATATTGTTTTTACCAATATTACAATCACCCAGGTAGATATTGCCAACCGTACCAGAAAAATAGTACTGGCAAACCACCGGTATTTTTGTAAAAAACCACCGCGTTAACAATTACCAAAGGTATAACTAATATTGAACTAGGAAAACGCTGTTTTGTTTGCAAAGCATGTGTTTGAAAGTACCAACCGCAAAATTCTTTGCCAATATTCGTGTGCGTTTTGGTGTAATGGTTAGCGCGTTGGACTGTTACACAGGTGGTCCTGGGTTCGATTCCCGGTGATCCCATAGCACTTAACCCCACCGAAGTAAAATAATGAATCAGGTGGTCCTGGGTTCGATTCCCGTTGTTCCCATAGCACTTAACCCCACCGAAGTAAAATAATGAATCAGGGCTATGAAACAAAAAACTTCAATAAATACGCAAACTCTACATCAGGTTGCACGCAACAACTGTTCTAAGACTTATCATCTCGCGAAATTACAGTGTTGCCATGTTCGAAGCCCTTCATCTTTCACCGCCTTTCATCTCTCTACTATCCCCTTTCCAATGAAAACAACACATTAATTAATAGGAAGAATTTCCTGTGTGTTACTTCTCTTAAAAAAAAAGAAAATTACAAGCATTTATAAAAATAGGTTATTATATTTCACTCTTTTAAATATGATGTATAAGACCGTACAGTATTGCTGATTTTTAAATGTGTTTTATTATAAATATTTCTCAAAATTAATTTAATTTAAGCTACTTTAAAAGCACACAATTTTTTTAAATTACCGACGAAATGCCAACGGTGACAAGTTTGTTCAAACCAACGGTTGGCAATTGTTATCAATCGGGTAACAGAAAAATACTGTCAATATCGTTAATCCCATGTTCTACCAACACATAGCCTACGCCTTGCCAACAACACTGCGCCGATTATATTTTTCTGCCTGGACTATTACGATAAACAATTTAGTAGAATAATAAAGTTCATAAAGAAAAATAAAATTTATTCCTTACATCCTTCATCGTTTTTCAAATCAAATGCGTTTTCATAATAACTACAAAGAATCGTATAAATTATATTACAAGTTATATTAAGCATATTGATATTCAAATTAATTTTATCATTTCCATTCAATATTCTCCTTTTAACAGGGTTGATTTTATTTTCACCTCATTAAAAAAAATCCTTGTCGGTTTTTAATTGTGTTTGTTTGTGTAGTTAGTTTTTTTGTCTCCTCTTTAGCGCTTAATTACTTACTGATTATATCAATCAATTAGTTTTACATCTGATTTGCGATTATTTTTCTATCTTTCTATTTCGAAATGATGTATTCAATCTGCTTTAGTTTAAATATTTGTATTTGTTTAATTTACCATTTATTTTTTAATTTGCAATAGCGTCCATGATTTAATTCTGATGTTTTTGTATTATTTTTCTGTTTTTTGTTCAATTGATTTCATTTTAACAAATGCTAATGATGTTCAATACATTTTAATATAGAGAAAAATAAATTTTATTCTTTTAATTAAATTAAAATATAAAAATAAGTTATGTAAAAAGGATGTTATATTAAGGATTAAACTTGTGGGTTTTGAAAATACCCAGTAAGAAAAATACGAACGACAAAGTGATGGCTAGTTTAAAACAGCTAAGTGCTGATTAAGCATAATTAAAATTTTATCTGAAATAGTATACTTGATTAACAATACGTTTAACTAATTTTTCTATTAACTTTTTTTCGAGTGTAGTTTAAATAGGGATTTTTTAAGAGCTTTCGGATTTGATTAAAAAAAAAAAAACACATAAAATTAAGAGAAATTTATGAAATCTTTATTTGAGTCGATAATTCAATGTTTATAGATGATTTCATGTAAATGTTGACCGCGGCTACGCCTCAAATGGTTCATACGCTAGGTCCAATTTTGGCAACAATCATCCGGTATTTCACGAATAAATTCTATAATACTGTCTTCCAGTGTGTCAACCATTGCTATAGACATGAGCCTTAATATAGCCCCACAATAAATGGTCTAAAGACGTTAAATCGCACGATCTAGGCGGCCAATTGGACGTCTCCAAACGTGAACTAAACTGTTCACCAAACTCGCCTCTCAATCGGGACATTGTTTCGCGTGCTGTGTGGCATGCGGCACAGGCTTGTTAAAACATCATGTCACCCAAGTCCAGCTACTCCATTTTCTGCAAAAAAAAATTGTAATCATTGCACGGCAGCGCTCGCCATTAGTGAATGAATAAGCATAATTAAATAATTTAACTAATTTTTCTATAAACTTTTTTTTCGAGTGTAGTTTAATAGGCATTTTTTAAGAGCTTTTGGATTTGATTTAAAAAAAAAATCACATAAAATTTAGAGAAATTTATGAAATCTTTATTTGAGTCGATAATTCAATGCTTATAGATAATTTCGTGTAAATGTTGACCGCGGCTACGCGTCGAATGGTTCATACGCCGGGTCCAATTGTGGCAACAATCAGCCGGTATTTCACTAATAAATTCTTTAATACTGTCTTTCAGTATGCCAACCATTGCTATAGACATGAGCCTTAACACAGCCCCACAACCAATGGTCTAAAGGCGTTAAATCGCACAATCTAGGCGGCTAATTGGCCGGCCCCAAATGTGAACAAAACTGTTCACCGAACTCGCCTCTCAATTGGGCCATTGTTTCGCGTGCTGTGTGTCATGTGGCACCGGCTTGTTAAAGCCGCATGTCACCCAAGTCCAGCTACTCCATTTTCGGCCAAAAAAAATTTGTAATCATTGCACGGTAGCGCTCGCCATTCACAGTAACGTTCCTGCTTTCGTCGTCTTTGAAAAAGTATGGCCCAATGATGCCACCGGCCCATAATCCATACCAAACAGTGCATTTTTCGGGATACATTTTTCTTGCAATGCTTCTGGCTGCTCTTCACACCAAATACTCCAATTTTATCTGTTCAAGTATCCATTCAACCAGAAATGAGCTTCGTCGCTGAAAACAAATTGCACAATTTGCACTTTCTTAACCGAGCATGAATTTTGATAATAAAATTCAATAATCTTCAAGCGTTGATCGTTTGTAAGTAGATTCATGGTTAAATTATAGATCAAACTGAACATGTTTAACAGTAACATCTTAGACGAAAACAGATGATCTACCAAAAACAGTGTTGTCAAAAAAAAAGTTACTAAAAAATCACCCTGTATTTACGTCGTTCGTTCCAGTGTAGGCTGAGCGTTGATTTTCTAAAGGCTTGAGTCCTTTACCAATTTCTTTTTTATATCGTTGCCTAAGCACGTCACCCAGAAACCAGAAGATGATAAGAAATTCTCTTTGATTTTGTGATTTAACAAATAAGTTTTCACAATTTGTTGAAGAAGTTTTGTGATTTTAATTTTGCCGATTTTTGGAAATATTGGAGTTTTTATAAATTTATTAGATTCTTTTTTTAATTTTGGCATTTTTCACTTTGTTTTATGAGTTGAAAAAACTGTAAATGGTGGGTGCACCAAATTCATTTTAAATTAAAGACTTAATAGATACTATTAAACTTTTAATTGAAAGTGAATTTGAAATCAAACAATGGTTTAATTGACATTTTTTTGACATTCACTTTTTCTGTGTACTTATAAAAGATTTGAAGAGTTTTTTTTTATTGGTTTAAAAGTATTTGTTTAATTTTTATCAGCTTTTTTATAGCTTTTAAGTTCGAATTTTTTTTTTTATATTTTAGTATGAAGGTATGAATAAAGACTCATAATGCATTAACAACATGGAATATTACATACATACATATGACTGAAAACATATAAAATCAAAGACTCGCCCCTTTTGATTTAAACCAAACTTGGTATATAATATGCACATCATATAAATATAACATCGTCCAAATGTAGAACAGTTAATCCCGACAGATCTTGAAATAGCGCGTTTCAACACACAGAGAAATAAAGCTCCAACCGAATTAAAAAGTGTATTTTAATTGTGACAACTTATAAATTCAGTTATTGCAACGAGATTTACTTTAGACTTCTGAATATTTTGATTGTTGCAACTAAAATTCAGTTGAATTGACCGAACTTTGTTGTGAAAACTAATGTAAAGTTGTACCAACCGTCTGAAATTCGTAATAATCGCAATTGAGTCGTAGCAACCGAATTTCAGTTGGCAAATAGCTAAATTTTTCTCTATGTGAAAATACGAAAAATATTCGAAAATTTTAATAAAGTAGTTGTATATACTCCCAGCAAAAAATTTCCAAAAAGGTAAGCGGGTTTGTAATCAAGCATTTTGGGCAGAACGCATTCCTTACTAGATTACATACTCGATTCTTTTAACAGTGCGTGAGACTAAAATAATTGATTCTTTACAATTGATTATTTTTTATACCGAAGAACCATTTACTTTAAATTTTTAAGAACTACATACATTTTTTAATAAAGAAATAGTTCCATTGTAAAACTACGAAGTACTTACACAAAAAAAAAAAAATAGTTCACTAGAAAAAATAAGAAGTACTTACATTTTTAAAAAAAAAAAGAAGTAGTAACATAAGTAATTTCAACTTTTACTCACACGTGCTTCTCCTAAGTCACTCAAATATAACGATCAAAACTCATACGCAAATAAAATCCTAAAAAGTGAAACATCGAATTCTTATGATAACATGGGTTTGTCATTATTTTGGAGCTATAAACCACGAAAACATAAATTTTTCAAAGAAAAAGAACGATTCAAAATTGAAAAATAAAAATATGACTCACGCACAATCACCCCCGAAAATTTTTTTTGCACTCAGTCACGATAACGTCAGTAATTTCAACTTCCACTCACAATTTTCTGCTCACGTGCGCTTCCCTAATTTATACCTAACCACAGTTTAACAAATTTGAGGCAACATGCAATTTCTCTTTTTAGTATTATTTTCCTACAAATAAAATTTGTTTGAAAAAATATATAAGATAAATTCTTTAAAGTTGCATAACTTCTTTTTTCAAAATGAGGAACTACTTCCAATGACGTCCTTTTATTCAGAAAAAGTATATGATTACTCTTGATTACAAAAAGTTAAACATATAAGTTAATAACATTGTTATTTTCTTTTAAGTAAATAATTACTTTGTTATTGAGTTCATGCTTTCTGGTTTAAATTTAAAGAATTGATTACAATACTACTTGCTTTTTTGACTCTATCGCTGTAATTAGTTTGGTATTGCAGTTACTAAATTTGGCAATGAGATATGTAAGCAAGTGTGGGCATCACCTTCTTTTTGGAATGTGTAATTTTTTCGTGGGTATTTACTTCTCCACGCCAAAATACATTGTTTTCAAAAACCGTGGAGCAAAATAATATTTAAAAAAAAAACTTGTATAAAAGGCAGAGTACAGCCAAGTTTACTTCCCCTATTTTGCTTACAAACTAAACAAAATATAAAAAGGAGAGAGAAACAAAAAGAAAAACGTGTATTAAATATCCACCAGAGGTGGATCTTGCACATCAAACAAGTTTTCAATTTATTTTTTGATCAATGGTTATAATCTTTAACTTCAAACTCATATGTATATTAGTTCTCATGTAGTGAGTAAACTAGTTCATATGTATGTTTGATGTTTGGCATGGGATTGTTACCGCTTTCAAAACGTGTTCTGATGATGGGAACCTAGAAAATTCCCGAAATAGATCTATCAACACATTCCTGAAAGGGTCAAATAATAAATTTGAAAACAAAAAACTCTATAGATTATTTGTTAGGACAATATCCTAATGAAGAAATATAGAGCATGGCCTCGAACTTGAATAATTTTCATTTTCATTGCACAATTAAAGGTCGAAAAAACATAATTTTTATTTCTAATAAAAATTATAACAAACTTGTATTTAAAAAACTTTTTTTTAATATTTAAAAATGTGTTTGTTAATTATAAACTACTTTCCTATGCCGTGTCCAAATCCTTATATGGAGCTCTTACGGTATCCAGAACAGAGAAACAAGCCGACCCTAAATTTTCGGCGGCGGCGGCGCAACAGTTTTAGCTACGGCGGCGGTGGCGTTTAGGTTGAAAAAACGGCGGCGGCTGAATTGTCGGCTTAAAATGCTGTTTTTTAACTGATAAAATCTAGTGATATATCTCTATATTTTTCATCAGATCTATTTTCTTGTTAGTAATCAACAGAAATATGCACAAGTTATTAAGTATAAAGATTTAATTAAATCATTAAATTTATTTAAAGAAAAAAAAAAAACAGATTATAATTAAATTTTTTTTAAATTGATATAATACATTTGAAGGGCTTATTGTAAAAACTTTATAAGAAACATTTTATTTTAAGTTTGATTTCGCATTTTAAAAAGATGCATAAAATATAATTTTTGCAGGACTATTATACTCTCGGTACTTGTAATAAGTTTTTAAGCAAGACTTCCATTAAATATTAATCAATCCATGTCTAGAATACAGCGTAAATCCATACAACAATAACTTTTACCAAATTTAACGACAATTGGTATGAACGTTACCTTTTACAAAACAAATACTTTTACAAAGCTTGAGAGTTTTGTCCCTTCTAGCTCCCGAAATGTAATGTCTTAAAAATCAAAGATTTTCAGGAAAATCTGCGAATTTTTAATTGCATGCATCGTTAGAAGTATTTGAGGTATATGCATAACTAAGGCATCATATGAAAGGTAATGCACTTTATAATTATATGCAATGTGATTTTTATTTCAAAAGTTAAAGTTTATTTTTAAGATTAAAAATTTGGAAAGCTATATTTCAAAATGCGACACAATTGGCGGCGCAAATAAAAATTCGGCATCTGCCGCTTTAGCCGTTTAAAACGGCGGCGGCTGAAAATTGAAAAAAATCGGCGGCTTCGGCGCGCAGCCGATTTTGCGCCGATCGGCTTGTGTCTCTGATCCAGAACTATGAATAAAAATGTATACAAATTTAACTAAAAAGCCGATAACCCAGAAACATGCAGGAGTACCACAAAAGAGATTTGGAAACAGTATAGAAGAATAATTTATAAGATATATTTTTTTTAAATTTTAGAAAACCAGTTTTTTTAAAAATGCCTTTTACCGTCAAGAAGTGTATTATTTTTGCGAACCTCTAAAACGATGATATAAGTAAAATTATAATGGAGTATCAAATTGGCTCTTTTAGCTTAAACCGTTAAAAAGATAACGCTCATTTACTGCATGACTGCATTACTCAAAAAACACGATTTTGCAGAAAACGAGCTTAAAGTTTTCAATCCATATCTGCCTTGCTCGAGCATTTCTCTATTTATTTGGTCAAGTTTTTTATAAATAGGGGGTTTTAATGTATTTTTCTTTTAGTGAGAGTTGTGTACGAATTCGCTGATTATCGAGAGACCAGTGAGTTCCACTTTAAATAAAAAATAAAATATATTATTATTAAATAACTTTTTATGTAAATTTTTTTTTTTTTTTACTATATTTTGTAACTTTTTTATATTTTAACCATATCTTTGAATCCCGTAAGAGCTCCATATATTAATTTCGCAAAAGCATAGTGGAATAAATTATAATTGACTTATAGTTTCCTGAAAATTAAAAAAAAAAAAGGATTTTTAATATAGCGGGTTAAAAGGCGATATGAACGATTGATTAAGTACGACTACTTGCGTTTAATTTTAGATTTTTTTTTTTATATTTTAAAACGCGATATTTCGCTAACTCTAACAATGAACAACCCAAAACTTATACGACGACATATTTGTCTTCCTTCCATACCAAGTTTTGTTAGAATTGAAGGGGGATAAGATCGAAAATTTGATATTTTTTTGATGGTTTTATATGGAATGAGTCATATCTGTAAGTGCATTCAAGCGGGATATGTTATTTTTTTTTTTTACTTTTTCCATAAGTTTTTACCTCCAACAACAATTTTCATTTGACATTGTATCCAAACAATATATCCATACATATTTGTATAACCATCATAATGATGTTAAATTCTTTTTTTTTCACTTTTTTTAATAAAAATAAAAAAAAATGCATATTTTTTATCACAACTTTTCATGTTTTTCTGCAATAATTTCCAGATGAATGATACATTCCAACAACCTGGTAGATGGCATGATTTTATACTCACTCCCGAACATCGTCCAGCATCGGAACCGCTAACACATATTATGTCGTATACAATAAAAAATCTGGTACCCGGAGCATATTATGAAGCTATTGTACAAGCAAAGAATCGTTATGGTTGGAATGAGGTATGTTGTTGTATTTATTGTTGAATGTATAAGTAATGGAATGAATAAAAATTCTCTTTATTATGTATTGAATGTAATAGACAGCTTTTCATAAAATACGCTACACAAGAATGTAAAGGACCTCTATAGTTGCTTAAATTATTTGCCCTAAATATCTACTGCATAGTAGATACTAATATTTCCATTTCACTTATATTTACAGACCCGTTTTAATATACTTAGATAAACGGTGTGGTTTCAAAAAATTAAAAATTTGTTTGTATGATTACAGCTTATGCGGTATATTTTACACATTTTCTGTAATTTTTACGGACTTATTTATTTGAGTGTACATCACGTAAAATTGGCAATATGTTCTGTGCACTTTTTGCCAAAAGCACTTAAGTTAACATAAGAAAATTTTAAAACTTTGGTTTTAAAATAGGTGTTAAACAGTGAAAACGATTCCCCTTAGCGGCTTCGCTAAAGCGCTAAAGAAAAGGAACTTAAAATTTGCTAAGTGCGTAGACCTTCGCTTAAACAGTATTATCAAATTTACTCGGGGTAGGGGCATGCAAGAAAAATTTGTTCTTTTGACAGCATGGAAAAAGCTGATAAAGCGAAGAACTAAAAATTCGAACACCCAAAAAAGTATGGTTGGACTTCGGGCAGAACCAAAACCAAATTTGATAGGACGTTATTTCCTACACCTACACTCAAAAAAAAAAATACACTTTTGAATATGTTTGTGGGTAATTTAATTTCATCACACAGCAGCAAACTTTATTTTTAATCTTTTATATTTTTAAAATGAAAGCCACTAGCCGGATATGGTATTCAACAAAACTGTTTATTAACTTATAAATTATTAAAATACAACTAAAAACTTATTCTTAGTTTGTTATATTATAAGAAAAAACTAAATATGTAATTCAAAGTATTATTTTAGGCGGACAAAAGTATTCACACAGCTTCAAATCTTTGTACAAAAATAAAATTTCACATGATTTAATACTTTGTGGAGTAGCCTTTCTTTGATATGACTTCTTTTAATTTTCTTGGCATAGAATGGACCAATTTCTTCGTAACATCAGCTCCAATATTTTGCCATTCTTGCAACAGAACAACCTTCAGTTGAGCCTCACTTGTGATATTTAAATTATTAATAAGTTAATAAACAATTTTGTTGAATGCCTTATATGGCTAATAGCTTCCATTTTAAAAATATAAAAGATTTAAAATAAAGTTTGCTGCTGTGTGAATACTTTTGTCCGGCACTGTATGTTTAAAATGATTTAAATTTTCAAACCCAAACAAAAATATTTGCAATTTTAAAGTATTTATATATTTTGTTTGGTTCATCGTAACATAATTATAATAATTTTTTGCTGGTAGATGTTTTTCACTAATTCCAAACATATATATGTTTACATGCAAACATATTTACATTTGCAAGCAAACATGTTATATTAGAAACGGAAATGTTTTCCAAACAAAATTATATTTCAAGCATTTATAATTCCAGCAGGCCGTTTTTTTCAGCGTGTATAATCGATTAATTGGCTACAAATACGGTCGTAGCAACCGTATTTGTAGCCAATCGATTGGCTTGGTAGCATCTACCGATTTTTTTTTTTTTTTTTGGTGGTCATCATCGAATGTCTGTTGAGGCAATCAAGATTCTGTTGCCATAGCTGAATTCCGATAAATTAATTTTTATGAAAAAACTGCGGAATGTCTCAATTATTTGTTTACCTTAATACCTACGTAAAAATACCAATTTAATAACTCCAATAACAAAATGGAACATTGGTCCAAAATGGAACCATTTGAAATGATACAAGTGGAATCCGAAAACCTAACACATTTGTGTTGTCGGAAGTATAACCTTTTGTGTGCAAACATTTTGTCCGGTTTGCTATATATGGCCAGTATCTCCAAAACTAAGCTAGATAAAATGATAATGCAAACATATGTTATGGGATAATAGAAAGTTAGTTCCTCGTTACATTTCGTTTCCCGTATTCAGTGTTACATTTAACACTTAATTTTTTTTCGGGAACCAATTGCTCAATTGTAATTAGTTTTTTTGGGCATTAGTGTGATTAGTATTTTTAGGACAAGTGCTAATGCCAAAACATTTTATTACAATTAAATGGTAATGCAGTTTGAATGTTTGTTAGTTAACTAATGCTAATGAAATTCCAATATTATTGAAAAAATCGTAGGTATGATTTTTTTAGCTAAACAGTTCATATGGAATAACTCATTAATAACATTTTAAAAATGGCAATGCATTCTTTCCATGCTTTTTAAATTGCACTCATCTTGAAAGTACGACAAATAGTGCTATTTTGAAGATTAAGGAACTTATCTTGGGAATATTTTATTTTGATATTATGGGAACGTATGATTAATATATTATTTCCTAATTAAATATTACCTATACGTATAACACGTTTTAAAATTTTTATTAAAAATAATTGACCGAAAGAGGTGCTAAGTGATTTAGAATGTAATAAAAACAATTTCGTTATTTATACAAAACTGATTACGCAACATATTAAACCCTAAAAACAACATTACTAACTCCTCCTGTATAGGGTATTAATACAGGAAATCCTTTCATAGAAAAAATATTTTTTTATTTACTTACAAAATGCGATTAAATGGAAAAAATTTGTATTCTCTTCATTCTTTAAATAACAATATTTCCTTATATGTACTTACTTACATACCGTATTCTATAGCATGTCTCTACCTAACGTATTTATTCTATACTCCATTTTTTTCTCCCGTTTTTCATCTTAGGTCAGCGATATATTTCAATTTATTGTTGCTAGCAATAGTATGGATATACCACCCGAAGAATCTGAAGTTGTAGCAAGTTCGAAATCACGCAGTAATACAGCAGCCCCCTCAACACTGCATACATACTCTGTGCAACATATAAAAATGTTAGTATTTTCATTTATCTCAACAACAGCTGCCAGTAGTTTATGTCAAGGCGGCAGGCGTCAATTTGGTTTGGGATAAGTGAATCTAAACTAAAATCCCACTCCTAGTATAAACGTATTTTAGTTTATTTTCGACTTTTTTGTTCTGTTTTTGAAAGGACATAAATATAGCTTTGTGTTAATTGATATTAATTTTATTATAAAGATATTTTGTATTGAAATGTCTGAAGTAAGTTTATATATAGAAATATTTACTTTTAATTTTAATTTATTATTTGTAATTTGTTTACAAGTGGAGAAGAGGAATTTTCTCCTTTGAAGTTTTAAAACTTATTTATGTTTCTTCATGAGAAATGAATAAAAGAATAAATGTATTTATTTTTATAAAAAAAAAAAAATATTTAATAAATGTTTTATTTAACTTTTTTTATATAACTGTAAAATAAGAATTGAAATATAAAATAATTTCATATATAATTTATTAAAAAATAAATAGTAGTTAATCTCATTATGAATAAGCCCCAGTTTAAGGTAAAAAGATTTTTTGTATTAGATATAATTTTTAAGGTTTTTATTAGTTTTTGATTTCATCCTAAAAGTATGCTTTATAGTCTATTAATTTTGCTTGCTAGAAGTATGTTACAATTTTTAACTAACGTAGTTTAATGCCAAAATGAATTGGTCGTTAAACTAACACAAAAATGACAAATAAATTGTAGTTTTTCTATTAGAAAATATTCATAATTTTTTAAAAAAATAAAAATTTCAAAAGAATAGTTTCTATAAATTTCTCTTATTAAAAATGTTATTAACCTGATTAAAAATAGCTGATACGGTGCAAAATATTATTTGATGTGCTCTCACACTTCGTTTGATATGATTTGATGATGAAATTGTTCCTGTAAATTTGTATAAATCAAGATCAATTACACTGCACAACTCGAAAAATTAAACAAAAGAACCGGCAACTGTTTGATAAGTCCACGAGCAACTTTGGGTATCAAATATGTTTTATAAATATGCAGCATTATCAAGTCAACCCGCTGTTTTTTTTTTTGCAGATTTTACTATGAAGTTAAAATTTTATGAACAATTGCATTAAATTAATGAAAAATTTCAATAGAATGATTCCAAAGACACTTCATAGATCTAATGCAAAAATTTATTGATGTCATGTAGATGATTCTCACAGTAGAAAAAAGAAAGTATGGTTCATGGGAAAGACACGGAATGTCTCAAAATTTATATGACAGAAAAGCGAAAAAGGAAGACCTATGAGTTCATCTTTCAGAAAATATGTAAAAGCTTAAAAATTTACGTGTATCAAAATGCAGTCAAACAAATTAGTATTTTCTGAAGTTAGTTTAACAAAAACTTTCATTACAGTGAATGTCAAGAAAATATTATTTTGTTTCGAAATTCATTTATATGTAAACATTTTTAAAATAAAATTTCAAAATCCCTATATGATCAACGTAAAATGTACTACAGTATACACCATATATGAATAATCTAAAAATAGCAAAAGGTTTTATCGCAATATGTATGATAACACAAACTTGGACGAATTATCAGCTAATTCGAACTAATTAACATCTGTAAATTTCAGCTAATTAACATCTATTAACATGATGTCGCTTGTGAAGATGTTTAAATTTGTTCATCTTTGATAAAAAATTGAGTTTTCCCCTATAATTTTTGGGAATTTTTTTAACTGAACATACAAAAAGGGTTCTTCAAATTCAGCATAAGCAGTTCATTTAAGATATCCAATATCAACAATTTGTTAAGTTTTGCAATTGTTTTTGATAATTTAAATATTTTGTTGATAATTTAAAAATGTAAATAAATGTTCCGTTGTTAATACAACAATTGATTTTAACGAACAAAATTCGTCTTAAATAGCTTTTACTGTATAGAGCTGAGAGCACTATCAATTGTAGTCAAAAACAAATGAAATTTCACTTGAAGAAGGACGACTAACATTTCATAAAATTAAACTAACATTTGTCATTTGTTTTACTGTTCAAAAAATTACTAACAAAATGAACCACATATCTTAGTAAAAAACAAACAAAAAATAATATATTTTTTTTTAAATAACAAAAAACGACTGTAAAAAATTATTGTAAAATCATAAAACAGGCATTTGATGTGGTTTGTTTTATTTTAAACGAACTACAAAGTTAGTAAAATATTAAGTTTGTTCTGCAAATGACTGACATTCACATAAAAAATAAAGAAAACTACAAATTCTTAAAACTGAAGCTTCTTGAGCGTATCCAACCAGAAAAATGTAATCGGCAGAACGTTGGCAAAGTTTTTGATACATACTTTGTCAAAACAATGGAATTATAACGTATATAGTAGTCTTCCAAAGTTTAAAATGATAACAAAATAAGACGGTTTTACGACCCTATTTTCCGACCTTGGCAAAGTGTCGATAACAGGTATTTTAGAAAAGAAAATTTCAGTATAGTAGTTCCCGTTTAAATGCGCCCGCTATAGTGCTATCCTCGTTTAAATGAGCAAAAAGTGCTGGCAAAAATATATTTCATAGGAAATGCAGGGAAACAATTCCGTTAAATTGCGTCCCGCATAAATGAGTTTCCCTCAAAAAGTGTATACAAATATGTTCATTAAAGAAAAATAATTTATTTAAAAGCGTTTTTTACGCATGTATGCGATATTTTCCTAAATGTGTTGTTGCACATTATTCCGAGTTTTCGGATATAAACGATTCCCCGCTTAAGTGCGCAGAAAACAGAAAACATTTTTATTGCGCAGTTAAGCGGCAGTAGTCGTACAATATATAAAGTTTTACGCACGCTGATTTCAATGTCGTCCTTTATTTTTTTTAGAGCTTTTCCACAAAATGTCTTTAAAATTTAGCGCATTTGCATGCAGTTTTTTTCCATACGAAATTTAATGCCAACTATTGTAATGTCAACTATAGTGGTCTTATTCACAAAACGTTAAATTAAACCCACTGGTTCGCAATTTTTATATATTTCTTACTTTATATAGTTTTCGCTAATTTTTTCGCTAAACTTGTAAGTGAGCTATTAAAAAAAATGGTCATGCAATCCAATGAGCGTAGTGGTGTTGAAGTGGTGTTTCAGCAAGAAAATAATTATTTTAATATGTTACCTTATAGGCACAATGCCCCGATTTATCAAAAGTTATGTATGACAGCATATCTCCGAGAGTCCAACTTTTAATATGATATGTGAATGCCTTTTGAGAAGTAGATGTGCTAAAAATCAGCTAAAAATATTTATATTTGTAAAAGTTTTTGTAACAAAAACACTACTTTTGTGACAAATACATACATATTTACTAAAACGGCGATTATTGCTGATAAAACCTTTTCATATATAAACATTTTTGCCTGAATATTTCGACACATACTTTTGAAATGCATTCACATATACCAAAAGTTGGACATTATGTTCATCCTGAAAAATGTTCATACCATACAAAATTATTGATAAATCGCTAATTTTGCAATTACATTATCTGAAAAAAACTTTTTTCTTAATTTCTTACTATATCTTCTTGAATGTATCATAGGATGAACATTTGATTGTGTCGATTGATTATTTAGCAATCGAATTCGCGAAATCTGAAAAAAACTAGAAGAAAACGTTTAACAGCGGGTTAGATCTTAAGATCTTGCAAACAAATATGTATCTTAAATATTACTACAGGTATTGTCCTTATATTTTAACATCAGGTTGATTGCGTTTAAAAAATTTTCTGTTTTCGTTAGATTTGAAAAAATAAATATATTGAAATTAGCTCCATTTTTCAAAATATTGAAGATATGTCTATATTGAGTATAAACCATTGGTACTTAACACGTTACAAAGCTCTTGAATTGTGCAAAGTTTCAGACTCATAAATTGGGTGCAAGTGTACATTTTTACGATTTTATTCTTTAAATCGACTCATCAAATCTGGGCAACTCACACTAAATAACATATATATTTTATATATATATATATATTTTATATATATATATATATTTTATATATATATATATATTTTATATATATTTTTCAAAAATTTTAGCTGCAAGTTGTATCAAAATTAAGAAATTTTTTGATGGAAACAAATAGAAACTAAATCATTTTCTCGATCAATAGAAATTTTAAAGTTTTTTTTTTTGTATTGGGAGTGACTGGGACTGCATTAAAATTGGTCTTCGTCGATTCGACGAAGAAAGTACTTAGTGTATGCAAATTATAATGTGCCATCTAGGGTTAATAAAAAATATTAATATGGCAAATAATGACTATGAAGAACAAATGTTTTGAAGTTCTTTGTTTATGACTTTGTCATTCAACAATATTCTGGCATGTGATGAAAAATCGATCGTTTTTGCAATTTCAAACCCGAATGTTTCGCACTGATTTTAATTTAAAAAAGATTAAAAGATGTAAATCGATATTCGCGATTCAATTACAGCGATTAAAACAAATTTCCATCCTTGTCTTCATGTATATTCACTTTTAAAATTTTGATTTTTAACCAAATCGATCGGTTTTCATTACATGCCAGGTTTTAAAGATTTCTTATTCATATTTAAAACAATTTTTGAATTTTTAAATACAATCTTTAAATTGTAATGTGAGAATTGAAATTCTTTTTCTAATTTATATTTTTTTTTATTTCACAAGCAAATCACAATTTAATATCCTTCTTTAATTGACGAACTTCTCTTTGTTTTCCATCCATTTATCATTAAATTAGAAATATTATGTCTATAGAGTTTAAATTTGTATACAAAGATTTTCTTTATGATGTAGGAAGTTTTCATTTATTTTTATTTTTAAATATTTCAGTTAATATAACTTTTGCTTTTGTTCAGTAAAAATAAAAAATAAATTTAAATTCTAACATACCAAAGAATACGTGAAAATTTAATTAACCATCAAGGATTGTAAATACATTTTTTAATATTAAAATAATGATATTTATAAAAAAAAAAACAAAACAAATTAAAATGAATATATATGAAATGAATTACTATTAAACAAAAAATACATTCATATAAAAAAATACAATTGAAATGAAAAATGTTTATGTAAATAACTAATGTATTAACAACTTAATGGGAAAACAAAATCCAAAAAGATTTTTATAAAATAAAAAATATATATTACTAATTGTAAATTTTAATTATAAAGCAAATTGTTTGAAAATCTATAATTTACAAAAAAAAAATAAACACATTTTTGAGCGCACCACCAAATTAAATAAATTGAAAGAGTTCAGTAGAAAATATAAGTGATAAGGAGAGTGATTTAGCCATTTTTTAGTGCATACATTTTTTTAATTTATAACGTAATTACATGTAAATTTCAAAACTTTACTTTACAATTTTATAATAGCAAGGATCTGGTCATGCACGTTAACCATATAATGCACAACAAAGTCGATATAGCAATGTTCGTCTGACTGTTGAAACGCTAAATACTCCGCAAATAAAAAGTCAGATCACTTGTTTTCATACAAAATATTTCTTGAAATTGTACTCAGTTCGCTATTGGAAATGAGCAAAACGGGGTCAGAAGTTATGAGACAAAATGTAAACTTACATTGGAATTTGTCATAGCAATATGTATTTTATGATATATATGTTTGATTTTATGTTTCTTTAATGGACCGAAAATAACAGATATTTTGAAATGTTTAAACAAAAAGACATTAGTATATATGAAAATGTCGGAGAACTGATTGGAAAAAAAAATCAAAAACTAACTTTTATTTTACTCAAAAATATAAGAGTCAAAAAATACCTTTTATTCTTGCTCGAAAAAAAATAAAATTTCTGTTTGACTTTTATGACAAAAGAAATAATAGTTACGGTCCCTGATTTATTCAAATTATTATATCATACTATGAGTAATAACCCATTGCCTTTAGGAACCCCATATATTGCGAGAATTATCTTCAACATAGTAATAAATATTAAAGCAAAAATGTTTCTCTAGTTTTTATTAAACTAATTTAAGTTTCAAAGAGTTTCACTAAAATGGTAGTTTCATAAAAAATATGAAGCTTTTTCAATACATTTCGTCCACTTAAACTCTCTCTGTGTAAAAAATATAATCGACTTAAATATTTCACAAAGCTTTTAACGAAACTTGTTGCACAAAATTATTTCCTCGAAATTTTTTTTATCAATTTTTATGCGAAATTTTTTTTCGTTAAAATATCCCTACAATATAAAAGCGGGTTGCAAGCCGTTTCGTACTGAAATTGAGCAAAATTTATTCGTGGGTTTAAAAGTTTTGATTGCAACTAAATAAATATATTTTTTTGTTTCACTGTTATTTGAATTATGCCTCATCATATAATTGCTTTATAATATGCAAGGCTGTGTAGCGCTATTTTGGAAGCATACAAAAATAGTTACTGCTTACTAAATTAAGGCTCTTTTTTGCTGGGATTTGATAAAAGATAATAAGTTTATGCAGCAAAACTACATAATTTTTTTTCATTGTACTTTTTTAACATTAAAACAAGTGTTTTCACGTAAAAGATATGATAGTTAACCCAGCAAAACCACACATTACCAAATCATGTGCAAAGTAATGTATCGAAATAGGGCGCCACGCATTACATTACACCTTACTTCACTGATGAATTTTACAGGTGATGATCTTAAAAGTAATGGATGGACTCATTACCTTGAAGGGGGTAAAGTAACTGGTTACTTATTTGGTTACATGGTGGGAAAAAGTAATGTGTCTATAAATAGATTTTCATAAAAAAAATGCATACAAATTTTGTTTTACAGATATTTTTTTTTAATTAAATAAATAACTTTCTTTTTTTTAAATAAATTATGTGGTCATGCTGGGATTCGAACCTGGGGGTCTCTGGTATTTAACGTGATATCAAAAATATACACCTTACCCTCATGCTTACAAAAAATCAGAAAGTAATGTGTCTATAAATAGATTTCCAAGAAGATATTTTAATAATTAATTTACGTTTATAATTCATGCACTATGTAATTGATGATCGGTAAGTCATTATTTTATGTTTTGAAGTAATGTAAAATGTAATGGGGTATCATTACAAGGTAATCCGTGAGTGTTCAATTATCGGTAACTCATTACTTCTTGTTGGAAAATAATGATACAGGCAAGGAGTACACATTACAAGGTAATGCATTACTTCATCGCACCTATTACCAAAGTTTTGCTGGGTATTGCTGAAAACCATAATTTTTAAGTACAGTTTTTTAATTCTGTTTTTATAAATTTGCTTATTTTGACACAAAAAAAACAAAAGGGTTTATAAAAGATAAAAGTTAAAGTTGAAAAGGCACCAACGACACGACATCTGCGTATACTTCTTTTTATTAAAATACCATAAAAAGCTAAAACTTAAAGAAAAATTGTCAATTTGACCAATTATCCTTCTAATATACCCAGATATACATAAAAATTTAAGTGGTATTTTTCATTTAATGAGCGTGATTCATTAGGGTCGTCTTTCGTTGTATGGGCGAAAAATAAAAATGAGGTTTTGACTGTCCCCCCTCCCCTCCACCTTAAAACATTTGTTAGGGTGTCAAAATACGCCACGCAAAAAAATAGAGTTCTAGCATAACGGGAAGATGTCCCACATCCCCTTGGAAAAATGGTCATAATTTAAAAAAAATACAAATTTTTTTTCTTCAAAATTAATAAAATATAAAATAATTTTTGTGTTGGGTTTAATCATAACTACTCAGATAAAAAATATTACTTTCCCAGAAAATCGCTAACTTACCTTAACTTTGTGTCAAAAAGTTAATAAATATTTTGGGGGTACCTCAAAGTGACTTTTTTCATTTTTGAAAATTTTATTAAACAAAAATCAAAAACCTAATGTTTGCTGTCAAATATTTAATTAAACACATCTCAAGTATTAAATAAGCCAAGTACTGTGGATATCCGTTGGCAAATTTTTTTTTTAGAGCATTTTGATTCTCGGGGATTTCAAGGTTTTTTTTTTATTTTTATACATTTTTATTTTAAAACAAGGTTTTAATAATGTTTCATCAATATTATTGTATATGCTCTTTTATATGATTGTAATAACTTAATTATAAAATACTATTTTTTCTGTTGTTAGTTAACCCATGTTAACCTGGGGTCAAATATGACCCACGTAAGAAAAATGCAGCTTTGTGTCAAAATTTATAAATAAAATAAAAAAAGGAATGATTCAATTTATATTTATTCTTAAAAATTTTCGTTAACCATTTCTAGTCTTCGAGTAGGTCAATTTAGTAAAAATTAGAACTTAAAACTTTTCCATAATAATAGTTTTGAGGGGAAAAAAAATTTACACTATTAAATTAAAAATACGTTTTTCAAAAATACTCCTGAATATGTAAAAAAAAATCAATTTTAATATGAATACAAATATCTGAATTTATACTAAATAATTAATTTTAATTAATTTTCAAATGATAATAAATTACAATTAGAAACATAAACAAAAAATAATTTTTTGTCATCTTTGTGATTTTTGACTCTTTAAAACACGAGGGTCAATTGTGACCCCATGAAAACACAGGTTTACTATGAACACAAAAAATTATACTTTATAATAAAGTTATTACAATTATAAAAAATAGCATACACAATAACATTGATGAAATATTACAAAAATCTTGTTAAAAAAAAAAGTCTATACAAATTTAAAAAAACGTTGAAATCCGCTAGAATCAAAATGCTCTAACAAAAATTTTTGCCAACGAATATCCGTAATACTTATGTTATTTAATATTTGGAATGTGTTTAATAAAACACTTGACAGCAAGAACTAGTTTTTTGGTTTTTGTTGCATAAAATTTTCAAAAATGTAAAAAAGTAACTTTTAGGTACACCCCAAATATTTGTGCATTTTTTGACTCAAATTTAGAATAAGTTAGCAATTTTCTGGGGAAGTAATATTTTTGATCTATATTACATTTTTAAATTTAGACAAAAATTTTTTTTTTATTTTTTTTTTATATTTGGTAAATTTTTCCAAGGAGGCCTGATATTCAAGGGCGTTGCGGGACACATTCCCGTTATACTAGCATCTAATTTTTTGCATGGTGAATTTTTGTACAGAAACAAATATTTTAAGAGGGGGGCAGCCCCAAAAATCGCGAGTTGAAAAATAAGGACGACCCTAGTGATTCATAGATTTAATAAATCTTTCATGGTCCACTTTCTAATAAACAAATTTATTAGGCTAATGACGAAATTTGTAAATGGTACGACCAATATTATATTTGAGTAGTATTTCTTAGACTAGCTGTTAAAATTTCCTTCACGTCAGTTTTCATTTTTTTTTTTTTCAAGTAAATAAAAATTGCTAAACATTTAGTTTATAAATGTCACGGCAATAGAATTTTATTTGCATTGTTTCTACCTCCAAAATATGCCCTTGTTTAAGATGATCTACTGGACTTGTTAAAAAGACAAAAAAAATAAAAAAGTGTACCACCTAATTATTTAGTTAAAGAGCATAAAAACCTTTAAACCATTAAAAATTATAAAAATTAAATTTATTTAAAAAATAGTGTAAATAAATCAAAATTAAATAAAAAAAATTTAAAATTATTTTAATAAAAATCACACATTTAATTTAAAACAAAAAAATTTTAAAATCTTAAAAAAACAGATAATAGTTAATAAATGTTGGTAGTAATATGCTTAATATAAATTGGTAAGAAACTTTGTTAGTTAATAAAACATACAAAATTAATATACTGCCACAAGAAACAACAATTTCAGAACACCGCCTAACTAAACAATACTTTTTTGGAATAAAAAAAGCCATTAACAAAAATCACATAAGACAAAAAAAATAATAATTTTTTCTTAATTATAAAAGGTAACTTAGATTTGACCATTAATAAAAACCACACATTATAAACCACCTGTTTCAATTAAACGAATTATTATTAAAGTTTTTGCAACATATTTAAGCGGATTAATTAAAAATGTACATATTTTTTTGTTAACCAAAGATTAAAAACACACTTTAATTGAGCTTATACGAAAAATTTGTTTTTTTTTTTTTTTAAAATAACACGGTGCTACAAAAAAAAAACCTCTTTTTCAACTACTTTTCAAGTGGCCCAGTTCAAGTTGCTGGTCTAACTGAGCGTATTCCAAACCCTACAATTTTCGAGATAACGGGAAAAGTATTTTTTGTGACTGGCGCGTTATAACATTTGTAACTCCGTCATTTTGTATCCGATTTGATTTTTTAAACGATATTTAAAAAAACTTGCCTGGACTTTCCCAATATATGGACTACACTGGGAGAATTATATTCACTTCAGTAATGAATTTCTTTATATCTGTAATGAAAATTGTCATTGTAACTTGTCCATTGTAACTTTTTATAGAATCTATGAAACAGGTTCCATTTAAGTCAATGTTTATGAAATGTTTGTAAAACTAATGAAAATCTTCATAAAACTAACAAATCATTCCGACAATGAGAAAGTTTCATAAGATTTTTTATTATTAAGAAGTTCCTTGAATTAATAAAACTCTTTATGGATGTCTTTAAAAATGCATTAGAAGTAAGACAATGAAAAGTTTCATATGATTTCTTAGACAATTTCATAGAAGTACAAAAAATAAAAAGAGTCTACTCTGAAATAATAAAGCATTTTATGAAATATGCGGAACACTTGAGAATTAAATCTTACAACTACAGTTTGAAATGTATGAAAGTTAATGAAATTTTACGAAAAAATAACAAAATTAAGTCTTTGAAATAGTTTTATAGCTCTAAAGAAAATTTTCTTTAAATTTATGAAGAGATAATTTATAAAATCGAATGAATTTTTTTTTATAAAACTAGCAAATTTTATGAAAAATTTCTTAATATTAATAAAATTTCTTGGATATAATGAAATTCTTCATTAAATATACAAAAAAATGCTATGAAATTGTTTTTTTAATATCATAAAGGATAATTCTATCTGTGTACTTCAAGCATTTTCGACAGCTGTTAAAACTGATTTTATATACAATTTATTTCTCCAGGTTTTATGAAAAGTTGCACTTTGAAACGTCTTCACCGAAAGAATTGATGGACATTTAAAAATTGAAAAATTAAACAAAATACTTGAAACTTATAAGAGAGATT
The DNA here is from genome assembly GCA_021234595.1 of Delia radicum. Lineage (NCBI taxonomy): Eukaryota > Metazoa > Arthropoda > Insecta > Diptera > Anthomyiidae > Delia > Delia radicum. The sequence goes on along the minus strand of CM037851.1, from coordinate 274,235,167 downwards.
TTTTACATTTTATGTTTGTGCTCATAGTTTTTAACTTTCAGATGGGCGTTTTGGTGTAAAGGTTAGCCAGTTTTAATGTTACACAGATGATCCCGGGTTCGATCCCCGGCGACGACAACATCAATTTAGTAAAATAATATATAGAAATTTTGTATCACTTAAACGTATCGCAGCGCCCAACACTTAACTCCACCGAAGTAAAATAATGAATCAGGGCAAAGAATCAAAAAGCTTCAAAAAAGTTCGCCAACTCTCCATCAGGTGACGAGCTTCAACTGTTCAAAAACTTTTCATGTTTGCAGATCTTCATGTTTAAGCACTTTCCATCTCTCCTCTATAAATTTTAAAAGGAAAGCATTGCTTCTCTTTAAAGTGTTGCTTCTCTTTAAAAAAAAAAAAATAATCGAAATGGACTCACTAGACTTGGGAGATATATTCAGTGAAAAAGTAATTTCCATATCGTTGATTGGTGGAAAGTTTTATGATGGTTCAAGTGAAACCAAAAATTTCTAACTTTTAAATTTTTCAAGTTTTTTATATTCTTTTAGCTCCGTTTAAAAGAATTGAGTTTTGAGAACAGTATTTGACAAATGGTGTGATTTTATATAGTTTGAGGTAAATCAAAATAACGGGATACAAACATCACAAACTTATAAGGAATTGGCGTAAATTTTTTGAAAATGTATTTTTTTTTTGTTTCTGACATTCGCAGTTATATTTGAAATTGAACTTCCTTGAACTGAGTTACTTGCTAAAAAAGGCATTTTAAAAATTTTTAACGCAACCAATATATGAATTTTTAAATATTTTGCGAAATTTCATTATTCTGTTTCGCAATTTTTTATAAAAATCAAGGCAGGAGAAGACAGTTAGGTATCTAGAGTGAATCAACACGACGGACTAAATTTATAAAGTTGAAAAAATTTAAATTTTTCCCTTTAAAAAGCGGGTACAGCTACTGTTTTTTCCCAACACATTTCGCTTTGTGACAACTAAAGCGCTGTATCAATTATACCGAAATGCACCTCAAATTAAAGATTTATATGAACTTACTACTTAAATTGAAAAGGCAATAAAAAATCCTAAGGATTTTAAATTTTATGGAGCAAACAAAATTTTCATAACCTCAAAATTATCTCTAACAATTTTAATTTTTCAAATATAAAAATATTTGATATGATTTCTTGCATTTAAGTAACCATAAACCTAACTAAATATTATTAAAACGGCAAAAAATGCGTGTTTTTTCAAAATAATCGGGGTTTCTTTTATAGTTCTAATGTATGACAAACAATTTTTCTGAGTGTATTTTTGTTTTTTTTTTTTTTTTGTGGTGTAATATATATTTTGAAATATGATAAATGCATTGAGATCTATAAATTAATGTAGGTTTTATTTAATATAAGCAAAAATTGTAATTTTAATATTTTTAATTTGCTTTATTCTTAAAACCCCCATAATTTTTGAGCCGTTAAAAATAAATTATTAGCGCGAATGGCTTTAGGATGCCCAAACATCGGCTTAAATATACACAAAGGTTATTTATGACATTCAAAAGAAAATGTTTAAAATATATTACCTCGAAATGTCGAGAATTTTTGAAGTTTCCCATATATTAATCACAAGTAAAAATGGAAAAGTTAAAAATTTTTTTTAACTTTTCCATTTCTACTTGTGACTTTTTTCGAATCTTCTTTTAAAACAATGACATTCTTAAAGCTATTGTTTTCTTGGGTAAAATTACTTTTCACTTGTTAAAATCGATTGAAAGTTGACAAAAGCTTTGTAAATTTCTCTATATCTACAGAGGGGATTTTGTTTTTTCTAATACAAACTAATGCGTTAGTGCGAAACAGAAAGAAACAAAATTCAGTGTAAACGTACCATAACTTTGTCAATTTTCGACCGATTTCATAGATAAAGAATCATTTTACTCAGAAAAACGATGTCATTGAAAAAATTGTTGTTTTAAAAGGAGAGGTAAAAACTTTTTTCTCCTCTGCGAGGTAGGAAAAGTTACAAAAAAATAAAAATTTTAAATGTTATTAAAAAAATTAACGAAAGTATTTTTCTTTGGAAAGACCAGGCAAGCTTCTTTCAAATACTGTTTAAAAATTTAGAAATGACTGAGTTACAAGTCTTTAAATGCGCCAGTCTGAAAAATGCTCTTTTCCCTTTGTTTCGAAAATGTTACGGTATATTGGAACTTCTGACACCGGTTTTATTGCAGTGTTGCCAACTTTGGGGGTCCCCCTAGATTTAGGTGATTTTTTTAGTCGTTTAGGGGGATTTTAGGCGGTAACAATTTGTTAGGTGGAATTTGCTGGGGTGGGGGGGGGGGAGAGGGGGGCAAAAAATCTAAACAAAAGAGGTACTTTTGCCTTCATAAAATACAATTAACGAATCGATTATTATTTGTGTTAACTTTTGTCATCATTTTAACTTTTTTTTAGATTGTTGCTAAAATTTATGTAACTTTTCTGCGCTGTTTAAATAATAATTCAGATTTTGACTATAAAAACAGTAGAACTCTAACAAAATTAGTGTATTTTAACATTTTTACTTAAATAATTTGAAATAAAAACTAAAAAATTTAGCAGATTTTAGAAAAAATATTTTTTTAGGGGATATTTTTTTGGTAGTAGAGTAAATTTAGGGGTTTTTTTGGACAATTAAGGGGATTTGTAAAAAAATAGTTGACAACACTGCCTACAACCTACACTACTAGGCCATTTGGCTAGTGAATTTTCTGTGTAGCACAGTGTAATAATTTCAAAACATTAAATTTCATATTTAATAAAGCGTTTACATCATCAAATACACACACACACTTGTCATTAAAGTCATATTATTAAAAAAGCGCAAAAATTTTAACATTTAAACAAAAAAAGAAATAAAATTTATTTAAAAAAAAGACACAAGTAAATTAACTACAAATGTTTAATCCTATGACCCGACCACATTAACCATATGATCATCATAAAAAAATGATTATAAATTAATGTGTAATTAACTGCAAAATTAAATGGAAGCAAAACAAATTATAACAACAACACAACAAATTACAATTAAAAAATATGGGAAAAAAATTAATAAATAAATTAACAATATAAATAAAATAAAAAATAATTCTGTAAGGTTAATTTATAAAACCTCTAATGAACATTATATAAATATTTATTAATTGAATTATTAATATTTACAATTATTATTATTATTAAAATATTAAGTTCATATGTATTAAAATTAAAACGAAAAAAAAAAATAATAAATATATAGAAAATAAAATCCAAAAAAAAAAAAAAATTAATATTTAGTAATGGTAATTATACATATGAATTATAATTATTATATTAAATATATTATAAATGTGTAAGTAAAACAAAAAACAATGAAAAACACAAAAAAAAAAACCAATTGTGAAATAATATGAATAAAAATTTAAAATAAAAATCCCCAAAAAACATTAGATGTAACAAAAAAAAAAAAAAAATCTAAATTGTGTTTTATTTGATTGGATTTATCAGTGATATGGATAAGTTGAATATGAACATAAACAACATCGCTACCGCGATGGACTGACTCACACTTGGGACGATATAAGAAAGTGAAATATCTTAAGATATTACTTATCAAAAGATGCATCAAACTGCACTGATAGAAATTTGTGCGTATTATTATGGAATTCCTTCATTAATCCAATGAATTTTTTCATAAAAAAGTCCCCAAAGAAACGTTTCATTGAGTCAATGAAAGGTGTTTCATTAAATCAATTTTAATGAATGGTTTCATTGAACCAATGAAAATTTCATAAAGTATATGAAATTTTTTTCATTAATCCTAGCCTAATCGTTATGAAAGTTTCATGTATTTCATAAATAAATTTCATAGTTTGTATGAATTATTTTCGTTGATATTTAATAATTTGCACTTTTATGATTATTTTAGCATAGCATTAATTTGGTGGTTATTGAGAAATTATCATTCGTTGATATTATTTATAAGGTCTGGTCTTTAAAGGATCTATAAAATATTTTTATAACAAAAAATCGAAAAGTTCGAAAGTAAACTTCACAGGCTGTTCTGCAAAAGCGATGGCAGATTTTTATTAAACTCAGCCTGATTCAGCAAATTTTCGTTACTTGGAATATTATGACATGCAAAAAAGAAATCTAACAAGAAAGGTTCCCCGGGGCCACCCACCAATGTGGCACAGTGGGGAAAATTCTATTGATTCTCAACAAATTTGCTAAAGCTCATAATTTTGACGAATTGAAAAAGATGAAATTTAAAAAGTAGCTGATTAGATTTCAGATCGAAAATTACAAATTTTGAAAATAAATTTTTTTTATCCATAAAAAAGAAATATTTTATTTATTGTACTTTTTTAAATTATGTATATTAATTAAGAACTTTAATGATTGAAAAAATAATTTAAATATAATTAACAGGCATTAAAATATTAAAAGCTGAACTAAAAAAAACCAATTTTAATTTATTTCTGTTTTTCTATACGTTCAATATTTCTTTACATTTTTTATAATTTGTGTTAAAAGATGACATATTTTCTTATATGTCGGTACAAAATATGTAATTTTTTATCGATCTGTCTTGGAATTCTGTAGAACGATCGACGATTATAGTTCACTTTTTGTAGTTAAATTACGACCATCTATATAAATAAAAAGAAGTGTACATTTTGATTGTCACTCCATAACTCGAGAACGGCTGCATAAAATAAAAAATGGCTGAATACGTTTTGTAGAACATGCAATGAGGATGGTTTTAAAAAACAAAAATTGTTTAAAAATATTTTCGTTTGGTCGAGATGTGGTAATTTTGCTGAACATTACTCATTTTCATATAAATTGTGTGAATATCAAAAATCAATCTACCACGACTTTGTAACGGAACCAGACTTTCAATGAAAATAAAATTTGAAGGCAAAACAACGTTTGTGGTGTCAGCTAGTATTAGATAAAATGGTTAAATATTGTTAACAATGTTGTTAAAACCAAAATTTATTATCGTTAAGCATAACGTTTTTGTGTAACATCGTCAAAACGATAACAATTTAGATCTCGTTTTGAACAATACTATATAGTTTTTCTTAGAGAATCTGTTCCCTGGAATTTAGTGACCAAATATTAAAATTCGTCAAAAACTGTTAGCTCTAGGCAAACTTAATAAGAGAAATTTATTTATATCAAAGTTTTGGTTAATTCAGTTTAAAAGAAATTTTCAGTTTTTTTATTTCAAACTGATAGTACAAAAAAAAACAATTTTTTTCTTATTTGAAAATTTTTCATTGATTTAATGAATTTTTTTTATGAAATTATTAAAAAAATTATAAAAAAAATATCAATATTAATGAATTTTCATTCAGTTAATGAAATTTTTTATTAAACCAATGAATCGATTTTAATGAAATCGTTTCATTAATACTATGAAGTAAAAATTCTATCAGTGTGTCAAAGGTCACCACATTAAATGTTAAGGTTGTTTTATATCAACAACCACTTTTAAAATAGAAAAAGTACGTTTTGTTAAAAAAAAAAGAAAAAAGAACGTTTTGGTCTGCGTTTTTTTTTTGTATATGATAATATTTTGGCGGAATGTTTTTAAATATGATCAACTATATAAAAAAATATATGTATTCAAATTAAATATGTTTATATTTGTTATTTACTACAGTGTTATTTTTTTGGTTATTTCGTCTGTTTAAACATAAACCTTTATTTTGCTTAATTTTACTTAATGTACCCCTTTGGTACCCCTTACCAACGGTAGGGTTAATTATTCCTTAAAACCTTGGGTTTACTCCCCACTTTTACAACTTTGGTGGCAGTATTTACACCGATTTTAACGAGCAACCCGTAAACGATACCTTTAGGCATTGTTGGTGGCGGTAACGTAATGCATTACCTTGTAATGTGTACTCCTTACCTGTATTATTATTTTCCAATAAGAAGTAATGAGTTACCGATAATTGAACACTCATGGATTACCTTGTAGTGATACCTCATTACATTTTACATTACTTCAAACATAATATAATGGCTTACTGATCATCAATTACATAATGCATAAATTATTAACGCAAAGTAATTATTAATATATAATCTATTTATAGACACATCACTTTGTGATTTTTTGTAAGCATGACGGTAAGGTGTATATTTTTGATATCACGAACGACAACATGAAGCACAACAACTCATTTACATTTAAGCAATAAAATATTATGTGTATCGATAGCTCAGTTGGTAGAGTTCTCGCCTAACTAATTGTTAAATACCAGAGACCCCAGGTTCAAATTCCAGTATGACCACGTAATTTATTTAATAAAAAAAAGAGTTATAAAAAGGAGAGAGAAACCAAAAAACGTGTATTGAATATCCACCAGAGGTGGATCTTGCACATCAAACAAGTTTTCAATTTATTTTTTGATCAATGGTTATAATCTTTAACTTCAAACTCATATGTATATTAGTTCTCATGTAGTGAGTAAACTAGTTCATATGAATGTTTGATGTTTGGCATGGGATTGTTACCGCTTTCAAAACGTGTTCTGATGATGGGAACCTAGAAAATTCCCGAAATAGATCTATCAACACATTCCTGAAATGGTCAAGTAATAAATTTGAAAACAAAAAACTCTATAGATTATTTGTTAGGACAATATCCTAATGAAGAAATATAGAATATGGCCTCGAACTTGAATAATTTTCATTTTCATTGCACAATTAAAGGTCGAAAAAAACATAATTTTTATTTTTAATAAAAATTATAACAAACTTGTATAAAAGGCAGAGTACCGCCAAGTTTACTTCCCCTGTTTTGCTTACAAACTAAACAAAATATAAAAAGAAGAGAGAAACAAAAAAACGTGTATTGAATATCCACCAGAGGTGGATCTTGCACATCAAACAAGTTTTCAATTTATTTTTTGATCAATGGTTATAATCTTTAACTTCAAACTCATATGTATATTAGTTCTCATGTAGTGAGTAAACTAGTTCATATGTATGTTTGATGTTTGGCATGGGATTGTTACCGCTTTCAAAACGTGTTCTGATGATGGGAACCTAGAAAATTCCCGAAATAGATCTATCAACACATTCCTGAAAGGGTCAAATAATAAATTTGAAAACAAAAAACTCTATAGATTATTTGTTAGGACAATATCCTAATGAAGAAATATAGAATATGGCCTCGAACTTGAATAATTTTCATTTTCATTGCACAATTAAAGGTCGAAAAAAACATAATTTTTATTTTTAATAAAAATTATAACAAACTTGAAAAAAAAATATCTTTAAAAAAATTATTTTGTGCATTTTTTTTATGAAAATCTATTTATAGACACATTACTTTTTCCCACCATGTAACCATATAAGTAACCAGTTACTTTACCCCCTACAAGATAATGAATCTACCCATTACTTCTAGGCTCATCGCCTATAAAATTCATCAGTGAAGAAAAGTGAAATGTAATGCGTGAAGTCCTATGGCGATACATTACTTTACCCATGATTTAATAATGTGTGGTTTTGCTGGGTACTCCAAGCATTACGTGCAAAAACCCTTGTTAAGGAAATTAAATTTAAAAAGTTTGTTATAATTATTATTTAAAAAAAAATAAAAATTATGTTTTTTCGACCTATAATTCTGTTATGAAAATGAAAATTTATTTATGGAACCATCAACAAATTCTAGAAAGTAGTCAATTAATAAATTGAAAACAAAAAACTCTATAGATTATTTGTTAGGACAATATCCTAATAAAGAAATATAGAGTATGACCTTGAACTTAAATAAATTTTCATTTTCGTAATTAAATTTATTACACACAGAGTATATAGTGTATTTTAATGGTAACAACCTATAAATTTAGTTAATACTAAAATATTTACATTACATTTATGAATATTTTGGGAGTTGCAACTAAAATTATGTTGAATTAACCGAACTTTGTTGTGAAAACTAATGTCAAGTTGTGCCAACCGATAGAAATTCGTAATTAACGAATTTGAAACGGAGTAACCGAATTTCAGTTGGCAAATAGCTAAATTTTTCTCTGTGTGTATAAATAAACCGAGATCTTTTCTCTAATTATAAAATATAACTTCTTGTCTTTTTATTTAATTGGAACCTGCATTTACGGCAAACTTCATCTAAAAACACAACAATTTTCTCAAAATTACACTCAAAAAAGTGTCTAAGTAAAATTGATTGTTGTAAACTGTTACAATATTTCCTTTTTACGCTACAATAACAATTTTAACACAAATAAATACAATAAAAACTCAAATATTTTATTACAAATTTAATTGCAACTAAAACGAAACTAAATGAACGAAAATTGAATGTCATAAAAAACGTCAAACAAATTTTGAATATTAAGAAATGCTTTTAAAACAAAACAATAAAAAGAAAAAAAGTAGAGTTTTTGTTGATTGGGCACCTGTTTAAGTTTTCCTCAATTGTAGTTTGATTGATGCATGGTCTTTCATTATAGCAAAAAGTGCAACTTCCCGAAAAAATGGCAAAGACTACGAAAAAAGTACGTTTTGATAAAAAACAACAATAAAAAACGCGTTTTGTTATACACCAATTTTTTAGACCCCCATTTTCTAGGTTAAAAACAAAATAAATTAAGCAAACTATATTTTTTCTAGTAGATTTTAACCCAAATATTTTAAAAATGCCTAAAAACCAATTTGTGATAAAATGCGAAAAGCACGTTTTGTTCTGTTGCTCTTCATATATGCATAGGGTTTTCAAACCCAGTTTCGGAATTATTCGATAAACGGTTTTTTTTGTTTAATTTTTTACGGGTTTTTTTAAAGTTATTCGAGAAAGCGGTTTTTTTCATATCGAATATTTCAACAATTTCGAATAATTTCCAATTCGAAAATTTCCGAGAAATAAATAGTTTTTTGGCATAATTTGCTAGGTTTTTATCAATTTATTAGACGAGCAAGTAAAAGCAAAAATAAGCAGTTCACTCATCAACTATTGAGATGAGCAAAATCAATGAATTATAGTTTGAATTGCTTCATCACGCTCCGTGTTCGCCAGATTTAGCTCGCTCGGATTGTTTTCTATTTCCCAACTTAAAAAAATGGAGCGCTGGTAAAAGATTTGACAACAATTAAGAGGTGGAGTCTGCGGTTGATTGCTATTTTAAGGACCTAGACAGTTCTTACCATAATGAGGGTATCGAAGCTATTGAATATCGCTGGGAAAAAAATAACGAGCTAAAAGGAGATTATGTTGAAAGTCAGCCAATTTTGATACTGCCATCGTACTACCAATTTATCACGAATGTTTAAAAGCACTTCCTTATAATAGAATAGAAGAGATTCCGGAAGGATTCGAAAGACAAGGTGAGAAAGAAGATAATGGAAATTGCACCAAAGAACGAATAAAGCTTTTCTTAATAGACTGGTGTTTTAAAAATGTCGTCTATGCAGTTTTTATACTATGTATTACTAACAAGGAAACTACACAGTGGTGAGTCCGCAGATTTGAATGAAATTTGAATATTTAGTAAAGGACAACAAAGTTTTAGATATATCTAAATAGTTAAAAACAAATTAAATTTCACTTGAAAAAACGACGACTTACATTTCAGTAAATTCAATTGACGTTGTCATTTGTTTTTTACTGTTCAAAAAATTAACCACAATGGCAGTAAAAATGAACCACATATGCAGTAAAAATGAGTTTTATTTTGATCGAAAATAATAAAAACCATAAATAATGATCATTTTTGAGTTGTATTTTTTTTGCTCAAAAATAATGATTATGGCTGATTTTTATTAATATTACTCAAAAATAATCATTACCATTGAAGAAAATCTTAAAAACTCAGAATATAATCATTATTGTGTAATTTTTATTATAAAACTCATAATGATTACGGTCCCTGCTTTTAACCAAACATCGTTATGGAAAATTCTTTTTAATGAATGAATCTTTTAGGTCTAATGACTAAATTTTGTGTTTGTTTGGATATGAAAGCTAAAAACTATGAGAAAAATGAAATGTGTGAAAATTCTGTTGTAAGTTTCCAGTATTTTTTTGAAATTTTAAATTATTTAGATAAAGACTATTGAAGGCGAATTTTTACATGTCATGTCTTTTAAGTATAGTCTTCCAAACCCTGTCCAACGTTTATCTCAATTTATAAAACCTTGAGAAATAAGAGCCATATAAAGTCGGTTTCAGCAGGTGCTGAGAATTTTTGAAGTAGCCCGTATATTAAAATTTTCGTTCGATCAAAAATTTTTCAATTCTAAGTTTTAACCAAATTTTATTCAAAATTCATTAAAATAATAAGAAGGAGTTGAAAACTTATTGCTCATTACATTAATTTTTTTAACATTTCTGCTTTTTAAGATGATATGCATCCTGCGATGCAGTAAGGAGGCAGTTAACGTTTATACTGCTTCTCATTTTTCGCGGGAATGTGTTGTTATTACACCTAAATAAGCCAAATTCCGGGTTTTTTATTTTTTTATGTAAATTTTACTTTTAGTGATTTGAAATTATATTGTATATATTTTCATTTTCGTCTGAGCAACATTTTCTTTATCCAAGTTTTAACAAATTTTAATCAAAATTCGCTAAAATAATAAGAAAGAGTTGAAAACTTAACTTAACTTTTTTGTAAATCACAACAAGACGCAATGTAAACAATCAATGACATTTTACCTTCCATGTCTGCTCTTTAAGATACATCTTACGAGGCAGTAGGAGAAGCAGTAAGGATGCAGTAAATTCCCTATGGGGAATGAGGAGTCAATTGACCTAAAAGTGACTGGTTGAAGAAGGACTTATCACAGGACTGGTATAATTTATTACTGAAGTGGGTTAAGCAGTGTCAATTCCCAGCAAAAAATTTCCAAAAAGGTAAGCGGGTTTGTAATCAAGCATTTTGGGCAGAACGCATTCCTTACTAGATTACCTACTCGATTCTTTTAACAGGGCGTGAGACTAAAATAATTGATTCCTTAGAATTGATTATTTTTTTTACCGAAGAACCATTTACTTTATATTTTTAAGAACTACATACATTTTTTAATAAAGAAATAGTTCCATTGTAAAACTACGAAGCACTTACACAAAAAAAAAAAATAAATAGTTCCCTAGAAAAAATAAGAAGTACTTACATTTAAAAAAAAGAAATAGTTCCATAAGTAAATTCAACTTTTACTCACACGTTATTCTCCTAAGTCACTCAAATATAACGATCAAAACTCATACGGAAATAAAATCCTAAAAGGTGAAACATCGAAGTGTTATTATAACATGGGTTTGTCATAATTTTGGAGCTATAAACCACGAAAATATAAATTTTTTAAAAAAATGAACGATTCAAAATTGAAAAACAAAAATATGACTCACGCACAATCACCCTCGAAAATTTTTTTTACACTCACTCACGGTAACGTCAGTAATTTTAACTTCCACTCACAATTTTCTGCTCACGTGCGCTTCCCTAATTTATACCTAACCACAGTTTAACAAAATTGAGGCAACATGGAATTTCTGTTGTTAGTATTATTTTCCTGCAAATAAAAATTTGTTTGAAAAAATATATAAGATAAATTCTTTAAAATTGTATAACTTCTTTTTTCAAAATGAGGAACAACTTTCAATGACGTCCTTTTATTCAGAAAAAGTATATGATTAATCTTGATTACAAAAAGTTAAACATATAAGTTAATAACATTGTTATTTTCTTTTAAGTAAATAATTACTTTGTTATTGATTTCATGCTTTCTAGTTTAAATTTAAAGAATTGATTACAATACTACTTGCTTTTTTGACTCTATCGTTGGAATGAGTTTGGTATTGCAGTTACTAAATTTGGCAATGAGATATGTAAGCAAGTGTGGGCATCACCTTCTTTTTGGAATGTGTAATTTTTTCCTGGGTTGTTCTAAAATTACCAATCCTGTGACTGATAAAGGGAGGACATACCACTTAACCAGAATGCTTATTATCAAGAAAAAGTCAGTTGGCCAGAATTTTACCCATTGGAAGCTGTTTAGTTCTCGTTTATTTTATACGACATTGCACTTTTGCGACAGTCTTGTGGTATGCGCATCTTTGGTTAGTCCTGTGGCATGCCACTATGTGGTTTAAAGCAGGACAAATTACCCCCTCCTATGACAAGCCAATGTTAAAGTTGCCAGTTGTTTACATAGGCACTAAAGGACCGATCCTGTGGCACACGCAGAATCGGTGCCATTCCCCATAGGGTGGTTTTTACTGCTTCATTTTTTTCTGCTGGGTAAGCTTAAATTAAAAAATATACTCAATACACATATTAACATTTTTATTAGCAACTTTTTCTGAAAAAAAGTCCGCAGTTTAACTTTAACAACCTTGGCATTAAAATGTACTGATAATAACAATTCAATATTTTCACTGAAATTAATGTCTTTCAATAATCATGCATTGTATTTCGTATACATGTTTTTATTTATATCTACACACAGCAAAGAGTTTTGTAGATGCAACCGAATTTTTTTAGTACCGGGTACTATCACTATTATTAAGTTTAAATACTATTGAAACAACCGATATTTATGGATATATTCTAGTAAATCTAGAAAATCTTTAAAAATATATTAACCCGGCAATTCCCATACCATCGCCTAAGGAAAAAAAAATTTAGTCTAAATAGTAAACTTACGTCTAGTTTACACTATAAAAAAGTTTCAAATGTAAAAATATTGGTAGTTGTGTTTTTATAGCGGTGTCACCTATAGGTGACACTGGGCATAATTTATTTGATTTAACAATAATTCTACAATTTTTTTTGTTGTGGAATTTATACCAACATTTTATATGAAGGCCAATGTCGAATTTGGCACACATTTTTCTAGTGCGTTAGTGACAAAAACCGCAGCGACGCTGTGAGCAAATATGATAACACGATTGCCCTACGGAATTGGCAATACGTCCAGCTGTTATCGTATTTCCTTTTGATGAGCCAAGCGTACTGATAAGCAGCATCTAGTCCAAATGCAAAGAGAGGAAACCACCATATTTTTCCACGTAAAGCTACTCTCATAAAATCAACATTCTCATCAAAGCGGTCTACACCACCCATATACTTATTATACATTATTTCAAGTGCTGTGCCATCGACTTGAATTTTTGTTCTCTTTTTATTGGAAGCAATTGGAAGACTGCAATTTTCAAGGCGATTTTATCTAATCGTTTCTGTTCCACCAATGTTATGCTCATGTAAATAATTTAGCAAAGGTAGACCAGTAAAGAAATTATCAAAGTACAGATTAAAAGGACCTATTTCTTGAGGTAGTCTTGAGTGATGATCTAACATAACTGCGGCACCTAGGCCATACTCTGACTGCTTGCACCAATTGCTCCTTGATATAATTCGCAGTTTACTAAATATCCTTCTGCCGTAGCTGCAGACCAAATTTTATACCCAAATCGTAATGGTTTCCCATGAATATGTTGCTTTGTGCTATGTCTGCCATAATATGGAACAATAGTTTTATCAATTGAAATATGCGATGAACCTGCCTTCATTTTCACCTCCACTGTCTTCATCAGTAACATCACTATCCTCAGGAGGAAACAATATGATGTCACCAGGGTCATCTCCAGCCTCAAGTATTTGTACAATTTCCTCCAAGTTTAATCTTTCATAAAACATAAAAGCAATAGTCAATATTTTGCAAGATATAAAATTTGTGGTATGCATACATACATATGTATGTATAATACCCAGTGTCACCTGAAGGTGACACTTGAAAAACAGCCCATAGTTTTCGGTAAAATATTATTTATTTTCTAAAACTACTTGCTCACATTGTTAGCCTGAATATTTAGCAGTATTTATAAAAAAAAATTATTCTGATACTTACTCTTTTGGCATTTTTACAACAATTTATTTATCATACGACACACCAGTGTGCTAAAATCAAAAACACTGCTTAAAGATTTTTAAAAATCCCCTAATTAATAAAATTCTAGCGTTGCCAAAATAAAATCAGATATACAACAGGATGTTTTCTGTATATAAATAATATTAATATTTATCAGTAATGGCTGTTTCCATATTTAAAAATACCGTTAATCGTTGTCACCTGTAGGTGACACTGGGAATTAAAGAGTTAATAGGTCTTAGAAAAACTGTGTAAACGGGCAGAATAAAGGTGTCCAAAAAATGAAAGTGATTTCTAAAGTCAAGCCATTGGCTAGTTTGGTTCCTTTGTATGTAAAAACATTTAATATGAAGTTTGGTGCCGATTGGATAAAGAAAACACGAGGTGGAAATCGACTAAAATTGAAAGTGTGTTTTGTATGGGGTAAAAATTGCTTTTTTTTACGTTTTTTCAAAGAATTGTTAATATTGAAGCAGTTTTTATTCCATATTATAAATAAGTCGAGATGAAGACAAAAAAGTGTTTTCAAAAAGATATAAAAATCCAAAATCGGTTGAGAATTACCCTAGTAAAAATAATTACCCCAGACCACTGATGTGCCAAATACCACTTGATCAAACATTTCGAGCCCACATCCTAAACGTTTTCGAAATCATAGGTCAAATTTTTCGAAATTTTGAAGATTTCATGAAATTGATAACGAAAAATCATGTGGTATCTTCGTATTTGGATGAAAGTTGACTAAATTATTTTCCGTAGTGGGTATTTATTATTTAAAAAGAAAAATACTTAATTAACCCTTTTGTGCACTTGGGGCCAAAAATGTCCCAATATTTTTTAACATTAAAAAACGCAGTTTCTTTCAAATATCTGCATAATAGAGGTAACATTTTTTAATTATAATTAACAAAATACAGATTTACTTTATTTAATTTAATTACCTAAAAAAGTTGAACACCTTTAGGGCAGAACTTAGGTTGTAACGATATTTAGGTGTTTGGGATATCTCTAGCAGGAGTGGACTGTATATTTTCGAACACCTAAATGTTGATGACAATTGTTAGGCCATTTTTCAAAGTTTTATAATTTCTCGTTGCCGAGACAATTGTAAAGGAAATAGAGTTGTGTGGTAAATGAGAAAAGGTTAGAAATAAAACAGGTTGATTAGTGTGATTCAATTATATCAAGAGATGTAATTTATTGTGCTCACCGTTTGCTTAGCTTGTTACAACGAAAGTAAACGATTGTAATTATTTTAGGCGTAAAGAAACTTCAAGAATTCATAAATATTTGACACACGATAATGTTAGATAATTTCTATGTTATTAAAATATTCACAATAATGGCAATAACGTTAATTATAGCAAACGTTTTCCAAAGTAATCTCGTACAATTCAGTTAGTTTAAAAATGTAATTTTATATTTAAGATTCTAATTCAGTAATTTATAAAAAGAAGTTTTTTTGGCTAAATTTATGAATTTAGACACTGTGTAAAATATCAAGTTTTCTGAATAACATTTTCAATGCCTCACTAGCTCAATTGGTAAAGATGTTGCGTAAACAATCTTTGTATCTTTACAAACCTTGGTTCGAAACCTACTAAGGTTGCGAAAAAATTTTATTTGTTTCAACTTTTTATAAAAATATTTGTTATATTCAACAAAAGTACATTACAATTTAATTTTGATTTCTGGGATATTTTTATTTCTCATATTGACAGAAAATATTTTTGATTTCCCGCCTTTTTTAAAAAAATTTAGTATGTTTTAATTATTTAAACTAGTTTTTCAAATTGTAATATTTGTTCCCTGAAGAAGTGACCTAATGTGGAGACGAAATATTGGAAATAAATAATTAATAAATAAATGATCTTAAGCTCGTTTAAACTAAGAAGAATTAAATATTGTTTGTTTATTTTTTTTACTAACATGAGGTTCATTTTTACTACAGTTGTTAGTCATTTTTTGAACACTAAAAAACAAATGACAATGTTAGTTGAATTTACTGAAATGTAAGTCGTCCTTTCTTTAAGTGATATTTCATTTGTTTTTAACTACATTTGCGGTGCGGTTTACCTACATAGTATTCTAAGTGTACTAGCAGATAACAAGTATGTTAATTCTTTGAAAGTCAAATGAGACACAAAAAACGGCGAGCACTCAAAAATTTGTATGCAAAAAGTACCCAATTTTGGGAAGCCATATTGCTGGGAGTTTCAACACCAAAACTTAAACCCGACATTATGTCGCTTATGCCTGTTCCAAATTTTATTGTAATCGGACTACTAAGTTAGAAATGATCGGTTTATTTCCAAACATTTTGTAATTTATCCCATTGTGCATCATAGGACTTCCCAATAATTGGTTTATCAGCTTGGCTGATTTTTCAAAAAAATCTAATAATTCATTTTGTAAAGCATTGGAGTTTTTATCTGAACAACAATCTAGAAATCCTTAATATCTTTCCTCAACTTCCAGCTCATTTGAGAATCTTGTCACAATCGATAACTGTTCTTCTTTAATTAGCTGGCCACATCAGAAATAAAATCCACATTTTTTAACACTTCGTATGATGATATTAGTTACAATATTGGCCGAAATTTCAATTAATTCATTTTGTATAGAAGGGCTGCAATAATTTTTAGGTTTGATATCATTTGATTTAAACTTGTGATCATATTTTGCAAAATTGTCAGAGATCTCCAGAAAGTTTCCTCTGTTTTCTCTGTGGCAGCGAAGTGGAATGCCCTTTCGCGCTTAAACCAATATTAAATCAATAACCTTTGTGAGATGCTCACGAGTTTCTTCTATTTGTTTTAAGTGTTATTTTAGAATTAAATCATGAACTTCTGGTGATCTTTGACACATTTTGTAACTCTGAATACTATGAAAATGAGCTACAGATTTGTCGTGTTTTTTGAGGATTCACTAAGCTTTTTCCAATTTTCAAAACCTGAAACTACATATTTCTCATTTTGTTGCCGTTATTTCTTTGAACCGAAATTGCTTCAGACAAAACAAAATGCCTTTTGCCTTTCTACACTGTTGTCAAGACAATCATGCATATCATAATACTTAGATAAAAATGATATATTTTGCCCTCAGTGAAGGTCTTTTAAATTTTGCTGTTGTGGTTCACTTTTGTTTGTTCCTAAGTCAGATACATCATCTATTTTGGAATCAGTTTTTGGCGTTTGTGTGTGACCCTCTTCAGGAGTTGTGACTTCAGTATATACTTAACTTATTGTGTGAGTTTCAAAACTGTCAGAAACATTTGCACTTATTTGCTTTAAAAATGATGTTATGTCATTTATTTTCTTCATTTCTATAAATAAAACTTCTTAACATATTTTTTATGTCTAAACTCACTTGATATGTACCAATGTTTTATTGTGTATTGGCGTGCATCCAGGGGGGAGGGATGAGGTGATATTCAAAAACCATCCCCCAAAATCGAGGGCTGAGGCCGCCACTGATTGTGTATATTATTGTGTTTTTTTAACTTTTTTATTAAAATTTAGTCGAAAAACTGTGTGTTAGTTTTATATGTTTTGTTTACTATCATCTGTTCAATCAGTTTTTAATTACACTGAAAAGTGATGAAATTGAATGTGCTTAAAACAATTAAAATATTTCTTATATAAAGCATATCTCAAAGACACAAACAAAAAATTAAATTTTTAATAAAGATGTACAGGAAAGCTAAAAAAATTATTCAAAAAATAGTAAAAAAAATTAAAAAATTCCTCAAATATTATTACAAAAACAAAAATAAAAAGTCACAACTTTAGTGGGCTTCGAACCTATGCCTGTAAAGTTTCAAAATTTTTGTACCCAACAGCTCTACCAACTAAAGCATTGAAATTTTGTTTTTAAGTTCAAATGTGAAAACAACATCTTTTTTGAACAATAAAAGCTTTTGCAAACTTGCTTTTTTTACAGTCCTTCTAAGACCTATGAAAATATTGTTATACATGACACGAATAGACTAGAATAGCCCCACTATTTTCAAATTTCAAATTTTTATTGTAACAATTGAATATCGAGGGCTTATATTCAATACCGTCTATCTACATTTTCACAAATTTTTTTTTTTATGCCAAACTCATCTCTGACCCCATCTGCATGTACTGTAAAAATTTCAGTGGAAATAAACTATTTTTAGTACTATATATCCTGTATTTTATCTTTTGTCTATCTACAAAGATACTTATTTATGAATTTTATGACGGCAATACCGTCTATCTACATCATAGAATTTTGTCGTTTTATTTAATTTCAGGCTATTTCTCTGTTTGATATCTATTTATTCACTGTTCGTTCTCTTGTCAAACGATCAATACCTACCATAATACGCTGTGTATGCGGTGGTGTGCCCTTTATGTTATGTTTTAGCTACAAATGAGTATGCAAATAAATGAATTCAAACGCAAAAACTCAAAAACACAAGCAAGAATGTACTAATTTGATACTGATTCGAAATTGACCTCTTCACCTCGATTTAAAATCTAATGCCCAATTCACACGGTGATTTTGCAACGTCTGTTTTTCTTAATTTGCTTTAGCAGTTGCTTCCAAAAATCATTTGCATTTACATGATGATTTTTAACAGACGTCTGTTTTTTGTAACCAGGGTTGATTATATTTGTCTTTTTATAGCATGGTTGGGTTTTTTTGTTTTAATTTGTTTACAAATTTACAAAAAATGATCCGACAGTATCCCAACTAAGATCTCTCTTATATTCCCCAAGTGGTACCATTAAGTTTAAAGTGAATTTTGATCACAATTACACTAAACTACCTATTAGAATAAAGCAATATGAAGGTCACATAGAACCAAAACAATTGTATACCGGTCGACTACCAATTCAGCAAAACAAATGGAAACATTTACAGGAGTTAAAGGCGGTAATTCCAGAGGAGTATCACTACTTCTATGATAATCTTAGCCAAGCGCAGTAAAAATTATAATAAATTATAATAAAAAAATTATAAAAAACACTGTCTTTGAATTTTAACTGGTTAAACAATTCTTCTGAACACACCTACCCTCTATCTGACACCCATGCCAAAAACAAAAATAAACTAGTCAAAAACAACCCCTAGCTCCCTGAAGGGTTCAGATGTTAGAACAGGTCCTACTATTTTTCTATCCCCAACATTTCTTGTGAACATATCTACCCCCTATCACCCACCTTTTTCGGGGTCCCCATACAAAAACCGTAATACAAACTTAATTTTAAAATAAGGCAATACCGTCTATCTACATATTATTTTCCTACACAATGATTTCATTTTTGAGCCAATACCGTCTTTCTATCATAGAAGCTAAAATAACGCGAATTTCAAGAAACTTTTTAGTTAGAACGTTTGTTAGACACATTCTGTTAATATTGTAGAAGATGAGTTCATCGAAATTGTTGCTTATTTGCGAATAAAACAGTTTTTTGGCTCTCCTGAAAAATTGTGTTTTTGTAGATAGACGGTATTGAATATAAGCCCTCGATATGTTATGTTTATGGATTGCACTATTCTATAAACTCAAATTTATTTTATTAATAAACAAATATTTCGCCCCGAACTGGGCTCGGCCTCCCTTTAGTTAGGCAATTACTCTACCTCGAGCCTAACCCAAATTTAAACATGTTTTTCCAAATTTCAAATTTGAATATTTTTTAGTTTCATATATAAATATATGTGTCACAAAACAGATTTGTAGGTACAACAGAAATTGAATTGCTAATTTAATTAATATTTTATATTTTATATATTTATATATATATATTTCAGGGACCGTAATCATTATGAGTTTTATAATAAAAATTACACAATAATGATTATATTATGAGTGTTAAGGATTTTCATCAATGGTAATGATTATTTTTGAGTAATATTAATAAAAATCAGCCATAATCATTATTTTTGAGCAAAAAAAATACAACTCCAAAATGAATAAAACTCACTTTTATAGAAATTTTAAGGTGCCTTTCACAAAAATCGTCGAACTTTTGGAGTGTGTTCAACATATGATATGTTGAATTCCAACGATATAATAATATTTATTATTATTATTATTAATTTTAATAATTTAAATATTGTGCTCACTTCGGAATATTCCTTATAACTGACCGAGTTAGTAATAGTATTTTACTCGTACCCAATTTAAACAACAATCTATAAAAAGACTAAATATTCGTAAAATTAAAAATGATATGGAAAAAATTTAGTATTAGTTTGCTTTCAATTTGAATTATAACAGCTTGCAGTCTTCGTGACATTGATTTTTTATTTATTTTTTTAAAATTGGGTATAGATTTACATACCAGCTTTACTATTCTTAATGCCCAGTATACATGTATATTAGGGCTATAACCAAATTTTTGGCATAGTACCACGAGTTGGGCAATGAAAGTGAGTTTTATTTTGAGCGAAAAAAAATAAAAATTATAAATAATGATTATTTTTGGGTATTATTTCTTTTTTGCTCAAAAATAATGATTATGGCTGATTTTTTTTATTATTACTCAAAAATAATCATTACCATTGAAGAAAACTTTAAAAATTAAATTAAGTTGTCAACAAATAATAATAAAGGTGCAATACATTTTTTTTATGTCTGTTCTAAGTGATTGATTTTTTGATTTAAAATAACGAACAATAATCATTATTTACGGTCCCTGATATATTTTAATATTTTATTAGATTTACCAACACTATAGAAATAATTTATATTATTTTAAAATTGACTAATAATTTAGAAATAGTGATTGTTGTTTTTGGTGATGAAACTAATATTCAATGTTAACTGCAAATATTTTATTCAATTGACAAAGTCTCCTATAAGTTATTGGTATTAAAAGTAATGTAGAAAATAATATTTGTGCAATATTGATTAGAAAAACTAATATTTTGAATGATGTGACTGTGTTTTGGTTAATTTTATATATTTTCTGTTCTCAATATAGTTTTATTGTTCTGACGATAAATTTTAAGCTCTCTCAATTAATATTATCGAATACTGATTAAACTTTGTCGGTTTCAATGGAAATCCAACCAATTTATTTTATGTGTGTAGGAACATTGAGAAAACGCGACACATGTTCTCTTAAAAAAAAAAGAAAAAAATGAAAACCAATTTATTATTTTCAACAATTTTTATTTTTCACCTTTTCACTTGACTTGAGTGCACAAAGGAAAACATTTTCTACGTTAACCATAAAAATTTAACATATCACACACCATATGAAACATCTACAAAACACTTTATTACTTTGGCAACAGCAGCAGCAAAAGACCAAACCAGAAAAAAAAAAATAACTACCATACTTCACGACAACGACCGCGACTATCGGGCAGGTAACCTGGTTGACAGGGAAAATCAATCATGGCTACTTCCTTGATGGGCACTATTGTTGTACCTTCTATTTCGTTATTTTGCATAACAGGACTAACGACATCCTTTTTGCAATCATTGTATTCAGCAGCAACAAGCTCCTCATTTAATACCAAACATTGATCAGGTGTTCCCTTTGTTGAGCTTTCATTATCGCAATCAATTTTCTTGACGCAATACTTTAAACAGGGTTTTGGACTTTCGGCTCTTTTGAGTGCTTTCTTGCATGTATATCTAATGAGACAACCTTTTTCAACTTTTGGAATATTGTTCACGATGAAATAGTTTGCAGGAAATTGTACTGTCGATGGTGTTGTGGTTGCCTCAGTAGTTATTGCAACTTCTTCAGGTTGTTCAGTGGAGGTTTTACGATGAAATAATTTTGATAAACCACTACATTCACCCGCTGCAAAAATGTCAACGCACAAAACGAATAATATAAATGTTTTACACATTTCGATCAATAGAAAAGTAAAAATTTAATTTTTCGGTGATTTCTTTTTATGGCTATTGAACAGAAATTTAATATAATGTTGTTAATTGTTGAAAAATTGTAGTGAGACTGAGTGATTTTTAAATATTTTGAGAGATGTTGGGGTTTTTTTATGTTCATGTAGATAGTAAAAATATTTTATATTTTTTTTTTTTTTTTTTTGAGCTTACTGATAATCTTTGAACTATTTTAATTTTTAATTTAATATTATACAAACAAAATGCAGATTGTTTATTTTAATATATTTGTTTAAATACATTCATATTATATTTTTTTGGTTGTAATTTACTTAATTTGCATTAATTTACTTTGATATTGTGTAAATAATACCTAAAGCAAATATTTATCAGAGATGTTGAATTTTGTAGGTTTATTTTTATTAACCATTTCACTACCCTCCCTGAGGGAAATGGACCAGTCACAGATATGGTCACGTGACTACACTTAGAATACTATGCAGGTAAAGACCTCTGCAAATGTAGTTAAAAACAAATGAAATTTCACTTAAAGAAAGGACGACTTACATTTCAGTAAATTCAACTAACATTGTCATTTGTTTTTCAATGTTCAAAAAATTAAGCACAATTGAAGTAAAAATTAACCACATGTTATTAAAAAATAAACAAAAACTAATTTTTTTTTTATTTTTTTAAATAACAAAAACTATTGTAAAAAATGAATGTCAATTCATAAAACAGTCATTTGATATGGTTTGTTTTTCTAAATGAACTACAAGGTTAGTGCAAAATTTAATTTGTTCTACAAATGACTGACATTTATATTAAAAATAAAGAAACTGTATTACAACCCTAAAAACCTACATATTTTTAAAGCAGAAGTTTCCTGAGTGTAGAACTTTGTGTGTATGAACCTGTCCCAGTTTCGGTTTTGTTACATGACAGTGACCGGTACTTTAGGAGGTGGAAATGTCCACCTTTTGAGCTACTTAAGATATGTCAGAGAACTTGTGGAATATAACATATCACCAAACTAGTTGAAAGTATCTAGTATACAACTAGTCTCATGTTAGGCATTATTTGATATGCAGCAGGACCAGTTCGAAATAAAATTATACGTGACTGGTTTAAGCGTACCAATCACAGTGCTCAAGAAAACTATTTGGTAAAACACTAGTTACAGATTAATCGCAATGCCTTATGTTACGGAGCTTGTACAAACTGCACAAGTCGCTACAAATTTATTTTTAGTAAATAACAGAAATATTTAAAAATCAGAAAATTGTAACAAATTTAAGAAGTTTAAGCTATTTTTTCTTAATCTAAACGAGAAAGTACTCGAGTTTTTTCGTAACCAGTGATGTTTTCTAAATGCACATATTAATTTGTTGATCTTTTTTACGTTGTAGATTTTTTATTAAAGAAATCGTGAAAAATGTGAAATTTTTAAATTAAATACACGCATAGGGAGGACTATCGCACCTTTCGAATAGCGTAATATATTAAATTAAAGAGCATATTCATACTATTTGAATGTTGTAAAAAAGTAGCGTTTTGTTTTAAATTTTGTATTTTTTTGCAAAAAATATATCAAAAAATTTTCATTTTCTAAAAAAATTGTTTTGCTTATATTTCTGTAACTGTTGCTAACTTTAAAATTCAAAGCCTATATTCGCGATCTGCATCCCCAAGTTTTTTTAGAAATAATAGGTCGCAACCCCGATACATGAATTAATTAAAATAAAATAATTACCCTTGAAAAATAAGTTTTGAAAAAACGTAAAACTGCAGAAATCAGTCCTGCCTTAGTAGACTCATGATCATTTTAAACAGCACAGTTCAACAAAATAAGAAAAGTTTGATGCATTGGGTCATTTATAACAGAGTTTTGGGAGCAGATGACTAATAAGACCTTGGATTTTTATTTATCTAAATATAAACGCAATTTTTTTGCAATATTACAATATTTAGCATCAACTATTCTCTAATTTAATACAGTATACGTTTTGAAAGGTGCGATACTATTCTCTATGCATCTATTTAAAGAAGAAATTTATCATTTCGTGAACAAAATATCTGAAACGAAAATAAAATAAAAGACTAAAATACGTACATACCTGTAGTGAACATCACAGGTGAACTACTAAATTTATGAAAAATTTCGCGTACACTCTCTTTTAGTTTAAGAAAAAAATTACTTAAACTACAAAAATTTGATAAATTTAAATGCATCAAATAATATGGAGTAGGGTGGGGCGATTTGAACATCTTAATGGGCGCTTCGCGTTTCTGATTCTTGGGATTGTACTGAGCAAAAAAGTCCACTAGACCATACGTCTACGGTTAAAATCGAGCTTCCAGATTTTGACTTGCAAACAGATTTTGACTTGCTTGTAACAATGTGTGGGATGGACATATCTCATTAAGTAGGAGGACCTTATCCAAGATTATAGTATCAATCTCTTTTTTGGAAGATTCTCTAGCAGATTAATGCATCAATCATATTTGTGGGTGTGGTTTAAGGGGTTTTTAATTTCAAAATAGGGCTTTTTTGCCGTATTTTTTGAAAGTAACAATGTGTGGGATGGACATATCTCAGGAAGTAGTAGGAGCTTATCCAAGATTATGGTAGAAATCTCTTCTTTGGAAGATTCTCTAGCAGATTAATGCATCAATCATATTTGTGGGTGGGGTTTAAGGGTTTAATTTTTAATTTCAAAATAGGCCTTTTTAGCCGTATTTTGTGAAAGTAAGCACTTTCACAAGGCCAAAACTGCCTGAAGGAGCGTTCCAATGCTTTTGCGATGTACTAGAGAGTTCTTAACTATTGTCTTAGTATTGGATCGAAAATCTCAATGGTTTGGCTGTTAAAGGCCAAAATATCCAAAAAAACTTGACAAAAGTCTGAGAAAAAACTGCAAGTCAAAATCTGGAAGCTCCATTTTTACCGTAGACGTATGGTCTAGTGGACTTTTTGCTTAGTACAATCCCAAGAATAAGAAACGCGATGCGTCCATTCATTTCCTTCCATACTAATCGCCCCACCTTAATATGGAGTCAGTGACAAATATTAATTTAAAAAATTCAGATAAAAACATTCAAATATGTTTTAGTTAATTGAATAGCGTCTTCTTAAAATAAAAATATTTTAATTGATGCATGTTGAAAAACGTATTTCTCTAGTTTCTGCAAAGTGAATACATACAAAATAAATTTAAAAAAAATGTCAAGCATTTTTAACTTCAGATTGAATATACGGAAAATTTTGATGTGAAAATTTACTTTTCAGACTGGTCTGTAAACAAGTAAAGTAGAACGAAATGAAATGGAAAGATTAGAATTGGAAGACTAAACATAAAGAACGAAATAAAATATTACGGGCACAAAATTTGAATTCGGAGTGTGCTTATTATTATTATCACACATATTGGTAAACAAAATTAATAAGTCACCCAGTTCCCAGTCCTTCGGAATCTCTGCCAAAGCTACATCTGTTGTATTTTCTTGGCTCGATTGTTTACCGATATACAACCCTAACAACTTGCGTTTCGCACTGGTAACAAGTTTCACGTGTTTGATTTTAAATTTGCTATAACTTACGCAAAAATAGGAAAATTCGTACAAATTTAAGCTTTCCGGAATGCTTATTTTAAGAACTCTCTAATGGGATATTTAGTCATATCCTTAAAGCAGTGCGTTTACGTTAAACCATACGTAGTCATTGAAAATTTTTCGGATTTTGTATCGAGCTAAAATTTTTAGCACTTAAGTTTCGTTCTTCTAAAAAAATTTTAACATATTAATTGTTATACAAAAACAAAGGATTTTTTTCAATTGAATAATAATATTTAACACCATTTCGGCACTTATAATATCACTGCAAAGTTAAAAACAGCAATGACCGCTATTTAACTTGAGACTGAAACACCAGTGTATGCAAAATCGCAGTCTTAAGTTGTTCAGAAAAAAGTAAAATTAGTTAACAAATTCTGCTAATATGTGCCTTAGAAATAGGTTAGACGACCTCTAGACGATAATCCAATAACACAAATTCTAAAGAAATAAAAGCTAATGATTTTCAAGGCCGGTTAACAAACAAGCTGAAATTGCTTAAGTAATATTAAAAAATAGCATTATTGGGACTAGTAAAACAATATATTAAAGTTATTTTTTCAGCGATTTTGCATTTTAAGTATTAACTGCACGTTAAATGATATTATCTATTCAATTTAAAAAATCGTTATTTTTCTGTATTACAATTAAAGAATTTAAGTTTATTTGAAATTACGAAACTTAAGTAGTAAAATTTTAAGCTCAATGCAAAATCAGACTAATTTTTAATGATTGCGTATACGATAACGCCCTTCCTCATGGATATGATTGTTTTACAGAGCACTTAAAATTAGCTTTTCGAAAAGCCCAAATTTGTACGAATTAACTTATTTTTGCGGAAGTTATATCAAATTGAAAATTAAACACATGAATATTTATTACCAGTATGAAACTCAAATTGTTAGGGTAGTTCATGCATACGTACGTAAAAATACAAATTTTAACATTCCGATAAGAGAATGGATTAGATTAGATTATAGTGGCACTATGCACTGCGACCAGAAATTGGTATTTTGTGCTGCCAGCGAATACACCCTATAGGTTCAGGCTCCCTACGAAGCCAATTATCCTACCAGGTGAACAGTTCCAAACGTCCGATGGCGTCACTATTCGATCACCAAAATAACGCACCCTCCTGTCGGAGAGCCTCGGACATTTGCAGAGAACATGCTCAGAGGTCTCGGGTTCCAATTCACAAAACCTGCACGTATCCGTAGAGGATCGTCCCATCTTGTACAATTGATACCTAAGGCCACAGTGTCCAGTGAGGTAACCCGTTACGGTCCTTAGTTCGCCCCTTGTCATAGACAAGAGTTTCCGCGATCTCTCCCCAGAGGGAGATATAAACAGCCTCGCCTGTCGCTGCCCAGGCGATCTGGCCCAATAGGCCTCAAACTCCGACTCCCTCCATCTTCTGAGCCTCTCTCTGACATACCCATTGGGTACGCCGCAGAAGGGTTCCGGGCCAATGAATTGTCGACGAGCTCCGCAGTTGGCTAAACAGTCAGCCCGTTCGTTGCCCTCATGCCCCTCATGGCCTGGAACCCAGCCCAGTGTCAAGGAGTTGTTAAGTCCTAGACGATTTAGAGAGTCGATACATTCCTTAACCAGACCAGACGACACATCTTGAGCCCTCAAGGCACCAAGTGCCGCTTGGCTGTCAGATAGAATGTAGATCGTGGCCCCCCGTGTCCTCCTCCGCAGACACTCTTAAACACAGATACAGATAGCGAAGACCTCAGCCTGAAAAACGGAGGGATATTTGCCCATGGGCAGAGCACGTTGAAATCCGGGTCCGACGACACCCGTCCCCGTATCCATGTTCGACTGTTTCGAGCCATCCGTGAACCAGACCTGTGCACCAACCTCCGGTACCCAAGATCCATTCAACCACATGCTCCTGTCGAAAATCACAACAACAAAGTGCCTAACAAATACTTGCACAGGCAGTATCTTGTCACTGACCCTAATAACCGGGTCATCAGCGAATATTTTCGCAATCTCAAGATGCCCCTTCAGATCCCCACTCCTCATGCTGCCAATCTCCCGCAGCCTTAGGGCTCCCATGCACGCGTTCTCCTTTACAGAAATATGCAAAGGAGGAATACCCAGCATGACTCCAATGGCATCAGTCGGACATGATTTTGAGGCACCAGTGATACCAATACATGCCAGTCGATAAATCCTCTTAAGAGTCATCTGAGCCCCGAGTTGTTCAACCTTTGTCCACCACGCCAAAAGGCGTATGTGACCATCGGTTTCACAATGGTGTTAAAGGACCAGTAGACCATTTGAGGTCTAAGGCCCCAAAGAGCCTCTGGCAGGCAAACTTTGCCCTAGTGGCCCTTTTAGAGATCATATCAAGGTGCTCATTCCAATTCAGAGACCTATCCAATATAACCCCCAAGTACTTAATGCTATCAGAGAAGCAAATCCTCGTCCCCTGAAGCGATGGCTCAGTGAGACATACCTTACGTCTCCTAGTAAAGGGCACCAGGATGGTTTTCGAGGGATTTATAGTCAATCCCTTCTCCTGGCACCACTTTAAGGTAAAGTTCAGAGCCTGTTGCATGCGCTCAGAAATTGTCCAGTCATCCCAGCCTGTGACAGAAATAACAAGATCGTCAGCATATCCGTAGGTTCTGAAACCCAGGTCATTAAGCTGATCAAGCAGCTCATCAATGACCAGAGTCCACAGCAGAGGCGATAGCACACCACCCTGAGGACAGCCCCTAGTCGCCCCTATGGTCCTAGAAGTGTTCCCGATGCCGAATGTAATGACTCTAGAGGTCAACATCTCCAGAGTCCAACTAACGATAACACTGGGGATGTCTTTCCTCAACATCGCAGTCCTAATCGCATCGTAGGACGTGTTGTCAAAAGCGCCCTGAATATCAACGAAAGCACACAAGGCTATTTGCTTCGCCTCCAGTGCCTTTTCGATCATAGTAAGAGAATGGAACATTGTTCCAAAATGGAACGAAATTTAATGTAACGGGGAACTAGTGGAAACGGAACACGTAGCACATTTATATTATTGGTACGTGTTACATAAGACTAGTTTTGCAACAATTTTGTGCGTTTTTCGATATCTCGCTTAGTTTTCGAGATACTAGCCATTTTATAAAATTGAGTTCTTCACATGGCCGGTATCTCCGAAAATAAACAAGATAGGGCAACTTGGGCAAAAATTTTGCGTCATAGGAGTATTAATACACCTCGATAATACAAATATGCTAAGTCCGGAAAAGATCACAAAGATTCCATTTTTTTATAAAGCGACCACAGGGGATTTATTTATGTTTTTACTTTTATTATAAATTTAGTTATTCTGATTAAACAAAGTTTGTTCCCAGTTCAATACAATTTCGTTACCTGTAACTAATGTTCCCATTCCATACGTTCATCATGTTAAGTTTATAAATTTAACTCATTATCCGTTCCGTTAATGCTCAATTGCACTCATTGTTTGTTTTCTCCCACATCGCATTGAATTTAAAAAAAAATTACATTTTATGCATGCGGTTTCATCTTTAATAAAAAATTATGTATTTAAACTTTCCAACCCTGTTTCGAACCCAGGATTTATTGGAAACAAATACTTGTTTTCCAATTGTAATTTGTTTTTTTTATGAATTAGTGTTATTTCATTATCATTAATACTGCTTTTACTAATGGAAAATATTTTATATCGTTAAATGTTAATAACATTTTTGTTCATTTTCAGTAGTATCAACTAATGGTACTGAAATTTCAATGATAATGAAAAATTCCCATGTATGAATCATTTAATGACCAGAACAAAATCAAACAGATTATTTTTAATTAATCAAATATTTAGGAGTAAAAATGGACTGAGAATTTATATAAAATTATATTTGAATATCAGCTTTCTGACGTCAAAATATATATATATATATATATCGTGTCCGACCGAAGACTTCGGCCAGAATATGATTATGGCATTTTTATAAATTTTCATTAGTATCAACTAATGGTTATGAAATTTCAATGGTAATGAAAAATTCCCATGTATGATTAATTAATTGACCTGAACAAAATCAAACAGATAATTTTTGGTTAACCAAATGTTTAGGTGTAAAAATGGACTGAGAATTTATATAAAATTATATTTTAATACCATTTTTTTAAGGTTTGGAGTGGATGGATTCAAATTTAAGAATCAGCTTTCTGACGTCATAATATAAATATATATTGCCCGACCGAAGACTTCGGCCAGAAAATACTTTTGGTATTTTCAAGTATTATGGACAAATTAGACAAATGTAAAAATGTTGATTGGACTTATTAGCTGCGATTTTGAGTGTCAAGTTTAAAGAAAAGTCTGTAGTTTAGCAATAAATTCAATAACCGGCCGCCGAATAATCGACCAAACGGAAAAACTTCGGTGGCCGTTTATTTAACTTTACAGCTTAACTTCGGCTTTTTCTTTAAATTTTATACTCAAAATTGAATAACAACGGCTCAACAAATATAAAATTTCCACACTGTCTCCAAATACAAAAAAAAACCTACCAAATATTGTTTTTTGGACGAAGTCTTCAGTGGGACACTAAAAGTATATCCACACACAGAAACTGGGTAGAGCAAGGATTAAACAAATAATATTGATAACAAAGTTTCAGCAGATAAGACTATTTGTTTTCCAAAATAAAGGGTCCGCCAAATAACTTTTTTTTTTGAAAATGCTATAAAAAAAACTACTGAATATTTTCTCAAATTTCTTTTTTTATTTGAAAGTACAATCCTGCCGGTTAATAATGGCAAATAATTTCATTCAAATGGCTGTCTCGGCTGGCCATGCAGTAGCCTACACGATCCGTCCAATTTTTAAGCACATTATCGATTGTGTGCAGCTGTATTTCACCAATGGCTTCACGAATATTGTCCTTTAAAGCGTCAATTGTCTCTGGCTTGTTGGCGTAACACTTATCTTTGACAGCACCCCACAAATAGTAGTCCAACGGTGTCAAACCGCAGCTCCGAGGTGGCCAAACGACATCAGCTCTGCGGCTGATAATGCGATCTTCAAAAACAGGGCGCAAAACATCGAGTGTAGCTTCGGCTGTGTGGCACGTAGCGCCGTCCTGTTGAAACCAAATGTTGCCTCTTCAATTTTTGTGAATAAAAATTCGTTCAACATGGACCGATAACGATCGCCATTGACTGTAACGGCCACTCCTTGCTCATTACCATGATTTTCAAAGTAATATCGCAATATTTCCCAGCGTTATTCAAGCGTATACACAACCATATTCGTTCAGCGGAAGGATAAAACTAATTATCTGTGAAATCAGACATGAGCTAAGTGTTACCATTCACGAAATAAGCACTAGTTGAAAAAAAAATCGTTAGATGGCGGACCCTTTATTTTGATTGATTTGTAAGTAACCAATTTTATAGAAATTGTTCCCAGCAATATTTTCTGTTCACCAAATAGTTCCTCTTCTTATACGTTCCTGCTGTGAAAACCAAAAATTCAATTCATATATTTATCGTATAATTTTGGTTATCAAAAAACTAATTTGTTATGGAATACATTTTAAACCAATTCATTTGGTCTATAAGCCATGCTTTTTAATGTACATATAAATCTAGGGTGATATTTTAAAAACGCAACAATTTTTTGTTTGTTTAGCTCATTTGTTCATTATTGCATCGAATTTTATTTAAATAAATTATACTCATAATAGTTACACACGAAAAACCACAATGTGAAGCCATGTAAGTAATGATTTAAACATATTTAATATAAATTTAAATAGATTGAAATAAAATCAAATAAATAAAATTTATGCTAAATACCAAAACTTAATTAAATTTTATAAAAACATCCCTTTATACCCAAGCAAAAAAGAAATTATTTTGTGAATTTTAAAAATAAAAATTGTGTTTTTTCAAAATTTAATTGTGCAATGAAAATGAAAACTATTCAAGTTCGAGGGCATACTCTATAATTCTTTATTTCTTCATATTTTTTGTTTCACTATTTTTTAAATTGGATATGCATAAATATCGATCTATATCAAATGAGATCTGATTTTGTATTTGAGATGTAAATTTTTTGATCGGGTTTGTATTCTATATCAACTACATTAAATTTTTAATTGGAAAATGTTGTTTGAAAATTTATTAGTGGAAAGTATTATATAAACCGGGTGTGGAGTGTTGGGTTATTTTTTTGGTTTTTGTTAAAAAAATAATTTACATATAAAGTCCACTTCAATTTGTTTTAAACAAGCGGAACTATCCATTTTCCTTATATTTGTCTCATAATCTTACTTCAAATAAAAATTTTATAATATCTTAATGAATTTAAATAAGAAATTCATGTTTTATTTTAAATAACACTGTGCAGCAAATTTCGGGTCATGGCAGACATCCCATTCCAACGGAGAATGAAATTAGACCATTAGTAGACTAAAACCCCAAAAGGATTATGAAATCTTTGCTCTTGTTTTGTTTTTATAGGCCCTTGAAGTTGACTCTTTTTTAGCATATTTTTGCTCTTTTTTTACTATGGATGAAAATAAAATGTTGAAATGGGTAAAAATAAAATGCAATAACGACGAAGCTCATTTTCACACAGACTGTTTGGTTGCTTCTTTAGAAGTGTGGTGTTCAAACTGAGCTAAATCGGTCCAGCGCTTCTAAAGTTGTGAGTGAAAATGTAAGGCTACCTCAAAATTTTTCATACAAATGTGCGAATTTTATTAAATTACGTGACTTGTCCATTTTGTAACCAGGCATAAAGAGGTGAATAGTGTTAAATATTCACCTCAAGTAGTTTTTTCAACAAATTTTTTTTTTCACCTCAAACTTTTTTCACCTCTAAATTTTTGTTACCTCAATTTTTGTTTACTATAAGAAATGTTGGAAATTTTGTAACCACAGACATAGTGAATAGTATTGAATAGTTTACCTCAAATACTTTTTTCACCAAAATTATTCTTCACCTCAATATTTTTTTACTACAATAAATGTTTTCACATTTCAAAATGTTTTTAATCTCAGAGATGTTTTGTCACCTCGATAATTTTTCCTCTCATTTTTTTTTTTTTTTTATAACCATTGACATAATAAAAGCACAAAAATTTGTTAAGTCCCTAGTTATCATTGTTTCTACATTTATTCCAGCTAATCGCTGTTTATCATTTACACCTAAAATTTCTCTTAACTAAATTATAATTTCTGTTAAATTTACAACCAACAAGTAATTGAGGTAAAATATTCAATACTATTCACTATGTCTCTGGTTACAAAATGTCCAACATTTCTTATAGTAAACAAAAATTGAGGTGAAAAAAAATTTCGAGGTGAAAAAAGTTTGAGATGAAAAAAATTTTCAAGGGGAAAAAAGTTTGAGGTGAAAAAAAAATTTGTTGAAAAAAGTACTTGAGGTGAATATTCAACACTATTCACCTCTATATGTCTGGTTACAAAATGGACAAGTCACGTAATTTAATAAAATTCGCACATTTGTATGAAAAATTTTGAGGCAGACTTACATTTTCACTCATAACTTTTGAAGCGCAGTACCGATTTAGCTCATTTTGAACACCACTCTTCTAAAGAAGCCACCAATTATTGCATTTTATTTCACCGTTATTGCATTTTATTTTTACCCATTTCAACATTTTATTTTTATCCATAGTAAAAAAAGAGCAAAAATATGCTAAAAAAGAGTCAACTTCAAGGGCCTATAAAAACAAAACAAGAGCAAAGACTTCAAAACCCTTTGGGGGTTTTAGTCTACTAATGGTCTACTTTGATTTTCCGTTGGAATGGTATGGGATGTTTTTTCTTGTTGCACAGTGTAATTGAAAATCCCGACGTTTTGGCATGCCAACTCGCCTAATACGAACTAGAAGTCCCACAAAACAAAATATCATATAATTTTACTTTCTGAATGTATTTTACATCTGTCAAATTTTATATGCCATCTCGTTTTAAGAGAAACAGTTTTTTAGAGGTTTTTTGAAGCATATTTTTTAGTATATATATGAAAAACTTAAGCAGAGATTACATTGAACAACACAAGTTAACTTTATAATTGCTTAAAAGATTGAAAATTAATTACTTAAAAGTACCACTGTTAACACATTTTTTTTTAAAGTCGCTTAAAACCAGTTCAGGTTTTTTTTTTTTTTTTTTTTTTTTTTTAAAGAGAGGCAACTCTTAGGAAATACTTCCTATATTTAGCGTGTTACTTTCTTTGGAAAGGGATAGTATAGAGATGAAAGTTGGGGAAAGATGAAGGGCTTCAGACATGGCAACACTGTAATTGCGCGAGATGATAAGTCTTAGAACAGTTGTTGCTCGCCACCTGATGGAGAGTGGGCGAACTTATTGAAGCTTTTGGGTTTATAGCCCTGATTCATTATTTTACTTCGGTGGGGTTAATTGCTATGGGAACACCGAAGGTGGACATTGCGATACGTATGAGGGATAGAAAAAACTCATACATATTATTTTGATGTTGCCGGCACCGGGGATCGAACCCGGGACCTTCTGTGTGAAAGTTCAACGCGCTAACCATTACACCACAACGCCCACATTTTCTATTTTAAAAGTTAAATAGTTGCTTTAAAAGCTAGAAATTTTTTGTAAAAAATCAAATTATTTCTGAAACATTTAGTTAAAAGCTTTTATTTTGGCCAGAAAAAATACGTAACACTAAATAGTAAACATTTTTGCTAAATCTAATAAAAAATTTTCTAAAAATTACTACAATTTTTTTTATATTTGTGCTAAATTTTAGATAATTTAAATAAATTAACAAATAAATCTACTAAAAACAGCAAAAAAATTGTTAAATGTTAGTAGACTAAAGAAATCACAAACAATTAAAAATTTTCAACGTTTTTTTGAAAAAAAAAAAGATGCGTTAAATTCAACCTCCAATTTTAAACCATAAAACATGGAATTGGGCCGCTCAAAAGTACGTCTGCCATATTTTTACTATTTTATCACCTATCGCAGTTTTATTAAGTTCAAAGGGAACCTATCGGAAAAGCTTCCTTGTAAGTGTCAAGCAACTTATATAGGATATTTGTCTTTAAATTTTCCAGGAAAATCTGAAACTTTTGAGATCACGAAAAAAATACGTAATTTTTTGGAGTTAAAACGTTTGCATAAAATAATACATTATATTATATACACTTTTTTGTCCCCAGCGTATATAACCGAACATAATTATATAAATCCATATATAAAATTAATTTCGTCTAAAAATTTTAATAAGATGTCATACCTCAATATATAATTGTTAATTGTATTTAGAATACGCTTAAACTAATCCAATTAATAATAACGTTATATATACCTAGACATTGCAACATACACAATAATATATGTTTAGATATTATATTAAAAAAAAAACAAACAAGCAAGCAAACAAGCAAACAAGAGATCAATCTCTTAGCCTGGCGCTCACCAGGAGAATTTTCCCAGTAACCGGAGAATTCAGACTCTCTTCATGCCCTGAGCCATTATCTAACTTACCCCGCAGGTATTCCACAGAATGGTTCAGGACCAATAAAGGGCACTCATGCCCCTCATGCCCAAGAATCCACCCCAAGGTTAGAGTGTTGCCCCTAACGAGCCTATTGAGAGTCTGAATGCATTCCATGACCAACCCAGAGGACACCTTATAAGCCATTAAGGCCCTCATTGCAGCCTGACTGTCAGAAAGAACGTAGATGCGAGATCTGAGCGTTCCCCTACCTTAACTTCTGTCCTTTGAATTGATTTCTTTCCGGTTCTCTAATTTCTACACCTTATACACAAAAGATGTAGGAACCGTAAAAAAGAACGTATTTCATTTGTAACATTAGAAGTTTTTAATTTAATTTTAGATTTTTTTTTATGGTAAAAAGCTAAATTAAGTTTCAACGGGTTTTCCGTTTTTTTTTTCAATGGTGTAAGTTACCAAAATTCCATAAAATATTCATTTTCATTATATATCCATTTTCAAAGTTTTTTTCTCAGACAACTTATTTTTTTACGTAATTTCAAAAGAATTTTTTGAATAAAATAAAATGTCTAAATTTAAAGGAATTTGATACAAATTATAAAGTTATAAACTTTTTACACATAGTGCCATGCCACAGGACTAACCAATGATGGGCATACCACAAGACTGTCGCAAAAGAGCCATGTCGTATAAAATAAACGAAAACTAAACAGCTTCCAATGGGTAAAATTCTGGCCAACAGGCTTTTTCTTGTTAATAAGGATTCTGATTAAGTGGTATGTCCTCCCTTTACCAATTACAGGATTGGTAATTTTAGGACAATTGACACTGCTTAACCCACTTCAGTATTAAAATGTACCAGTCCTGTGATAAGTCCTTCTTTAACCAGTCTCATTTAGGTCAATTGACTCCTCATTCCCCATAGGAGATTAATAACGTTGAAGCAAAAGCCGTATTTGACGGTAATTACTTCTGCAAATATTTCGGACTTTAATATCGAAATCATATACAACTACAGCTTATTTTTTAAGTGTTGCAAATTTATATTATTAATAGGTCCCATTTCTCGGGTAAAACTGTACTAAAACTCATATTAAATTTCGTACACTTATGTAGAGCAGCATATTAATTTTTTTTTATCGGGTTATTAGAAGTATAAAAGAACGCAATTTTATTTGTTCGCGGTTTTTAAAAAAGTTTCCGCATAATCCTCTTTTTGTTTAATTAAACTAAAAATTAATATTTAGCTTAAATTTTAACTTAATTAAACAATAACGATGCATATCCAACTTAAAAAAACTTAAAAAAAAGTTGTAGAGTGCACATATTTTTATAAGTTTTCCTGGTTTACAAAAAAAATAAAATGCATAATCAAAATAAAAAATCGAAAACAAATTCCTAACTACGTTCCCGCCTAGGGCAATAAGGTGTAAAGTTTTTTTAAATAATTTTTTTTTTTTTAATTTTAAAAAATCCTTAAAATTTATTTGAAAAAGACTTTTCTGCATTTTTATCAAATTCGTCGGTAATTTTGGATTCCTGGCAAAAGTTGGTTAATGATATACGATGTAGGCAGAATTCCACATGTGAACAATTTTGAGTACATTAAACGAATAATTAATATAAAAAGTATACTTTTTCGTAATTCCGAGTTTTGGGAATTTTTAATAATCATTCACTTTTTTCAAAATTGGCCTTTTTCGGCACGGGTTAATGTTTTGCAAAAAAAAAATAATATATATCGAGGGCCTATATTTAAAATCCTCTATCTTAAAAAACACAACATTTCAGGAGAGCCAAAAAACTGTTTTTCGGGTATTACTTGAGTTATTAAAATTCGGTATTCTACAATATTTTTTAAAGCAACTACTGAATCTCACATATAATTGGTTTTTAAAATGTTGCATTATTGGGGACTTTATGTTAGATAGAGGGTTTTGCATCTCAAAAATATTCAATGTTTATGTATGAAAATTATCAGATAGAGGGTTTTGCATTTTAATAAAAATAAATTATTTTGATTTCATTTATGCCATTTGTCAGTTTTTAAGGTGATTTATTTAAGATAACGGCTTAATAATAAACAATATGAAACAAAAAGTTATGTGTTTTTTTTTTTTGCTTTTTTAAGTTTTTTTGGAGTTTGATTGGGGTAAATTATCGTAAAAATAATGGTATTCCGGTGGTATTACGCTCTTCAAATCTTTCAAATTCTTCCACTTATTTGGCTGAATTGATAGTGGACCAGAATGTAGAGGTTTTGGTTCAATATGTCCTGTGTAAGGTTGAATACGAACAGGTAAATCCATGTAATCTGTATCAAAATCTAATTTATATGTTATGTTACCATCTGGTAGATATAAAAGAGATCTTAAATTAGACACAGTAGGATCGTTCTTTACTCGTCCTGGTCTAATGAAGAAAAACGAATAAGTCTGTCATCGTTGCAATTATTAAAGAAATCATAATTTAAATATTCTGCATCAAACGGCTTTTTTACGATCTCATTGTTAATTTTAACATTCTTTTTTTTAAGCAAGTTGCAAGTTTAACCATTTATTTTTATGCCATGGACATTATATTTTCCAAAAACCAAAAGGTAAAATATTTTCGTTTTAATTCAATTCAGAATAGGCTTTCGCTATTTTAATAAGCGATTAAAAAATATAAAATTCATGTTCAGCATGCAAAAAAAAAAAAATAGTAAGAAAACATGTATTGCAAGAAGAAATTATTTCAAAAAAATATT
This sequence comes from Delia radicum, assembly GCA_021234595.1. NCBI lineage: Eukaryota > Metazoa > Arthropoda > Insecta > Diptera > Anthomyiidae > Delia > Delia radicum. The sequence continues at coordinate 274,197,530 of CM037851.1, read as the reverse complement.
TGAAAATTTATTATTTGAGAAGATAGAGGGTTTTGCATTCAGAAAAATGAATTGCGTTAGATGGAGAAATAACAAAAATGCAAATAAAATAGCAAAAAAAAAAAATATTTTTGTTATGAAATTCACACCATACATGAGGGCTGTTTTACTGAACATTTTACCATCAAAAAGTAATTTTCATGAAAATCAAAGATAGAGGGTTTTGAATATAGGCCCTCGATATATATTTCATCTATTGGGAACCATTTGTAATAAAACTGGGGGGTGTACTGACAAATATATTTTTAAGGACACCCTACTGTGTAGTATAAATTAATTATATACTATACAAATGATACTATATGAACATTTTGAACGAGATATTCATTATTATAATATAGAAATAAAGTATTTTTATTTAATTGTGCATAAAATTCTTATCATGTGCGGAAAGCAAAATTCCTTAAATTAATAGTATTAAAAATTTTTAGAGAAAAAGGTTTATTATTCTTCTTAACCTCAACATTTCTAAATTAAATTTGTTAAATGCATATTAATTAAAAATAATTGCGACTGTCTATATGACGTTAAAAAAACACTGTTCTAAAATTGCTTAAATTAATTTTGATACTCAGATTTTATATTACTCCTTGTATAACGATTTTTTGCAACGACAAACTAAAACCAAGAAAAACGTGTGCATTCACGTTCAAAGTTCTTTAAATAGAAATAGCAAATATTAAAACTGATGACAGTTTTGACATTTTCATAAAATAACACGAAAAACACGAACGGCTTACTTTAGTGAACAGCTCTCATTATCAAACATTCCCCTGATTTAATATTATATAATTTGTTTATTGTGTAATTTTATGTATAAACAATAATTGCCATTTTACTTTTTCAAGCTTATTTACATGCACTTGTCACTTGTTACTAAATTCCTGTTAAAGTGTGGCCTGTCACAACCTGTAGTTGCCACTGCTACAACCGTTGCTACTCCTTCATCTTCCTGTTTTGCGCAGAAAGGAAAAGGGGGGAAACTATTTTTTGTTCTAATTACCCATGTATGGGGTGCAATTTATATAATTTTTCATTAGTGCAACATTACAAACAATTACTAATAACTACTTGTAACGCAAAAACTATTACAACACGTACACATGTACAATAGTGTGCTTGTATGCAATAAAAATATGTGTGAGTATTAAGATTATTTCCAACATGATTAGATGAGTTTCGTTTGACCAGGTATAAAAACCACAAATTAAAAATCCAATACACTTCACCACACGGGAGCAAGTTGGACACAAAACTACAGAAAACAAAAAAATTTTAAATGAGTACATTGCATATGACACGACATTGTTGTGGATGGCGTATGAAATGACGATATTACAAAAGGATATGGGTAAAAGCCATATTACACACTAACTACTCTATGGTACGAGTATACGATCCTTTCCTTTGTATTATATTCACTGAACATGTTACCTGTAGTTTACATTTTTACATATAACATTCGTTTTTAAATTAAGAAAAGCCTGCAGGCTGTTTAATTTAAAAATTTTTTTTTTTTGTTCATCGAAGAATTTATCACCTTTACTTGCAAATTTTTTCGAATATTTTCATATAAAGGGGTTTAACGGTTTCATACTCATGCACAATTTTGTTTAGTGTGAACAATAATAACAGCACAGCTTGTTAAGATTTCCATTTCATTGTTTTTTGCCTTAAACTGTTAACCCGTAAAGTGAATTTGCAATGTGTAATGGAAGATTTGTTTTTAAAAAAAATTATTGTGTAGTAGTATGAATTTTACGTTAGAATCATGGTTGGCAAACACTAACCCTAAAATACCGATAACAATTCTATATTGTTTCGCGAAACTATTTTTAACCTTAAAATAACACTAACGAAATAAATTAAAATTTTAAATTTATAACGAGCTTTCAACCTATGTATATTTACAAAAATAAAGCAAATCAAACATATTAGCTAGGTTGATACTAGTATTTCGATCTGGCTAAAGATCTCATCAGAACCCGAAGTTTTAGAAAAGCTAGCGCCCCATAATAGCAGAACTTTAACAAAAAACCTATTAATCATCAACTTTGCTCCATTCTCGTCTTCTTAGTAATCAATGAAAATACCGATCGATAACCCCTTAAATTCCTAAACGAAATAACTTTCAATACCGTTAATCTTAAAATAACCTTAAGAAATAATTATTAATACACACAGAGAAAACTTTTGCTATTTGCCAACTAAAGTTCGGTTACTAGTTATTACTCAAATTCGGGTATTAGGAATTTCAGTCGGCTGATACAACTGAACATTAGTTTTCACAACAAAGTTCGGTTAGTTTAAATGAATTTTAGTTTGAACACCTAAAATATTCAAAAATCTAATGTAAATATCGTTGTACTAACTGAATTTATAAGTTGTTACCATTAAAATACACTTTTTATTTCGGTTTCATTTCATTTATTCGGTATATGGAAACAAAAATTCCTTACAGACTATGATTAAATCAAAAATTTTAAATTAATAAATATAATACCTTAGGTTAGGGTTAGGTCGAAAATATGATTCGGAGAAGGAAAATGCTTCCCTAATCCGACTCAAGTCCCTGAGGACTTACACTTAAGCCAGAATGTAGGCTTGTTGTGCGCTCTAAACAATCGGTTCTATGTCACATTCCTACCCCAGGAACTCCATCGCACTGACGAAATTCCTCAACTTCTTCCATCCTATGCCCCTGAGATCCCCCAATTTGGATATTGGGTCACTGGATAGTATTTCGACCCGGATCCTGGAAAATGCCGGGCATTCACACAGATAGTGTTCCAAGGTCTCCTCGTCCTCCCCAGAGGCCCTACACACTCGCGAGTCCAATACGGAAGAGATGGGCCCTTAGTGTCGAGTGTCCCGTGAGGATTTCCATCAAAAGACTCAGTTCCTTCCTACTGAGATTCAGAATTTCCCTCGTATCGTCCCTGTCCGGTTGCCCCAGAGAATAATATCCTAAATATAATGTCTTAATTAATTAAAAACTATATTAAGAAACAGCTTAAATTTATGCTTGGACGTGGAAAGCTCTATATAACCCAGAAAAACTTTGTTAATGGGTGCGATAAAGTAATGCATTATCTTGTAATGTGTACTCCTTACCTGTATCATTATTTTCCAAAAAGAAGTAATGAGTTACCGATAATTGAACACTCATTGATTACCTTGTAATGAGACAATTACATTTTACATTACTTCAAAACATAAAGTAATGACTTACCGATCATCAATTACTTAATGCCTGAATTATAAACGTAAAGTAATTATTAATATATATTTTTTAAAATCTATTTGTAGACACATTACTTTGTGATTTTTTGTAAGCATAATGGTAAGGTGTATATTTTTGATATCACGAACGAAAACACGAAGCACTACAACTAACTCATCTACATTTTCAGCAATAAAATATTGTATGTATCGATAGCTCAGTTGGTAGAGTTCTCGCATAACTAATTGTTAAATACCAGATATACCAGGTTCGAATCCCAGCATTACCATGTTATTTATTTAATAAAAAAAAATATTTGTAAAAAAAAATTTTATGAATTTTTTTTATGAAAATCTATTTATAGACACATTACTTTTTCCCACCTTGTAACCATATAAGTAACCAGTTACTTTACCCCCTACAAGCTAATTACTATTCATCATTATTCATCAGTGAAGTAATGTGTAAAGTAATGCATGAAGCCCTATGGCGACACATTACTTTACCCATGATTTGGTAATGTGTGGTTTTGGTAAGAAGATTTCCGTTCATGATTCTGTTCCATACTAAAATTGATTTCATTTAAATGAATAAACGTACGAGTTAGCGTACTATTAAGAGCATATTCAGTTCGATGAAGTGTCACATTAAAAATATTAAAAAATCTTAAACTTCTTAGGGGGGGACATAAAATGGAATAAGAGACAGCAAATCAGGACAGTCAATTACACCATTTACTATATCAAAGACAAGTAACGCCGACTAGTATAATCTGCAAACCTAATAATAGGCATTTCGATAAGAAGAAAAATGACCTTAAAGCGAATTTAATGAAAATTCTTTGTACTCTCTTAACGCGAGTGACATGAGTATTGCTATAGGGATTTCAAATAACTGCAGCATACTCCAACTTTGATCTAACAAATGAAGTACAACCTCAAAGTATTAGGATCAGAAAAATCAGAAGAATTTCTTTTCAAAAATGCAAGCATTTTATAAGCATAAGGGATAATATAATCCACATGTGGTACAAAAGAAAACGGCAAGTCGAAAGCCACACCAAGACCAAGTAATATTGAAATTTTATATAATAGGATTCAGAGATTTACTAAATGAACCATGAAAACATTTAGAAAGATTAAGATGTAAGTTATTTAACGTTCACCCGGATTATTCAAATCAATCTGTATTTTGTTGGCACTTTATTTCTCTGTGTGTACCGATAACTTTATAGTTATGTACCATAAAAAAGTATGTATTTCTTTCGGATGAAATGCACATATTTTTTTCTCTCAAAAACATAATTACTAGTGTTCGACCGAACAGTTCGGCCAGAAAATGCATTTGGTCTGTATTCGCTATTTAAAAGCATTATGGACAAATTTGGCGGATGGAAAACGTTTATTGGACTGATTAGATGCTATTTTGAGTGTCAAGTTTGAAGAAAAGTCTGTAGTTAAGCAATGAATTCATTGTTCGGCCTCAGAAAGTTCGACCAAATCGAAAATAGTTCGGCGGCTGAACTTTTAACTTTATAGCTTAACTTCGGATTTTCTCTTAAATTTTATACACAAAATCGAAATCAATCGGGTTAACAAACATGTTTCCAATACCAAAATTAGTCATCATTGCCTCTAGATATCAAAAAACCGACAAAATATATTTTTTTGGCCGAACTGTTCGGTCGGACACTAATAATTACCTAAAATATATCGAAAAAAAAGTTCATAAGAGCCAGTTTTGTTAATTATAAGTACAGAAGTAGAAATTGCCAACCGTACCAAAAAAATATTAATGGCAAACCACTGCTAATTTTGTAAGCCCCACAATATTAAAAATTACTAAGAAAACGCTATTTTGTTTGCAATGCATGTGTTTTGCCAGTACCACCCTCAAAATTATTTGGCAATATTGTTTTTACCACTACTACAATCAATTGGAAGCATTTTTTTATACATATTTTTCACACATTTAAGTATGATGTCCCTATAAGAATTACACCAAACGTTTGCTGTTTTTGCTTATTTTTTACTAACATATGTGGTTATTTTCAATTACAATTGTGGTTAATTTTTTGAACATTATAAAACAAATGACAGTGTTAGTTGAATTCACTGAAATTTAAGTCGTCCTTTCTTAAAGTGAAATTTTATTTGTTTTTGACTACAATTGCTGTAGTCTTTACCTATATAATATACTTCGTCTTTTTGTATAAAAATCATTAGCAATTTTTGCCAAAAATCTGACCTATATATAAATCAACTGGGTAGCGTGACCGAAATATTGTATTAAATGTTACTGAAATAAAAAAAAATAAAATTTTGGATCAATGGTCGGAACTCTTGTTTTCGACTTTAGGGATCAAAATAGTTGTTAAGTCCTAAGAGAACTGAACAATAATTTTATGAATTTTCTTAATTTTAATTGTTAATGCGTTAGTTACGGAACTCTTAACATTTTCTAATTACAGAATGCAATACGTGAATTAAAGAAATGAATTGAATTTTAGTTAATTTATTCCCAAACCGAATGATATAGAAAAGCAAATACCAAAATGTATAATTTTTTTTTAAATTAATTTAAATTCAGTGCCGTTTGTTCTCTATGTGAATTTCCATAATTACAATATATATTTTCTGTAAGTTTAATTTACCCTAGTAGATCGTTTAAGGGTTAATATAATATGAGTTTTGCATGTACATATTATATATTTTGTTTTCATTTTGACTTTTGTAGAAGAATATTTATGCTTTTATTATGTTTTATATTTAGTAGTGTGTGGTTGTAGTTTCCTAATATGTAAACTTATCCAACAAGAACATTATATTTCTTTTGAATTTTCATTAGTAACGGTAAAATAGCCATATTTCCCTATTTACTATCATCATAGCAACGCTAGATATACATTTGTGCTGGAATTTAGAAAGTATTCAATTCAAAGCACTCTTCCATGCCACTTTGATGAATATCTTTTATTGAGGTATAACAAAATTCATGCTAAGAACATAACAATAGTTTTTGGCTAATGAAAACAGAAATTGCATGTAAATTGTTTTCATTTGAAATATTAATCTGTTCTTAAGTTTGGCTGAGAAAGCTACGATTTTTAACAAATTTAAAATTAAATGAAAATTGTTGCAACAAAATATTGTGGGCAAACGCAATATAACCTGCGGACAAATAGTTCGATTCCGGCTAACAACCAGGATGCGGTCCAAGGTGGTAGTGACCGGTCCTTGGTAGCACTTTTTATATTAAAGAGGTCGGTCACATTAACATGGAGTTGTAAAAGACAGCATGAAGCTGTAATACTAAAAATATATGTTTCGACCTTTACTGCATAAAGTTAATGATTTTAATGAAAGTTTCATATTTTTATAATCCAGATCTTAATGAAAGTTGTATATTTTTATAAAGGGTGATTTTTTAACAACTTTCTTTTTGGCAACACTGTTTTTGGCAGCTCAGCTGTTTTCGTGTAACATGTTACTGTTAAACATGTTCAGTTCGGTATATAATTTAACCATCAATCGATAGTACATGGAAAATAATTAAACACATATTTTAGCGTTTTTCGAAAAATAGAGTATATAGAAAAACCCAAATAAGTGCATCGAAAGGCTAATACTTTTTTCTTAATATTTAATAAGTTAGCTTAATTATATTTGTAGGCCAACATTTTTTTAATTTTCAATTCATAGAAAAGCCTTTATCTACAAATTCACCACTATTTCAGAATTATGAACAATTGGATATTATAATACATATGTAGCTTTATCATATTTAGTAGAAACTGTGCATCTTAACTTATATTTGGCGCTGCATTCGGTCGAAATATTCGTTAAATTTTTGATAATTAAATGTGCTAAAATGCCAAAGCTTATTAAACAAATTGTGAATATTAATTTGTTGAAGACTAATCCCTATTCGGATCTCACTCTTGCTGAAGGGTACAATGTTCTTAGAATTTCTAGAGATATTTGTAAGCTTACATATATGTTATATTAGGGTTTTTCAAAATCGTATAAAGAAACTAGACGTAATTATATTTGTCATACTAAAGGTAGAATCGTTTTAGAGAAATCAAATAACGTTTTAAGGTTGCTAAAAATTTCACCTTTTTGGAATATTTTGTATGGACATTTACATTTCAAATAAAAAAAAAAAAATGTTTACCTTAATTTTGTAATGACTTTTACTAACGTCCTTCATAACTTCTACATTCATACTGAATCAAAAGTTTGTTATATTTAAGATTGTAGAACTACCCTCAAATAAAGGTATTCGCTTTTTTGTGATTTTGAAAAAAAAAACAAAAAAAAAATTATAATTTTTTATTAAAGCTAAAAATAAAAATTAATGAATTGTAGCAAGGATAACTTTATCCTGGGGATTTTTCGCAAAATATAAGTTACTTAACCTTTTTCTGAGCAACTTTTTAGGTAGTGGACCATACGCTGTCGAGAATAGACTTCATATAGATAACGTTTTTGGGCAGAGTAAAAATTCTACGGAGTAAAAGTTTTATTTTACGCCAAACTAAAAAAAAAAATTGTTATTTCTTAACATATGTAATAATTTTAGCTTCTTATTTAAACTGTTTATTTATCTATTTGCATTTAAAAGGGCTCTAATAAATTGGTTTTCCTTGTTGTGCTTTTTTGTATTAATTTGTTTGTTCATGAAAAATAACATAAAAAGTTGGTCAAATCCCAGAACAAATATGGTTGTCAGCACGAATTCATTATCTGGGTGCATTAAGCAAAATATTTCTCAATATTATTTCAACTGAACTTGTTTTCCAATTTATTTTCTCTGAAAACCAATAAAAGTGAAGGGTACAAACGATTCGGCTTGTCCAAATTTATCAGTCTTATTTAGTTTGAAATAGTTTTAACAAATTTGTATGCATAAATATCACATATAACAAACACACAAGTTTTGTTAAACATATAAAATAAATTCAATATAAAATGTTTGCATTTATATTGTTTAAATATTAAAAAGTATAATAAATAATACTTCTAGCAAATACCAAAATAAATGATTTTAATCACGATGAAAAATATCACAAACAAATGTTTAGTATGCAAGCAACTGTGGTTAAAGTTATAGCAGAAGTATGAAAATAAAAAGTTAAACTAATAGTAGAACCAAAATCGACTTGAGAATTCTGCATAATTTGACTTGTTCCATCATCACAATTTCATAGATTTTTTTTTTTTGAAAATTTGGTTGTAATCTTTAACTTCAAGCTCATATATCAGTTCTCATTGTAGTAGTAAACTATTTTATATGAATGTTTGATGATTGTTACCGCTTTAAAAACGTGTTCTGATGATGGGAACCTAGAAAATTCCCGAAATAGATCTACATTCCTGAAAGGGTCAAATAATAAATTTGAAAACAAAAAACTCTATAGATTATTTGTTAGGACCATAACCTAATAAAGAAATATAGAGTATTGCCTCGAACTTCAATAAATTTCATTTTTATTTTAGACAATATTACACTCAGGGAACTTCTGCTTTCAAAATATATAGTTGTTTGGATTGTAATACACTTTCTTTATTTTTAATGTATGTAAATATCAGTCATTTGTAGAACAAATTAAATTTTTTACTAACCTTGCAGTTCATTTAAAAAAAAAAAACCACATAAAATGACTGTTATATGATTTTACATTAATTTTTTACATTCGTTATTTGTTATTTAAAAAAAAATAAATGTTTGTTGAGTTTTTACTGCATATGTGATTAATTTTTACTGCCATTGAGGCTCATTTCTATGAACATTAAAAAACAAATGACAATGTTAGTTGAATTTACTGAATTGTAAATCATCCATTCTTTAAGTGAAATTTCATTTGTTTTTAACTACATTTGCAGTGGTCTTTACCAACATGGTATTCTAAGTGCACCTATAGTTTTTTTCTGTCTACACAATATAAATGCATTACCAACTGAGAATAATGGTACAACAATTTTCGATGTATCGCAAAGCGCTAAAAAGATATTAAGGTGTCAATTTTGTAAAAAAAAATTATGCAAATATTTTTTTTAACGCACACAATGAAAAAGTATTTTGAGCTACGAAAAATACTACAAACATTTTCGATATATCGCATTTGAATTGTGTGTCATATAAAATGGTATACCATAAAATCGGGGAAAAAATAGTTTTTTTTTCAAATAATTTTTGGTGTAGAATCGAATTTTCATATAAATACAAATCTTTCTGCTCTGTAAGAAAAGGGACCCTAAATAAGCGTTTTTGACCGCCACGTGCATTTGGAAGGAGTTGGAATTTTTAAAAAATAACAACGACATTTTTTTTGTATTAATGTAAAAATATTTAAAAAATGATATCCCAAAATCAAAGAAGTTTAATACTTTTCTGAGGAACTCTAGTAATTATACCCAAAAGCAGATTGAAAAATTTTCTTGTGTGAATCTGTAATCCAAAATTAAAGTATGTCTTTTTAATTATGATATAATAGAGCAATTCCATATGAAAGCGATCACCTTTTGGACGACCCCTCTCCGATTTTAAAATAAATAGTCTCAATCGATTGCCCAGCAAAAAATAATGTACCTACATATTTTTTTTTTTTTTTATAGTGACTGGTTTAGTGGTGGTGTGCACCACTGTCATGTGACAAAATTGAAGAATTCTTCATAAGGGACCTCATTGAAAGTTGTTTTAAAAAAAACTACTAAAGCGATCGCAGCGAGTGATAGCTCGTTGGAAAGGTATTGAATCAGGCTTTAATTGAAAAATGAAATTTTCCTAATTTTTCTCAGAAATTTACTTTTTTTCCCATGAAAATTAAATTTTCCCATTAAAATTAAATTTTCCGATTTTCCACAGAAGCTCCTAAATTTTCCGGCTAATTTTATTTTTTTTGGATTCCTCATAATTTTTGCTTTAAGAATCAGCAATAAAAAAATGGGCCCCGACTCCTTGTTTGGACAGGAGAAGAGCATTTAAGAGACCACCTTGTTCTCATTGTTTTTATATTTTTTATAATTGAATTATTTTTAATTATTTAACAAGAAAAATTAGGAAAATTTTATTTTTCAATTAAAGCCTGATTCAATACCTTTCCAACGAGCTATCACTCGTTGCGATCGCTTTAGTAGTTTTTTTTAAACAACTTTCAATGAGGTCCCTTATGAAGAATTCTTCAATTTTGTCACATGACAGTGGTGCACACCACCACTAAACCAGTCACTATAAAAAAAAAAAAATGTAGGTACATTATTTTTTGCTGGGCAATCGATTGAGACTATTTATTTTAAAATCGGAGAGGGGTCGTCCAAAAATTTGCCAATTTTGATCGTTTTCATATGGAATTGCTCAATATCAAAATGTATATTATTATGTGTTTTGGAACGTCTAGGCTTATATAACGACATATTTAATTGGATTAATTTTACGCAATTCTAAATGCAATATTCAATTATATATGGACCGAAATACGATTAGACGCAAATACATATATATGACATCATATTAAAATATTTTTCGACAAAAATTATTTTTTATATGAATTTATATAATTATGTCCGGTAACATACACTAGCATACGTAAATATATAAGTGAATATAAAATATTATTCTATAACAACGTTTTTACTAGGGTATATTTTTCAATATACTTAAAGATTTAAAAGGATTTAATTTTGTACAAATTTATCAATCATCACGAAGAAAATTGATTTTTTTAAAGGCCATTTTAAAAATTTGTTAATCTTACAATTTTTGTCAATATTTTTTTTTTAAACAGAGTTTTTTACTTTTCATTTGGAACCAATAATTTAGTCAATAATAAGTGCTAGTATAATAATTTTTTTTGTAATATTGAAATTAAAGTCATTTTAAAATTAATTGTGACCTGATGGCGAAATAATATTAACCGCAGTTTTCTTAAAATAGTCTCTAGTTTCATATATATATTGATTTGTCCATGTGTGCAAATTGCTTTTGCTCGCGGTAATTAATTTACAATTTTCTTAATATAAAAAATGAAACAAAAATGTTATTTTGTTGTTGATTTTTATTCGACCTTTCAATTATTATTTTTGTTGAAATAAATATTCGGGCTCGAGGTCTAAGTTTTTTGTATATGCTTTATTTATAATATAAATTACACATTCAATATTTCGCCTTTTCGTTGAAAGGCATCCTCAGGAATAGCACTGAAATAACATACAAACTTATTTGTTAAATAAGTTTTGGGATTTTGGACAATTTGTTAAATAAGTTTTGGGACTTTAGCACTTTTAATTACTATAAATGCAATTAATGTTTATCCCGATGAAAATAAATTTAAATAACAAATATGCAGGTGCTTGTGCAAATTTAAATGTAACTGACACTAATAGAAAACATATGATTTTCTATTGTTGATTTACTTGAATAAACGTCACTACATTGCTAGGTCTGTCAAAAAAACAGAGTAGTATTTGGATGACAAAGCCAATTGTGACAATATTTTGTTGTTGTTTTGTTTTTTCTTTGATATTTTAAATTTTGAATCTCGCTCCTAGACGAGGACAAGAAATTCTCATTGAGTTTGTGATTTAACATAACAAATATCTCTAGAAATTCGAATAACAAAGTCCCCTGAAGATTTCCTTAGGCAGTAATGAAATCCGGATACGGACACGCCTACATCAGATTGTTTCACAATTTGTTAAATAAGTTTTGGGACTTTAGCACATTTAATTACTTTAAATGCAATTAATGCTTATCCCGATGAAAATAAATTTAAATTACTTGCGTTTATTTTGTATGTTATTTCAGTGCTATTCCTGAGGATGTCTTTCAACGAAAAGGCGAAATATTGAATGTGTAATTTATATTATAAATAAAGCATATACAAAAAACTTAGACCTCGAGCCCGAATATTTATTTCAACAAAAATAAAAAATAAAAATTTTATTATTAAAATGTATTTGGATCGAAGTTTCCACTACTATTTCGACTGCTACTGTGTTCATATATTCAGAAAATGTGTTGCAAAAATATATATTTTTTTCACATTTATTTTAAAATTAAACAAGTGATTGTTTTTTGTTGAAAAACTCATTACAAACTGCAGCAGGGGGCTGAATTTGGAAAAATCAACAAATAGAAAAAGTCTCAACAAAACCAAACACAATATTGTTTGTATTGAAAAGAATATGTTAAATACGCAAAATATACATGCAAAAACATACATAAATCTAGTTTATAAACATGCAGTTATTTTTGGAACAAATATCAGCTTAGACGCATACACTGAAAGAATTATCCTGCATGATATTAATTATAAGTTCACTTGATTTTTTTTTTTTATTTCTTCATAAAATTTCATAATTTAATTAATTTGCATACATTTTAAACTTTAGTTTTAAGATTTAATTCTCAAGTGTTCAACATATTTTAAAGATTATGTCAATGTAGCCTTTTATTAATTTTGCAGTTCATTGGTTTAGTTTCAATGCATGATTAAGATATTAACTCAAGAAAACATCTTAATATTCAAAAATTTTATAAAATTGTTTCATAAATTCTATAAACACTTCATTGTCGGAACCAATTCATTAGTTTAATGAACATTTTCATTAATTCTGCAAACATTTCATTAACATTGACTTTAATGTAGATTGTTTCATAGATTATATGAAAAGTTTCAATAAACGAGTTCCAGTGACAATTTTCATTAAATCTATGAAGAAATTAATAACTGAAGTGAAAATTATTCTCTCAGTGTACAAACACTAACATAATTGCATTTAAGCCATAAATTTCAATTGTTTTAAAAATAAAATGTTGTTGCTTTATAAAAAACAATAATATTAGAAAGTATACTTAATTTTAATTTGCAAAGAGCCGAAAGGACTAAAAAACGATTTCATCCTTCAATAACTGTTTCATGCAATACAAACAGTAAAAAGCATTCGGAAATCAATTAGAAACAACATTAAATTAAATAGAAACAGCTTTGAAATCAAACAAAGTTTGATTTCTATTTAGTTTAAATATGTTGCTACTTATTTTTAAAATGCGGTAATGACTTCTATAATCATGAAATATTAATTTAAATACGAAAAAGTCGATTTTAAGTAGAATCATATTTAGTTTAATAAGATTCACACTTAATTTAAAAATGTTCGTAAAAGATAAAATACTAATTTAAATATGAAATAATAACTGATTTAACTATGATTTTTTTCTCTGTGTATAGGGAAAACTTACAGTTTAAAATTGAAATTTCCACTTTGACTCAAACACACAGAAATATATTCCCAACCGAATTAAAAAATTGTATTTTGGTGGCTAAAACTAAATAAATTTGGTCAGCACAATCATAATTAAATACGATTTTTGTATATTTTGTTTGTTACAACTAACATTTAATTGCAGTAATCGAATTTTGTTGTGAAAGTCAATATTTTTATCGCCGTAATCGAATTTATTTTGGAAATCGTTGAAATGTTTCTCTGAGTGTAAGCTCTTATCTTTCCTAAGGCTAAAAATTTAATGGCACGTCATAAAACTGGATATATTTCAAAAAAGCTTTTAAAATATATAAACCAGGGACCGTAATAATTATAATTCCGTAATAATTAATTATTCTTTTTTTCATAAAAGATTATTTTTTGATTTTTATTTTTTCGAGCAAAAATAAAATTTATTTTTTGATTTTTATTTTTTCGGGCAAAAATAAAAGTTATTTTTAGATTTTTATTTTTTCGGTCAAAAATGAAAGTCATTTTTTGATTTAGTAATTTTTTGGTTTTATTTTTCGCAGTTATTAGCTTTGTTATTATGATTTTTCAGTGATGATAGAAATACAGCCAATATTTTGCAATGTGTTTTTTGTTATATTGAAGGTATTTTAAAAATTTAATTTTTTTATAATTTTGTGAACAAATATTTATTATTTTAGTTTAACTAATTTCTTAATTTTTTTTTGAAAAATAGTACGGTTTTTTACCATTTTTTAAATTTATCATACGGCAACCCTGGCATTAAAAATTGATTTTTTGAAATAATTAAATATCTGGCAACGTTGGATAACAATGCTCCCAAAGCTTTTTATTTCCGATTGTAGTTAAAGTATGGAATAATTTTAAATAAGGCAAAAATTTTTTCTCATTTGGAATTTTTTAAATATAGCTGTTATTATTGTGGGGCGTTGTGGTTCAATGGTTAGCTCTTTGCAATGCTACACAGATGGTCCTGGGTTAGATTCCCGGGGATGACAACATCAATATGACTCATATATATCGCAGCGCCTACCATAGCACTTAACCCCACCGAAGTAAAATAATGAGTCAGGTCTATAAACCAAACCAAAAAGCTGCAATAAAGTTCGCCAACTCTCCATCAGGTAGCGAGGAACAACTGTTCTAAGACTTATCATCTCGCTCAATAACAGTGTTGCCATGTGTGAAGCCCTTCATCTTTCCCCACCTCTCATTTCTCCTATATCCCCTTTCCAAAGAAAAGAGCACGTTAATAAATAGATAGAATTTCCTGAGTGTTGCTTCTCTTTATAAAAAAAATAATAAAATAAAATCATAACAATATTTTAAAGACTGGCATTGCAAGGAAGTGGAAAGTTTCGATTTTTTGGGTTTAACTTTGTAAGATTAATGCGTGCTAAATTAGATTAGTTTTTCCATTAGTTTATCCGTTGAAAATGCAGCGGGTTATGATTGTGTTACCCCAAAAATTATTAGGTCTATATATTAGGCTGTCCCGTCCTTGAATGAGAAAAACGTTTTTTCTAGCTACAGTTTCGCAAGAGGTATCAAAATTTGCGTAATTTTATACAGATTACGGTAAAAGTAATAAAAATTGAATTACGTGCCATATTGAGGGCTCTACTTTTGATAACGTTTTTACAAACCTAAACCGTATGCTTAAAATAATAAAAAAAAACGAGATGTATACTTGCAATTAATGTAGAAGAAAATAAAATTTATAATAAATGACTAAAACTTAAAATTTAAACATATTTTTTTGAGCAAAATTTGGCATTTCTGCTCGTGATTTCAACCTGGTTCTAATAAGGCCATCTCTAGAAGCAGCGTTAGTTACACTTTGAGAGGCCTGTGTTACCAGTTTAACACATCTTTCCACAGCTTGTGTGTGACAAGGAAAGTCAACAATTTCCAAGCTGTTATTTTTTGACATGATTTGAAGGTCCTCATTAGAAAAATGCCGAAGAACCGGAGGTGCTGTAACCCTACACTCGTGCCATATAATAATTTCGGTGTAATCTCCAGCAGAGAAGTTAATTTTTGGTGGTTTAAATCAGGGACCGTAATCATTATGAGTTTTATAATAAAAATTACACAATAATGATTATGTTATGAGTTTTAAGGATTTTCTTCAATGGTAATGATTATTTTTGAGTAATAAAAAAAAAATCCGCGTTTCTGATTCTTGGGACTGTACTGAGAAAAAAAGTCCACTACGTCTACGGTGAAAATCGAGCTTCCAGATTTTGACTTTACGGCAAAAAAGCCCTATTTTGAAATTAATAATTATCCCCTTAAACCCCGCCCACAAATATGATTGATGCATTAATCTGCTAGATAATCTTCCAAAGAAGAGATTGATACAATAATCTTGGATAAGCTTCTCCTCCTTCCTGAGATATGTCCATCCCACACATTGTTACTTTCACATAATACGGCAAAAAAAAGCCCTATTTTGAAATTAAAAATTAACCCCTTAAATCTCACCCACAAATATGATTGATGCATTAATCTGCTAGAGAATCTTCCAAGAGAAAATCTTTGATAAGCTCCTCCTATTTCCTGAGATATGTCTATCCCACACATTGAAAGTGAGTTTTATTTTGAGCGAAAAAAATAAAAATCATAAATAATGATTATTTTTGAGTTTTATTTTTTTTGCTCAAAAATAATGAGCAAAATTGTTTTCTTCCGGTTCATTAAACAACAGAAGTTAAGTTTAAAATTTTGTGCTTAGTTTCACTATGGACAATATACTTTCTTCCACTGATCCTGTGGTTAACAAAATAGTTGTTTTGAACATGCTTGAAATATTTACGAAAATAGGTCTTCTTTATATAAAAAAAATGTAATAACATTACTTTTAAAGAATTTACAACTTTCTGCAGAACCTGTCTTTGAAATAAATATTTTCTGAAAGATTTGGATACACTGAGCTTAAATTTGGCAAAAAATTATCATTTGTTGTTTTTGAAATATCTCGGCTTTTATATAAAAACAATATATCCCATATTTTTCATGTAAAAATATTTTTCTTTTGTAAATATTTCAGGATATTTTCAATTGATTTGTAATTTTAATACAAAAATGTGTTCGGTGGAATGTTTTGTTTACGTATTGTTTACGCAATGACATTTTTTTAGCCAACATAAAATTTATAAAGATAAAACTAAACAGGCAAAATTTTCAATTACAAAAAATTATCTTCCATTTGAGTATAATCATGTCGCTGGTTGTTGCAGATATTCTGAAACAACCAGCAACATGATTATGCTCAAATGATAGTCTACATTCATGTTCTAAAAAAAAAAAATTTATGATTTTTAAGTACAATTTCGCAAAATCAAGGAATGCTATACACAAACCTGATGTCAATGGTGTAAATATAAAAACTGCAAATGACCACAAATAAATTTTTGACTGACTTGTATTTCAAAGCCATGTTATGCAAAAAGTTGAAAATTGTTGAATAATATAATGAGTTTAATACTTACGGAACATAGTTTGTCTCTGTATGTGTCTCTGGTTTTATATGGTTTGTGTATGTTGGTTATTGTTTGGCAAGGATTTTCTAATTTCCAATGCTAATGCGTAAAATACTGTGTCACGCACATATAACCCCAGTTAGCAGCTTAAAATACTACTAAACTCGATTCAACACGCATAATGGCGATAACAATTGACATTAATACACAAATTTGTTTTTTAAATGATAAATTCACTCACTAATATAATTGCATAATGAATGCTTGCATGTGTGTATGTATGGGTGTGTATGTGGCATTTAACTATGTATGGGTTCATTGCAATTAAACAGAAAATATAATTCACCTGCAATTTATATATGGAAATAGGAATATAGCATTTTGTACTCCACCATAGTTTTATCTTTTGAACTGGTGTCATTTTAATTTTATTTATTAAAAATATTCATATTGGCTTTTGCAGTGTGAGAATTTGTTAAAAGTTGAATTGATACGTTAAAAAAAAAAATACGTTTGTTGGCTTAGCAAAAAACAAAGTACATTTAATATAACTTATTCCTGTTTTTAACCTTAAAATCAGTTTAACAAAATTTTTTGTTAATTACTTTAACAAATTACTTTAACAAATTTTTTGTGTTTTGATTTGTAAAATCTAAATTGTATTAAAAATTTAGTAAAACTACTATTTTGTTACTAATTTTACTGGGGTTTAAAATGTATTTCATTAATATGGTCGCAGTACCACGTGACACGAAATTTGCGTGAGTCACGTGAATCACGCGTGATCGTGAGTGAAAACAATTTTACTCACGTGAGTCGTGGGTGAGCGTGAGTAGAAAAAATAAGTTCGTGCATGAGCGTAAGTGAGTCAAATTTACTGCGTGAGTTTGCGTGATTTCAATTTTTTTCAAGTATTTTTTAGGTATTTTCGCGATTTTTTTTATTGTTTTTTTTTTTTATTCTTGTTTTTTTCTTTTTTTATACCTTTCATTGATTTTTTTGTTTTTAATGGCAATTCCATACAAATGGCAACACCATACTAATTTATTTATATTTTTTTTTACCAGTGGCTGATACCACAGTGATACATTCCAAGCTTCAGCAGCTAACCACATCTTTCTTATACAAAAAACGAAAATTTAAGCGTGAAAAGCGCTAAGTTGCAATTGTTGCTTATTGCCTTAGATCTGGTTAATAGTGTTGTGGAATCCTGCTACTTCTGACTACCCGATACTACTCAATACTTTTAAATTGAGTACTCGATACTTTTTGAATTTTATTTTATGTTTCAATATTTCTAAACACTCATTTTGATTACATATTTTTGAATTTTTGAATTCACATTTATTTTGTACAAACTAAAAAACTTAATACATTTCTCGTTCTTTATATTTTTTATTTTTCTATAATTTTTTATTTTTTATTTATGTAGCATTTATTTGCATTATTATCAGAATTTTTTTTCACAACTGTGAACAAATTTCGATATTCGTTTGAAGCCTGTAAACTATAATAGAAACTTTTAAAATCATTCGATACCCATAAAATTAGTTGGTATCGAGTGCAGAGTACTCAAATAGTCAATTCTTTTACATCACTAATGGTTAATCCCTTTTTGCAAACGTCAAAAATATATATAAAATATAATTTTTTTATTCTGTGTTATGTTTTCTGTTTTGACTATGCCATTTTACAATAAATAGTGCAAATAGTAAAAAACAAAATTCAAAATGAACAAAAAAAAATTGAAATTTAAAAACTGAAATTGAATCAGATATTAAAGAAATTAATAAATAATAATATTAATAAATTGCATTACGTAAAACTCGGCTGCGCCCCAGGACGCGAATCGTACGCACCGCTTTCGAGAGGTGGCATGTCATAACGTCCAATGACATAATGTCCATGGACGTTATGTCACTCGAAAAGTGTCATAATGTCCATGGACTTAATGACAATTTGGAAAATTATTTTTTTTTGGATATTATGTCACTTTCAAATTTGGCATATCGTCCAGACTTTTTAAAATAAAAAGATTAATAATATTTAGCATATCAATACAATTTTTTTAAATATTCTTTAGTAGTATATCACAAAATAAAACTAAATTTATAAATCGTATAATCGCATACAGAAAAAACTTTATTTCGCGAAGCTGCCTGCCGCGTTCTACGGAGGAAAAAAATCCCTAAGAGCGGATGAAGGCCGCCACACAGAAAAACTTGTATTTACAAATTACTTGATGTCTTAAAATATAAGATTTCAACGGATTCGACATCTGATTTAAAAAACAAGTTCTTCTGAGTGGCGGGGTTCGGCCGGTCTTAGTGGTTTTTTTCCGCCATAGAACGCGGCAGGCAGCTTCGCGAAATAAAGTTTTTTCTGCGTTCGACATAAAAGAAACTTCAAAATTACTGATATGTTTCCACACTGGAGTATAATGTCCATGGACTTTATGTCACCCAAAAAGTGGCATAATGTCCATGGACTTTATGTTATTCCATTTGTAGACATAATGTCACATTGCAGAGTGTCATAATGCCCATAGACATTAGACACTTTTTGAGTGACATAACGGCCGTGGACATTATGTCATTGGACGTTATGTCATGCCACCCTTTCCAGACCCCTCCTCCTCTTGAGATGGCTTAACTTTTCATAATGTTCAATATGCACCAAAATCAATTGCTTAAAACATCTTCCTTTGCCACTCATTATTTCAAATTCAAGATTTGCCATTATTTTTAATCACTTTAATACCGATCTTTACTTACCAAAATTCTAGCCAGAACTGTGTTCCTTTTGGTAAAATAACTCATTGTATTGCTATTATTAACTTTACGACAATTTTAAGAACCGTTACAAATGCATAAAATTTACCAATATGTAATTTTAATAGAAATGAAATAATTCGCAACAAAAATTAAATAACTCCCAACGATAAAATCACATTTAAAAATTAAAATGAAATAAGTCCCAACAGAAGTGAAATAACTCCCAACAAAACCTGGTTGGGAATTATTTCATTTGGGAGTTATTTCATAACGAAATAATTCCTAACTGAAAATTGTGAAATAAGTCCTAACGCATTGGGAGTTATTTCATAGTGAAATAAATCCCAATTTATATGGAAAATTTTTGGGAGTTATTTAATTTTTTTTTTTTTTTTGAGTTATTTCACGGTACCGATTTTGCGGGTTGCAATAAATGCAATTCACTTTTATCATATACGACGAAAGGAGGAATTGGAAGTCTATTAAGGCACACGTGTTGTAATGTCCATCTCCGGTTTTTTAGTGAATTACTTTCGTTTCGTTTAGAACAATCCAAGATTTTTGAAAATTTGAAAAATCTGCCATAATTATTTGAAAATTTTGTCATTGCTATTTTAGGTAGCTAATTAATTGAAACATTTAGTGATTTTGTAAAAATAATGATCATTTCAAATCAAAGAATTTTTTAAGAATTTTGTTAATCAAAAGGTAAATTGGCCACAGGCATGTTATGAGATCTAAAATGTTTAACTTCTTTGTTTTCTGAGTGTACCAGGCAATTGCTCTGACATTAAAATAAGTCAATATTAACTGGAAAAATTTCTGGGTGTAAACTAATGTGGAT
Source organism: Delia radicum (assembly GCA_021234595.1). Lineage (NCBI taxonomy): Eukaryota > Metazoa > Arthropoda > Insecta > Diptera > Anthomyiidae > Delia > Delia radicum. Next base: position 274,176,906 of record CM037851.1, on the reverse strand, counting down.
TTTCCAGACTCTTTTTGGCCTCTTTACTGGATGATTTTAATTTAAAGTCTGCAAAATTTTCTCGAGTGTTTTTACTCTTGACATTCTTATTTCCATTTTCTTTACATATCTTCGCTATATTTTGTCTGTCAGAATTTTCCAATATTGTTCCCAGATATTGTATCTACAGAGCAAATGTTATTTAAACATAATACAATGATTTTTTCGCAAAATCAGATTTTTAGGCGTAAAATAAAGTTTTATGAACTATTTATTTAGTTTCGTAGAAGCGTATCAGTAAATTATAAATTTGTTTTTTTTTTATATTGGTTCATATTTACTTGCTTGGTATTAAGATTTTTTTTTGGGAGTATTAAATTGAGGATGGTTATTGAAAATCATTTTACGACAAGCAAACTTAGGTTTTTAAGTTATCAATGTTAAATGCATCACTGACTGTTAAGCTGAGGTGAGAAAACGTATCTTTTAGCCGATGACAATATGTTACGTGACGTTTATAAAATATTTAAAGGAAGTGCCTACTATTGCTTCTCAAAAATTGGGGTCGCCTCCTTTCATTTTTCGATTCGATCTTTCCGGTTTAAAGAATTCAACAACTAATAACATCGTAACATTGATCGGTACCAATCTCCACAATTTAAACTTCACCAAAAAGGTAATTATAATTGTCTAATTTACGTGACAGTTTCACTATATCAAAGGAAAAATTAATTTATTTTAATAGATTGCTTACTCCTAATTCGAGTTTCATTGGGCAGTGAAATATTTAAACCATCATCGTCAATACCTGTGGTTTTTCTCCTGGTGTAAAACTAAATTAAGTTTTTCAGGGAAGGAGAAATACAAACTGGGAAATTTATAATAAGCGATGCCAGGATTTCTAAAGGATCCGAAAACATCTCCTTAATTTTCTTTCGAGAAAAATGCTCTTTGCCCAGAATTTTCAATTGCAGCTTTTGGATAACATTTTTGTTAACATTTCCTTTACATCGTGTTTAATTCAGGCAGAGGTAAATGCAACAACTTTCCTAAATTTTTTGATCTCTGGGTCTCATGCAATATGTTGTTTTTTGTATTTTTTTCTTAAAGTGATCTCTTCTATAAGTTGGAAAGTGCCAAAATAAAATTTCTAGAAGAGCGAAAGGAGGCTGAACTTGTTTGTCTACTTGGCAAAACTATCCGCTTGCTCAGTCGTTAAAATTCTTTTACCCGAGTCGTTATAATCAAATTTAAGCCCCGAAAAAAATGGAAAATTTTAAATAGAAGTAAAATATTTAGGAAAGATAAATGTGCAAATAATTTAAAAGAGGTTTATATCAGAAAATTTAGAAAAAGGTAGTGTAAAAATTGTATATAAATTTTTTTAATTTGTGAATAAGTGACGAAGTGAAGGAATTTGTACAGTCTCGGGTTGCGCGAAACTAAGAGAATTCATAAATCGTACAAAATTTAAATTGATGTAAAAAAAAAAATTCATAAGAAATAAAAACCCAAAAGTAAAGTAAAATTCCTAAAAAAATTATATTTATAATTTAAAGAAATATTTTTTTATTTTAACGGGACTTTGCGATAATACAAAAAAATCTATACTTTGTTCAACAAGTGGTATTGTGTATAAAGAACAAACAAAACACGAAGAATTTAAAAAAGGGAAGAATCCCTAAATTAAATATTACATTTTGTTGAACCAAATTATAAAATCATTTTCTTAAAAAAATTCCCCCAAGTTAAATAATATTTTTTTTAAAAGATTTAATTATAAAATTCCTTTAAAAAAAAATTTTGCATAAAATTATCTATTAAAAATTTTTACAAGAGAATAATAATTAAAATTGTTTTTTTAAAGAATAAATTTAAAACAATATTTAAATATTAAAAAATATATACTGTGATGATTTACTTAAAATTGTTTTATTGCACAAAAGTTATAGTTAAAAATAAAAATTTGAAGAAAAAATATTGAATTTGTGAAAAAAATATATCAAAAAGGAATTGAGAAAATAATACTAACATTTTAAACAAATTAAAGCAAGAAAGATAAAATTAAAAATTGAAAAAATTGTTTTTGCAAGATTTGTACAAAACAAAGAAAAAAAATAAGAAAGTGTGATAAGAAGATAATAAAATAATTTAAATAAAAAAAAAAATAAAGAGCAAATTTCAGTAAAGGAGGTAAAGGGCTCCAATAAAGCAGCAACAACATATTCATCGATGGAAGGCCTTTCAACATGCATATGTAAGTTTTCTCCCATTTTTATATTCTTCTTTATTAAACCAGCTCTGTTAGTTTAACATTCCTTAGTTAACAAATGTTAACTAAGCAACATTTTTATTCACGCTGTTAAACTATATCAAGTTGGTTAACATTTTTTATGCTCTCATAATTGTTTTTAATAATTAAAAATATTTATTTGCAAATATTTATATTTGGGTGAGAATTCATTGTAAATTGTAAAATTCTAAAATTCTAAATATCTAAAATTATTAATTTTAAATAATAGTAAAATGACTTACTGTGAAATTTAAACGAATTTTAAATTTAAATTTTTTTTGGAAATAATTGTGTCAATTATATTTATTAAATAAAAAAAAAAATTTATTAAAACAATAAAAAAAAAAAACAAAAACAATTTAATAAAACAAATCTTTATTAGCAAAATTTTTTGTCCCTTGATTTAAAATAAAATTTTAATCTCAAAATTATTTAAAGCAAATATATTAAAGAAAATTAAAAATAATTTTCTTAAAACAAAAACAATTATGAGTTCATAATTATTACACATTTTCTTATTCGCGATTGAAATTGATTTTAAAGTGCAATAAAATAAAGATGAACATATAAAATTTTAATACTATACACAAAACCACTTGCGAAAAAGAGCACACTATATCGGTCGCAAAGTTTAAAATAAAAACCAAACCCGTGATAAATTTTAATTTCTATTTTTTTTTGAAAGGGTCATTGAACTCTCTTACATATAAAAACTTCGGGAATCAAAACAAAAACAGATTTTTTTTAAATATTTTATTTCGATACTCTACGATGGGTACCCAGTATACGCTCAACGATATGAGACATTGCAAATATTTTTTTTCTTCGTTGCTTATTTTTCTTTCGTATTCAATTCAATTTAAATTAAATATGGATTTATAAAGTTAAATTTTTGATCCCTAAACTAGTTTCTTTTTAATATAAAAATTTAAATTCTAACATATAAATATGATTTTCGAAATCAATATTTAAAATTGTAATTTTTCAATGTGAAGTGTGATTTATAAATTGAAATTTTAGATATTTAAAGTAGCCTTTTTATTATATAATTTAAAATTGTCATATAGAATTTTTAGTGCATAAATAGGAGTTTGAATTTTAATATTTTTAAATTAACTGTAAAATTAGTTTTATATAGCATGCTCAAATTTCAAACTTATTAATAAGCACCAAACCCTGAAAATGAATAAAATTGAATTTATATGAAATTTTGAAAACAAATTAACATGTTGAGATAAATTAATTTTTTTAGCTTTCCTCTGGGGCTATAGGATAATTTCGTTCAGGGTTCTCTATATTCGAATATATGGTTAATGAGAACATGGTTTGGGAGGGTTATGAAGCCTGGGGCATAACATCAGCCCCCTTAAATAAACAAGAATAGTATGCCGTTTTTTTTTAGAGTTCATCCATCGTACATTTTAGTTTGTTTCATTGCTTTCTTTCTACAATAGATTTTAATCATAAGGTTATTTTATTCCATTAAAAATGGGGAAATTAGGGACTCTGATAATAATAATATTATTGTGCTTTTAGTCTGGTATGTTCTGGTCAATAACCTACCCCCACCACTGAAGCTGGCCTAATGGACGGGTCCCGCCGGCCAGAATCATTTCAGATGAGAGGGCTTTCACCAGTTTTGCGCAAGTTTAATCTTTAAACGCGGTAAAGCAAATTGTTATTGAAAACTTTCTAAACTTGTTTTCAGTAGTGTCCATCATCATCATCTATTTATGATCGTTTTTGCCCACTTTCAATATTCGCACATTACAGTGTCCAAATTCATCAATATCATCGACTGCCTTGCAAAAAAAATCCATTAATTTGCTACATGCAAAAAATTAAATCGTTCTTAAGCAGTTAAACTTTGTAACTAAGGATATTCGGCCACTGTATGTTGCTGAAGGTAAGATTACACAAATAATGTGTATTTCAGTCAGTTCCGCAACTAGCGAACGTGTGTTTTCTTCATCAGGAAGTATTCTTAAGGAAAAAAGCCGACTTCTTGAAGAGAATGTTAACAAGATTTTGTTTCTTCATAAAAATTTAGAATAATATTTTTTAAAAAAATATTAACAAATTTTTACAGAATTTATTTTGTAGTTTATCCAGTAATCCGTAATAATTTACAATACCAAATATTGAACAATTAATTTAAGTTACTTAATTTTTATATGGATAAATTAATAGGTTTTTCTTCATAGAAATAAAACCAAAATTTCGTGATTATTTAGTGAGTGGGAGTGTTTCGTGAGCGTGAGTCAAGGTAAAATTACTCACGTGATCGTGAGTGAGCGAAAATGGTTCGTGCGTGAGTCGTGCGTGATTATAATTTTTTCTTCGTGAGCGTGCGTGAGCGTGAGTGAAAAATCACTCATGTGCCCATCTCTGGTATACACACTAACTACATTTCCATAACAAAATGCAATACACGTCCGCTGAACTGTGTAGTAAAATAAAAATAATAGAAAAAATTAGTAACCTCTACTAAATATTTGTAAAGTGTTGAGTACACTATAATTTAAAATTAATTTGCTGAAATCTGCAACAAAATTTTGCTAAAAGTAAGCATCAAAATATGTTTTTTTTTTGCAATCGTTTACACTCATTTTCTAATAGATGAGCATTCCTATAATTTAAGCTGGGCAATAAAAAGTTTTATTTGTTTAAAATATTATTTTTTTTTTTAATTAGCGAAATTTAGCAACGGGTCCTCAAAAATCAGTAAAATGTTTTGCCAAATTCAGCAACAAAAACAAATTCAAAATTCAGAAATTTATAAAATGTGCATTGTAAAAAATATTACTAAAATATAAAATAGTACTGAAAACGAATTCAAAAAATTATTTAGAATGTCACTTAAAAAACGTTATGTCGATTTTCGTTCAGTATTCAAAAATTAGAAAAAAACAACATAAACTCCTTAGTTCATCATACGCTCCACTTTTCCCACCTTCCCCTACTGAAGATTTGTTGAATTAAATTAAGATGACTACACAGTGTCATTTTTATTTACTCATTGCCAGTACCAAAAAATCTAAATTTTGGAAAGGAACTGTATTTTTGACTAATTGTCAGACTTTTAAACAATTTCAACCTTTTCACTATCGACTTTTTGTTTGTGGATATATTTCTATTTGGGCCCCATATTATTGTTAGAAAGAAAAAAGTTTACAATGGGCCCGAAAATCGTATTTTTGGAACTGCTGAGCCCATTTTCAATACTTAAATATTCGAATATACAAAACTGCTATGTTTGATTTTGTTCTGGTAATTAGGTGAAGCTATGTGCCAAATTTCGATATAGTAGATTTGATAGTTTAGGAGATACACCAAACGCCCGTTTTTCGGAGTTAAAGGCTGATTAAAAAAATTGGACTTTGTTAACAAATATCGCTACTATATTTCCCTGATGACCATTTTATGCATTTACTGATTTTTTTTCATTGACCAATAAATATCCTAATCAATATATTAAAACAAAAATAAAAAGTCTTATTGAAATTAAAAATTTTTCATATTTTTTTAATATATTTCAAAAAAGTCTGGGTAAAATTCTGCAGCAGTTGGGTTTGGCCCTTTCACTACCCTTGTACAAAAAAATGTTCCGAATTCAGCGATTTTTGGAATTCAGCTTCGCGTTAGGTTTCAAACAAAGCGTAATTTAAGAAAAAAAAAAAACAGGAATAAAAAAAATATTTTTGAATGTCATCTTCCATATCCTCCGTACCAGCGTTTGAACTTGGCGATCGTAGTGTATTTTGTTCAAAAATAATGTTTCGAATTGGACTACTAAAATTTTTTTGGAGTAATTTTGGTCAACCACAGCATTTCAAAGTTTGAACCAACTAATTTTTTTTTTTAAGAAAATCCGTTACACGTTTTTATGTATTTCATATAATTTAAGAAAAATAATTATAAAATATTTTTGGATGGTATCTTTCATCTCCTACAAGCGTCTAACGTTGGCTATCGTAGTGTATTTTGTTAACAAATTGAACTTTTTCACAAAATTGGTGCCAGCATAATGTGGAGTAGATAACGGAAAAAAGATTTTTTTAATTTCCGTGGAATGATTTTAGTCCGCCATAGTGAAAAAATCCATAATTCGGGACATCCTAATGTAGTGAAAGGGCCAAACCCAACTGCTGCAGAATTTTACCCAGATTTTTTTGAATTGGTTTATTATTTATAAAGAATATAGTAATGGTTACACTGAAAGAATTTCACTTCATCATATTAAATTAATTTATGCAAATATAATTTAGATTACTTCAACGCACTGTGTTTTATCAAGGCCTTAATTATTATAATTTTTATGGTAAAGTACTAAGGTGGCAACTATTACACGGAAGTTTTTATTTTCTTTCATACTCATAATTATTTGATCCCAATTAATATAATTTTTATAAAATGATAATAGTTATGGATAAGAAATAAAATATTTCTTACTGGTAACTATTATTTTTAAGTAATATTTTGAAATAATTTTTTAATAGTTACGCATAGGAAAAATAAATAATTAATTTAGAAAAATGTAATAAAAATTGCATTTACATTTTGTTGTGGAGAAATTCCATTTAATATCACCGTGAAATTATTCGATGTTTTCCGATTTTGATAAAATTTTGTGAGTGTGTGCGTATAAATTTTTTTTTTTTTTTAAATCTGGCAACCCTATAGCTTCAAATTGTGCGGTAGGGAATTCACTTAAAGGGTCATAACTTTTGATGTGTAAAAAATATCGACAAATTTTGTTTGCATAAGAACGGCTAGGTTTTGGGATATACAAAAATAAATAAAAAAAAATTTACACATTTTTTAAAAATAAAAATTTTTGAAAAAAAACTTTAAAATCAATTTTTGGAAAAAATTCTTTTTTTAAAATTTTTACAAAACACATTTTCAGGTGTACATACTTCTACATTTTTTCTGATATCTCACTAAGTAAGGAGCTTTCCACTCTGAAATTTTCAGAGTATTTAGAACACATGCGTAGCTATTTGTATAAAAATTAAAAAAAGGATTTTTTTTTAAAATTTATTTTAAAGTTTTTTTTAACCCTAGTCGGATGGAAGAATTTTACAACGTTAAAAGGCGGTAGCCCTATGGGCAAAATTTCAGTTTATGGGGGACACCCCTGGAAAAAAAAAAAATGCCACGCCCCCTTAAATGACCCCAGGAGTGCGAAAATCATAATGAATAAGGGGGCTCACGCCCCTTATGGGCGTGGCAGTCGAAAAACGACCCGGCCCACCTACGTAGACAATATGGGTATCAAATGAAAGCTAATGTCTTCACGATTCCAAAAATAGCCGTAGTTGCCAGATCGGGCGATCTTTGTAGCCGATATGGCCATTTTGGCAAAATTTGGGGTGGGGGAAATTTTTTTTTTTCCTTTTTTTTTGCTTATATTTTGTTAAAATCAAACAAAAATGAGCATTTTGTGCGAAAAGATTACTATTGTTAGCGTTACCCAGGGATTACCGCGTGGAGACGAGGAAAACTCTTGAAAGCTTCTGATTGGTTAATGAAAATTTGTTATACTGGCTTCGCTTAGTAAAGTTTTTCTGCGTGACCGGCCTACGGCCGGGCTTAGGGGTTTTTAACTCCAGTATGTCTTAATTCTAGACGGCGGGGATCTCGAGTGCTCGGCTTCTGGCCGAGCTAAAAAGAAATAAACAAAAAAAAGTCCTTCCCCCATTTTATAAAAATTAACATATCTTCCTCAAATTCTGGACGATCTGGCAAATACGGGTATTTTTGGAATCGTGAAGACATTTCCTTTCATTTGATACCAATATTGCCTAAGTAGGTGGCATGGGTCGTTTTTCACCCCCGCCCCTATTTAACAAAAATGGCCGTATCGGCTGCAAAAACCGCCCGATCTGGCAACTATGGCTATTTTTGGAATCGTGAAGACATTAGCTTTCATTTGATACCCATATTGTCTACGTAGGTGGGCCGGGTCGTTTTTCGACTGCCACGCCCATAGGGGGCGTGAACCCCCTTATTCATTATGATTTTCGTACTCCTGGGAACATTCTGAAGGGGATGGCTTATTCAGATTTTTTCTCTAGGGGTGTCCCCCATAAACTGAAATTCAGCCGCCCTATGCTAGATTGAGGAGTAAAGAAGGACAAAGAAAAAAAAAGGCGGTACAGGTACAATTGTACCTACATAGAATTTTCACTATAAATTAGTCTTTTCACGGTTAATAAGTTAAATCATTGTATACAAAAATTCTTAATTACTGAAAATACAAATAATTGTTTAAAATAAAGTCATAATTTACTTTAAGAATTAAATTTTTTAAAGCACACATTTTAGAAATACTTTTCAATTTGAGTTTAGTAACGTCAACTTCTAAATATTTTAAAACGGGGAATCACTACAATAAACCTGTGACACAAAGAGGTTATGTTTTGTTTTGTTCTAAAATGGGGAATACCCAAAAAGTCTTCAGTCGTTGCAAAAACACACAAACAAACATATGCGCTGAAACGGGTTGATTTAATAAGCACTTAATTTACACAAATATGTATATAAAATTGTGATTAATTTACTAAGGCATTTCATAAAATTGTGATAAATTCACTAATTCATTATGAGTGGTATCGTAACTGAAGCTAGTACATCGTGTTTGTAGGTAAGTACGATTTCATTAAAAATTTTCTTAGGTATTACGTAATGTAAATAATTTTGTAACTAGATTTACTTCCGATGAAGTAAGACAAATAATTGAATATTCAGAAGATGAAGAAATTTTTGTTGAGTCTTATGATGAGAACTATTTGCCACAAATTGGTGATAGATTTGATGAAGATTCAGAAATCGAAATAGTCATACAGTGCGAAAAGAATATGACTCAGATGATAGTACTAAAGATGAACAAAATTAAGATAGTATTTTGACTGGAAAAGATTGAACTCAATGGTGCAGTGAACCTTTACCAAGTTCGCAAACCAAATCTCGCAGCATTTTACGCCAGAGTGTAGAGAGTGAGCCGTCTTAATATACACACGTCACACCGAACGCTTATAAAAAAAAAATCTAAAACACGGTTTAAAGTGAAGATTTGTTTACCAAAAATTGTGGAATCACAAAGCCCATAGCGAGTTGCTTAAGTGGTGGTCGTTGTTTTCTACAATATAGCTTTAATCACTTTAAATTTGCGTTTAAAATATTCAACTATAATATATTTTGTTAATTTTTCACTGGAAACAACCTAATTATTGTGTTCTTTGTACAACAACTTGAAAAATATAAACACACACAGCTGTTCTTGTCTCACAAAGCTGAGATTTGTGACAAACTACTTTGTGTTGCCAGACTGTTTTGTATGCAGTAACGTACCTTAATCTATTACCAAAATTAAGGTGACCAACTTATAATTTGCTTTACATAGCATGCTATTTAAAGCAAAATGCCAAAAGCATGGATAATGCTACCTCGCAAGTTTTACAAAATCCTAATTCCAGCCTAAGCTCTTTTAGAGTAAACAAACTAAAGGAACTCGAAAAAGCTAATCTGCAACTTTGGGAAAGAATAGCCCAATTAGAAAAATTATGCAATGAGCTTAAACTAGAAAATGAATTTTTAAAAGAGCATTTAAAAACCGATGAACAAGTTTTTGAAAAACAGCTATTCAATTCTCATACTCAAAATGAAGAGATGTCAACTGATGATGATGAAAATGATAATTATGATGAACAAATAGATCTAGCTGAGGCAGCTAGAAGCTTTCATACAGATGAAGAAGAACTTGCTCGTGAAACAGAGTGGATTTTAAAAAAGAAGAAACCGAAAAATAAGGGAAAGTCAATTCATCTCCCGAGCCATCTCATATGATCGAAAATAAACAAATGGAAAAAGAAAAAAATGTTGAACGTCAACCTCCACCAATAATGGTAACTGGCATTACAGAATATTATAAATTCTATATGTGGAAATAAAAAAGGTTGTTTAAATAACTTCACCATAAAACTTATAAAGAACTGCATCTACAAGATTTGCACATATGAAAGCATTGATTATAGATCTATTACAAAGCATCTCTCTGAATTAAACATATCTTGGTTTACATATGAAAATAAACAACAAAGACCTATACGAGTTATTGCTAGAAATCTACACTTTTCTTGTGATCCAGACCACATTGTATCTGATCTTAAATCACAAGGACTAAAAGCCGTAAGTGCCACTAATAAATGGGCTTTGAAATCCAAAGACCCATTAAATTTATTTCTTCTCACATTTGAGTCTGATGAAGACATAAAAAAAATTTATGAAATCAAACAAATTCTTTCATCAATTATTTCTATTGAGCCTGTACGAAACTCTAAATACATACCTCATTGCAAAAATTACCAAGGATATGAACATACTAAAAATTATTGTTCAAAACCACCGAGATGTGTTAAATGCGCTGGAAAACATGCTTCATAAAACTGCGAAAAACCTCAGAATCTTCCTCCGAAATGCTGCAACTGTGGGGAACCACATCCAGCCAGCTATCGTGGGTGTATAATTGCAAAAGAACTACAAAAACTCAGAAATAAAAAAGAACAACAACTAAAATCCAATGATCGTATTTCATTTCAAAACGCTAACAGTTATCAGTCCAATAAGAACACAGAAAGCGAACATATTTATCTAAAAACTCCTAAACCTTCACAAAAATCAGTCACCAAAAGTCAAAGTACCCAAAAGAAAACAGACACCTATGCAAACATTATTAAAAATAAGCCAAAATCTGTTCAAGAAAACAATAATAATGCAACTACATTAGAAAAAATAATGCAAATGTTACAACGGCAAGAAAAATTTTATAAAAATCTTGAGAGTCGGCTTGATTTGCTAGAACAATCATCATCAAAAAAATATCATCATGAATAATATGCTTAATATAATGTTATGGAATGCAAATGGTTTACGGAGCCATAAAGGCGAATTAGAAATAGCACTTAAAACTAAACAAATTGATATCTGCCTCATTGCGGAAACTCATTTTACTAATCAATCGTACATTAGATTTGAAAACTATATAGTTTACTCCTCTAACCATCCCCAAAACAAGGCCAGAGGCGGTAGTGCAATCATAATAAAAAATAACATTGAACACTATGAAGAAGAGAAGCTCTGCAGCGAAGAATTTCAGGCTACAACTGTGACAATCAAAACTAACCAGAAATTGCTTTCGCTGACTGCATTATACAGTCCACCAAAACATAACATTACGTCTGACCAGTACAAAAGGCTGTTCTTAAGACACAAGCACAGATACATAATTGGGGGTCACGCCTAAACAACAAAAAAGGGAAAGAACTGCTTAAAGCTGTCAAAGACACTGGCGGTAAGTTTATTTCTACTGGCAAACCAACCTACTGGCCAACCGATCCAAAAAAGAAGCCTGATCTAATTGATTTTTTTATATCGAATAAAATTTCAAAAAGCTACACTCACGTCGAAGATGGTCTTGACCTAAGTTCGGATCACACACCTGTTTATCTTACAGTAAGCGAAAATGTAATACTACAAGAATATCCTCCTAGTATTTCTAATAAAAATACTGATTGGGAATACTTTAGAGAAACGTTGGACAATGAAATAAGCTCCGATAGTATTTGTAACACAGCAGACTTAGAAAAGCAAGCCTTATTATTTTCACAGTCCATTCAACAATCGGGTTGGAGAAGCACCCCATCAACTGCTCCTCGCACAGTTGTAAATACATATCCCCGCCATGTGATAAAACAAATTTAAATCGAATTACTTATCAAATCAAATGTAAAATAATAAAAATGAAAAATGATACATTAAATCAACAACTTCTTGGGCTGACATATGATAAAAACACTGATTATTCCTTGTGGAAAGTAACCAAAAAATTTAAAAATCCTGTTCTACAAAAGATGCCAGTAAAAAATACGATTGGCTCGTGGGCAAAAAGCGATTCCGAAAAGGCTGAAGTTTTTGCAAATCACTTAGGCAGTATATTTTCTGATAGTGAAAATTCTTCTGAGCAAGTTTCTAGAGAACTTATATACGACGATACTCTAATTGCAGATATTACTGTTGCAGAACTTAAACATGAAATTAAGATACTTAAACTGAAAAAAGCCCCTGGCTATGAATTAATAACTGCGGAAGTTTTAAAGCAATTGTCCACCAAAGCTCTCTTAAAGTTGTGTGATATATTTAATGCTGTTTTTTATTACAAACATGTTCCTATTTATTGGAAAGTTGCAGACATCAAAATGGTGCCAAAGCCAGGTAAATCACCATATGAAATAACATCGTATAGACCAATTTCACTCTTAACACAATTATCCAAATTATTTGAAAGATTGCTATTAAAAAGAATTAACCCTATACTAATTTCCAAAAATATAATACCCAATCATCAATTTGGCTTTAGAAGCAAACACTCTACTATAGATCAGGTACATAGAATTACTGATATAATTGAAAAATCATTAGAAGAAAAGCATGTCTGCTCTGTAGTATTTCTGGACGTGTCACAAGCCTTTGATAAGGTATGGCACAAAGGCTTATTGCTAAAAATTAATTCAATATTTCCATCACAAATATGTAAAATTCTGCACTCATATTTAACTGACAGATATTTCTATGTGAAGCATGAAAATGAACGGTCTAATCTGAAACCAATAACAGCTGGAGTACCCCATGACATGCCTATACCAGCCAATTGCACGATTGCTACCTTCGCCGACGACACCGCATTGTTATCAGTCGACAAAACAGCAGAAAAATCAGTGGAAAAACTGCAGTCTGCCTTAACACTAATTGAAGAATGGACCAAGAAGTGGAAAATTTCATTAAACAACTCCAAATCAACTCACACTGATTTTACAAACCAACGCATGACATACCATCCTGTTCGATTATTTAATAACATAATTCCATACTGCAAAATACTTGGGAATGACACTTGATACAAAACTTCGATGGAAAGCTCACGTAAAAAAGAAAAAAGAAGAGCTAGACATAAAATACCGAAAGATGCATTGGCTGCTAGGCCGTAATTCAATATTATCAATCGAAAATAAACTTATGCTGTACCAGCAAATACTCAAACCAATATGGTCCTACGGTGCACAACTTTGGGGTTGTGCGAAACCAACTATAATCGAAATTATACAGCGGTTCCAGAATAAAGTTTTGAAAAATGCTGTTAATGCACCATACTACATAAGAAACAAAGATATTCACAGAGACCTACATGTGGACTCTGTGCGTACCACAATAAGCAAGATTGCTGAATCCCATAATCAAAGATTACTATGCCATGTCAACGAAGAAGCATCATCCTTAGCTACCAACAATGGCCCTACTCGTCGATTAAGGAGAACTAAACCCTCTGATCTTCGTGGCCTTTATAGAGACTAATCAAAAATCATCTTAATCACAATACTTTAGCTGTTTATATAAAATAGAATTAAATTGCTCGTTAGTTTTAAGTAACTAGTTGCAGTGTAACAAAACAATAGCTATAATAAAAATTGTTTTTTATATAAAAAAAAAAAAAAAAAAAAAAAATTTACGCCATGCCGCGACCGCTTCAAGATGATGATGAGATGTATTCGATTTGATAATGAGAACACACGTTTAGAGCGTACAAAAACATACAAAGCTGCACCAATCCGGGACATCTGGACTATGATGAATAAAAATTTAGAGAAATCATACAAGCCATATCAATGCCTCACCATAGACGAGCAACTGTTTCCATTCCGGATAAGTAAGCATTAAGATTTTCTGGGCTTGTGACTCAATGAATGCTTACCCACTACAAGGCCACATTTATACTGGAAACACAAAAGACAGTCCACGACAAAAGAATATTGGAGGAAAATAACTGTACTTGACCTAGTTGAATTGTATAAAAGATCTGGAAGAAACGTAGTGACAGATAATTTTTTTGAGTCCTTAGAATTAGCTAAGAAATTAAATTCTTGAAATATGACATTAGTTGGTACAGTAAGAAAAAATAAGAAGTTCCTGCCAAGCAATATGCAGCCTACAAAGGACCGGCCTATTTATTTAACCAACTTTGTCTACACCAGTGATGCCACAATATGTTCATATGTACAAAAAAATAACAAAGCAGTCGTTCTACTGTCAACTATGCACACGACAGGAGAAGTTGAAAACACACTATTAGCCAAGCCAGAAATTATCAAGTACTAAAACAAAACTAAAGGTGGAGTTGATGTAATGTATAAAATGTTGGGTGAGTATACAGTGAAGCTACGAATATTACGCTGGCCTCTTACGCTATTCTATAATATGATTGACGTCGCTGCTTTAGCGTCTTACGTAATAAGTAGAGAGCATCATCCAAGATACAAGACAAAAGATCAGCGTAGAAAGTTTTTGAAAGCTCTTTCCAATCAGCTATGTATGCCATCAGTCGAAGAACGTATTGGTAGAAAAAAAGTTATTGCAATTCAAAAACGGAAAAGGTACAATTGTACCTGTTACGTCCAATTAGGGTTAAAAAAAATTATTTTTAAAAAATGCGAAACTTTTGTTTTTATTTATTTTTTTATACCACAAAACCTAGCCGTTCCCATGCAAAAAAAAAAATTGTCGATATTTTTAACACATCAAAAGTTATGACCTTTTAAGTGAAGTCCCTACCCCACAATTTGAAGCTATAGGGTTGCCAGAGTTTTCAAAAAAAAAAAACAAAAAAAATTTTTTTAATACTTCCGTTCACCACCGCATACACTTAAAAAATTTTATCAAAATCGGAAAACATCGATTAATTTCACGGTGATATTAAATGGAATTGCCCTGTGTTTTTTTTTAGCACTTAACTGTGTTAGACATCTTTGTCAGAAAGGAACACGCCATTATGTACAAACAAATTTTTATAATACGTGTGCATTCTATTCTATTTTTAGATTATTTTAATTTTACTATCAACATTTTTTATGTAAGCATTGGATGTATAAATTAGTTATTTAGAAAACAATAAATAAATAAGTCGATAGTGTAATGGAAGTGTAGATGGTTTTATAATAAATCACCCTGAGTTCAAACCCAGTAGGAGGCGCATTTTTTATAATGAATTCTTATTTTTTTAGTTTTTACGCAGAACTGTAAAAAAAATATATTAAACAAAGATGTTCTAAACTAATTTTTTTAACATTTTTTATTTACAGAAAAAATTTTAAGACTTAATAAAACAGAAAGTAATTATTATTTATAAAAACATGATTTAACTATTAAAATCCAATTTTTAAAAATAAAGTTATGCCAAAAAAATTTTTTTTTCCTTAATCATAATTATGTCAACTCAATAAAAAATAAATAATTTCATGGTATAAGTTAAGTGTCAATTATTGTTTTTTAATTAGATCATAATAATTGTAAAACAATTTTTATTTATATTCCTTAAAAGGGAGCAATTTTATCGATTCTGAAAATGTTCATACTAGTTAGTTTGAGTCCTTGTGTTTTATAATAACAAAGCTTGTAGAGTTTTTATATCGATTTTCGTTCATCTCCTTTTGTGCTAATAATAAATTTAAAAATAATTTTTCATGTTTATTTTAAAGTTTATTGTTAATTTATGCAAATGTACAAATTGTTTGTTTAATAATAAATAAAAACATTTCAGATAATAAATGTTTATTTTATTACTACATGATTTTTTTCTTTTTATAAGTGTTTGTATTGTTGTATATTATATTGCATTTCTCAAACCGTAACAATATTTCGCACTGAAAAAAAAAATTGTTTTCCTGCAAAATAAAATATTATGTTTAACTAAAAAAAATTCAAATTGCATCACGCACAATCACATTTTAAATGAATGTACTAAGTTAGTTGGTTGTAGCAACGAAAAAAGACTTGAAAATTCGGTTGACTCTTAATTCATCACAAAAAATTTAAACAGAGAAATATTATTTAATTTTCCTTTACCAAAACTTGTATAATTAACAAGAAATTCGATTAGAAAATTATTCTGTTTTTAACATAAAAATAGTACTTCGAATGTGATATTTTAAATTATTCATAAAATTGTAAACAGTTTGAGAATCCCTGTCGTTATATTATACTCTTGTTTGTATTGCCATCGTAATTGTAGTCTATTTTTTTGTTTGTGGTTGCCATTATTATTCGAAGTTCCTTTGTTTGTATTTTGATTTTATATTTTGATTAACACTTTTAACAAAATGTCTACTACCACTACAATAACGAACCCAGTGTAAAACGGTAGTGACATTTCATTACTTTTTTCATTATCAGTTATGACACCACAAATAATTGGGACTTACTAATAACTACACAGAAAAAATTATCAACCTAACATATCTAATTAAAGATTTGATTTGAATTAAATTTGTTTCTAAACAAATATTTAATTGAATCAATTAATATTTTAATTGACTTTTAAATATATAAATACGTATTTTATTTTATACGTAATTCTCAAATTATTTTTTCATACACCGAATGCTTAAATAGAACATTTTCAGCATTAAGTACCAAATGAATTTGAAGTTTACAAACAAAACAAGCACACACACAAACATAGAAAAAGACGTAGCATTATCAAAAACACACATACTAACGTGTCGGTCACACATATTTTTTGTGAGTACCCAGGTGAAAAAATTCATATATTGTCATATATGGCCACATATATGAGTTCATATATGTTCGGATCCGAAATTTGAGGATATATGGACATATATGCTCATATATGGAGATATATGCTCTTATATGGACATATATGCTCATATATGGTCATATAATATTACTTTTCCTATATTTTCGTATATAAAAAAGCTTTTTTAGTTTTTTTTTTCCAAAAATATTCTGTTTATTAAAAAATAAAGCTATTATATTTATAATAAAAATATTCTACACCATTTTTAATTGTATCTTAAAATTTAAATAGTTCTGTTTAGTTTTCCAATTATTCTGAAACACAACTAAAAATGGGAATGTGCGAAAATATTTTATTTTTTAAATACGAAATATAACAAAATAAATAAATCCAATTAATTCATCTGGTGTAACCAGTTTTTGAATACTGAGATCAAAAACTTTGGCTTAAATAAAGTTTAGCCGCATGTTTCCAAAATAAATGAAATTTTTCCACGCTGAATCCGCCGATGGTAAAATCTTTTGGTGGACCTTATTCGGGAGGGAGGGGTTCAAATTTGAAGTTTTGTTTTGCGATTTATATAAAAGTTTTGAATGGATTGGCATCATTTAGGCGTCATCTGAAAGGTGTTTTAAATGTCTTTTCGAAGAGTAAATTTCCCCATTCATTAACCCATTATGAGTCAGTTTAACATTTGGTATTTTTTTAATTTTTTTCCTGTTTTTTCAGAACTTATGTATAAAATCGCAAATCAAAATTTCAACTTTGAACCCCTCCCCCCGGAAAGGGGGTGCGTTTTTCCTAATAACTCATTCTCTGCAAACGTATTTATAAATTAATAAAACATTAATTTAAATATTTTGGTTAAGAACTCGTAGACCGGCAGAGTAAGGGTTAAAAATAAAAAAAAAAATGATCATATATGATATATGGTCATATCTGATCAAAAATTAAAACATATTAACCATATATGGAATAATATATGAATTCATATATGGAGATATATGTCATTTATGAACCAATATATTAACCAATATATGCAATATATTATCATATATCATCATATATGTTGTCATACATATCCATATATGAACTTTTCATTTAAATGTATTTACCCATATATGCTCCCTTACATTACACATATGGAACCATATATGCCCATACATGATCATATATGAACTTTTTCACCTGGGTGTCATATTTTTTTGTAGAAGTTATTTATAACTTGTGTTCCTTTTTAATTTTCAATAAAAGTTTTAATTGATACTATCATTGCCGTGATAGGTGCAAAATCAATTAAAATATTAATTGATTTAACAAATGTTTTAATTGAAACCCGTTTTCAGTTTTTTCTGTGTAGTTAATTTTCCCATTTTATTAAATCGAACAATAATGTGTTATCCATAAGTACTTATTCTGAATATTATTTTAAATATAAAGCAAAATTTTTTGAAAAGCAATTTTTAGACTTATAATTTTTCCAACTCCAGTAAGTACATATATAACAACTTCCTTTTAATTTTGTTTGTAAGCAGAAAAGTATTTGACATTTATTTTTAGACTCATTATATTTGTCCATGCTGGTAAGCATATAGGTACACACATATTTTTTGGTTTTTCATAGTCTGATTAGTAGTGACATGTCCCTATATAAAAGAAATAACAATTGTATGTAATTGCCATTACCAAAAAAAACTACTTATATAACCTATTCTATGGTAATGCTTTTCTATACTGGGAATTATTATAAAATATTTTTTTGTTGGTTTTATAATTTAAATACAAACAATGTTTCACTAAACATTTTACCATGTTATTTATGTTTTTTTTTTGGTTTTTTTTGCGCTTTTTTGTGATTTATGTACAAAATATTTTGTTGTAGTTTAATTAGAAGCTTAATTTTAATTCTGCTATATTGACTAAATATCCCAGGAAAACTTGCTATTACCATAGAATGGGAAATGGAAGAAGAAAACAAGATTCAGAAGTACTTATAGTTGAGGCCAAGAACACCTGATTTTAACATGGGGGTGTCATAGGAGGCAAGGCCTTGCCTTGTGCTTACATATAGGGACAAAAATAAGACGTTACAAAATATGAAGTGAAATCACCAGTTACACATAAGTACTTATTTCATTTCTTATTTGTAGCATCAAAAGTAATGCTTAAAGCCATTATATGACGTATTACTTGTAAGGATGTTAATAAGTAGTTATTTATAGGTGCAAAAATAAGTACGTATTAACATGTACCTAAATAAGAAGGTATTAATAGGCAATAAAATAACTAGTTATTAATAAGGACAATTATAACTAGTTATTAATAGGTCCTAAAATAACTACAATTGAATAAACTTAAAGAATGGTTTATCGTAAACCAACCAACGGTAAAATGTGCCAACAGCTTTTTAAAGATTTTAAAACATGAAAAGCTAGATGTACCTATATCAGTTAATGGGCTTGTGGGAAAAAAACCTCGTTGCCAAAAGCGCACAGTTTCCCCAGGTAAATATGTCCATATTGGATTAAAGCATCATCTGGAAAATAAAATAACACTTATAGAAAATTCATCGTTGGAAGAACTTTTTATTGATGTTGGAATAGATGGCTTGCCAATATTTAAAAGTTCTGGTGTTGGATTGTGGCCGATTTTGGGACAATTAGTTAATATTCCAAATAGTGCAGTTTTTATAATTGGATGCTATGTAGGTCCAAAAAAACCAATCGACATAAATTGCTATTTACATGATTTTGTAAATGACTTTTTCTGACTTGAAGTATAACGGATTTTTGGTTAAAACCAAACTAATTCAACTGAAAATACGTGCATTTATTTGTGACGCTCCTGCCAAGTCCTTTGTGTGTGGCATAATGGGGCATATGGCCCTAAATGGATGCCCAAAATGTCAGCAAATCGGTCAGAGAATTGACTATGTCACAACTTTTTCCACAACAGCCGGCGAAATGAGAACCAACGAGGATTTTTATTTCTTAATTTCTTAATTTTGTTATTTACTAAATAAGCTTTCGTTTTGTGAGAGTCGTTTATGTATAACTATATATTTGTTTGCTTAAATAAATTGCATTTAAATTATTAATTATGATATATTATGCATCTTTATAAATATACCTTACAAAAAAGTAGTTACTTATTACCTTACAAGTACCTTATTTCTTTGGCCCTTCCTAATAAGCAGGTATATAACACAATATTAGTAAGACATAATTGTTTAGCTTCCAAAATAAGTAGTGATGTATGTTCATATCAGTAAGGTATTATTTCAGACCTTCAAAATAACAACAAATGTAATGGATAGTCATTACTACGAAAGGTCTGAAATAAGTGATAATAAGTAACTTATTATTTTTGCTATTCCAAATAAGCAGATATTTAACACAATATTAGTAAGGCGTTGTTTTTTATATTACAAATAAGCAGTTACATATATTCATATTAGTAAGGTATTATTTCGGACCTTCAAAATAACAAAAACTGGAATGGATAGTCATTACTTTGGAAGGTCTGAAATAAGTCCTACCCATTACCAAAGTTTTGCTGGGATAATACTTTATAATTATTTTGATAACATATTTTATGTGATTTTATCATGGATGGCAGGCAATACCACTAAAATACCGTTATCGACTCAAAACCATTTCAGATGACTATCGTTATTCCTAAAATACTGTTACCGATATAATTGAAATACCGTTATCCGTAAAATACCGTTACCGAAATACGGATATCCCTAAATACCGATATCCCGAAATACCGATATACCTAAAATACTGTTACCGAAATAACTAAAAGACCGTTATCGCTAAAATATCGTTACCGAAATAATTGAAATAGCGTTATCCTTAAAATACCGTTACACAAATAATCTGACAAGATCTAAAAAAAATATTGCTGTAAATAGATATATTTCCCCAAAGTTTGCTCATAAACTAGGAAGTCATTAGAACTCGGGTATAATGGGGCTAAAACTATCAGTGTACATTGACATTACCTGCATAACTTAAATAACGTTACACTTAAAATACCGTTACCGAAATAACTAAAAAACCGTTATCCCTAAAATAACGTTACCGAAATAGCTAAAATACCGTTACCGAAATAATTTAAATTCCGTTAACGCTAAAAACCCGTTACCGAAATAACTGAAATATCGTTACCCCTAAAATACTGTTACCGCAATAAAAGAAAATAGTTTACCATCCATGGATTTTATAGTTAATATAAGTAGAATTTAACCTAAAAGTGGTCTTAGTCATACAAAATATTGGAAACCGTACACGGTACACAAAATGATAATTCTTGGAGTATATACACTCGTTCCATTTAAAGTAAATATAGGCAAATTTTGTAGCAAATGAAAGATTGTTTAAAGACACATTTACTGGTTTACAAAATATCTCCCAAACACTTTGACGTATTTTTGTTATTATAAAAAATGTCTGGAGTAATATTAAATCTTTCGTTTTATTAAGGAATTGTAGTTGTATTAAGCTTAAAATAATGCATAGTAATGACTATCGTATTTAATCGAGGCGGCCTCTGAGCTTTTTCCGATGTTCGAATTGGTTTGGTTTTTATTTTTTCCCCCTATATTTCAAATAATTCAAAAATGTGGTAACGCTGGGTCCACTATATAAGCAATATTGGTATCAAAATTTTTGTTTTCTTTAAGAACTTTAATCCTGTGTACAAATAAATCTAGTTTTCGTAAATTAAAGACACGTTTTCATACAAAATGAATTTTTAACCCCACTTTTTAACCCTTAAACGTAAGATTGGGCATCTAAAAAAAACAACATATCTAAAGTTTTTTAAAATCCGCGGGTTTGGGTCGGGACACATCCATTGTAAGTGAGGTAGTAGTTATTTTAAAATAAATATCAAAAATAAAAGGTTATCACAAGCAAATCAACTAATTTTTCTATATTAAAAAAAAATTACTAAATAATTGATTTTAAATTAAAATTCATCTTAATAATTCTGTTTTTATCTCTTCTTATGCGCATGTGATAGTTAAATATCAAGTGCAGGTCTGAGATGTCTTTGCAGCAGCACATATGTTACATTGTTCTGAGTACATTGTAAATTTTCTTTAAAACTTTTACTTTGAACTATTACAAACTTTACAATAAACTTAATTTTCCCATTTTTTAAAATAGTGGTTATCATTAAATAAATAATTTTAAATATTTATAACTTTTTTAATATAATTTATTTGCTTAGATATTTTTGTTGTTGTTATAATCGCCCCATTCATCTGTACACAATTTATTAGTAATTAACATTATGCTAGAAAAATTTTTATTTGTACAGATTAGATAATTAATTTAGTTGAACTATTTACATAATTTTTTCGATGCTGTTCATGTGGTCAAATAACAATTGTTTTGCAAAAAAACATTAAAATAGTGTCAACAAATAAGTGGTCATTTAGCAAATTTGTTGAAATATTTAGAAAAAAAAAATGAATGTTCAGAAAACATTTCATTAAATTATTAGTTATCCCATTCGCTACCGACTATTTGTTTGTTCATATATACTTCAGATTCTTGTTAGGTGCTCATAAATTGAAAAGAAAAAGGTTTACATGTATATTTCCTCCCCCTCCACACACAAAAACATGTGCCCGAAAAACAAGTTTTTGAAACTACTTAACCACTAAAACTTTCGAATAACCAAAAATGCTTTATTTGATTTCATTGTGGTCATTAGGTGAAGCTGCGTGCCAGATT
Source organism: Delia radicum (assembly GCA_021234595.1). Taxonomy (NCBI): domain Eukaryota; kingdom Metazoa; phylum Arthropoda; class Insecta; order Diptera; family Anthomyiidae; genus Delia; species Delia radicum. The sequence goes on along the minus strand of CM037851.1, from coordinate 274,154,237 downwards.
CGAGATTAGTTCACTTTCTTAAAAAATATCGCAACTATATTGCCATAATGAACAGTTTATCCATATAATGATTTTGTTGCAATTACCAATATCCTAATGAACATACGAGGGCGGATCAATAAGTCCGTGACTTTTCCAACTTCCCTCGTAGTTATATGAAATGCAACACTGCTCCCATTAAGTAGCACCTGTTAGTTGACTACTGTCAAATTTTGAGCAAGTTCCGTCATTTACTTTGCGTTTAACAGCTGTTCAAAACAAACAACCTCGTGGATTTTTTAAAAATGGAAAAAAGTGAATTTCGAGTGCTCATTAACCATTATTTTTAGCAAAAAAAAACCGTCAATAAAAGCAAGAAAAAGCTTCTTAAATACTATGGGGACTCTGCGCCATCGATTTCTATGGTAAGTGGTTTACTGACTTTTGTTGTGGTCGCACAAGTACAAATGACTCTGAACGTTCTGGACGGACAACTGATGTCAATTAAACCCGAAAATGTCGAAAAAATCCACGATAAGGTGTTGGCCGATCGAAGAGTAAAAGTGCATGAGATTGTTGATGTCATAGGCATTTCATATGGCGGTGTAGTTTCGATTTTAAATGATCAGTTGGGTTTAAGAAATCTGTCTGCAAGATGGTTGCCGCGTTTGCCCTATATTGACCATAAACGTAATCGTGGCCAATAAGGTAATGACAAAAATTGTTTGGGTGCACGCGGGATAATCCAAATCGATTACCTTCAAAAGTTAAAAAAAAAATAAACGGCGAATATTATGCCAACTTATTGAACCGATTTAAAGAGGATTTAAGAAAAAAAAACGACCCCATATGGCCAAGAAAAAAGTTCTTTTTCATCAAGATAATGCACGGGTGCACACGTGTGCAGTCTCAATGCCAAAATTCCATGAATTGGGCTACGAGTTGGCACCTCTTCCGCAATATTCCCCGGAGTTAGCCCCCAATGACTATTTCCTTTTCCAAACATAAAGAAATGGATCGGTGGAAAGAGATTTGGCTCCAACGACGAAATTATTGATCGAACAAATGCCTGTTTTATGGACCTCGAAAAAGCCTATTTTTGGAAGAGATACAAAAGTTGGAGAAACGTTGGACTAAGTGTATTGAGCTAAAGGCAGATTATGTTGAAAAATATTTTTTTTTTTTGGCAAAATAACTGTGTTTCATTCAAAAAGTCATAAACTTATTTATCCGCCCTCGTATTTAAACAAAAATATAAAACTTTATTGGATTATCAAAATTTTTATATTTATTTAAAAATAAACAAGGGTAGTGAAAGGGTTAAAGCATGTGTTAATTAGTTCACAACGTAAAGTAAAATTATATATTGTTTGTTTATGTCGGTTACCAATTGACAAAATCACTGATAATTGCTCTTAACACTCCGGTTTGAATGACTTCAATCATTTATCAATTTACTGTTTCGGAAAGTGTTTGATAACACTGTGTGTAATTTTTTAAGTCATGGCAAAATAACCATATACGGACACCACTACGTGATAAAAGACTAAAAAAAAAGACCCGTGTCTCCCAATTTTTCCCAAAGTCATCTCCTCTTTTGTTTATGGGCCGCCAAAGATTTGGGGCCTCGGTATCATTTTCGCAAAAAAGTGATAATTTTTTCAGGCTCATATCTTGCAAACCGTTCAGAATTTCGATTTACTCTCTATGGCAAAGTTGTAGCTCTTGTCATAAAGAAAATTGCGAACATATAAAATCAAAAAAACTTCACCTTCCAGATCAAAATTGCAAAAAGCTTAAAAAAATTCGATTTTTTTTACCTTTTTTCCCGTGTTCAGGTCCATAGGTAGCAAACCGTTCAAAATTCAAGGAAACAATCAACTACAAAAATTTACCTAAGATCTCAATAAACAAATTTCTAGAACATATAAACTTCCTAGAGATGATTCTTAACACTGTTTAGGTAGCGCGCAAATGTGAAAAATTTTTTAATTTCATTTTTTTTCCTTTTTTCTCCTGTTCAGGTGCATAGGTAGCAAACCCAATTCCCAGGAAGTTTATATGTTCTAGAAATTTGTTTATTGAGATCTTAGGTAAATTTTTGTAGTTGATTGTTTCCTTGAATTTTGAACGGTTTGCTACCTATGGACCTGAACACGGGAAAAAAGGTAAAAAAAATCGAATTTTTTTAAGTTTTTTTTGCAATTTTTGTTCTTTATGACAAGAGCTGCAACTTTTCCATAGAGAGTAAATCGAAATTCTGAACGGTTTGCAAGATATGAGCCTGAGAAAATGATCACTTTTTTGCGAAAATGATACCGAGGCCCCAAATCTTTGGCGGCCCATAAACAAAAAAGGAGATGACTTTCGGAAAAAGACACGGGTCTTTTTTTTAGTCTTTTATCACGTAGTGGTGTCCGTATATGGTTATTTTTTTTCGTGTTGCACTGTGTAACACATCTCAATAAGTATTCTTTCACTCACATCTCAATAAGTATTCTTTCACTCAGTTGTTTGGGTTGTAATACCGCTTCTTTATTTTTAATATAAATGTCAGTCATTTGTAGAACAAATTAAATTTTTTACTAACCTTGTGGTTCATTTAAAAAAACAAACCACATCAAATGACTTTTTTATGATTTTACATTCATTTTATACAGTTTTTTTTTTGTTATTTAAAAACATTTTTTAATAAACCGGAGGCGACTTTTAAACTTATTGCCTTTCCCCGTGGTAGTTCCAACAAACACGGCTAAGCGAATGTCTACGCGAAATTAGAAGAACACATACCAAGTTTCCTGTTATTCATTTTATGGAAAAATTTCAAAAAAGTACCAAATCCTATTCGAACACGCAAAGAAAAAATATGGTTGCAAAACTATGTTTCAATTAAATTGTGGGCGTTGTGGTGTAATGGTTAGCGCGTTGCACTGTTACACAGATGGTCCCGGCTTCGATCCCCGGCGACGAAAACATCAATTTCTTTAGTGGAAGAGGAAAATAATTTTGTAGTCTCAACCGGGTCCACCATGGGAGTCGAGGCAAAGGTTAAACGGGAACGCATCCTTAAATAAAGTTATTGTTTAGTATATGTACATAAAAGTGATAAATTAAGTAAAAAGTGGTAAAAAAAATGTGATTTATTTTGAAATTTTTAACACAAATCTTTTTCGTCAGCGCAAACACAACTTGATAAGTAATCAAGTTGTGTCATTTTAAAATAAGTTTATTTAAATGTGTAAATTATTAAATAAATAAATAAATATACATTTGTACTATTGAAAAAAAACATGCCAAACTTTTCTTTCAGCTTCAGCATAATGGTGGGAGAATAATGTAGGAATCATACTATGATAACTTATAAACATTTATATAACCATAATATTGAGATCAATTGGGAACCCTAATATGGTAATCGAATTATCATATTATGATTAAGAAAAAGATAAGAGTATTGTTGTCACATCCATAGTAACATGGTTGTCGTTATCATCAATCCAAAAATGTATGATGCTTTTCGAATATTGTTGTTCTTTGCGTGAAGGAACAAAAATCAGTTTTTTTTACACGCTTTAGCAATCATTTCAGTCCTACCACATAAGTCCTTTTTCTTTGAATTGTCTCTAGTGTAACCTTTGGCGATGTCTTCAAAAGAGCTTTAGCTTTCTGTATGTAAAAAGGCTTTTGTATCTTTTAAAGCTTCAATCTTAATTTCTATATAAAAAAAATGATATTTATAACTAATGTAAAATTCACATGTAAACTTAAAATTATTTTTATAAAAACAATAATTGGAAAAAACCTGTAATTGTCTAACGTTATGTTACAATGTCTTAGAACAATTGTATATAAAAAAGTAGCAAAATTTAGCCTAAAAAATAATAAAACCATAAAATAATTCTAGAAGGCATAACAGAAAAAACAAAAAAAAAAAAAACAAAAAAAAATTGTTACAATGTTTTACAATTGTTATTTTTAAAATTCAATGAAATATAAAGTTATAGTTGAAAACCATAAGGATGGACTCTAAAGTGGGCGTACGTTTTTTTCTTTACAATATGCCAGAATGGGTATTGGAAAAAAAGTCATGTAGAAAACAATTTATATGCTACTTGTTTATATTGTTGTTAGTTGATGTACACAGGCTACAGTAATTTATCATTGCATTATAGTCGTTAAATAATAACTGATATTTTATTTTTTTTCATTTATTATTTTCTTAGTCACTGAACCAAATAGTGTAGACAACAAAGTTTTTATTTGCTTAGAACATGTCGAATTTCGGGCCAATTGAACAAAAGTGCAGCTGAAGTACTTTGAACAAAAGCGCAGCTGAAGCACATCGATTGATCCCCTGAGCTTATCCTAAATATGGTTAATGCAGGGAATGAATATCATCAAAAAATATCAGAGTATTGTAATGGTTCGCATGTTTTCCGTGTGAAAACTCCATTGAGAATATTTTAATTTTTTTAACTTACGATATTTAGTGACATTAATGTGTAATTATAGTTTTAGAACGCAGTGTATAAACATCAATATTTAACAGTACGATGCATACCCAACTTTTTCTACGAGAACACACACTCGGGACACGTTTGTACCTACTAGCTTATTTTGGCTTTTTCTAATGTTTAAATGGTCCAATTTCATTACATATAGCTCCTGAACCACTGATCCGAATTGGATCAAATAGCCTTTAAAAGATTAGAAAGTACTTATATTTCCTAGATCCGAAATTTCTATGTTAAGCCGTTCCTGAGTTACAGCACTGCAAAGTTGCAAGTGGATATATTTGTACCCGGGTGTGTGTTCTAGGGTTAAGCAATTATAAAAAAAAAAACAAAAAAAAATTTTATAAAATAAAAATGTACATGAAATTATTATTGGATATTTTTCTAAAAATTATATTTTGAACTTAGACCTAACATGGCAACACTGGTTGCCAGTTCATTGTAGACCCTTTTTTAAAAGGCAAAATTCGCCGAGTCATAGGTACTCATCTGAGATTACAATGTTTAATTATTTTTTTTAAACACAAATGAATTCCCTAGTCCTTAATGTAGTCGGATTTTACAAGGGATAACTCAAAGTTTAAAAGACAAAAAATAAATCGCAGTTTTTAATTTTCAAAAAAAAAGTAAAACTAGACGAAAACTTAAAATTGTAAAAAAAAATTACTGAACGTCGGTCTATCCATTAAGACTGCACAGTGGCACCCGATTTTCAATATCTTATTCTGTCAGGAGTTCAGTAAGGAGTTTATTTAACGAGCTGTAACTTTTTTATTTCTTGGAATATTTTGGCAAAATTTTTACCGTATATAGAAAAATGTTCAAGCTATCAAAATGTGAAATAAAAATACATCACATAATAAAAAGAAATCAAAAGTAAGTAAACCCCTTAAGTTATTTAAAAATAAGTATCCTAAATACATACAGAAAACCGTTTTGCAGTTGCAACCGAATTTTTTTGCCAACCGAATTTTTGTGGTTCCACGTACTATCACTATTATTAAATTTTAATATCAACCAACATTTATTTACAAATTTCGAATTTTTATTGTAACAATTGAATATTTTATGTTTATGGACTATAATATTATATAAATAGATTCACATGCATTCAACAAAATTTATTTTATTAATAAAAATATAAAATATTGTCTGCCTCGAACTGTTCTCAAACCGGCGATCATACTTCACCTCTAACCACAATTCAATTTGAATTTGTATTTTCCAATTTCAACCTTGCATGTTTTTTGTTTCAAATTTAATTATGTATGCCTAAAAATAGATTTGTATGTACAACAGAAATTCGGTTGCTGATCTCAATATTTTATTATAGTTACCAAAACTATAAAGAAATAATATTTTATTTAAAACTTATTTTATTAAAAAAAAAATACTTATTCCGCGAACCGGAGTCATACCAACGACCTTATGCTTGTCAAGTAATTACTTTACCTCTAGCCCACACGGAATTTGTATTTTCAAATTTATACTTTGAATATTTTTTTATTTCAAGTTTAAATATGAATGTCTAAAAATAGATTTGTATGTACAACAGAAATTTGGTTAGTAATCATAATATTTTATTAGAATTAAAAAAGCTATTAAAAAACTTTTTATTATTTTAAAATTGGTACCGAAAACTAATATTTTAGATAGAGTGAAGGCTTTTTTTTGCAGGCGAAACTAATATTCGATTTTAACTGCAAATATTTTATTCAAGGTATAAAATCTCCGAAAGGTGGTTGGTTGTTGTTGTAGAAGATAATATTTTTTCAATATTGATTAGGAAAACAAATATATTGAATGATGTGACTGTGTTTTGGTTAATTTTATATATTTTCTGAATTTTAAAATTATTGAATAATGATTTTATTTTGTTGGTTACAATTTAATTCCAACCAATTTATTCTCTGTGTGTAGTTATGTCGAATGTGTAATTTAACGCCGAATTTTCCTTTATCTGGCATTGATACAAAATTCTGTATAGAAGTAAAACTTTATGCTGAAGCTTTTGTTGAAATCTCAATAAATAAAACGCTATCACTCATCTGCTTTTTAACTACGCTAAAGTGGAAATTTCTCGGTGATAATGGTTATAATTTAACTGAGATATTTAAAAAATGCAGTGAGCGAAATAATTATAAGTTCACCCATGAATATGTGATTTTTTTTTCCAAAATACTGGCAATATTTAAAAGTTTTCGCAACCACATAAAAATAACAATGATATTACTTGATACACACAGACAATAAATTATTTGGAATCCGGTTGAAAATATAATCAAAATCATTTGCCTAACAACAAATTTCAGTCCGATTACTTATTTGTTTTAATTAAAACTGATAAAATAATCATATTATCGATAATTATGTAATACAACCTAATATAAGCTGTAATACTTCATTAATTGCTTAAACCAACCAATACAAACTTAAAAAATTAATTGTGGTAATAATCGGTAGAGCCAACCTTTACAAAAAAATTAAAAAAAATGTGTAATAACAAATGATTTTCAGTACTAACTGATAAATCAAATGTCAATTAAAAATGTATTTTGCATTAAAGTAAGTCCTTGGAGTTTGGTGTTTATCTAGGTTTGAAATTAGAAATATGTAATTCATGGGGTTGATCTTTTAATTGGTATTTTTTAACATTTATATTTTATATTTACGACTCATTCCATATAAAACCTTAAAAAAATATCGAATTTTCGATCTCTTCCCCCTTTAATTTTAACCAAACTTGATGCGGAAGGTAAATGTCATATAAATATGTCATCGTACAAGTTTTGGATTTTTAGCTCTAACGGTTATGGAAATATTGCTTTTTAAAATATGAAAAAAATCGAAAATTTTACAAAAGTAGTCGTATTTAATCGTCCATATCTTTTTAACGGTTACAGCTACCTGATTTACTGATACCTCATTTCAAAGCCAATGTTATCATGCTTTAAATAAAATAAGCAAAAAAATAAGTTTTTGAAGGTTAAATACATATTTTTTCTAAATCCGCGGTTTAAACCGCTGCATTTCAAAAAAACTGTTTTTTTTTTTCTTATTTTTTAAATAAATATATGTTAATTGTAATTTGTTCCAATTTATATGTGAAGATCTCACGTAATTTATATTTATGGATAAAAATCCTTAAAAAGATACTAAATATAGTAGAAAAAAATTTTTAAAAAAAATAATGGATTGAAAAATAAATAAAAATAACAGTTTTGCAAAAGTAGTTGAACATAATTGCCAATATCTTTTTAGCGGTTTAAGCTACAAGAGTCATTGATCCCTCATTTTAAAGGTACTTAAATTGTGATTTTACTGGCTGATAAAAAAATGCATTTTCTTCAAAATCCGTGGTTCAAAACGCTGTATTTCAAAAAAATGTATTTTTAAAAAAATATTTGTCAATTATCAATTATTCTTCAACACCTTCACCAAATGCCTATGTTGTACTCCTGCATGTTTCTGAATTATCGGCTTTTTAGTTAAATTTTTACACATTTTTATTCATACGTAAGGTTAGCGCATTGGACTGTTACACAGATGGTCCCGGGTTCGATGCCCGGTAACGGCAACATCAATTTAGAAAAAAAATATGTATGAGTTTTCTATCCCTCATATGTATCGCAGCTCCCACCTTCGGTGTTCCCATATCACTTAACCCCACCGAAGTAAAATAATGAATCAGGGCTATGAACCAAAAAGCTTCAATAAGTTCGCCAACTCTCCATCAGGTGGCGAGCAATAACTGTTCTAAGACTTATCATCTCGTGCAATTGCAGTGTTGCCATGTTTGAAGCCGTTCTTTCCCCACCTTTCATCTCTCCACTATCCAATTTCCAAAGAAAGCAACTTATTAATAAATAGCAAGAATTTCCAGAGTGTTGCTTCTCTTTTTGAAAACAATGCATTTTGCAGTAGAGAAGTGAACACTATGTGTGTACTAGTAAAATTACAATTTAAGTAGCTTTAAAGGGAGGTACCAATGACTATCGTAGCTTAAGCTGTAAAAAAGATATGGAATATTATGTACCAATAGTTTTTGAAAATTTTCGAATATTTTTCATATATTGAAACGCGATATTTCAAGATCTGCTATTATTAGCTGTCCTACTCGTACATTTGGGCGAAGTAATACTTATATGATGTGCATTTTCTATACCAATTTTGGTTGCAATCAGAAGGGGTGGGCAAAATCTAGTGGTTGATTTTATATGTTTTCAGTCCCATGTACTTATATTTTCATTTAATAAAAATTAAAAAAATGTAAGAAATTTGGAAACAGTGTTTTATTTTATACAAAAATTATAATATATAAAATTCCGTCGAATGTTCTGAATATGCTCTTCTAATATGGTTGACATAACTGCAAACCGAATAATGTGATAGTATATGGAACTACCCAAATTCAGTAGGCGACAAATTCGGTTATCACTACGAATCTGTTCTCTGTATATACCAAACTCCTTTCAATTCATTTGCTGCATTTTTAATCATTTTAAAAAATAATTCCTTGTTTGCCAACGAAATAAATATAAGTTCAGTTATCTTATACTCAGTTTTTTGGCAATATATTTGAATTTTTGTTTAATTTTTCCTCACTCGAGTACTTTACAACTTCCTAACATTCATTTTAAGTACAATTTTGTTTTGCAGTGTATTTTTTGTGTTCAAAATTTAGTAACGTAATGATACTTGTTAGGAAAAGACCCCAACCACGTGTTTGATCCCTAAGAAGAGTGGAATTTAGCAAAATTGATGATTAATAGGTTTTTTATTAAAGTACTGCCTATTCTGATGGCTCTAGTTTTCCTAAAACGTCGTGTTTTGATGAGATCTGTAGCCAGATCGAAATACTAGTATCAACCTAGCTAATATGTTTGATTTGCTTTATTTTTGTATTTGAAAAAATTGAAAATAACATAAAAATTATCCCGAGGTATAAATAAACACAAAACTAATAAAACTGTAAAAAATGTAATGATTTTACTTGTTTTCTACACTGATAATAATCCATGCGTAAAATTACGAAAAAATGTCAAAATAACCAATTTTTTCGCTAATATAAAAAAAATTTTAAGTCTTACAAAAGTTTTTGTAGTTTTGACAATAATTTTGTATTTTTAGACATAGATTATTATGAGTGCATATACGTTATTCCTACCGTTATAATTTAAAGGTCAGTTACTGTAATACGGCTTCGTGATGATGATGACGAGGACTATGGTTATGTAGGTTTATGTTGCTTGTTCTTGATTCCATATTGTACATGTAGTTGTTGTTAGAAGTGAAAGCAATAAATAATTTTTATTGTTGTGCACTTAAAATGTCTTATGAACAAGAACCGCGCTGAAAATTGCTACATTTACTTGTATTTTTGTACTTGTTGTGTAGAAGCAAATGTTTTTTTTCGTGTAAAAAGTTTACTACTACATACAAAAAAGGTGTTTGAACAATTTTGTTAAAATTGCAAAAAAGACAAAAAGAGAGAAATATACAAAAAAGAAATTGTTCTAATTGATTCCCCTAAGGAATATTATTTTGGCTGCCGTGGGTGTTTGACTATTTTTGGGTCAGTTTTTGCAACAATTTTTCATTTTTTGATAGATTTTTTTTTCCCCAAAAACTTTAATTTTAGTTTAAGTGAATATATTTTTTTCTCGGTGGTATGTATTTTATGTTCGTTTCACATTATATTTATTTGGCTGGTTTTCATTTGTTATCTTTTGTCCACCATCTCTCTCTGTACATAGTAGTAGTAGTAGTAGTAGTATAACATCAAATACAACATTATTTTAAATGTGTGCGCTAATGCGCCTAACATTATGCTTTAATATTTTGTTTATATTCTCTGATGACTGTGATGTTGTTTTATTTGTCCTTTTTGTGTGTGGGTTGTGTTTTTCTGGTAGAGTAATGAACTTAATTTCATTGTAACGTTGCCACATTTTTGTGATTAATTATATATTCTTTAAATGTTGGCATGTTTGCATGATCGCATGTTTTAATGTTGTTTTATTTTGTTTTTTCTTCTATATTTTGTTATTCAAAATAACAAAAACAATACAACCTGAAACCATTGTTTAACGTTTTTTGTTTTTTTTTTTTAATCAAAATAAAAATTTGGATTCACATTCTGCTGTCCTTTTCAACACACACAGAACAGATTTACTTATTTCTATACCCGCTATATTCAGTGATTAGTTTACCTTTCCGTTTGCAACGCATCGAGGTCTAAGACCCCATAAAGTATATATATTCTTGTGCCTTATTTAATTTAAAGACGATTAAGCGATGTCCGTCTGTCTGTTTGTCCGTTTGCCTGTTGAAATTACTATTCCGGATGCTCATTTATACCTAGATAGATGCACATTTTCCCGAAAAGTTTGGCATTGAAACTAAACAAATTCGATGTACCGGTTCAACAATTTTGAGTGAAAAAAACCTACCACTAAATTTCCCATAAAAATTTTTGTACAGTCTCATGGTAGTGTCTGGTGTATATAATTGTATGCCATATATTTTCCAGACGCTCAGAGGTGAATAGTTTTTTTAAATTCACCTGAAGTTTTTTTTTTTTGCCACAAACAATTTTTTCCCCACCACAAAAAAAGTTTTTTTACCTCAAAAGTGATTTTAACCACACAATTTCATTTCTACATCCACAAAAGTTTTTGACCTCAAAAACTTGTTTTCACCTCTAACATATTTTTTTGTAATGGTTAATTGTGGAGGGTATAAAAAAAATTGGTGAAACCAAATTTAATGCATGTTCCTCCTTCCTCCTTGTTATTCCTTCAATTACCAAATATATGTCTTAAATCATGTTGCCTTTAAACTAAATGTGTAAGAGGATACACATCAGTTTGTCTTTCCATCTGCAGCATAACGAAATGTAGGTGTGAAACTCCATATAAAGAATGTTTACGAAAAAACTTTTACAATTTGTATCCATCATAACTTTATGAAATGTAAAGCTACAAACAAGATTTTTACATCAAATTAAATACCAAAACTTAAGCATTTAAATAAGTTTAAGACCTTTTATTTATAAATTATAATTATTTATTTCCAATAGTTCGTCTCCACATTGGGTGTCATCTTTAGGAAAATAATAACTTCGCTGAAGACTTCAGGGATTTCCCTGAAGAATTCAACCAATGTGGAGACGAAATATTGAAAAATAAATTATTACAATTTATAAAACAAAGATCTTGAGCTCGTTTAAAGGAAAATCATTGAATAAAAGAATGTGAATGAAAAATTAATAATAATAATAATAAGCCATGCGCTAAAATATTTTTGAGTTACCTCATTGTGGGCATAGGCTCTCAATAAGAAATCTAAATCTGGAGCGTCTAGTTGCAAAACTTTTTATTTCTAATAAGCTAATTATCTTTCTTTCAACAGGCAGGTTATTAATTTTACTCAACGTTGAGCGACGCCAAGAGTTGCTCGGTCTTCCTCGTTTTCTTGCACCTTGGGGGTTGTATGTTAAGACTCTTTGGTATATATTATGGTCTTCTCTTCTAAGTGTGTGCCCTATCTAGCCAAGTTTTCCTCTTCGGCTGAAAAATTAATAATAAATAGAAAATATATGCAAATTCCTTGCGAATTTTCTCCGTTATTGGTTTTCCACACTATGTTTTTATCGTTTTTTTTTTTCATTATCAATCTAAGAACTTTATTTGTGTTCGATTCCCACCAAAGGCACTGGTATATTTTCGCTACAACGAGCCAAAAGCCATAGTAGCTAGTGCTCGATTAGGGAAATAGGATTTAATTTGAATTTTAGTTCAATTAACTAAAATTCATATCGATTATAACTTAAATTTTGTAAAGTTAACAGATTTATTTTTGCTGCTCTTATTTTATTAATATTTAGCAAAAAAATTTACTAAATTTAGCAGTTTTTTTCTGCAACGTCATTTTTAACTAATTTTTAGTAGCTTCTTTGCTATTTTTACAGGCTTATATCTATGAGTGCATCTCTTTGAAAACAAGAATGTCCTTAATGCCTTTTACGTCAGTCTACATTCTTCCAAAACAAAACATTGAATGCGATAAGTATCTTGAATTAATTAATAAACATAAATATAAATTTCTAATGGAAGGCGATTTTAACGCTAAGCATTTATACTGGGGATCACGCTTAACAAACACAAAATATAAAGAACTAGAGATATCAGGGAGCGAATGCACATGTACAGGTTGTGCGGCATCTTTAGAAATAAAGGAAGGATTTGACTTAAATTCAGATCATTCTCCGATATTTTATTATATAAAAATAAAAAAAAGTCCTAGGCTCACAAACAAGCACACACACTGTAATTTCTAGAAAAAAATTTTAAAAGAAAAAAATTCATATGAATTCAGTTATAAGCAATACAGAAGAACTCGAAATGGAAGCTCAAAATTTGGTTTCAATAATCCAAAAATGTGCATAGAGGCTGTACACCAATATTAAACTGCTTCAAAACACACATAGTTTACCCACCCGAAATAAAACAACTCATTAATAAAACACTGATAATAATCCACCACTACACTGATAATAATTCATGCGTACAATTACGAAAAAATGTGTAAATAAAAAATTTGTTTATAAAATAAACGAAAATTTGCACATTTTACAAAAGTTTTTGTAGTTTTGACAGTAATTTCGTATTTTTATGCATGTATTATTATGAGCCTAACAATCTACGGAAGCAAATAAAAAGATTTTAAATACGAAAATATTTAAAAAATACTTGTCGGGTCTAACAGCTGAATGCCTTCTTTGAAGCAGTGAGTAATGCTTACAATGAAGCAATAATGAATGCATTAATGTTGTCAACATACAAAAAAATATCTTCTTACCCAGTAAAAATTTTTCATGTTAGCAGGATAAAACAAATGCGCTGAGAAGCAGCAAAAGAAACGAATAATTTTCGTATAAAAATAAACAAAACAAATGTTGAGCTTACTGTTTTCCCTAACAAGGATGCAGGTTGTAAGCAGCTTACCCTATTCCCTTACAAGGATGCAGGTTGTAATGCAGAAAGTTTCATATCGTGGAATATAAACGATCTGTACCGATTTTCACGAGTGATTTCCGATTGTGTTTGGTGTTTTCTAGTAAGTAATAGAAAATAATTAGTCATTTAACTGTTTCTGAAGAGCTAGCACGTAGAGCGGTAAAAACATAAAATGATTACATTATATGTCTAAAATTTTAACAACAAAAAATTAATATCTGTAGAATTTTATGTGAAATAATTTGTATTCATATACCCAAATTCTGTTTTTACGCGAACTTACTTTTTACTTTTACTTTTATTTATCATAAAATTACTTTTAATCGTAATAATGTAGACATGAAATATGATTTTACTGAAACCCATGAAATCACAGCTTTTTATAAGTGCTGAAATCCGCGCTTACTTTGCCCAACAGTAATGCTTCCAAGTGGGAATTTGCCATATAAAAATCATGGCTTATGTAAGCAGGTTTGTAAGGGATTATTTTTGGCTTACTCCCTTACAAACCTGTTGCATGTAAGCAGCGTTTTCTACTGGGTATTGGCTAAGAAGGCATGAATTTATTGCTTCTAAGAGCACACGAAAGAAGCGCTTTTCACCTACTTAAAAGAGACATACCAAGTGGATCATCGCGAACAAAAATCAAGTCTTCTGAATTTGCTTTGGAAGCGCTTCTGGGTAAGCACTTTTTTTTGCTGGGATATGATAAAAAAACATTCTTTTCTCTTTGGAAAGCTACAAAGTAGATAAAGGGACCGATTCAAAAAAACGAAGCTTTAAAAACCAAAAATGTAGAATGGGCAAAAACAGATCTACAAAAAGCTAAAATTTTCGCAGAATATCTTAGTTTGGTTTTTACTAGTGATCAAGTCAGCACAACTAATTTAGAAATACAACAAACAGTTAATAACAAATGTTAGCCACCACCGAAGTAAAGATAGAAACAATACTATTGAAAGCTAAAAAGTCCCCCGGATATGATATGATTACTTGGGATCTTATAAAACATTTACCACATAGAGGTATTGCTAAACTAAATTCGAACTATATTATGTTCGACAGAAGTAAATACATGGGAAGTGATACTATCCCAGCAAAAAACTAGAGCTTACCCAGAAGCACTTCCGGAAGGCATTATTTAATCACGACACGCTTCCAAAGCAAGTCCAGAAAGCATGATTTGTGTTAGTAATTTAATAATTACATCGGCTTCAGCTGGCTTTTTAGTATCACTGGATCTGCCAAATTAGGACTTTTTTTTTTAATTCATGGTCACTGCTCCAAACTTTACACGGACATTTATTCATATTTATGATTTAAACATTTATATATATTTTTTAAACAGTTTCTTTTAACTGATTTTGTGGTAATTAAAAAAGCAATTTTTTGATGAAAAAATTTCTTATTTAATAAAAATTTCTTATTTCAGAAACAAAGTTTTGACAATTTCTATATTACTATTTTAAAGTAAGTGCAATTACATACTTATACGTATATAAGTTTTTTAGACACATTGTGCTTATATTTACGCATTTCCTGTAATTTTACATGAAAATGTAAATATTTCGTAGTAGTAATTTTACACGCACTTTTTTAGAGTGTAGGGTATTATTGGTATTTTTAGTATTCCCCTTGTAACAGCCTAAATATTTATGACTTGTTTGTTACATGATTTTTGATTTTCTTTTTACCATTTCATAATTTTTATAGTTGTTTGCATCAAACAAATTGCTTGCCATAAAATTGAAAATGTCTTGTTATTTGTAAAAATGTTAATTTCATGTTTTAACAATACACAAATGTAGTTAATAAACTTTGTTGTAGTTATTAATTCTCCATGTTATTGCTACAACAACATCACCCACTTTGTTTAAACCTTTACTGCATGAAAATCGGGACTTAAAAAAAAATATACAGGGTGATTCAGTCGCTACCCACCGAATTTCACCAGCGTATTACTTGGCTCATTTCATGAAAATATGACCATCCCTGAAAATGCGAGCGTGCGAAATGGCAGCGGCTTGAACATTTTCGGATTGGTGGTCGGAGGGTAGTAGGGTAAAATTTGCTAACTTCTGAACCAGTAGTCGGATTTTTTTGTTTTTGGGCTTGTTGGAAAGGTGTTTGGGAGACCTTTCAGAAAAAAAAGTGAAATCGCCGAGATACAGAGCTTTTAAAAAAAATTGGGGAAAAATATATAAGAACGTGTACATAACCTCAATTTGCTCAGCCGGATTGCAGGTAACTTATGATTTTTTCTCTTAGCCCTACCTCTTACCTTTCCAAAGTGAACTAAACGAAGCCCAGAGGTCTTACCCTTCCAAAGTTATGACCATTTGACTGAAATGCAAACATTTCGTTTTTTGTTTTTGGAAGCGAAATTACAAAATTACAAAAACAAATGAATCTGTACTGTTATTTCACTTCCAAAAACAAACAAAAAAAAATAGATTGTATTTCAGTCAAATGGTCATAACTTTGATTCTGAAAGGTCTCCCAAAGACCTTTCCAACAAGCCCAAAAAACAACAAAATCCGACCACTGGTGCAGAAGTTAGCAATTTTAACCAACTACCCTCCACCAATCCGAAATTTTTCAAACCGCTGCCATTTCACACACTTGCATTTTCGGGGATGATTGTGGTTGACATATTTTCATGAAATGAGCCAAGGAATACGCTGGTGAAATTCGGCGAGTCGTGAGTGAATCACCCTGTATATTTTGGAAGAAAAACCCAAAAAATTACGAATATTTCATCGTTTTTTTTTATTTTCATTTTTAAGGATTCTATTGAAAGATAACGATTCCAATAGTTTTGTTTTGCTAAATTTAAGAGAAATCGAATTACTTAACCCTTGGCCACCTGCCCACAAAGCCTCTGATATATGGAACAAAAATACCATTTGCTTTAAAAAGTATATTTTGTGATACTCATCTCTAATTTCAGACATTGTTATCATGCAAAGAAAGCATGTTTTGGTTAGTATTTAAATGCAAAAACAAAAAACTCTTACCCGATTAAAAAAATTTATGTGTAGTCATATAATTTTCTATGTGACACTATATGTAATCTTATTAAATTTCATTCGAAATTTAGGCCCATATAATTGTATCTGTGTGTTCTCTGCTTTTAATCGGACATAATTATTAAAAAGACACCCATTTTTAGTGAATATTAAATCACAATATATCAAAACCCGTTTCCTGATTTAAAAAATTTCAAAATATTCGTTTTCAGCATGCCAAAATTAATAAAAAAATTATTAAAACAACTTTTTATTCACGCAATTTAAGAAAAATTTAAAAAAATCTAAAACTTTGTTAGCTATGCGCCTTTTGTTAAATCTACAATCAATTGAAGATTTTCAAAAAAGGTTTTTCTTAATAAAAAAAATAATGGCGCTCTAATGTATATATCAGATGGGAGCATGAAAGTATTAAATCTTGAAAATTATCAAAACATGGATAAAATTAAAGTATCTAATGAAAAAAGTAAAATAAAATTAAGTTAAATAGTCTGTTTTTTGCTATTCAAAGTATAAAAATCGTTGAAACTGACATCACAGCACGCAAGAGAACATTTTGAAAAACATTCATGCTACCCTTTAGTACAAATATGATATACCCATTTTGTTGCTTTCTACTACTTTGTTAAGTTTTTGTACCGAGTCGAAATTAAAAAAAAATATATATATTTCGCGAATTTTAAGACAAGTGTGTAAATTTTTAAAATTAAGAATACATTCTAAACTTCATGATATTATAGTATTTTTACACTTCTGTTACTTTTATCAACACAAAAATCATCAAACTTCTCAAATTTACGTCCGAATGAAAAAATCATTTATTGTCAAAAACAAAATCATTTAATTCCATTTAAGTATTAAAATTTAGTTGTTGTCTAATAATAATTGAGAAACAAATTTGGAATTTGATTCATACAAAAGGTAACTTATAAATTATTCGTTACATATATGTAACACCATGCACGTAAGGGTTAAGTTAAGGTATAATTTTAATAATTTTTTTCTCTACGTTTTTTTTTTTAACTTTTGTCGTAAATGAAAAATTGCAATTATTAAATTATTTGAAATGTTGCAGGCGTGCGTGTCATAATTGTTCAAACTACTCCAGTCCTTGTTTTCTTATTTTTTTCATATTTAAAGGAAAAGTCTGAGTCTATAAGGATTTGTGTGTGTTCCTTGTTTATTTGTTACAATATTAATGTCCATTATTTTAGCGTAGTTGTAGTGGAAAATAATCACTTTTGTGGGAAATGTAAAATTAAATGTAAACGCGATTACACTTGTAATAAAGGGTCCGCCATCTAACGTTTTTTTTTTCAACTAGTGCTTATTTCGTGAATGGTAACACTTAGCTCATGTCTGATTTGACAGATAATTAGTTTTATCCTTCCGATAAACGAATATGGTCCGTATGTTCGTTATCTTGTGAAAAAAGTGAAAGAAACTGGCATCCTCATCGATAAACCAAAGCGTGAAAAGCCATAAACAGTGCGTACACCCGAGAATATTGCTGCTGTGGCAGAAAGTGTGCGTGAAGCGCCATCAACATCAATTCACAGTCGTTCTCAACAATTGAACATTTCGGACACATCATTGAGACGAATTTTGCATAAAGACCTTGGTATGACGCCATACAAAGTCCAATTGGTTCAGGAGTTCAAAAAAAGAAAGTTATTTGGCGGACCCTTTACTTATTTTTAGTGCCGAATATACGGATACTCGTATTTCATGTCTTGCGTGGCTTTTTTTTACAATTTTAGTTCAGTTGAGTTTTGTAGTATTAATGGCTTGTTATATAATGATAGATTATATATTTGTTAAAATATATTATAAAATTATCATGGTTTTTGTATTGCGTGGTTCTAAGCAACATCTTAAGGTATATTTGTTACAAATATGATATTTAATATTAATCATAAATTTTTTGTTAATACTTTAAAAATATAATATAATTTTCATCTTATTTGTAGGCAAGAAATTCTTTTACCTTTATCATTTTCCTCGTCTCTACTACATCTCAACATGCCGCGACATCTACTTCATTCTGCGTATACCTATTAATCTGGATGTCGCTTACGCTATTAATGTGCTTATCAACACAATTTTTTTAGCTAAATAAATTAGTAAAACATTTTTAAAATGTTATTAAAGCATTAGTTC
Organism: Delia radicum; assembly: GCA_021234595.1. NCBI lineage: Eukaryota > Metazoa > Arthropoda > Insecta > Diptera > Anthomyiidae > Delia > Delia radicum. Next base: position 274,135,535 of record CM037851.1, on the reverse strand, counting down.
AAAACAGTTAAGTGCTGAATAACTAAAATTTTAGCTGAAAACAAAATTTCAGCTAAAAATTTTGCTGAAAAATTATATACTTAATTTACAAGACGTTTTACTAACTTATTTATTTGAGTGTATTAATTCTAAAACGAAATAACTTTGACAATTTATCCAAAAAGAGTGCGATGTAGACGTAATTCAATAATGACAAAATTAGTGTTTTTCAAAAAACTCGGAAATACTAGGTTTTGAAATTTTAGTGTAACAGTAACTAACATTTATCTAAAAATCGACCAATATATATTTTTTTTTACAAAATCTAGATGTTATTCTATCGACCAGAAAGTTTTACTGTTAATTCAAAAAAAATATTAGTTGATTTTTGTAATCTTGTTCGTTAGAACGTCAATGCGTATGATGAATAATATGAAATGTTTTATATGATTTATCATACGCATTGAAGCAAGGACCGTAATAATTATTCCTTTTTTCATAAAAGTCAGATAATAACAGTTATTTTTTGATTTTTATTTTTTCGAACAAAAACAGAAGTTATTTTTTGATTTTAGTTTTTTCGGGCAAAAATAAAAGTTATTTTTTGATTTTTATTTTTTTGGGCAAAAATAAAAGTTATTTTTTGATTTTTATTTTTTTGGGCAAAAATAAAGTTATTTTTTGATTTTTATTTTTTCGAGCAAAAGTAAAAGTTATTTTTTGATTTTTCTTTTTTCGACCAAAAATAAAAGTTATTTTTTGATTTTTATTTTTTCGAGCAAAAACAAAAGTTATTTTTTGATTTTTATTTTTTCGAGCAAAAATAAAAGTTATTTTTTGATTTTAATTTTTTGGAGCAAAAAACAAAGTTATATTTTCATTTTGATTTTTTCGAGCAAGTATAAAAGTCATTTTTTGGTTTTTTTTTGCGTACTTTGATGAAGTTATAAAAAAAATCGCAGTTATTAGCTTTGTTATTATGATTTTTCAGTGATGATAGATATACAGCATATATTTTGCAATGTTATTTTTTGTGATAACTGTATTAATATATATTATTATACATTTTTTAAGTATCTAACTACAAGACAAACATCTATATTTGTGCAAGCAGTGATGCCAATTTTTGGAAACTAAAATCGTCATTTTTAAAACAAGAATTCTTCAAAAAAATCGTCATATTAAAAATAAGTTTTACTGTTTTTAAAACTCGAAACTATTAAAAAAGGCAACCATAACATTTATATATTCCGTTCATACAAATATAACTACGTTATTTGTTATTTATTCGTTATAAAAATAAAAATTTATAATTTCAACTCAAGAAATTGAAATAAATATCAAAAATAACTTTTACTTTTGCCCGAAAAAATAAAAATCAAAAAGTAACTTTTATTTTTGCCCGAAAAAAAAAATCAAAAAGTAACTTTTATTTTTGCTCGAAAAAATAATAATCAAAAAATAACTTTTATTTTTGCTCGAAAAAATAAAAATCAAAAAATAACTTCCATTTTTGCTCGAAAAAATAAAAATCAAAAAATAACTTTTATTTTTGCTCAAAAAAATCAAAAAGTAACTTTTATTTTTGCTCGAAAAAATAATAATCAAAAAATAACTTTTATTTTTGCTCGAAAAAATAAAAATCAAAAAATAACTTCCATTTTTGCTCGAAAAAAAAAAATCAAAAAATAACTTTTATGTTTGCTCAAAAAAAATAAAAATTAAAAAATAATTTTTATTTTTGCTCAAAAAAATAAAAATCAAAAAATAACTTTTTTTTTGCTAAAAAAATAAAAATCAAAATTTTAAAAAGCAATGCATTTTATTATAGACTAGTTCATAAGGATCAAAATGGTATACTTGAAACAGTTTTCCGACATTTACTTATAGTTGCTTTTTTTGTTTAAAAATTTGAAAATAACTGTTATTTTCGGTCCCTCCATTAAAGTTTTAAAAAAGAATTTTTTTAATATGCGGGCTGAATAATAATCGAAAAATATTTTCTCCTAAACACGGGCGTGTTGAAAAATATCTGACCATTTTTTACAAAACTAAATCAATAAACATTTTGTCCGATAAAATAAATTAATTTAAAAAGTGTCGGACAAACACTGGGTATACCAAATTTTCAACTTTGAAAAAATGTTGGTAAAACCATGAAATAGTTGGTCTAAATATTGATTTTAAAAAATCAAATTAAAAAAACTTTAATTTATAATTGTTTTGGTCCCACCGGGATTCGAACACTGGCACAGTGGGGAAAATTGAACTTTGTTTTGAGAAAATTTTCCTACAACCCACAGTTTAAACGAATTTTTGAAAAATTAAATTTTAAAAATAATTGCATAAATTTCAGATCGATTCCGCATGGCCGATTTTTAAGTCATTTGTTTTATATCCTATATATAATTTAAAATATTCACTTTTTGCTTTTACCAAAGCATCTTTACTATCTCACCAAATGCATTGAAATATTGTTTATTTAAAAACCAGTATTTTGCAAGTCATTTAAATAATGTAAAAAAAAAAAAAAAACGACAAAGTCTTGTATTTTTAACAAGAATATGACATACTTATTTTTTTGTAAAATACGTAATACTTGTGATAAAGTTCATACTAGTTTACTTATGTTTTTTATTTAAAATAGTTAATAAATTTCTTAACAATATTATGTAATTTTGTTTGCTCTTTAACAGCACTTTAATAATTGCATTTCTTGTAGTCTGATAATTTTTAGAACTAAATTTTGGTTGACAGTTTTCGAACAATTAACTAAAAATGTAAGCTAAATAAACAGAAAATGTATGCTAAAATGTTCTCTACCGATCTGACCAGGGCCAACTACATATTTTCGGTAATTTTTGCTCTATCTCTTTCAGAGGACAGTTGATCTCTTTTGCGTTTATTTCCCAGGTGGCCAAAATTCATCAGACATTTTACCAATTTACAGACGTGATATAAGAAAGTTGCTAAGTATTCAGGGAAGTTTTATATTATGTGGTGATTTAAACAGTAAGCACCGCGACTGGGGATGCTCTAGAGCAAATTGCTATGGCAATTTACTTAACGACTTGACCTTTCATTTTCCATTTACTATAATGTTTCCAAATGGTGCAACACGAATACCAACTTCTTCGAGGTCCCGTCCTTCAACATTAGATCTTATACTTACAAATATCCCGCAGTATTTAACTCAACCAGAAGTTTTAAATACACTCTCATCTGATCATCTACCTGTTATATTTTTTCTAAATGCCTCTGTTTCTACTTTGGGAAACATGAAGCTAAATTTTAATAAAACCAATTGGAGAAGATACTCTAAAAAGCTTGATTCATTACTTCCTATCGATCCACCTAACATAGATAGCATTACAACTGTGGCGGAAGTTGATGAAATGGTTAACACTTTTTCCAATGCTATCCTTAGTTCTATCGAACATAGTACTCCTATTATTCCAGATTCTCATACGAATTTTATTAGATTACCAAGCGAAATAATCAACCTTATTAGGGAGAGAATATATCTTTGCCACTGAATATAGACGTCAGTGGCAAAGATATAGATGGACAACGGATCTCGAAGAATACAAACGTTATGACCATTTGGTAAAGACTGAAATATGGAATCATAGAAATCGGCAATGGAATGACAGATTACGTAGACTGGACAAGCGCTCAAAGCCTTTCTGGAATCTTACTAAAATTCTGAGAAAACGGGTCTCCAATATTCCCTCATTATTGGATCAAAATAGGTCTATAAATACTGATTGCGATAAAGCTAATGCGTTTGCAGAAAGCTTTTTTTAAAATCATCATGTTTCAGACAACCTCGGTTGTCAGACATTGGAACAACAAATCGACAACGTATTAATTTATAACAGTTCTCTTAACCATATTACACCTGGCTCAGAGTACATTTCACCAGATACAACAAAAAGTTTATTAAAAGGTCTCAAGCCACGTAAATCTTGCGGCTTCGACAGTATTAAAAATGAGTTTTTAAAAAACCTCTCTGTTTGTGGAATAATTTATCTTACGTGTATTATCAACTCTTGTCTAAAACTTCAATATTTCCCATCATGTTGGCGAATTGCAAAAGTTATTCCTATTTTAAAACCGGGCAAGCCCAATAATGAAACGGGAAGCTACCGGCCTTTTAGCTTACTCAGTAACTTAGGTAAAATTTATGAAAAAAATTTTAAAAGACAAACTATTTCTTTTAATTGACGAAACAAATATTATTCCCAGGGAACAGTTTGGCTTTCGACCCTTTCATAATACAACACAACAAATCAAAAGAATTTCAAATTTCGTAAAAAATGAGCTTTAAACAAAAAGTCTACTGCTATGGTACTTTTAGATATTGAAAAGGCATTTGATACCGTATGGCATAAAGGCCTTGTATATAAATTAATTTCCTATGGTTTTCCGATCTATCTGGTAAAAATCGTTCAAAGCTTTTTGACAAATCGTAGTTACAATGTTTTTATTAACTCTTCATACTCAGAAAACTACAATATTGACGCTGGTGTTCCTCAAGGCTCTGTCTTGGGGCCTTTGTTGTACATTTTATATTGTGCAGACGTTCCTAAAAGTCATGTATGTAACTATGCTTTTTATGCTGACGATACTGCAATTTACTGCTCTGATGTAACACCACAACCTATTCTTGATAATATACAACAGGCTCTTAACAGCCTCTTTCAATATTTTGTTAAATGGAAAATTAAAATAAATGCTGGAAAATCACAAGCTATCTTTTTCACAAGGAAAAGCAGTTCTTGTAACCTACCCAGCTCAAATTTATCTTTGAACGGTATAGATATTCCCTGGTCTAACAATGTTAAATATTTAGGAGTTTTTCTAGACCGTCGTTTAACTTTTAATGAACACACCAGTCATATAATCAGAAAATTTAATATTGCCATTAAAATGTTGTACCCTGTAATTAATAGAAAGTCCAATCTTAGCACAGATAATAAAATTACCATTGTCAAGACAATTTTTCAGGCTATAGCTCTATATGCATGTCCGGTTTGGGAAACATGTGCAGCAACACATGTTAAGAAAATTCAAGTCAGCCAGAATAAACTTCTCAAAATGGTTATGAATTTACCTTGGCACTATTCTACACAAAGTTTACATCGCCTTTGTAATGTAGAATACATCAATATGCGTATTCAAACTATAATAAACAAATTTCAAACTTCATGTAATCAATCAAACGATGATTACATTTCTAATTTATATTAGGTCCAAAACAAATTCTCATTTATCACATTATTGTTGATTTTTCTTTTTTTTTCTCAGTGGTAAAACCGCTTCTATCATACTTTATTAATTTATTGAAGGTTTTTATAACATAATTATTTTCCTTCTCCGATTCAATTTATTACAAATAATTTGCGTGTTCATATACTGAAAATTATTGTTATAGATGTAAGGTAGCTTTAACCATCTCTCTTTAGATTTATTTTAAATATGTTTTATAAAATGATTTTTAAAAATAAAAAAAAAAAAATAAAAAAAACAAATCTCTTTCAGAGACAAAGCCTATTTTATGTTTATAAAAGAAAAATTTGAGAAAAAAACGACATATACAAGTCAAAATTTTAGCAAAATTTCGATGAAATGAACATATACATTAGGTTGTCCCAAAAAAAATAAAAATTTGGATTTTCTCGGAAGATCTTTCCTAATTTGGATACTCATAATGTAAAGTATTTTTGAGAGTTTTATCAGATTTTTCGGAAGTGGTTTAGAGGTCGCGCAAATCGATTTTGTACGAAAAATCGAGCTTTTTGGGCTTTTATTGAATTATTGTTGAAAATTGCTAAAAAATCTTTAATTTTTCGGCTTCTGAGTAAATATTCTTAAAGACAATTTTCCGATCTTTAATTTTATGTGCATAAGTAATAAGTTTCGTCAGGGATTTTGCACATTTTGATACATTATATAACAGTTTTTGTAAATTTTCAACAAATATGAAAAAGAATGCTTTATAACTTTTAAAATTTGTATGAAGACTAAAAAAACTAATGATGCAGTTTAAAAGATTATGAAGTTTTAAATAAATTACCAGAAAAAACACTATAATTTTCTCTTACCGTTCTAGAGTTATACCCTTTTAAAGCTTTGCACCCATTGTATGAAATTTTTAGTATTATAAGATTTGGGCATCCGATTTGTTGTAAACTTCAGATTATGAGATTTGAAAATTTATTTATTGTATGTCAAAGCTTAGTTTTAAGTGTTGTCAAGTTGTGGACAGCAAAAAAGTAGCCAAAAAGCCGTTATCACTAGGTGGCACTGATATGGCTCGAACTAAAATTCATGATTTATTGGATTTGAGGCAACTACAACCCTATTTTTGGCAGATAGTCTATAGGATTAGAAATAACAAGTCAAAATACAATTAAAATTTTTGTAAACTGATAAGTGGAAGACGCTTGCTTGAGATTGAGATAAATTTTATGGCAGTGTCCCCGATACGCTCCTCTCAATGACCTTAGACTTTTGAAACAATTGTATGATTACAAACGCTTTAATGAAAAAGTTGCACGCGAGACTCTTTAAACCTTTCTGGGTCATCAGTGGTACCTTTCCGAGAAGTTGGCTGCCTTATCGTTTTTTGATGAACATATAGATACCAAAACTTCGCGTTTAATGATTAGAAACCTACATGAACCAAGTAATAACAACGAATTAGTGAAATTAAATTTAACAGAATACATGATTGAAAGTAAACAAATTCAGTGTTTTTTTTACAAAAGCCAGCCTAACTTTTTTTTAAGCCTGCAACATTTCTACGGATTTTTTACAAACGGATCCAGAAAAATGGGAAAACAACAAATTATTTCAGGAAGCAAAACACAAAGTTTAACAATTGCAAGTTGTAAATGATGTCGCAGAACGTGGTGTGGCCTTGGCTAATAGTTATATCAATATCACAACTTTTGAAACAGACTTTCAGAGTTTACTGCAGCTGGTAGAGCAGCATCGCAAGAACTCTAATAAATGATTTATAACAAATCTATATTTCTTTGTTTTTAATATAATTGTTATGTATGAGTGGTAAGTAACTATTATTTTATTTGTAAAAACATTTTCTAAATCCAATTATTTAAAGTTTAAACCAATGCAAACCTAGTTCACACCTTATAGTATTATACATTTCATTCAATGTGTACACAGCTTTAAAAGGGTATAACTCGAGAACGGTTAGAGAAAATAATTTTTTTTTTCTGCTAATTAATTTAAAACTTAATAATCTATTAAACTGCATCATTAGTTTTTTTAGTCTTTATACAAATTTTAAAAGTTATAAAGCATTCTTTTCCATATTTGTTGAAAATTTACGAAAAACCGTTATTAAATTGTCAAAATGTGCAAAATCATTGCCGAAACTTATTATTTATGCACATAAAATTAAAGATCGGAAAAATTTCTTTAACAATATTTACTCAGAAGCCAAAAAAATACCGATTTTTTAGCAATTTTCAAGAATAATTCAATAAAAGCCCAAAAAGCTCGATTTTTGGTACAAAATCAATTTGCGCGACCTCTAAACCACCTCCGAAAAATCTGAAAAAAATCTCAGAAATTCTTAGCCTTATGAGTATTCAAATTAAGAATGATCCCCAAAATTTTTTTTTGAATGGGACACCCTAATATACATCCATCATCATTCGACTCTGATGTTTCATAACAAGATGTTTTTTGACTTTATAATCCTTTATTTCAAGGCATAATATCAAAAATGATAAAATCTCTTATATTTAAGGACATCAATGCAGTATATATGTATTTCTTCACACAATTACAATTTGAAGATGATTCCATGCTGATTTATTTGTTTTTAAAATACACTCAAAAGAAAGAGCGTGGTGTTTTGTGCTGTTAGTTTTGACCGACACTGTATGAATAAAACTAATAGGCTCATAGAGGAGAACCATACAATTAGTTCACAGTATTTTTTTTGAAATTAATAAGAACTTTAACGAAATAGATATAATACAACCAAGGAGTTTAGACAATAAAGAGATTGCAGTACTCTCATTTACTGAGAAAGATACATAACTTGTGGCTGCAAATAGGAAAATAAATATTGTTTCGAGACTTTAATAATATTTTTTATTTTTTTTAATGATATTTTTCGACATATTTGTTATGACTTTTGCCAAAAAACTTATATTAAGCTTTGGGGTTTTTAAAAACATTTATGAAAGTGAAAGTGTACGCAAAATAGTTGTACTCATTTTGTAAAACTTTACTCGTTTTATAGTAGTAAATCATTTTTTAGAGTGCATATAATGCTTGATAACAAGCATTGTGCATCTTTATACATGAAAATTTACTCATTTAATAGCAGTAAGTTTACATGCATTTTTTAGAGTGTACCGTTTTCATTATATAGGTTACATTACGAATATTTTGCTCAAGCTTGTTAATATGATTTATGAAAACTTGTCAGATTAACATTTTTCAACATAAAATTTTCGTAAATAAGTGTGAATATAAAAAAAAATCTTGTACAACTTAAACTGATGATTATTGTCAAGTAGACGTACACTTTACTTAAAAATAATACGGAATTATTATTTAAATTATTATTTGTTTGACTATTTAAATAATTTTCAATTAAAGGGTTTTCAATATTTGCTTTTGGTTTCCATTAATACAATCAAGAGATTTTATGCAACCTTAATAATTTTAAAAATATTGTTTAAAAATATTGTCAATTATATCGCATACTTTTTTAACACAGTTTACAAATTTACAGTCATATATACCTGTATACATAACTATAAACATTCGAAACAGGAAGATATGAAAAACATACCTGTAAACATGTGTTACATGTGTCGAGTATATTAAAAAATGTATTTATTTGCAACAAATATAAAAGAAAAACAAATACATAAAAATGTTCAAAAGTATTGCAATATTTGTACCAATTCTGCTAACACAAAAAAAGTAAAGATAACTACACTACACGTAACTTTTAAAGAAATCTCAATAATATTTTCTAAAACCAGTGGTGGTCTATACAACTCAGTTATTATTTGGTCAGTTTGGAAAATCTTCTTGTTGTGTTTGTTAAGCTAATCAGACCTATGATTTGTTCTAATGTAAATAAAAATGCATTTATTTTACATGTTTTTCTCGACGTTTCGTCAATTATTTGTTGACTTTTTCAAGAGACGTCTATTTAAATTATAAAACATTATGTTAAAAACACTAATATCAGACCAAAAACATATTTCATTTACTTACAGTACCATACATATTTTGTAAATTACATTTAAATTAATTTATATTTGTTCGTAAACTCTTACCGAGCGAATGTTGCAGAAATTTCTAAGTCTAAACTAATTTTTATCATGTTTTTGAATAATAATTTAATAAAATGAATATGAAAATGAAAATTATTCAAGTTAGAGGCCATACTCTATAATTCTTTATTACTATATTGTCCAAACAAATATTCTATGGAGTTTTTGTTTTCAAATTTATTAATTGACCACTTTCAGGAATGTGTTGATACATCTATTTCGGGAATTTTCTAGGTTCCCATCATCAGAACAGGTTTTGAAAGAAGTGACAATCCCATGCAAAACATCAAGCATTCATATAAACTAGTTTTCTCACTAAATGAGAACTAATATATGAGCTCGAAGTTAAAGATTATCAAAATTGAAAAAAAAAAATAAATTGAAAACGTTTGTTGGGTGCAAGGTCTAACTTTGGTAGATATTCAATACACGTTTTTTGTTTTTTCCTTTTTATTGTACACTTGTTTTGTTTAAAAACAAAATGTACAGGGGAGTAGTGAACAAGACAGTACTCTTTTATACAAGTTTGATATAATTTTTATTAAAAATAAAAATTATGTTTTTTTCGACCTTTAATTTAAAAAAAAAAACATAATTTTTATTTTAATAAAAATTATATCAAACTTATTCAATAAAATTTGAATTTATTTGAAATATTAACGATAAAATAAGCAAGATAAATTAAAAATATATTAAATTTTAATGGAATATAACAAAACAAAATATAAACAAAAAAAAAAACGAGTGTTTTAAGCAACAATTTTTTTATCAACATGATGCAACTAATTTTTAGTGCAATTAAAACCTTTTCATTTGCTTGCCCGAGTTCAGTATTTTGTTGCTGAGAGGCATGTTGCCGAGAAGTGTAGTATATCTATTTGTATATACTCTTTAGTATTAACTTCTTACAAACTAAAAGAGAGATAATAACTCAGTTAAGTAAAGATATGATTAATTTAAAGGAATTGTTTTATAAAGATTAGATTTAATAAAAAATGTGCCTTAACTCAAATAACTTATGCTGTTGTTTTTTTTTTTTTTTTTTTTTTTTTGTTAATACATAGTTTTCTAATTTTAGAGAATATATCTTTAATATTATGTCACCTTTAAGACAAAATATATTCTATTTTTTTTGTTTTGTTTTCTTAACCTGTGTAAAAAAAGTTAATTATTTTAAACAAAGTTCTTTACTCAATTTAAGTAAACCAAAAATTATGCGCAAGAATTATAGAAGTTTTGTCATTTTATGTTTTTAATAATTTTCAAACACAACATTTTTTACAAGTTTAACATAATTTTTATTAAAAATAAAAATTATGTTTTCAATTTATTTTTGATCAATAGTTATAATCATTAACTTCAAGCTCATATATTAGTCTCATTGAGTGAGGAAACTAGTTTATATGAATGTTTGATGTTTTGCATGGGCTTGTCACTTCTTGCAAAACGTGTTCTGATGATGTTAACATAGAAAATTCCCGAAATAGATCTACCAACACATTCCTGAAAGAGGTCAATTAAGGCCAAAACAGGGCTCTGTTCTTTCTCCATCTCTTTGTCTCATCTTTCTTAATGACCTCCTTGGTCGAACTATCAATCCCATTTACTCCTTTGCAGATGACAGCAACATTTGTCATTCTTTTTCCTTCGATCGTAGGCCAAGCCTTGTGGAGGTCGGGGGCAAAAGACAGATTATGAATGACACACACAAAATCATGACCTTTTGACAATCTCAGAGTGGGGTCCTGCGAACATGGTCGAATTTAATGCTTGTAAGACCCAACGTTGTAGGATGACCCATATGTCTGTGGAATCAACTACGTCATCTGTGTATATGGATGGAATCGTTATTGAGCATTCAGATACTCTTGATGTTCTGTGCATGAGAATACAGTGTGATGTCCGTTGGACAGATCACATTATTCAAGTATCGAAAGAAGCTTTCAAGTGTCTTGGTTTTCTAAACCGGTGTAAGAAATACTTCATCTTCGGCCTACATCCGGCCGAAGATGGAATATAACTCCCATATATGGGCAGGTGGTTCAAAGTCTATTTTGGGGCTTCTGGATCGTGTACAACGGAGAGCATTGATGCTTATACACGACAGTAGGGTTTCGAACTCTATTGACTCGTTGGAGCATCGTCGGAATGTGGGTTGTGTGACTTTGTTCTATAGATATTACCATGGGAAGTGTTCTGCTGAGATAAGCCGACTCATCCCGAGGGTCCGGGTATCTGTTCGTACTACCCGCTTGTCAAGTAGATCTCAACCGTTTGTTGTCTGTTGGTTGTCTATAGCCCGGCAAATCGCACAACGCATTACAGAGAAAATTCGTTTTTCAGTCGCACTAGCCGTATGTGGAATTGTCTCCCTGCGGAAGTCTTACCTGCAAATTACAATTTAGAAAAATTCAAGTCAAATGTCAACAAACACTACTCCCTCTTTCCTCCTCCCCGTAACCTATTTTCCAGATATCCACACAATGCAATGCATTAGTAGGGGCATCCCCTGAGTGTTGGTTCAACGTAAAAAAAAAAAAGTATACAAAATCTTAATAATAAGGAAATTTTCATTCCATTGATTAATTTTAAACAGATTTTAAGAAAATTTTTAAACAATTTCAGTACAAATTCAGAGGGTTACATTAATCAAAAAAATATCTCTATTTTAAGAAGAGAGAATTTTGACATGTAATTAGATATAGGAATTTTTTTTTTTGGATTAAAGATTTTTTCTGTATTTTAAACTAATTTTTCTTATATTATTTAAAATTGTGTATCTTTAATTTAAAGACATTTCGTCTTCTAAAAGAAAAACTTTTTTTGAATGTAGGACTGTCTGATTACATAAAAAGTATTGTGAATAACTTTTAATTAGCGGTATTATAACCTCTCGAATATAACGGAGAACAGCGTTTATTAACACTTTAGGTTAAAATATCTCAAAACCTTTTGCGATGGAAAAATTCTGAGGTCATATTTTTATTTAGCACAAGTTTCACGTCTCCATGTTAGAAAACTTTTTGGTCTGTGTGACTATTTCTCGTTAAGGAAAGGGCTAGGCTTTAATATTTGCTAAAAGTTAATACTTTCTTTCATGAAAATTCGCACCACTTTCTCTGTTCCTAACCATCTGCACGATAGTTACATAAAACAAATATTACACTGCGCTAGAAAATTGACCCATACAATCCAAAGCAAGACTACCGAATCTTGTAAGTTTACTGCTATTGAGTGTGTAAAGTTTTATATAAAAATACGCACAATGCTTGTTATTAAGCATAATATGTTTAAAATTTTAACATACACACTTCTTGCTTAAAATTAGGCAGATAATGTATCAAATTGTAAGTCCATAAACATCCCAGTAAAATAGTAAAATCCAAATAACTGGTCGCAGAACAGCTTATATTGTATTATAACAGGTTTTAATTTCGGTTCTGCAACTGGTTCTTTTTATATGGAGTTTGTCCAATTTGCAATAGATTATTTACCTCCAAACAAGAACAGGTTGCTTTAGAGCCGGTTATAGAACCAGTTATAGAACTGGTTCTGGGACAGTGACACCTTACATTTCGACTCCCTGGAACCTGTTCTAGAACCGGTTCCATGTAACCGGTGGTAAAAGGAGTTGTTCTAGAACAGGTTCAGAGGTAATCTGTTCTAAAAAATGTTGCTGGGATGTTTACAAATTTATAAACACATATTAAAGAAAATTTTAATTTTATTATAGTAAATTTGTATTTGTACACATTTATGTTTGGTTTTAAATTTAATGCGTAACTCAGAAATGCCAATTTTCTTTGTATAGTTTTGAAAAAAACTAAGAAAGGCAGACATTTATATTTGTCAATAATTTAATAAAAAAACTTAAAATAATACCAAAAAGGGGAAAAGGATCTAATTCCATTACAATTTATAAAACCGAAATTGAGGTTTAGGGGGTAAGTAACTTTTCATTATTTGCTAGGAAATACATATGCAGCCATGTATTTGTTTTTACTTTACTTGTTTTTACTTTACTTAATACTTGGAAATGACTGTTCTCATTTTAAAAGGATATAAAGTGTCACGATCACGGTTTGCTTGTGGATGCAATTATTTTAGTGCTAAATGCAGAAATAACGCTTTACGAAACAATTTGCTTTTTGAGGTCATCGATTTAGAACTTCCTAAAAATTCTGAAGTTGAAGATGTACTGCATTTATCTGGGTTAGATTTAGCTTTCGTTATTTTCTTTTAATTATAAGACGCTTTACTTTGGAGTGTCTGAGGATGGTTTTCTAACAAATACCCAGATAATGAGGATCTTTTCTAAAGAATCACCCTCGAATTTTGAGAAAAAACACTTCTATATCTTATAAAAACCGATCCTGAAAACTCTTTCCGAAAATGGTTTCTAACAAATCCCCAAATAATGAAGATATTTTCTAAAGAATCACGCTCTAATTTTGAGGACATTTCTGAACAAAAAAAAAACCTTAGATGCTGAAGAATTTCTGCAATAGAAAAATGTTCAGATTCTCCGTATTTATAATAAAGAAAAACACTTCGATTGTGTAGAATGTACCGTATCTTATAAAAACACATCCGGAAGACTTTTTGATAAAAAAGCCCTCGAATTCTGAAATTTTTCTCCATATAAAAACCTGTAGATTCTTAAGAATTTTCATTGGGAAAATCCTCCAAGTTCTGAGGGCTTTTCATATAGAAAACTCTTATATTGCGATATTTTATTTCAATATAAAAACACTCAGATTCTGAGGTTCTTTTTGTTTGGAAAAACCCTCAGATTTATATAACTTTTTCCCTTGGAAAAACTATGAGGAATTTTGATAGAGAAAACCCCTCAGAAGCAGAGGTGTTTTTTCTAAAGAAAACTAAGTAAATATTTCAAGGTTTTCCCATGAACTGCACTTTTTTTTTCTATCTTTTTTACACGAAATAATTGTTTATTTTTTTGTTTTGTCTTTGTGCACAAAAATGCTTTGACCGATTGCAAAATGGGATGAAAATTTATACAAGCATTGTAAAATATAGTAAAAACTAAGAAAAACCACAGCTTTATGCAACATATAAAAAACTAATATAAAATATTTATTTTTTAAAATAATTTGTATAGAAAAATGCGTTGAAAGTCAGCGTGGCCGAAATATTTAGGATCAGTGGTCGGTACTCGTATTTTAATTTGCGAGTTGCGCAGTGTCTGTTATCAACTATGTTAAATATTAATATATTTGTTTTTTTATCAATTAATACTATTTCTCGCGTTTTTAATCGCGGTTTTGTCAAAATTCCCGTAAGTACTTATTTTTAACTACTTAATGTTCCCATTATTTTAATACAAAATATGAGGCGTTACCCAGAAGTACTTATTTTCATCATAATTTTAAATATAAAGTAATGATTTACACTTTTTCTGAAAATCTGTTTTTAGACACATTATTTTCCAAGTCTAGTAAGGATATATATAAGTACATATTTTTGTAAGCTGTAAAGTAATAACATTTTGTGCAAGAAAGTCATTGATGTTTTAACATGTCAAGATGAGAACTTAGAGGCCCGGTTCAAATCCCACGTAGTTAAATTTTATTAAAAAAAAATTATTGAAAATTTATTTGTAGACTCATTAACCACATATTTGTATCATTACTAATGTCATTGTTTTGCACGACATGTCCGTAATGACATTTGTAAGTACTTGACATTACCGAATATATTCTTATATAACAACTTATATGGTTATGCTTTTCTACACTGGGTATCTACCAGGGGTTACATGTCGAGATTGCTGAAATGGTAGAACGGTTGACTGACAACCTGCAGGCATGCGTTCGATTCCATCCACATTTAAATAAATAAAATATTTCAATAAAATAAAATATTTTTTATTAAATTTAGTTTTTTTTTAACTCATTATTTTTGTCCATGCTTGTAGATTTAGATAGTTTTCTTTATTTTTTCATAAAATTTGTTTACAATAGTTTTTAGTTTGTATTACTAGTTTACATCTTATATAAAGAAAAGTGGCTTGGTTTTTTATATAAAAAACCGTTTGCCAGAGTGTTAGGCCGTTACCTATTTAAAATTTTTACGTTCTATCCTGTTCAGTTTTATTTAAAAATTGAATTCATTTATAAGCATTCTCCTATAACTAGTTGCCTCTTTAACATAACCGTATAGATTTAACCAACTTGCATCTTCACCATTTAATATGTTCACTATGCTACTATCTGAAAGCCGTATATTACCAAAATGTTTCATTCTTAATTCATTTAGAATAGGGCATCTTCCCAAAAAATGTTGCATTGTCTCTATTTCTCTTAGGTTGCACATTGAGCATAATCTTTGACTACCTATCCTGTATTTGTTGCCATTTAACCAAAGTAAATCACCTCTGGCCTTCATAATAAAACTTATTTGCACCATATTATAACTCTGATTACAATAATGCTTGTAAGCATATAGGTAACCACATATTTTTTGATTTTTCGTGAGGTGTCTAGTATATAAAAGTAATAACATTTGTGATGACAATTGTAAGTACTTGCCGTTATCAAGTATGTATTTATATAAACACTTATATGGTAATGCTGTTCTACACTGTGTTGTGACGTGATGGAAAAATTTTGGAAAACAGATTTAGAATCAGCGAGACAAAATCTATTAAAAATATATATGGCGGTTCAATCCAAATCGACTTTTTCTCATTTTTTGAAAGTGTATTATTTATATTTATGCTTATAATTCCATTTTATTTTATAGACATTTTAATGAAATATTGTGGCGTTTTTTTTATTATTAATTAATAATCATATTATTACAAATTATATACTATTCCCTAACCGAGGGAATCGAACCCACGACCCCCGCACTGATAAGCCAGCACGCTACCAACTAGCCTATAGGGGCGCACATTATGGCGTTTTGTTTACTGACAAAAATTTCTAATTTTTTGCACTTTGCCCACAAAATTTCCCTTAAATAATTAAAAAAAATAACTTATTAAAAAAATATATAAAAAAAAACCGTTCACGTTGGCTGAGATTCGAACCCGGACGTCGCACAGGCCTGCGTTAACAATATTGTATAAACGCACGTGTTTAAAAAAATGCAATATGTGATATAATTGTGTTCTATTCTGTGTTCTATTCCATTTTAAAGGAGCGAGGGTGAAATGGTTGCACTTTAACACGGCAATACTTTTTTACAGAAAAGAAGACAACATTAGTTTTAACAGATTTAGTACAGATACTTGAAAATTCGGATAAATATAAGTGTGTTTATATGTAGTGGTTGTTATAAATGAAGGTTGAAAATTGCTATATTATGCAAAGTCGGAAATTGTGGTAGTTTTTCTTTCCTCTTTTTGTTGTGGTTCCAAAAATGGAAAAAAAAATCAAATTTTAAATATGAACAAAAAATTTACATTGCATACTTTTACGAGCATATGACTTTGTGACATTTCTGTTATGTTCATTTTTTATTTTTGTCAATATGTATTCGTTGCCGGATTACTTATGTCGTATTGTCTGGTAGTTAACAAGAATTCTTTTATTGAAGAATTGTGTTGTTTTTTTACAGATTATATTTGTTATGGATTTTTGTATTAAGTTCATTTTATTTTGAGGAAACATGTGATATTTTTTAAATTTAAATTTTAAATTCTCAACATGGTCTACTTAAGATGGGGAAGCAAAGTGAAGTACATATTGCTTTAAGGAAGCTTTATAACTATGAAATTTATCAGAATCATACACTCAAATAAAAAAGTTAGTAAAGTCAGCAAAAAATTTTGCTGAGTCAGCAAAATTTTAGTCAGAAGGGTGCTTGCAAAAAAATTGCTAATGGCAGCAAAAAAATTAGTAGATTCAGCAAAAGTTTTGCTAAAACTTAGTGGATTAAAAATTAAAAAACCCTTGCTAAACATTAACAAATTTTTGCTGAATATTAGTAGACTGAAACAAACTCAAAAAATTTGTAGAAAATGTTTACTTTAGTTAATTTATTTTGCTGAAAATCATAAAACATATTTTTGTGATTCTTTTTAAAATAATTTACAATACGTGACAAAATATAAAAATTTTCATACTCCCACATTGACGACATGAATTAATGTAATATCTGCAAATATATAAAAATAATTATACATAGCATAACCAAAATTATCTTTTAACTACTTACATCAATGGTTGTCTCAATGATGCTATATTTTAAAGGGACACTAAAGCCGAAGAGAATTATAGAAACGAAACGAAAAAATAACAAAATATAACATATACATTCCTTTTTCTGCAATAAGAAATAGGAACCATAAAAATCTACATAAGATGTATGTCTTTGTCCTTCGCTTTATTCTACCTGCTGTATATATGTTTGCAACTTGATCACTGAATTTCACTACAAATACACATTTAATCTTTTTTAAATTTAAATAATTTGTTTTGTCTTTTATTTAATTAATAGACAATTACTTACATGTACTTACAATGTACTTTCACAAGCCGGTGAAAACGCAAAATTTAAGTTGTTTCAATCCACAAATTTGTTTTATGTACGAAAAATAGATACAAAAGCTTCCATGGTTGATTTTTTTATGTGTCTTACTAGAGTTGTATTTTTAAGTATAATTTTCCTCGTCACTACTACATCTTGATATGTAATTCATTCTGCGTATAATTTTTAACCTGGTTGTCGTTCACACTATTAATGTGCAGCACAATTTTTTTAGAAAAATAAATTAGTAAAACATTAGTTCAAAACAGTTAAGTGCTGACTAAGTATAACTAAAATTTTAGTTTAAAACATAATTTTAGCAAAAAATTTGCTAAAAAGTAGTATACCTGATTTACAAGATGTTTTGCTAACTTTTCTACTAACTTATTTTTTTGAGTGTATAGTAACTATTTTAAAGAGATGGAATAACTCTCACGTGTCTTTCGAAAAAGGTCGAAACTCAGTAAAATATTTTCTCTTTAAAATGACTCGACTAGCAACATTCTCAGCAAAAAATGTGTCGACTTGCAACATTTTGTTGAAGAGTTTTTCTTGGGAGGTTGCCATATTGTTGAGAAATAAACAAGTTGCGCTTGCTAGTTTCGGTAAAATCTGGCACATGTTTTATTTATAACATAAAACCAATAACAAAGCAAATTAAACAAAATACTCAGAAATTATCTAACGTATATAACTTTTGTGGTTAAGTACACGGAATTCATCACAATGATACCAAAAAGTACAATTCTTATATGACATATAAAATATAAAAAATCAACCGAGGATGATTTTTGTAGCTGTTTTTCATACATAATAAAACAAAATGATGCCAACATGTGTATCTTATACATATGAATTGCGGACTAAAAAAATTTTATTTTGTGTTGTCACGGCCTTGTCAAAGAAATTATCTATTAACTAAATTAAAGACAAAATAATATATTTATTTTTTATAAAGATTAAATGTGTATTTCTTAACGTAATGTTTATAGAGATTAGTAATCCAGTGTGGTAAAATTTGCAAACAAATATACAGACAGGTAGACCAACTAAAGCGAAAGACAAGGACACACATCATACGTAATTTTGTATGTTTCCTTTTTCTTATTGCAAAAAAAGGGTTGTGTATTTCATATTTTGTCACTTCTTTTATTTTCATAAGACAATCATTGATGTGAGTAGTTGAAAGGTAATTTGATTATGTTATATATAATTATTACTACATATTTTCAAATATTAAATTAATTCGTGTCGTCAATGTGGGATTATGAAAATTTTTATATTCTGTAACATAGATATTGTAAGTTATTTTTAAAAGAATAACAAACAAAATGTTTAAGTTATTCAGCAAATAAACTAACTAATGTATAATTTTTCTACACAGCTTTTGAGTTTTTTTCATTCGACTAATATTCAGCAATACTTTTATTAACGTTTAGCAAGGATTTTTTTAATTTTGAATCAATTAAGAGTTAGTAAAACTTTTGCTGAAGCTACTAATTTGGTCGCTAAAAATCAGCTCGCTTATTTTTAGCAAAAGATTTTGCTGACATTAGCAATTTTTTTGCAAGCACCCTCCTGGCTAAAAGTTTGCTGACTTTACTAACTTTTATTTTTTGAGCGTAGTTTTAAGTATATTTGTATATGCATATATAATAATATGCATATATAACTATAAATACAATAATAATTATTGACTACATTGAATAACAACTGTTTAAAAAATCATGTTCGCGATTTTTCATAAATTTCAACTAGAAAATAAAATGTTTTTTTTTTTTATAAAAAGGTTCTTTATATCAAAAATCTGGAAATTTCGATAATATGTGTAGATCGCTGTGCACCGCCTTCGAGTAGTCGTATGATGTTTAATTTTGACAATTTATTATGATGGATACACATAGAATATTATGTAGGTAAAGATAACAGCAATTGTAGTCAAAAACAAATGAAATTTCGCTTGAAGAAAGGACGACTAACATTTCATTAAATTTAACTAACATTGTCATTTGTTTTTTAATGTTAAAAAAATGCCTAACTATTTCAGTAAAAATGAACCACATGGTAGTAAAAAATAAACAAACATTTATTTTTTTAAATAACAAAAAATGACTATAAAAAATGAATGTAAAAAGATAAAACAGTCATTTGATGTGGTTTGTTTTTTTAAATGATCTACAAGGTATGTAAAAAATTAAATTTGTTTTACAAATGACTGACATTTACATTAAAAATAAAGAAACTGTATTACAATCTAAACAACTACATATTTTTAAAGCAGAAGTTCTTTGAGTGTACCCTCTTTTATAATTTTATGTACGTTTTTGTGTAACTCAACAGAAGTGTTTTTTTGGGACAACTTATTTTTGACTTTCTAATCAGTTACCTTAACCAAATAAATATAAAGTAGCTTTATAAAGGATAAAGTAGCTTTATGTTTCCAAACTTTTTATTAAATGGAAATGCTTTGCCTCGAGATATAAAGTTTTAATTCATTCAATAAATTCAAATAAATTCAAGTAAAAAATTTAAATTTTTCTCTCAAATTGCTATAAAAAGTTCACAATTATGCAAATTTATAACAAAAAGGGTATTGAGTTTGTATGCTTTGGTTCTTTCGCATAGTGTACATAAAGAATACATTCAATGAAATAATTGTGAACAATTTTTTAATGTAAATTATTTGATTGCTATTTTTTATTTATTTTTTTTTTTTCTACGACGACGAAAAAGCCAATAAACACAGTTTAAATATAAAATTCGGTCTCCAGTTTTTAACATTCCTTGCACATCCTCAATCCTCCAGTATAATAAATATTTAGAAACAGCGAGAAAACAGGAACAACAAAAGTGTCAACATTTCATTTATGTCAGTCGTGCGTAAGTCCACATATTGGATGTCTATTTAAGCTTCTGTAAATATGCTACAATATTTTATTGTTATTTTTTCGTATTGAGATTGGAAACGTGAATGTGTGTGTGTGTGTGAGTCAATGTGTATTGTTATTTTGGATTTACTAGCAAATTTATATTTATTGCATTGTGTGTGAGTGTGTGTGTGTGTGTGTGAGAGTATTTGGATGATATCGGTAACGAAAACAATTTGTTTAAGGATAAAATATTCACATGTTGGTTATTTAAATAAAAAATTCCATAGTCGTTGCTATGTTGTTGTAGTTTTATTTGTTAATATAATTTATTTTTGTTAAATTTTGGTTAACCAATTATGTGTTTGTTGCTGTCTTGTCATTTTGGCTGTGATTTCTTTTCCTCTTTTGCAGAAAATAATGTAAATAGCTTTGATTAAAGTGAAAAGGGTATCTTAGGATCATGTTTATTTGTTGGAATTTCACTATTTATTGGTTTATTGTTTTGGAAGTACCCTACACACGTGTGTTTAAAATACATGCTGATAATAACCAAATGTACACATTTACAGATTTTATGTTTAAAAAAAAAACATATTTTGTGTGTACATATGCACATGACATCAAATATTTCACATATTTAGTTAGTTTAATTATTGGTACAAATAAGACTTAGAGTCTCCTAAAGTACCTCAAATATTTTAAATAACAATAATTGAATAACATTAAACATAACAATTTTACAGAAACGACAAAAATGAAAAGTAAGCGAAACGTAAATATTTAATTAATCTTTGAATAAATTACTAATTGCTATTTTGAAAAACAATACACGGGGATCGGATATAATTTGATTAAGTAAAGAGTTCCAAAAATTCACTGCTCGAACAAAGAACAATATCGAGGATGATAAATAATTGAAAGCCGAAATGTTAATATTGGTCGTACGACTTGATCTGTACATATTTATTTTCCTTCGTATGTATAAGCTTGTTTAAAAATTTAAAATTTCGAATGTTTAGATATGAAGTTAAACTACATCCCAAGATTTGAATGGTGGATTTAGATATCCGAACATATTTTCTTTTTGTTGAATACGTATCTAGCACGATTATTAACAACCATTTGTAATTTGTTATTAGATTCAGCATCAAGATTTCCAAACACAATTGCACCATAAGTACAATTAACGTTCTCACCAATTTCAACTATATGTCAGAGCTTCCTTGGAGCGCATTACATTTTCGTAATTGTGTTATTAATATGATCTTTATAAACAAGCTCAGAATTAATTAAAGCTCCAAGATTTTTTACAACTCTCACATATTCATTTTGCACGATGATATCTGGCAATATATCGGCAACACAACTGCCAATTATTAAGGCTTGTGTTTTAGAGGCGTTAACTAAAGAATTGTTTTTTCGAAGATCAATAGCAAATTTCGTTCAAGTCCTCATTAAGTCGACAGCTCAGATCTTCTAAAATTCCAGGTGGGCCAGAAAGATATATTTTGGCGTCATCTGCATATAAATGAATGATAGAGCTTTTACAACAGTAAACCATATCGTTGATGAAAATGGTAAATAAAATAGGACAACGAATCGAACCTTTGGGTAGCCCAGAACAAACGGGTTTTGTAGTTTTGTACAACTTACTCTTTGCGACCGATATGACAAATATGGAATTACTGAAACCGAAATACTTAATCAGACTTATCAATAATACATCATAAACGATAGTGTCGAAAGCTTTTGAAAAGTTAATCAGAACGATGTTTTCTAATATAGTTTAGATGGAGTAAAAATACAAAAAAATGCGTACATATACTACCGAAATGTTTATAGATAAATAAACCAAAAAAAAAAATATTTATTTTTAATTTAAAATGAGCTTCCAAACCCCGTATATTTACAAAAATAAAGCAAATCAAACTAGTATTTCGATGTGGCTAAAGATCTCATCAGAACCCGAAGTTTTAGAAAAGTTAGAGCATCCATAATTGGCAGAACTTTAACAAAAAACCTATTAATCATTAATTTTGCTCCATTCTTGACTTCTTAGTAATCAAGCACGTGGTTAGGGTATTTTCCTAACCAGCATCATGACGTTACTAAATTTTGTTAAAAATAAAATAATGTTTTTTAAGGAGAACTTTATATGTTAGAATTTATTCAGTGTGGCAAATTTATAATTTTAATTTATTTCAATATTTTTTTTTGGTAATTCACGACTTTATTTTCCAACTCAGTATTTGTGTTTTCTTTTGCCTGGGTAAAATACATATGAAGATTGGCCCGAGCACACTCTAATTAATTTCTGTTAAAATTTACCCAGCTAATAGTAGAAAACTGCACGTCGAGAAAAGAGCATGATGTTATGATGGTTTACGAGCATCATGTTTATGCAACAATCATAATATGATTTTATATATTGATAAAATCGTCCTCAGTGATCATAATATGGTTAGTAAGCATTATTTTTATGATTTTGAGGATCATAATATTATAATTTCTTGTCCCCAATCATATTCAATCATATTATTTCTGTATGTTTAGTCCTACTATAAATTGGGTAAATTTACTCTATGTGTGTAAGCAAAAAAAATTTACACATAAAGAGTAAGTTTGTGAACATATGTTGTGTAAGTGTGAAAGTTTAATTAAATTTTAAACTTTTTTGTAAATTTGCTAAATTCTTGAGTAACATAGCTTTTTTTTAAGTAAATGAATTTTTAAACGTGCAAAAATATGTTAATTTTTTTTTTTTAAAAAAAATAATTTTATTTCAATTTAACTTGTCAGGTTTGAGATCATTATTAAAACGTTAATATTACAAATAGAAACCACTAATTGTTCATAAATGTAAGAGAAGATAAAAAAATCTTGTGGGGATCAGCACTAGAGGGCATGCCGCACTTACGAACTTAGCGAGCGAATAGGTCATCTTCAGCCTCATTGTAATCCACCACACACAAGAAACTCAATGTTTGATCTGGTAGATACGAGGGCGGCTCAATAAGTCCGTGACTTTTTGCAAAAAAAAAAAAAAAATAATTTTTCAACATAATGTCCTTTTAGCTCCTTACACTTAGTCCAACGTTTCTCCAATTTTTGTATCCTTTCCAAAAAATAGGATTTTTCGAGGTCCATAAAATAGTCATTTCTTGGCCATATGGGGTTGAGAGCAAACGCGGCACCCATCTTGCAGACAGCTTCATTACACCCAACTGATCATTTAAAATCGAAACCACACTGCCATATGAAATGCCTATGGCATCAACAATCTCACGCACTTTTACTCTTCGATCGGCCAACACCATATCGTGGATTTTTTCGACATTTTCGGTTGTATTGTCCTCAATTGGCCGTCCAGAACGTTCAGCGTCATTTGTACTTGTGCGAAAACAACGAAAGTCAGTAAACCACTTTTTTACCATTGAAATCGATTGTGCAGAGTCCCCATAGTATTTCTTAAGCTTTTCCTTGGTTTGATTGACGGTTTTTTTTTCTCAAAAATAATGTTTAATGAGCACTCGAAATTTACTTTTTTACCATTTAAAAAAAAAATCAACGAGGTTGTATATTTTGAACAGCTGTTAAACGCAAAGTAAATGACGAAACTTGCTCAGCATTTGACAGTAGTCTATTAACAGGTGCCACTTGATGGGAACAGCGTTGCATTTTCATATTATGAGCTATTTTGATATTTTCTTACAATTTTAGCCAACAGCTTTAAATCTTTTCCAGTTTAGTTATGAAACGTGATAATTCAAATTGAAAAGCAATTTTAAAAAAAATAAAGATCAGCAATGCATACAACATTCTCGCAATAATTTTATTTTGCAAAAAATTCCATAAAATGAGAAAAAAATTAAATATAAATTTAAAAAATAATAGAAAAGTTGCAAAAATAACAGAATCTAAAATATAGGAAAAAATCGATTAAAATTTTTTCAATTTTGGTTCATTTTCTTTTCAAAGGTTGTGCGAATATTGATTGTAGTATCACTGCTATCAACTCTATCAACCTTAACTACAACCACGGGGTATTTGCGACCACAAGCCTAAATATTTTAATTTGTGAAATTTAAATTTCATATAATTTACTGGTTCGGCTACAGCCACTCTAGTTACTGCTGTACCTATCCCGATTGCCGATTGAATGCATTCTACAGGGTAAAATAATTGAATATATTGGTTGCTAAAATGCTAATACATAATAAAATACCTATTCTGGAGGCTCTAGCTTATCTAAAACTTCGGGTTGTGATGAGATATTTAGCCAGATCGAAATACAAGTGTCAACCTAGCTAATATGTTTGATTTGCTTTATTTTTGTAAATATACAGAGGTTGAAAGCTCGTTATAAATTGAAATTAACTTATATTAGAGAGACTCAAGTTGTATGGAAGCGAAATTCGTGCAAGGTGTACCCCCCTCAAAATGAACATTGGTATTTTTTATGATGACATCTAAAATATTTCGGCTCTAGCTTTGACCTCTCGTGAGCTGGACCATTTTGAAAAAGGGCCCATTTTTGCATGTTTTGTTAATTTAAGAATCTGTTTCCTTACCAACATATACAATATGGGTATTAGAAAGGTTTTTTTAAGGCGCGTCCAACTGTATACACAATTTGTCCAAGGACGATCATCCATGTTCTTTTTTTAAGGATATTCTGTAAAAAAAAAACTGTTTTTGAATTTTTTGTTCGGGGTTGTTTGTAAAAAAAATGCCAAATTAACATATTTTAATCTTTAGTCGATTTAATTAAATACGGGTCTCAGCTTTTTTTGAAATTCGTGCTAGTTCGCGTTTTGACAAAAATGCAATGGGGTGGTAACTCTTCGTTTTTAATAGGGCAATATGGGTATCACATTTTTTCTTTTGCCAAGTACATCATCTTTGTATGTAAATAATTTACATTTTTGCAAATTAGATGCATTTAACACGGTGCTCTGGAATATATATAAATGCAATTTTGTGGTAACTCTAATATGATAGCGGATTTAGTTTCTAGATCATGTATGGATGAAAATATGACTAAAGAAAGAAAAAAAAAATGATCCACGACTTTTTGGTGGCATTTTCTTTTTTTAATTTGCGAATAAAATATGCCGCCAAAAAGTCGTGGATCATTTTTTTTTTTTTTTTAGTCCTTAAAAAACCTTTTCGTATGATACCCATATTGTATATGTTGGTAAGGAAACAGATTCTCAAATTAACAAAACATGCAAAAATAGACCCATTTTCAAAATGGTCCAGCTCACGAGAGGTCAAAGCTGGAGCCAAAATATTTTAAATGTCATCTTAAAAAAGTCCAAGGTTCATTTTTAGGAGGGTACATCGAGCTCTTTTTTTCGTGAGTCGCTCTAATGTATATAAAAACAAAAAACTAATAAAACTTCAGCAAAATAATAATCATTTGACTTTCTACTTGTATTTCCTACTGCAACTGATATGAAATGGATGTTGTGTTACGCATTTCAATGTCAAGAGAACCTCACTAATTATATTCAAGAATTATCGTTTTAATTTATATATGTATGTTTAATTTTTAAAAATTTGTTTTTCAAATTTTTATTATTGGAAATATTTAATTGACATATTCAATAGTGCTTATTAATTTTCTCATATTAGACACAAAATGTGTAGTTTTAAATAAAAAACTGCGTTTTAATACATTTCGTGTGTATTTTCACCTACAAAAATGCGTATTCGAGAATTATAGACTTTTTATGACTAAATTTAAGCATTTTGTTTAGTGTTACATAAAGCTTTATATATATTGTAGTAGTAGTGAATTTACAAGTATTTGTTAAAGAGCAGCTCACATATGATGTATGAGCTATTTTGGTTTTTGCTTAAGACAAACATCATTGGCATTGTTGGTTACATATATCCTTAATATATTTTCTCCTCTTTTTGATTGTTGCAAGGTTAAAATTTTTTGAATCCTTCAATCGATTTGCCTTTAAATTGTTACATAAAGAAATCATTGGTAGTGCCGGATGATGATTGATATAAAGCATGTTTTAAATGAATACCAATACATTTTTTTGGAGTTGATAATAAATATAACAAAAACTTATTTCAACATATTCAATTAAAATTTCAGTAATTATATGTTTTGTTTTTTATATATTTTTTTTTATTTTTAATTTTTTTTTTCATATTAGTTTCTACAATTGTTTCAAATATATAAATGTCAATATTATCATTACTGTTATAAAATCGGACATTGCCATATTTTGTGTGTAAAATTTGACTTTCAATCATAAAAAAGTTAGATCAAAAGTCGATTAAACGGGTTTTAATTCAATTGAACTAATTTTATATGTTGCGCACGTTTATCTTCTTTCATCACAAGAAGAAATTTCATCCGTATTTGAAATAATTCTTCAATCTAAAAATATTAATTCGTGATTCTTAAATTTCCAAGTTTGTCAGCTTGGAAATTGCTTTCAAAAATATATTTTTTGGTGTCTCCGCTATCAGTCTCACTTAAAGATGGCTCTATTTTCTCATAACTTTTGTTTATACTCATAAAATAGGCTATATCTCTTATACTATGCCAGAAAGAGCTAAATGGACCAAAGATCGTTACTCCGTACCTATTAAGTTGTCTTTATTAAACACTAATAGTCAGATCCGGAAAGACCTTCTTAGCAGAAATTTTCTGTTGATTCAGCTTAAAAATTATAATGATTTAGTTAAATTCTTAGTTAATGGAACAACAACTGTCAACGAAAATTTAGTTCTTCTAAAACTTAAGTCACCTACATTTAGCAGACTGTGATTCTGAACTACATTGGAAATTCTGCTGGTGCAAATTCAGGTACTATTTTCTGTTTTCGTAGCTGAATTTTAAGCTATTAGTACGGGTTTTTTTTCTATTAGATAACCAATACTTCACTAATTCTATGCACAAAGTGTTTAATTTTAAACACATAATGCGTAAAATTGTACTTTGTGTGTATTATTATATATGAAAGTGAGATGAAAATGTGTATTTACTCATTATGAGTTATATTTGACAAAAATTTACCCATTTTATAGTAATAAATTTACAAGTATTTTTTTGGATATACTTTTATCTCAACTGATTTTTGACTTTCTATCCAATTACCTTAAACGAGCGATTTCATTAATAAAAAATAAAGTAACTTTTTGTTTCTAAACTTTTTATTAAATGGAAATATAAAGTTTTAGTTAATTAATCATTGAAAGGTCAAATAAATTTAATTGAAAAATTTAAAATTTTCTTTCAAATAGCTATAAAAAGCTCAGTACCCTGTTCAGTCTTTTTTTGTTTTGTGCAGCCCATTTCTTTGTGTAGTGTGCACGGAACTCGGATTATCGTCTTAACTATTGTAAGTAAATAAATCTCTCATGTCGTAAAAACTTTTAAACATTTAATGAAGGTATATTTATGCAGGTTATTTAACATATTAAATAAAAATATTCGTTTTTTATTTATTTAATCTTATTAATATATTTTTTTTTAAATCTTAACAGTTATTTGGCTGTTTAATTGCTTCTTATGTTTTTTATTCATACCATATGCTTAGGTAGTTAGTTTGTATGCAAATAAAATATTCAAGAAAAAATCTCTAATTATTACTACAAACTCTAACTTTTTACGTTGTACTTCTATGGGGCTTTCTATGCCAACAGTCCCATGTAAATGAAAAGTATAGCGTAGCAATGCCAAACTTACAGTACACTAAACAATACGTTACAAAATATAAAAATGTTCATTCTCCCACATTGACGACATGGATTAACTTAAACTGAAAATATAAAGAAATAGTTATATATAAAGGGTGGTTAAATTGTAAGGGCCGATGTTGAATGTGAACCACACCTAAACGCCAAGTTTTTTTCCGAATTTTATTTGACATTTCTCTATTTCAGACTTACTCAATTTGAACCATGGAGAGATACACAATCCAACAACGTGTTAAAGTTATCCAGACTTATTATGAAAATGGGCGTTCAAATCAAAATGCATATCGTGCACTTCGTGATTTTTTTGGTCAATTTGATCGCCCAAATGTGCGTACAATCGCAAAAATCGTGGAAAAATTCGAGCAAACCGGGTCTGTAGAAGATGTGAGAACACCAGTGCATGCTCGTACAGCTCGTACTGCAGAAAATATTGCTGCTGTTCGCGATAGTGTGGCTGAAGAGCCGTCCACCTCAACTCGTCGTCGTGCCCAACAATTGCACCTCTCACGCTCGTCGTTGATGAACATTATGCATAAAGACTTGCATTTACACGCTTACAAGGTGCAATTGGCTCAAGAACTAAAGCCTCTTGACCATTCCAAACGTCGTGAATGGGCAGAATGGTGGCAAGAAATGGCAACAGTGGATGATCAATTTTCGAAGAAAATCATCTTCAGTGATGAGGCACATTTTCACCTCAGTGGATTCGTCAATAAACAGAATTGTCGCATTTGGGCGAATGAGAATCCAAGAGTGATTGTAGAAAAACCAATGCACCCACAAAGAGTGACTGTTTGGTGCGGTTTATGGGCTGGCGGCATCATCGGGCCATATTTTTTTCCAAAATGAGGCCGGTCAGGCAGTTACTTTGAATGGTGTTCGCTATCGTGAGATGATAACGAACTTTTTATGGCCCGAATTGGAAGATATGGATGTGGACGATATGTGGTTTCAGCAGGACGGTGCCACTTGCCACACAGCTAACGAAACAATGGCTCTTTTGCACAACAAATTCAATGGCCGTGTTATCTCACGTAATGGCGATGTCAATTGGCCGCCAAGATCATGTGATTTGACACCGTTGGACTTTTTTCTTTGGGGTTATTTGAAAGAAAAGGTGTACGTCGATAAGCCAGCAACAATTCAAGAGCTACAGGATGAGATAATTCGGCACATTAACGGCATAGAACCTCCATTATGCCTCAGCGTCATCGAAAATTTGGACCATCGAATGGAGGTGTGCCGCCGTGGTCGCGGCGCCCATTTGGCCGATATTTTGTTCCATACATAATTGAGTAATACCAATATATCATAATAAAATAAAATTACAATAATTTCCTAAATAGTTTGTGTTTTATTCAAAATCAACATCGGCCCTTGAAATTTAACCACCCTTTAATATAAAAGAAATTATCTTTCAACTATCTAAATGATAGCAAAATTTTAAAGAAAGGCAAATGCAGTAATTCCATATACGAAGTAAAAAAATGCAACAGTTTTTTTTACAAAAATAAAAAGGGAACATAAAAAAATCACTTAAGATGTGTGTGACTTATATCGACTCATTAAGAAGCTTACGAGTAACAGCTCCTCAGTATCCAGTAAACCAATAAAAAATAATTCCGGAACACTTATTACATCCAAAGACGAACAAGTTGAACTCTGGGCTGCACACTTCTCCGAAATGTTCTCCTCATGCCCACAAATAATCCCACCTATATGTGATTGTAATGCCCACAATATGCAGCTTAATATCAGCACTACTCCTCCAACAATATCTGAGATTGTAGTAGCAATCAGCTTACTAAAGAACAACAAAAGTCCAGGCAGCGACAACACATCTTCAGAGCTTTTGAAGGTTAACCTCACAACGAGTGCGGAATTGCTTTTACCTATAGTAGAAGAAATATGGCTATCTGAGAGAATCCCAGACGAGCTTAAAGAGGGAATTATAGTAAAGTTACCTAAGAAAGGAGACTTAACTAACTGCAACAACTGGCGGGGTATCACTTTACTAAGTATGCTCAATAAAGTCTTAACACACATTATAACCAAGAGGATAGCGGATGAGCTAATGCCAGTTATGAGGAAACAACAGGCTGGGTTTTGCCCCAACAAGTCGTGTGTTGACCACATCAACTCACTAAGAGTAATTGTAGAGCAGTTAGTTGAATGGAGGTCTCCTCTGTACCTTATCTTTATTGATTTTGAGAAGGCATTTGACACTCTGGCCCATAATGTCATCTGGAATGCGCTTGAATGTAAAGGCGTTCCCCGTAAATTCATTCAACTGATAAAGAGTCTATACGCTGGGGCTAGCTGCCGAGTTTTACACGATGGAGTACTAAGCCGTAAAATTGATGTTGGTAATGGAGTTCGCCAAGGGTGCGTTATGTCTCCACTACTCTTCAACATAGTGTTAGACAGCGTGATGCACCATGCAATAGTGGATAATCGAGGCATCGCATGGGGGCTGCATGAAAGATTAGAATACCTTGAATATGCAGATGACATATGCCTTCTTTCTCATAGTTATATTGGTATGGCTACGAAGTTGAAGAGCTTACCGACATATCAGCAAAGGCTGGGCTTAAGATCAATATAAAAAAGACCAAGGTTATGCGGATTAATTCCGAAAACTTAAACCCCTTTCTCATTAATAATGAAACCTTGGAAGAAGTTGAAAGTTTCTGCTACCTTGGAGCTATTATAAATCAAAAAGGTGGATCTAGTGCTGACATATCTAGCCGAATAAAAAAAGCCACACAATCATTTGGTCAGCTCACTTAGGTGTGGAAATCATCCTCAATATCACGTCGTGTTAAAATTAAAATATTTAATTCCAATGTCAAATCAACATTGTTGTGAAACTTGGAATGCTGCCTCCCGAGACATTAAATCTCTTCAAGTTTTCGTCAACAAATGTCTTCGAAGAATTCTAAGAATCTTCTGGCCACGAGCCATATCAAACGATAATCTGTGGCGTGCAACACACCAAATCCCAATGGATGTAGAAATACAGAGAAGAAAGTGGAACTGGATCGGCCACACACTCCGCAAGCCGCCCACCGATATTGCCAGAAATGCTATTGAGTGGAACCCCCAGGGAAGCCGCAGAATAGGTCGACCAGCTCACACATGGAGAAGACAAATTGACATCGAATCAGGAAGAATGCGCAAAAGCTGGAGCGAAGTAAAAAATATTGCGATGGACAGATTGGAATGGAAGAAGTTTGTTGAGGCCCTATGCTGCTTATAGGAACGACGGGAATATATATATATATATAAGATGTGTGGCCTTGTCTTTCGCTTTAGTCTGTCTACCTGAACGAATAATTGTTTGACCATAATACAGGAATTACACTACCCAGTGTTTTTAGAAGCAGGATAAAACAAATGCACTGATGTAAGTGCTTACTATTACATAATACTGAGAAGCAGCAAAAGAAACGAATAATTTTCGTACAAAAATAAACAAACAAAAATTTTGAGCTTACTGTTTCCCGTAACAAGGATGCAGGTTGTAAGCAGCTTACCCTAATCCCTTATAAGGATGCAGGTTGTAATGCAGAAAGTTTCATATCCTGAGAGGTGTGAAAGAAGATTCCATAAACTTTCCAGTGACATATAATTTTTCCCGAACGGATCCACTACAGAAGGCGGCAAGGCTCTTTGGCCTTGCCGCCTTCTGTAGTGGATCGATAACCACTCACATCACTAATTAATTACTTTTTATTGTGAATGATATCAGCTGTTAATCGTTATGTTTCAAGATGAGAATAAGTAGCCCCGAACCTCGACCATTAGCCGACGATATAGAAGCCGGAAACTCTGCATGCAACTGCTACTGACACTCATACAAAACTTCGAATATTCACAAAACTACGTAACGTTATATGCTACAGTTATTTTTGATATCATTCACAATAAAAAGTAATTAATTAGTGATGTGAGTGGTTATCGATCCACTACACTTCAAAGGGGGTGTGTCTGACAAAACAAAATACAATTTCTGACTATCTTTTTTTTTTATAAATATTTATTTATCATTTATGTACAAATATAATACAAAATTATTTTGGCCTCAGCGCTATAAAGGCGTTATTGAGACAAGTGGGCAAAAAATATATGCATGTACTATTTAAAATTACAAATTCAGTAATTAATATTAAAGAAAACTAAATTTTAAAAAAAAAATAATCTATTTACTACAAAAGCGTTTCAAGGTTTGCATACAAAAAATCTTTAAGATCTTTTTTAAATATTGATATTCTGTTAATTGAGTGAGTATGAATCACTGGCAAGTTATTATATTCAAAGACTCCAGTATATTCTATACGCTGCTTCGTGGTTTCCAATCTGCATAGAGGTTTTGATAAGATTTTGATGATTCCTTGTGTAAAAAACATTCTGGTTTTGGACAAGGTAATGGTATGATAACCTATGTTGTGTAAGGATTTAAATACATACATCAGTGCTTGGTACTCGTATAGTGCATGGATCGGAAGAATTGTCTTACAAATCTCTTTATAAAGAGGTAATGTTGAAAACGTTATTGGTAAACTGTAAATTGTTGTATTCTTACAACCATATATAATGGCCATATAATTCAAATGACTTTGAATCAAAGCCTGATAAAATAATAATTTGGTTTTTTTATTAAGCTTGTATTTCATTTTGTACAACATACCAATAGCTGGAGTTATCTTAGACTTAATTTCACATATATGTAAATAACACGAGAGGTTACTCTGTAGTGTTATTCCCAAGTATTTTACAAAATGAGATTCTTCAACCGTTTTACCATCAACATTGTTCACGAATCTGAATTGTTCCGTATTTTTTTTTTTTTATCAAAATCGGGTAGGTGCCTCTTAACTAAAGACAGGCCAAATTTTAAAAATTTTGATTGATCGAGAAAAAAAAGCGCCACCTAAATTTTTTTTTTTTTTCGTTTTCGTTGGAAAATTGTTTTTATTAGACCATCTAAAAATAGAACCCGTTTTCAGACACGCAAATTTTATTTAAATTCACTCTGGCTTATCGTGATATAAACATAATTTTGTTATACCGAAGTGGATTGCCAGTACTCTAAACTTTTAAGGTATGACATTAAAATGGGTTTACTACCTTTTTTAATGGATACTTTTATACGTCCAATTGTTTGTTTTAGGACTTTAATTACTTCTAAATATATAAAGGCCCTATGCTCCACAGGGAGTTAAGCGGAAATGAAGAAGAAGAAGAAATATATAAACCATGTAATAAATGCTTATTTAACCCATTATGAGTAAGTCATTATATTTATTTAAAAATAATCCATACAATAGGTCGTTATTAAGAAGTCAATATTTTGTATTTTCAAATAAGGCAGAACGTAATGAAATTAAATTATTGGTAAGGCAAACAGTAATAAGATTACATTACTAATATTCTGCTGAGATATGCTAAAAATGAGCGCAACATTTTTTAATATTCAACCACATCTTTTTGGAAAAACTAAAAAAAATTCTTCCATATTCAATCATCTCATATACACATAGAGAATTTAAGTGGACGAAAAAAAAATGAAAAATTTTAACAAACTAATGAAACTTTTCTTCACAAAATAACACAACACAAACAAACATTTTGTTAAAATTAATGAAGAGACTAGTGTTATGAGACTAGTTATTGTTTTAATGAAAATTAACATTATGTGAATGAAAATTTTTATAAATTAATTGATATTTTTCATGAAATATTATGATAACTTGCATTAGTTTAATGAAAAGTAACTTCATTAGTTTGACGAAAAGTTATGCAAGCTCCAGTGCAACTTCTTTGCTTTAATGCAAAAACTCAGTAACTTCGTAGAGATAGTTCTCTCAGTGTACACACAGAAAACAGTTTTGTAGTTGCATCCGAGTTTTTAGCCAACCAAATTTTTGTGGTTCCACGTACTATCACTATTATTAAATTTTAATACTATTGTAACAAACGACATTTATGTTCGTGGATTATAATATTCTATAAATAAATTCACATCCGTCCACAAAACTTATTTTATTAATAAAAAAAATGATATGCCTCGAACTGGGCCCGAACCGGTCAGGCAAGTTGGTCAGGCAAGTACCTTAACTCTAGCCTAAACCCAATTTAAATATGTTTTTTTTTTTAATTTAAACCTTGAATATTTTCTAGTTTCAAATTTAAATATTCGTCTAAAAATAGATTTGTATGTGCAATAGATATTTGGTTGGTAATCTCAATATTTTATTAGAGTTACCGAAACTATAAAAATATTTATATTATTTTAAAGTTATTTTATTAATAAAAACTTTTTCTCCGCTAACTGGGCTCGAACCGGCGATCTTCTGTTAGTCAGGCAATTACTTTACCTCTAGCCTAAACCCAATTTGAAATTGCATTTTTCAATTTCAACCTTGAATGTTTTTTTTGTTTCACGTTTAAATATTGATGTTTAAAAATAGATTTGTATGTACAACAGAAATTGGGTTTCTAGTCTTAATATTTTATTAGAGTTAACAAAACTATTAAAACAAACTATTATTTTAAAATTGGCAACGAAAATTAATATTTTAGATATAGTGATTGTTTTTTTGTAGGTGAAACTAATATTCGATTTTAACTGCAATTATTTTATTCAAGTGATAAAATCTTGGAAAAGTGGTTTGTTGTTGGTATGAAAGGTAATGTAGAAGATAATATTTTTTTAATATTGAAAACCAATAGTTTGAATGATGTGACTGTGTTTTGGTTAATGTTATATATTTTCTGTTTACAATATAGTTTAATAATTTTGATCATGAATTTTAAGTACTTACAATTAAAATTATTGAATAATGATTAAATTTTGTTGGTTACAATGGAATTCCAACCAATGTATTCTCTGTGTGTAGGAGTATAAATACTGTAAATTTTACAGAGCTTAGATATATGTATATATTTTTTTTTTGTTGCTGTATAATTGGATTTGAAAGCCACATATATATTAGGATGTCCCTTAAAAAACTATTTGTTAAGTTTCGTTCACCACAAATCAGTTTTATTGAATATGGTTCCAAATTGAAGAATACTATTTGTTTCAGCCGAAAAGGTAAATTTTTAAAAGAACTGTATTTGTATTTTAAATTCCCAATATTTTAAACTTTATTTTTTTTTTTTATTTATTCATTTACTTTTATCAAAATTGTTTTTATTTTTAAATGTCTAATTTGAAGATGTAATTAAAGAAGAAAAATAATTTAAAAACATTATAAATCGTGTGTGTGGACATATTATAAAAATTGATTACTTAGTCAATAGTTGAAAAAAATTTGATTGTTTTCCTCAAAGTTTACGTATAGTGAATACATAGTGAATCTTTTTTGTTAAAAAGTAAAAACATTAACCCAAAAAATAAAATAATTATTTGTACCTATCAAGTGGAAAATTTTTACATTTATTTAAAAGATTCACATTCCTGTAGTCAAAATACATTAAAAAAAATGTTGGTTCTTTTTTGTCCCCAGGATACTAACGGTTAAATATTTTTTTATTTAAAAGTAAAAGTAATTTTAGTCTTATCAAATTAAATTGATATTTTTCCGAAAATCATGCATAATTTTAAGAAAACATTAAAATTTTTTAAATTTTAACAAAATAACTGATTTCCATTTACAGAGAAAAAGATTTTAACGATTTCCAAACGAAATTTTGTTACTGCTACAAACAAATATGGGATTTTTTAAAACAATTTGGTTAATACAATATTTTATTTTCTTATCTTCTGCACCAAAATCATTAGAAACCATATTTGAATATGAACTAACCCAATGTAATAGTTATAGTGACCAAAATACACTTTTCCATTCAGGTGGCAATTTTTTTTTAGTGTAAAATATTCTGGATATGAGTCGCTCCACACACAAACGCGATTTATAATTTTTTCAATTTATTTCTTTATTCTTTAATTACAACTGTTATCTTGCAGCACTCGACATCTCTTAATTAGGAATTTAAAAAAATCTTTTAAATTAATTTTAACAAAAAAACACGGTTTTGCAATTTTATCAAATTCGTGGGTCATTTTTTGATTCCAGACTAAAGTGGGTTAATGATAGCAGATGAAGTCAAAATTCCATATCTGAATAATTTTAAGTATATTAAATGAACAAACGGAATGAAATATCAAATTTGTCAATTTTTTTAATTCTCGGAGTTTTTAATAAAAATACACTATTTTTCACAAATCGGCCATTTCAACCATTTTCTTTTTCCATTTACAATATAACTGGGGGCGTTATGAACGAAAATCGACAAATCGTTTTTTAAGGGATATCCTTATATATATATATATATATATATATATATATATATATTTTTTTTCTTTTTGCTTTCGTTATAATTTATTTTTTTTTTTAATGAAAAAAGTATAAACCGCAGAAAATTTTATCCTGAATTACAATTATGCGGGGTTTTCTTTCTCATTCAACATTTTCTTTGGCAGTTAATCTTTCGTACATCTTTCATTTTTTATATAGTTTGAAGTTTTTTTTTTTTTTTCTTATAAAAAAATATTTTTCTTTTGTCTTACTGCTAATGTTTATGATATTTTCTTGTTCCTAGTTTGTATTTTTTTCTTGCTTATAAAAATTATTGTATTATGCAGCGCAAAACATAAGTTAGATGTAATTGAGTAATCACTGCAAAGTAGTTAAAAAAAAAATAAAACAAATGAAAAATGTTAGTTTAGGCAGGCCATAGGAGACTAGATCTCTACATCAAACCTAAAAGTCAAGACTATTGTCAGTTTCTTCTGAATGCCAGTAACTTTGTTATTTGGTCGAATAAACCGGATATACATATTACATTTTAAATGTTCTTTATACATAAATATGTTCAATATTTTTCACAAATTCGTACAGGTTGGAGTGTATGTTTAATATTTGTTTAATATGATAATTTCCTATTACTCATACGCAAAAATTAAATTTAAAAAATTTCGAAATTTGTTTAAGTCAACTGTAGGGTATATACAAAACAACAAAATTTATTGTTGTATTATTAAACAAAGAAATGCATAACTCTGTATCTGGTCAAGATTTGTTGGAAAAACTTTTATTTTTTCCTATTTTAGTTTATAACAAATAATTTTTTTGCCGTTAGTTTTATCATATTCTTTTGATGTTTTTATAATATTTTTATTTTTTGTTTTTTTGTTTGTTTAACAAGTTTTTTCCGTTATTGAGTGTATTTGACGCAGTAAAACATTAATTAACATTTGTTTTATTCTACTTTTGATATATTTTTATTCCACATTTATGTAAAATAATGATTAATTAGTTAAAATGATAAACAAGAAAATAACTGAAACATATATAAGATTACATCCCAAATTTTAATTGTGTAGTCATTATTTAATTTAAAGGTACTGTCTA
Source organism: Delia radicum (assembly GCA_021234595.1). Classification (NCBI taxonomy): domain Eukaryota; kingdom Metazoa; phylum Arthropoda; class Insecta; order Diptera; family Anthomyiidae; genus Delia; species Delia radicum. Next base: position 274,097,705 of record CM037851.1, on the reverse strand, counting down.
TTTTATTTAAATGATTTTTGTAACCATTTAACTTATTATGGACACACTGTCCCGTTTTAAATCCAGTACTTTTAAACATCTATATTTTTCAGTGTATGTTGACAACACAGTGGTAACCAAAATTTTAATAATCATAACATCTTTCCTAGAATTGAATGAATGTGAAAACTTGATAAGCCACATTTATTGTTTTATAGATGTTCACTGTTTTCTAGTAATCCATTGATTAGTATTTGATAGAAGTCTAGCTTAAACACTTGTTACAAATACCTAGAGTATAAAGGTCCATTAAAGATCATATTTTTTGCATCTGTTCAACCTTGAGAAGGCGATAGCGAACCAACAATAAAATGTGGCTTATCAAGTTTTTACAATAAGCCCTTCAATTGTAACATTTTTTCAATATACTAATCCAATTCATTTAAAAATATAAATTTTTATACCTTTTTGAAGGGACAATTTCTTAAAAATGTTTTTTATTGGAAATAAAGAAATCTTTAACTTTACCTCCGATGCACAGTTTGGTAATATAACAAATATTTTGGAAATAATTTAGTAATTTCTTACTGGGTGATTCGATTGCCATGAAACTTCACACAGCCATAACCCGCTTACCTTTTTGGAAATTTTTTGCTGGGAAGCTATATAAAAGTAAATGTTTTTTTAATTAACATTATATTAAATATATGATCGTTTTTACGCGGTTGTGAATTCCATTGATTTTTTAACAGACTCCACTTGCAACAATGGTCCGTTACAAAACTGTTTACCATTTATTAATTCTAATATACTTATTAGAGAAATTATTTAAAAGGTAAACTACTTGGAACTAAAATATTTTTATTTTCGTTGCTTAAATAAAAACCAAACATGTCATTAAAAAATGTTAAACAAATTTAAATTTTACAAAATTTAATAAATTATTTTTTTGTTTCATCAACTATCTATCTTTTCCACAATTGTCATTTCAATATGTTATTATTTAGTTAAGCCACTAACTTTTAACCACGTTTGAATTTTAAAATAATAAAGTTTTCATCCGAACTTGCCTACAACACGTAAAACAAGACACAAAGCTAAAAGATAACAACCAAAATTAAAATTGAAAAGTTTATTCGTTTTACATTTCTTCAATTTTCTTCCAAAATTAAAATAAAAATAACAATGAAATGAAATGAAAATATAATAAAAAAGTATTTCAACATAATGTTACAGCAATTGTAACAACAGAAGTTTACTTGCAACAACTTGTGTTTGCTCTAGACCCGTAGCTAAAAGATTGTGTTATCACTTTGGTAAAACTGGACATGAAATAATATATATTTCAAGGTTTTTTTTTTCTTCTTAAAAGGAAAATAAAACGTACCGTGTAACAGACATTGGGGCATATTGTGTAAGTATTACTTAAATAAAAGATAAGAAATTTATTTAAAAAGAATTTATTCTCGTTCACAGAAAATTATTTCAATATTATGAATTAACAGATTTGCTTTTTTTTACTTAATTTTTACAATCAAAATGAAAATTATTCAAGTTCGAGGCCATACTCTATATTTCTTTATTAGGATATTGTCCTAACAAATAATCTATAGAGTTTTTGTTTGCAAAATTTATTATTTGACTACTTTCAGAAATGTGTTGATAGATCTTTTTCGGGAATTTTCTAGGTTCCCATCATCAGAATACGTTTTGATAGAAGTGACAATCCCATTCAAAACATCAAGCATTCATATAAACTGGTTTTCTCACTAAATGAGAACTAATATATGAGCTCGAAGTTAAAGATTATCACTATTAAACAAAAATAAATTGAAAACTTGTTTGTTATGTGCAAGATCTACCTTTGGTAGATATTCAATACACGCTTTTTATTTTTTCTCCTTTTTATTTTAACATTTGTTTAATTTAAAAACAAAAACAAAATATAAAGGGGGAGTAAACAAGACTGTACTATGTATATGATACAAGATTGATATAATTTTTATTAAAAATTAATAAAAATAATGTTTTTGCGATCCTTAAATGTGCAATGAAAACGAAATATTCTACAGTAATTAATATAAAAAAAATTAATTACGATTGTCATTATCTGACGGTTGCAAAACACTTTCTAACATGAAATTTGAATAAACTTGCTTAACGGCGACTCAATCTCTAACCTACACTTGGTATCCAACTATTGTATGTGAATAAAGCGCATCATAAAACGTGATAATTACTTGTGAAAAAGAGATAGGATTAAGAAGAAAAAGCATTCTAGTTGAGAAATGAATTGTGCATTGGTATTAGCTAATTCTGTCTCTTCTGATCGAAACAATACTTGTGTGTATGTAGTGTGACCAAACTCCAATTTAGTCGCAGTCAACGCTGTGTCGACCGTGGCTCAACTCGTTAAGAGGCGAGATTACGATGCATAGCTTGTTGCTAAGACCGTGAGTTCAAATCAAAGTACGACACCAAAAAATAAAAAGTTTTTCATATAGAGCAAAATTAACAATATAAAATACTTTGTTCAATTGACACATAAATTAACCACTGACGAGTCCCAGGAGGGGGACGAAACTGCGGCAGTCTGGTGTATCCCTTGTGTCCGTAAAATTTTTCAATAAAAATGTTTTCTTCTTCTTCTTCCTGTAAAGAGACTAACTAAAGAAAATTATTTAAGTTCAACTTTTACTTCTGAGTATAATGTCACCAAAAATGCAAAAGTACATAACTAACATATTTACTTTTTTACAGGTGAAGAAAAAAACGTGAACAGAAATTCTCACAATATCCTTAATAAAATCAAAGAAGCAAACAGTTTTGTGGAGAAATTTAGTTCGATGCATTGCTTCATAATCACTCAAGCCTTCTTCACTATTTTACAGGGCAACCAAAAAAGAAGCGCGCGAAACAAAAACATATAAGATTCAAATTTTTATTTATAAAACCGCTATTTTTATCGTATTAGTCTAAAATTGTGTGTAGACATTAAAGAGTAGCACGAATGTCTTGCCAGACATTCTCAAGACATTTTTGTATACACCAACAATTTTTTTTTGCCCTAATAATATTCAATCTTGAAAATTATAAAAACATGGACAAAATTAAAGGATGCCATGAAAAAAAGTAAAACCTTTTTTAAGTGAATTAGTATATTTTTTTTTGCTATTTAATGTATAAAAATCGTCAAGATAGGCATCACAGCACGCAAGAGAATATTTTTGAAAACATTTATGCTATCATTTATAAACATGTAGTTTAGCCAAATGAATCATAATCATGAATAAAACCATTTTTGGAAACTTTGCTAGTTACTCCCTTCTACGTGTTAGGTGACGGTATTCTCTTAACAAATACCATTACTCAACAAAAGTAAACTTTTTCAGAACCTGTCTCTGAAACATGTATTTCTTATTGTTAGAATTTGTACGATGAAACCAAATCTGTCGAAAAAAATTTTACTTGTACGCAGTTTTTGAAGTTTTTAGCAAAATTATAAAAAAATTTTAAAATTACAAAACTACAAAAAACGTCTTGAAAATCAATTATACTATTTTTCAGCAAATTTTTAGCTGAAATTATGATTTCAGCTAAAATTTCAGTCATATTTATACAGCACTTAACTGTTTTGAACTAATGTTTTACTAATGTTTTACTAATATATTACTAATTTATTTTGTAAAAAAAAAAAAAATGGAGGTGATAAGTGAACGATAACCAGATTGAATAATATAATTAGATGTAAAGGCATGTCTAGATGTGTAGTAGAGAACAGGAATATAATACTAAAAGTACAACTCTTATAAGACATAAAAAAAATCAACCATGGAAGATTTTTTTATCTGTTTCCCATACATAAAACAAAATTGTGGATTAAAACAACTAAAATTTTGTGTTGTCACCGGCTTGTGAAAGCAATTGTCCATTAATTAAATTAAAGGCGAAATAATGTATTTAAATTTTATAAAGATTAAATGTTTATTTGTAAACTAAATGCTTATAATGATTGTTAATGTTGTATGTTCAAATTGACTATTTGAAATTGCAAGAAAATATACGTTCAGGTGGACAGACTAAAGCAAAAGAAAGTGCCACTTATTATAGGCAATTTGTTATGTTTCCTTTTTCATATTGCAAAAATTGGTTATGTATACAAACATTTTTTATTTTTTAGTTTTGTTTTTACACTAACAAAAAAAGTGAGTAAAGTCAGTATAAAATGTAGCTGAGTCAGCAATATTTTTGCCAGGGGGGTGCTTGCAAAAAAATTGCTAATGTCAGCTATATAGTTTGCTTTAAACCAGCGAGCTAATTTTTAGCAACAAAATTAGTATATTAAACAAAACTTTTGCTGACAATTAGTTGATTAAAAATTAAAAAAGCCTTGCTAAAAGTTAACAAAATTTTTGCTGAATATTTCATATAATTACTGACATATAATTATTTTTCTTACTACCAGTAATTACACCAGCTTACTGTTCGCATTACTTTAAAACATATATATAATGACGTACTAATAGCTAGTTAGTTTTCCCATTATTTCAATATAGAAAATAATGCGTTTTCAATAAACTTGTTTTAATAACTATTTTATTTTTAATATATTTTATAATCATTATTTTGTCAACTCTTGTAAGTACATATCTAACTACTTATTTTGGATTATTTGTAAGCTGAAAAGTAATTAGATTTTGTGAAAACAAGTCATTTATGTTTTTATCTATCACGTCGAGATAGATTAAATGGTAGAGAGCGGTTGACTTACAACCCGTAGTCCCAGGCTCGAATTCCGTTATAAACTAAAATATTTTATTTGATGTACGTTTTGGTGGAATTGATATAGCACTTTAGTTATCTTAAAGCGAAATGTTTTTAGAAAAAACAAATTTTTTCACACTTTATCAATTTCGTCAGTCAGGAAGATTGATTCTAGGTACATACCTATGTTCTTTAGTCATATTTGTTAATTTTAAAATGCATTCTTGGCTCGAAGGTTCTCCTCACTAAAAAAAACTCAATGCATGTCCGACGCAAAAAAGAAACATTTTCAAAAAATTTGCTCCTAATCCTTATAAGTTTATGACGTTCGTATCCCACTATTGGTGCGCTAAAATCAACTTGGTATAGCTAAAAAATTACACAATTTTTTAAATACTTGCAGCGCTTAAATATTTGGAAATTTACACGACGCACTGTGGCGCCTTTTCCCTAAAAGCGTTGCAAAAATCAAAAATTTGACAGAAGAATTTGATAAAATGAATAATTACATCTGATAGAGAACTTCTCACTGATTAAGAATCCAAAAAATTTTTTGAAATCGGATAAAAATTATGAATTCTAGAGTCAAAGTTGACAATTTTTCGGACTTACAAAAAATGTTTAAATAAAAAAAAATATCATCTTTTCAATTGAATTTCAGGCAAACTATGCAACCGATCATTAATTTTTCGTGTCGGATGAAAGGTCTGTTAATTCCAATGAGACGATGTAAAAAAAGGGTTATTCGGTCCAATACTTTTTTTTCAGGCGCAAAAAGACCCAAACACATGATATTTGGGTCTTTTTTCACACTTAATAGAATAGAACAAAAAAAGTGACGGTTTGTGACGGGAACTATTAAACAGAGCTTGTTAAGTATTTAATACTCTAACTTATTTTCTTGAAATTGGGTGCCCGTACTTGCCCGTGTACATGAAACAACAATAAAACTGTAACAACTTTTACTACAAAAAGATATATTTTCAAAATATTCAAACAGATTTTGGGCAGCACTGAGATCCACTCTAATTGTATACCAAACTTAGTAGATGTATTGGTCTTTAATTTATTATTTAGTTTTTTTATGCTTTTTCATTCGCTTACAACGCCCCCTAGCGGAAAAAAATTTCGGAAAAGTTACCACTTTGATAAGCTCTATCTCCTGAACGAATTAAGATATTTTAGAAGTTTAAATTTGGGATTTTAAATAAAAAAAATGTAAAACATATGAATTGCAAAAAAAATAATTAAGTACAAGTATATGTGTCATGTTGGGATTTTTAAGAATTTTTTAAACGGACAAAGGTTTTTGTACAAAAAAACTTATCTAAATTTATTTTTAGTAAGTTTTTAATTTAAAAAGTATTAACTTTTTGAACCATAGTCAATGAGCTGTTAAAATTGAACCTACAGCTAATTATAAAGAAATGAAATTAAAGCAATGAGTATTTCATCTTGCACTTAACTGAACATTGCCAAAAAAAAAACAAAAATAAAAAATATTGTAGTAGGCATCGGCAAGCACACACATTTTTTAAAGCTTTATTTCCAAATATTCTGTGCTAATAATGTTATCTAGTCTCAATATCTAGCCAGTGACAATCAAAGTGAAAAAAGTGTGTGGAAAAAAACATTAAAAAATTTTAAACAAAAAACTAGTGATAAAATTAAAATCAAATAAAAAAAAATCATGTAAAAGGAAATAAATTAAAATAAAATACATTTAATAAAGAGAACAAAGCAAAAACAATAAAATATTGTGAAAAGTTTAACATTATTAATATATAAATTCTAAATTATTTATCCATAAATAAGCACAATGTCTTTACAAAATTTAAAATTGTTTGAGTTATTTAGAAGCTCGGAAGATGAAAGTGCATTTAATTTGGCTGTTATAAAAGAATTAAAAGTTTTATCAGAATACGAAGAAAGCGATGGTATTAAATCCAAACTTCACAGCACTTATATGTTTCTTAAAGCAAAATGGAAAGCCTCCAGCCGTACAACGGTGCCGCAGTGGGCCTTTTACAATGCGGGTGCGGCTTTCTTGAAGCTAAACGAGATAAAATTCATGTGCGTTTTAAACATTAAATATGTAAATATGTGCCGCGGATGGCCTATCACTTTGCGGGTCATGTATTTTGAAGCTAGGGGAGTCTTCTTTCAAATGCTTTTTAAATTTTTAAAATATCTTTATTACTTTAAAAGTTATGATTTTTGCAACGAAAAAGGTCAAAAGGCGCCACTGTGCGACGTAATAGATTGCACGATTTTTTCTCAATTTCCTTTTAAAGTTGTTTCCTAAAGTCATGTGTATTTACATGGTGATTTTTTGCTTGCAACAACTTTTGACTATATTTGACGTATAATTGGCCAATATTATTTAGTTGTTCATTTGTAATTTAATTTAAAATATATATAATCTATATATAAAATATATATATATTAAATATGTACTATAATTAAGAAAAAATATTGGAATATTCAAAAGCCGAATATGTATGAACCCTGCAGGAAATGTCAATAGTGAAAAAGTATTGATTCACTATTGACTGTGTCACCAGTACTACTAACCAAATATCCCCAGGCAATGTAATTTGCTATAGACATTTAACATGAACGTGTCATTGAAAATCACTGGTGACATTAGAACTATTGACTACGTAGTGAATAGGTAGTTGTTATGGGACCATATGTAGACATTGGAACCAAAGACTCACTAGGGACTCGTTAGTTCTTATGGGACAACATGTAGACATTAGAACCATGGATTCACTTGTGTCTAATTAGTTCTAATGGGACCATATGTAGACATTGGAACCAAAAATTTACTAGTGAGTTAATAAAGTAAAAAGTGTAGACGCTTAGTTGACAATGTCAACAAAATAGTAGACGAAAGTGGAGACTTGGAGACACTTGGCCCCAAGCTTCCTGCAGGGAAACAACATAACAATAATACGAATGAGGATAAAGAGAAATGTCAAAACAGGCATGAAAACGAAAACCGTGCTTCTTTTACTAACCCGCTCGCTACTCTGCCACGTTCGCCAACAGGAGCTAATTGCATGCCACAGAATCTTGTTCAAATATCACCATGCGAATTGGCTCTTAGTTAACGAGAAATGTAAATATAATTTGAAAAAATAAAAAACAAACAATTTTTAATTTTTCAAGCAAAAAAAAATATTAAAGAGATTTTTTTTTCAAAAACTATGAAAAATATATGTACTAAAAGCTAAAAAAAAAAACTAAAATTTACAGCGAAATATGCCATAAAATATGGATTTAAAGCTGAATATTCAAAAACATGCATTTATAGCAAAATCTGCACTAACAAATCGATGACATTTGAACGCAAATTCTTTGATTCCCAACGATATTTTGTTTATCCTGTTCTCAGACTTAAGGGAAAAAACATGCAGTTACTTGAACTTCCGGTCCCAGGCAATTACATTCGTTGTAGTTTGTTAGATTATTAAGCCCATTGTGCTTTCACATGAATAAAACAAAAAGTCACATTTAAATATAAAAATCTAGAAAACATTTTTACTTACTTTTTGTTTCAGAAGCTAAAAAGAAAAAAACTAAACTCAAAATGTATACAAAAGTTTGTACAAAGAATTTTACAAATATTTTTATTTCGTTTTTTCACAATTTTATTCACAGTTGATATTTGTTTAAAACATAGATATCTTTTTATTTACTCCAGGTTTGCCAAGTACAAAATATTTGTTTTTGTTTTTATAAATATTCTTATTTTACTTTAAAATATTTTATTTTATTTAAAAAACATAGAAACATAGATAAGCATTATGCAGTACCAGTAAAATTTCAGTAAAAAAAAAAATTACTGGTTACTGCAACGAAATTTTCATTACCATTAAACTGTTACTGATTACTGAAAGAAAATTACAGTAACCAGTAACGTTTTAATGATTACTGAAATAAAATTGCAGTACCAGTAATGTTTTACTGATTACTGAAATAAAATTGCAGTACCAGTAACGTTTTACCGATTACTGAAAAAAAATTGCTGTAACCAGTATTTTTTTACTGATTATTGAAAAAATGCAGTAATCAGTAAATTTGTACCAAAAAATCATTTAGGCACTTAATAGCAATTAAATATACCAACTAAAAATGAGTGTTATAAAAAAATATGCCTACACGCAAAAAACAAAAAGTGTATTTTTATCTAAGTACTTAGGTAAAATACAACTTGAATAGTTGTTTGGTTAGTTACACATTATAAATTATCTCCAGGAAACAGTTTTATACCTGGTCGAACAAGGCACAACACCAAAGTGCCTAAATAATCACATTGCCATTAAAAAAGTATTTCTCAAATACAATACTGCATTAGAACGATTGCTTTCATTCGCTGGGATTGTGAATCGTTCCAGAAGACAAAAACTCAGCGATGTAAATTTTGAAATGCTTGTGTTGAGAAAAGCTAATAATATATAATATCAATAAAAATAGTATGTCGGCAATTTTTTTGATATTTGAAAAAACTGAAAACGTTAATTTTTAAGTTAGTTCAAAAAGACTATAAATAGAAAATTACGATTGAAATGATCGCAACAATATTTCAGTAATCAGTAAAAATTTACTGGTTACTGCAATTTTATTTCAGTAATCAGTAAAACGTTACTGGTACTACAATTTTTTTCAGTAATCAGTAAAACGTTACTGGTTACTGCAATGTCTTTTTCAGTAATCAGTCACATGTAACTGATTACTGCCAATCGTAATGCAGTAAAAATATAATGCAGTGTGCCCATGTATGCATAGAAATCGATTGTAAAATATTTACAGGTTTTTTTTTTATTTTGTTCAAGCACGTTAAATGAAAAAAATAAAAATAGTTTAAGTTGAAACTAAAATTGAAGACACATGTATAATGAAAAAGACAATTGTTAGAGATAAAACGAAAGTACCTTTAAATAGGTCAAATGATCCGCTTAATTATTTAGAGGTGTATTTTGTTTCATCCCTAACAGTTTTCTCTGAAATCCGTGATTTATTATTTTATTATTTTATTAATTTATTTAATATCTTTACATTCCATCATTTCTATTTCGTATCTAGTGTATAAAAGGATAACCATACACTCAAAAAAATAAGTTAGTACAAAAGTTAGTAAAACGTCTTGTAAATCAGGTATACTATTTTTTAGCAAATTTTTTTGCTAAAATCCTGTTTTCAGCTAAAACTTTTGTTATACTTATTCAGCACTTAACTGTTTTATACTAATGCTTTACTAATATACTAATGTTTTACTAATTAATTTTGCTAAAAAGAATTGTGCTGATATGCACATTAATAGTGTGGACGACAACCAGATTGAAAGATATACACAACCAGATTGAAAGATATACGCAGATTTGTATGGTTCCTTTTTCTTATTGCAAAAAAATGGTTGTTTTTTTCGTTTCGTTTCGTTTGTTTTTGTTTATTTTTTCGTTTCATTTCTATAATTATCTTCGGCAGTTGCGTCATTTCAAAGAAAGCATCATTTAGACTACCATTGATGTAAGTAGTTGAAAGAAAATTTTTGTTATGTTATATATATTTATTTATGTGTGGGAAAATGAAAATTTTTATATTTCGTAATTATTGTAAATTATTTTTAAAAGAATCACAAAAATATATTTTATGATTTTCAGCAAATATATTAACTAAATTACAATTTTTTTTACAATTTTTTGCGTTTTTTTGAGTCTACTAAAATTCAGCAAAAAATTTATTAATTTTTACCAAGGCTTTTTTATTTCTAATCTACTAAGTGTTAGCAAAACTTTTGGTGAATCTACTAATTGCTAACGTCAGCAAAATCTTTTGCTGAAAATCAGCGAGCTGGTATAAGTGGTTATATCAGTACATATTTGGTAATGGCAAGTATTTACAATTTTCATTACAAATCTCATTACTTCTGTATGGGGATGCCGCTCAAACCAATAACATATCATTACTAAATACATTACAAAAAATAAAAAAATATCTGGTTACCTTTATGATTACCAGTAGGGATAAAAACAATGAGCCAAAAAAAAATTTTAAAAGCTAAATTTTAAAAAATATATTTATTTTATTCCAATTTTTTTTTTAAATACAATGTGCCCGGGCCTCCAGATTATCATTCAACTATTCTACCATCTGAGCTTTCTCGAAATGTTATATTTGATAGATAAAAACATAAACGACTTGCTGGCAGAAAATGTCAATACTTTACAGCTTACTAAAAATCAAAATTTAGTAGTTACTTTCTAGAAGTGAAAAAATAATGGGTCAAAAAATAAATTTTCAAAATTTGTTTAGATCATTACTTTATATAAATAAATATACAAATAAGTACTTAAGAGTAAAACATTATTTTTTTTTTATTGAAATAATGGAAAATTTAACAATTACAAATTAAACTTAAAGTACGATTTGCATTTCAATAAATTCAACTAATATTGTCATTTGTTTTTTAATTTTCAAATAATAAACTACAATTGTAGTAAAAATGAATCACATGTTAGTAAAAAATAAACAAACATTTTTATTTTATTTTTTTTTTAAATAACAAAAAAGGAACTGCACAAAATGAATGTAAAATCATAAAACAGTCATTTGATGTGGTTTATTTTTGTAAATGATCTACAAGGTTAGTAAAACATATAATTTGTTTTACAAATTTATACAAATTTAATTTATTCTACAACTGCAGTGGGCGTTGTGGTGTAATGGTTAGCGCCTTAGACTGTTAAACAGATGGTCGCGGGTTTGGTTACCGGTGACGACAATAACAATTTAGAAAAATAATATATATGAGTTTTCTATCGCAGCGCCCGTCTTCGGTGTTCCCATAGCAATTAACCTCACCGAATTAAAATAATGAATCAGGACTATGAACCAAAAAGCTTCAATAAGTTCGCCAACTCTCCATCAGGTGGCGAGCAACAACTGTTCGAAGACTTATCATCTCGCGCAATTACAGTCTTTCCCTGTTTAAACCCCTAATTTACTATCCCCTTTTCAAAGAAAGCAACACATTAATTAATAGGAAGAATTTCCTGAGTGCTGCTTCTCGTAAAAAAAAAAAATTATTCAAAAACTTGAAACATTTTACAATAATATAAACCAATATGCAAAATGTTTGCATATTGGTTTCGAAATATCTTGTTAAGACATTTGAGAAGTTTTTGGTAATGATTTTTTATGTGTAAGTAATTGGCAATTTTAGAGAATTTCTTTGGGTATTTAAACAGCTAGACTTTTTGTCTACTTATGTGTATCAAAATTTAAATTGTTATAATAAATTTAATGTTATAGTTTTTTGTTGTGTATAGAAAAATTAGCTTATTTTGAAATTGATTTTTGTTGTGCCTTTTTGAGTAGGTTCTAAGACACGGGGTAAGTTCAGTGAGTGGTTAAGGACAGGTAATTTAGCACTCCGTACATAATATGACACACGGTGTATAAAAAGTGACAGGTTACTTGCTAATTCCCCTTCGATCAGTGTAGTGGTACGTCACAAAACTATTCCATTCAAACTACCCCTGTAAAAGAACACATTGCGTTTAATATGTGACTAATTTTCCATCAAAAATGTTTTTCCAGTTCGACTATACGTATGTGTAGGTTAACGTCACCTGATAATTTGTTCCCACTAGTTCTGTTGCATATCACATAAAATAACAGAACCGAACTTAGGACAGGTGCTTACACACAAAGTTCTAGGTACGTGACCATACCAGTGACTGGTTCATTTCCCGCAGGGCAGTTACGAAATCGCACTACAGAACCAGCGAAAGGATTTCCAAAATTTTTATTAATGCCGAATAGAAGACTTTTATGTGTCAAAACTGATTTTCGACCATGCCGAGGAAATAACAATTTAATTCTTGATTTTCTATAGGAAGAGGATCTCTAAATATGCAAATGTTTTTATTAGTGAAGTTTGTTGCGAGCTTTTTATGACATTTTTAATAAAAAATTTAAAATTTTTTCCAAACAATAATAACAAACAATAATAATAAATAATAAACCAAGAAAATTTTTTGTAATGCTCAGAATTGGGTTGGGTACAAACTCTTTTTTGCGAGAATTTTACAAAAACTCTTTAAATAAATTTAAAAGTTTTAAACAATTTCTGGCAAATATTTTCCATATAAAATACCAAAATAATCAAATTTAACTCAACAATTTCTTTTACAAAAATAAGTTTTAAAGAAAAAATGGAAAAGTTTCTTTTTAAGATCAGAAAACTTCAAAAATAACAATAACTATACATAATTTTTGGAGTAGTATTTAAGTTATATTTCACGGAAAGGCATTTTTATATCACACAAGTTTTTCAATGATTTTAACTAAAAAATTGAAAGTTTGATATAATTCATGTTTTAGACAATAAAAAAAATGTAAATATCCCGATTTTTGCAGCTAAACCCTGCATTTTTGTCTGCCGAGTACCGCTTTTTGCTCACGCCACATTATGATTAACTCATACGCACAGTATGTTATTTTTAAATAAAATATCTCTTTTATATGCGTTTATCTTTGTCCTTTGACAAAATCATAAAACTTATTTTATAGTTCATATTTTTTTTTTTTTTCACAAAACCAGTCTGTTTTTGTCACCTTAATTGTGCTGTTAATTATAATTAAAAAAAAAAAACAACAAGAACATCAAATTAACTACATGTTATTATAAAACACGCACGTTACCACTACATGTCTACATTATAATCTACTAACACATATGCCAGCGCCATGTCGTTCTCTAGTTTTTACTTATTTTGCGGTATTTTTTGTCAATATTAAAAAAAAAGCCAATTTTAAAGTAATTGTTAACAGGGTTGCAGAGTTTTTGTTTGATATATAATTTATTATAATTAAAGTTAATCATTTGTTTGTTATCTGCAATAAATGTATGCATTTATTCCAAAGTGTGCCAAACAATGAACAACGAAATCAATTAAAACTTCTAGTTTAATTAAGATTTTTATCAAAATAAAATAAAAAATAAAATAAAATCATGGTAATGAAACGCATTTGATATTTGAAATCCTCCCCTACAAAGTCTCTTAAAGAAAATGCTGTATTTATGGCAACAACATTTGTTTTTTTTTTAAGTAAGTTAGTATTTTATTGTCCAGATATTTCGTGAATCAGCTAAAATTATTTTGCACCTGAATCTCTCAAATAAGACAATACTTTCAAAACTTCTTAAAAAAAAATTACTTTGCTAAAAAAAAAAAAAAAAGTTTTTAATGTAAATGTTGTTGAAACTAATCAAAAATTTGCATCTAAAATAAATTTTAGAAAAAAATTTAAATGGAATATTTTTATCTCAGGTTTAATATCAAATTCTGCATTGTATGTACTACGGTATACTATAAAATATTTTTTTCATTTCTTTTTTGTAATTTTCGTCACCTTAAGTTTTCTCAAAAAAAAAAAAAAAATTAATATTTATATTTATATATACATAAAGTGTGCGCCCCAATAAAGTGTGCGCCCAAAAACACAGAAAAAGTTTCATTAATAGAGACTAAGTTAAGTGATAGTTTCAAATACAACATATTATTGATTGAAATTTTTTTTATTTTTTTTTTATACCCCAAAACCAAGCCGTTCTTATGCAAAAATAAATTTTTCGATATTTTTTACACATCAAAAGTTATGACCTTTTAAGTGAAGTCCCTACCCCACAATTATAAGCTATAGGGTTGCCAGAGTCTTGCAAAAAAAAAAAATTTTTTTTTAATACTTGCGTTTACTACCGCACATACTCACAAAATTTTTTCAAAATCGGAAAACATCGATTAATTTCACGGTGATATTAAATGGAATTGCTCAATAGAGAAATTGTTTTCTTAAGCTTCAAAGTTTAAATTGTCTTATCAAAATATTTTCTGATAACCCAACAACAAAATTTTCAATTTTCAATAAAAAAAAATATTCAAAATACCGTTTGCTAAGGCATAGCAAAAAAAGATGTATTAAAAAAGCATAAAGTTAAATAAGCTTAATTTAAAAAAAAAATCGAACATTAGCTAATATTGCAAAAAAGCTAAACTAAGCAAATATCAAAAAATGTGCTAAAAAATGATCTAACTAAGTAAACTTAAAACTTTCACAATTTCATAATCAGAACTTGTATTTAGGGCCATTATTACAACTTGCCAATAGCTAAAGTTCGGATGTTATCTGACAGATTATTAGTTTTTCGTTATTATAAGTACACTTTAAGCTAAAAGTGACCGATAAGCTAAAGGGAAGATATTGTTGCCTTTAACTTTAAACGTAAGGTATATGTGTTTAAAGTTACCACATTTTCTGCTCTATAAAGAAAAATAAGAAAATACCGAATTTCACAACCTCATTTCACAAATTATTGTTTGTTTGTAAACAAATAAATAAAAGTACGTTGCCACTACGTATTTTTATAAACCAATTCATAAACCAATAATCGGTTTTTAGTTTGTTGCTGCCACATTCTCAAAAATATTAATTTTATTTTATTGGGAAGTTGTAATAACGAAAAACATTATAGCTCACTTTATTCCTCACTTTAGCTAAAGTTACCTTTTACTAACAATTACTTTAAAGGCAAGTTGTAATAATGGCTCTTAGTTTTATTCTTTCGAACAAAAAACAAAATCTAACTTGTCCCTAATCATCAAACTCGAAAAAATATGTTGGAAAGTGTTGCTAATACAACAAAATAAAAATGGGACATGTATCAACCATTCGTCGTCAACGGGTTAAAAATACTGGGTTGAAAGCTTAACACTAATAATGAGTTAATAGTTTTTGTTTGTTTTTCAAACTCTAAGATGTGAATAGTAAAATATTCTAACGAATTATTTTATTTGTACACTCATAATAATCCATGCTAAAAATACGAAACTAATGTCAAAACAACAAAAACTTTCGTAAAATGAACAAATATTGGTTTATTTTACGAAATGTTTTGTTATTTTAACATTTATTGGTATTTTTATGCATTGGTTATTATCAGTCTATGTTATGTATGAACTAAAAAATATAAAAAAATTAGTGCCGAAATCTCGAGAAAACCCAGAATTCTGAAAACATCGGGATCTCGAAAACTCCCGACATCCAGGGATCGCAGTTTTCAAAATCCGGAATCAAGGGATTTATAAAAAACACTCCCGATCGACACCATCCATTATCCACGAGACCATATCTTGAAAAACGATTAAAAAACTTTGTAAAATTTCAGCTATTTCTTTAATAAAGTTTTGATTTTATTTTGTCCATTACAGTTTTTTTGTATGAATTTTCTTAAAATTGGTCCATTTTGTAAAAAAAAATTATTAAAGTTGGCAACACTTTTTTAACTCGCGGCCATTTTTTCAGCTGTCAAGTGATTTATGTTTAGTTTGGTGTGGCATTTCAACATGAATAGACTGACTGACAAATTGTGTAAATTTATTTGGAAAATCATGGTTCTGTTCGAAATACGTCCATTGTACGTTCAACACACTCGTCCGAGCAATTAATTCGATTAAATACACAGTAAAACATTTTTCAACACATGATGTTGGGACTCAATTCTGGGAATTGCACGTGAAAGTAGCCCCAAAAATAAGAACTTCTGCATCATTCGCTTTGTCAAGTTGGCTACAGTAATAATTTAATTGACATACAAATTTTTTGGCTCAACTCGGATTTTTAGCACTTTTTTTATATTTTAACACTGTTATATCTCAGTATACCGTACGGAATATCTCGTTTGTGTCTGAAGCTGTAGATATTGAATAGGAGAAAAAAAAAATACGGAACTAGCTATCCTACCCGAGAAAAGTGCTTCCGGTGCCTTAAAAATCGCAAAATTGCCCATTTTCCCCCCCATTTTTCGCCTATTTTGCTCAATAACTGGCTTACAAATCCACAAATATGCTGCTTTTTTCTTTATAAACTTTATTTGGCATGAAAATAAAAATTCCGATTCATATTACAGCTATTCTTACACAGAAAATATGAGATTTTTCTATCTTAGCTATGCAATTAAATTATTACTGTAGCCAACTAGACAAAATTTCTTATTTTTGGGGCTACTTTCACGTGCAATTATCAGAATTGAGTCCCAAAATCATGTGTTGTACTGTGCTATGGAACGTTTTCGCACCACGTTTACTCTAAATGATAATATGTATCCACAGAGACGTCGTACAGTGTGTACAGAAGAAGTCATTGCTGCTCTAGAGCGTAGCGTAGAAAAAGACGTTACAGCCAAGGGTGACCGCTATAGAGCCATGATTACTGACTTTATCGTTCATCAATTGCACAACCATGATATGCAGGAGCTGTGGTTTCACGAGACGGCGCAACATGTCACACAGCTCGTTCCACAATTGATTTTTTGAAGGAAACGTTTGGTAACCGCATAGTTTCACTTTTCGAACCCGTTAATTGGCCTCCAAGATCGTGCGAATTAACACCGCTGGACTATTTTCTCTGGGGATTTGTAAAGTCGCTAGTCTAAGCCGATAAACCCGAATCGATTGACCACTTGTAGGACAAGATTCTCCTCGTTATTGCCAATATACGGCCACAAATGTTGGAAAAAGTCATTGAAAATTGGCCATCCAAATTAGACTACGTCCAAACCAGCCTTGGCGTCATATGACAGAAGTCATGTTTAAATGATAATGCCAGAACATTATGTTTCGAATATAGTAAATTTGATGTCAATTTCAAAAATTCATCTTTGTTTTATTGCATTTAAAAGTTCTATATATCTATAAAGAACACCCTTTATGTTTTAATTATTCGGTTTATTCGATTAATCGTCAAAATTTATTCGAATTATTCGTTATCTGAAAATCATGTTTTTTTAATTGTTCGTTCGATTTTTAACCTATTACATACACACATTGACTCCTAAAGATGTATTCTTAAAGATTTCTTATTAAAATTTATTGTTTAATTAAACAATAAATTTTAATTAACTGTAATAATATATATATAAACTTAAACAATTAAAATTGTTTTTTAAATTTAAAAAGAAAAATAACAGCAATTTGTTAAGTGGTACCATAAAAAAAACTGTTGTGTTATAAATCCCGTTTTAAAACTACATTAAAAATCCTTTATTAATGAATGAAATATTAACACTGGTCCTAACTAACAAATTTACAATTTTATTTATTTTTTTTTTGTATATTTTTTTTGTTATTTATTTATTTTTTTTTATTTAAGCAACAACACGTGGTTGTTCATACATGAATTTCAAAAAAATAAAAAAAATTGTTTTTAGTACAGTATTATTTTAGCGACATATAGACAGTCGCAATTTATATTTAATTAGTATGCATTTGACAAATTTAATTTAAAAATATTGAAGTTAAGAAGAAGAACAAGCATTTTTCTTTAAAATTTATAAACACTATTAATTTTTAAATCAGACCAGAAAAGTTGCTGTCTTTTTTATGGCAATTAAATTAAATAAAATTGCATATTAATTATAGTATTAATTGCAATTGTCTGAAAAAGACGTTAAAATTCAAACTCAAACAAAAATCAAACTTTGCTCTCTGGCAATTCTTCCCTAACTAAGTAAGCGCCATCTATCGAATATACAAAGAATATATCATAGATATGGCATCACTTACAACATATGGGAAAACAGTGGACATTAGAGTGAGGTAAGTTTCTAAAAATAGAACTGTTGTGTTGTTGGAGTTGGAGTTGAACTTCTGAGATTATGTATGCAAGAACAAAAACACATTGAATTGAATAAAACTAGTTTGAATCACAACAAAAACTCGACCTGACGATAGATCAGTGGGCTAAAGCGCTCTGTCTAACGTGTAGTGCGAGTGCATGTGGCATTAGAAATCAGTTTATCTATACAACGGTCAGTGATTGCACAGAAAATTTCATATAGACGCAATCGAACAAATAAAAACATAACAGATATTGCATTATTCAAAAAAAAAAAAACAGGGTCACTGACGAAGGTTCAATACCAGAAACTGCGCAGTCTGATTCAGAAAAAAATTGAAAATTTGCAATGTAGTTATGATTTTTAGAAAATATTCTCATTCTTCTCTACCACGCCTTTCACAATTAAATTAAATAAAATTGCATATTAATTATAGTATTAATTGCAACTGTCTGAAAAAGACGTTAAAATTCAAACTCAAATAGTGTTTATAATTTTTAGAGAAAAACGTTTATTCTTCTTCTTAATCTCAACATTTCAGAATAGTTGTTATTTTTTAACAGTACTTCTAAAAAATCAAAAATAAAATTTATTAATAATTGTTTAAAAACCAAAAATAAATATACTCTGTGATTTTTTTAAATTAAATTCATATTCAGCAAAAAATACTGCTGGTCTTGAAAACTGATTTTATTACTTTTCGAAAATCACAACAAAAAGCGATGTAAAAAAATGCTGAAACTCGGCATTACGTTTCTGCTTTTAAAGATGCTATATATGATACGAAGCCGTAAGGAAGCTATAAACGTATGTAGTGCTTCCCACTGATGTAGAGTTGGCGAATTTATTAAAGCTTTTTGTTTCATAGCCCTGATACATTATTTTACTTCGGTGGGGTTAAGTGCTATGGGAACACCGAAGGTGGGTGTAGCGATACATATAAGTGATAGAAAACTCATACATATTATTTTTCTAAATTGATGTTTTCGTCACCGGGAATCGAACTCGGGACCATCCGTGTAACAGTCCAACGCGCTAACCATTACACCACTTCTGAACACCTCTTAGGCATTGAGGCAATAAGCTTTTTAATATAATCGTCAAAAATTTCATTATACTGCTTCTCCAACTCGACGAAAAGTTCATCACGATTTCGGAATACTTTATTGACGATATTCCGTTTTACAATCATCCACATGTTCTCAATCGGGTAGAGATCGGGAGATTCAACCGGCCACGACATAATATTAATTACATTTTCCTGCAGCCAAACTTTTACAACCCCCGTCGTGTGTTTTGGGTCGTTGTCGTGCTGGAAGATCCGTGAGAGTGGCATTTCCCATTCAGCATACGGAAGCATAACTGAACTCAAAAGATCTCTATAGATTGTGGCCGTCATTGTGCTAGTAATGCGGTGAATTTGGCTAATCCAATTTCCTGAAAAGCACCACCACACCATAATGTTTCCACCTCCGTGCTTCACTGTGGTGTTTCCACCTCCGTGCTTCACGGTTGTGTATCTGGGAGTAAACGTTTCGCCTCGTGGTCTTCGAACATTGGCTCTTCCATCTGATCCCCGGAGGTTGAATTAAGACTTACCAGCTTTTAGATTTTTTTCCGACACAAACGGTATTTTGTACATCTATAACTTCTAAGACCACATGCTCGGGCTCTTCTTTTAATGGTGGGAAGACTGGCATCTATTAAAAGTTCAGTTTTAGCTTCCCTTAGAACTACTTTTGGATATTTCTTGATTTTTCGATCTTCTCTTACAGTTATAATACGGGGTCTTCCACCTTTATGCGTTGTGTGGATGTTACCACTATTAACAAAGCGGCAAATCGTTGATTTTGGAACGGAGTACTTTATAGAAATTTCTTTTTGGGAAAGTCTATTCTGAAAATCATTTAAAACTTTTGATTTAAAATCAGAATTGTATTTATTTCCTGCCATTTTTTACAAAAATTATTCTTACGATGTTTATGCTTCCAACATCTTATTACAACTATTAAAGAACAATAATTATAATAAATTTGGTTAAAAAATGTAACGGCCTGAATCTCATATTAAAAAGGAATGCGATTACCGTTATATCCTAGCACTTGTTTCATTAAGAGTAAGAATAATGAGAGTTGCAAATGTTTTGAACACCTGCATTTTGAATACTTCTATTATTATAAATTTTTTTGTTGTTTTAATTTAACGGAATTAATTTTTTTTATTTGTTTAACATAAAACAATTTATGAAGAATATGTAAAAAATAAATTTTAGTAACTAATGGCCTGTTTCTCGATTTCGAAAGAATGCTTTCTTTCGCTTTCTATGCGGAAGAAAATTGATTTGGGTTTCTCTAACTAAATTTCTATGCGAACGATGACTTGAAGTACAAGTCGAATGAAAACGTAACAGTTTTCATACAAATTTTTTTTTCTCTATTTCGAACGAGTTGTCAACAGTGCGAACGTAAATGTCAAAACCAGTCAGTTGCTTTTTTGATTTCGAGTAAAAAATATTTTCAAAAAATATATCATTCATTCCATTAGAAAACGCAAAAAATCTGAACACGGGTCCTCTGATTTTGTTTATTTTTTGTACATGAATACTCTATGGTCTCATTTGTACATTTCCTTTTTCAGATCTCCAAATTTGTAAAAACTCGTGATTTTATGCACGTTTTTAGTTCTCATAAATATCAAAAAAATGCTAAAAGCACTTCATTTTGAAGTGGCATAACTTTTTAATTGTGTATCGCATGTTATTAATTTAAACGATATTTGGAAGATGCACTTGTCTACTTTATAACCGGATTTTTTAAACAAAATGATTACTAAAAAAAATGCATACTTAATGCAAATGCAGTTTTCTAATGCTTTTTTCAAAACTTTCTCCCCCTACGATTTTCAAAAAAAAAACAAAATACAGTTTACTAGAATATGGAATCTTAGCTAATTATACAAATACTGATTTTTATGGAACAAACATGTCTTTTATTTTTAATGATTTAAAAAAAAAAAATATTTTTTTATTCTATAAATTTTTATACATTCTTGTATTTCATATTTTTTGTGATAAATTTAAAATACGAACTCATTCAGTAACTTGTTTGAAGACCTGTATTTATAAAAATATTCATTTATTACAAAAATATTGAAAGAACAAAAATCAGAAAAACAATTCAAATAAAACTTGTAATTTATTCTTTAATCTTACTAGTATACTTATTGGCAATTAAAAGAATATGAGTAACGAATCTTTTAAATAGTAATTGGGAATATAAGTTTTGACTGGTTTGCTGTACGGAAAATAATCTAAGTACGTTATATTTTTATTTTTGAATCCAAAATAACGTTTTTGACATCATATCAAAAAATTTAACTAGGTGAAAAAATATTGTAAAAAACGATACAAAAATGTATAAAAATATTTCCATATTTTAGAATAAAAGAAAAAATTTTAAGGGATTATTGATAAAATTATCAATTTTATTTTTGTGTTGCTGAATCGGTTTCAATTTTACAATTTATTCTTTTATGTTGTATTGCTTCAAAATTACGATTCTTAATAAAACGCCGTTTTTTACGTTTTTTTATTATCTATATATTTCAAACATCAGTTCATCATCAGGATCAAAAATTTGTTGTTTTATACAAAAAAAAAAAATAAAAAAAAAAAATTTTGATCCTGATAATGAACTGATGTTCAAAATATATAGATAATAAAAAAAAACGTAAAAAACGGTGTTTTATTAAGAATCGTAATTTTGAAGCAATACAACATAAAAGAATAAAGAAAAAACTTTGTTTAAAAAAATCATTGCAAATAAAGGGTGGTTAAATTGTAAGGGCAGATGTTGAATGTGAACCACACCTAAACGCCAAGTTTTTTTCCGAATTTTACTTGACATTTCTCTATTTCAGACTTACTCAATTTGAACCATGATGAGATACACAATCCAACAACGTGTTAAAGTTATCCAGACTTATTATGAAAATGGGCGTTCAAATCAAAATGCATATCGTGCACTTCGTGATTTTTTTGGTCAATTTGATCGTCCAAATGTGCGTACAATCGCAAAAATCGTGGAAAAATTCGAGCAAACCGGGTCTGTAGAAGATGTGAGAACACCAGTGCATGCTCGTACAGCTCGTACTGCAGAAAATATTGCTGCTGTTCGCGATAGTGTGGCTGAAGAGCCGTCCACCTCAACTCGTCGTCGTGCCCAACAATTGCACCTCTCACGCTCGTCGTTGATGAACATTATGCATAAAGACTTGCATTTACACGCTTACAAGGTGCAATTGGCTCAAGAACTAAAGCCTCTTGACCATTCCAAACGTCGTGAATGGGCAGAATGGTGGCAAGAAATGGCAACAGTGGATGATCAATTTTCGAAGAAAATCATCTTCAGTGATGAGGCACATTTTCACCTCAGTGGATTCGTCAATAAACAGAATTGCCGCATTTGGGCGAATGAGAATCCAAGAGTGATTGTCGAAAAACCAATGCACCCACAAAGAGTGACTGTTTGGTGCGGTTTATGGGCTGGCGGCATCATCGGGCCGTATTTTTTCCAAAATGAGGCCGGTCAGGCAGTTACTGTGAATGGTGTTCGCTATCATGAGATGATACCGAACTTTTTATGGCCCGAATTGGAAGATATGGATGTGGACGATATGTGGTTTCAGCAGGACGGTGCCACTTGCCACACAGCTAACGAAACAATGGCTCTTTTGCGCAACAAATTCAATGGCCGTGTTATCTCACGTAATGGCGATGTCAATTGGCCGCCAAGATCATGTAATTTGACACCGTTTTACTTTTTTCTTTGGGGTTATTTGAAAGAAAAGGTGTACGTCGATAAGCCAGCAACAATTCAAGAGCTAAAGGATGAGATAATTCGGCACATTAACGGCATAGAACCTCCATTATGCCTCAGCGTCATCGAAAATTTGGACCATCGGATGGAGGTGGTCGCGGCGCCCATTTGGCCGATATTTTGTTCCATACATAATTGAGTAATACCAATATATCATAATAAAATAAAATTACAATAATTTCCTAAATAGTTTGTGTTTTATTCAAAATCAACATCGGCCCTTGAAATTTAACCACCCTTTAGAAGACATGTTTGTCCCATAAAAATCAGTATTTGTATATTTAGGTAAGATACAATATTTTAGTAAACTGTATTTTTTTGAAAATCGTAGGGGGAGAAAGTTTTGAAAAATACATTAGAAAACTGCATTTGCATTTCGTATGCACTTTTTTAACAATAATTTTGTTTAAAAACCTCCAGTTATAAAGTAGACAAGTGCATATTCCAATAAAATTAATAACATGCTATATACAATTTAAAAGTTATGGCACTTCAAAGTGAAGCACTTTTAGCATTTTATCAAATTTACGAAAATTAAAAACGTGGATAAAATCGCAAGTTTTTACAAATTTCCAGATCTGAAATAGGCTATGTGCAAGTGGGACTATAAAGTATTCATGTACAAAATATAAAAAAATCGGAGAACCTAAAAAAAAATCCTCATTTTTCAATGTTCTCTGCTGGAATGAATGATATAATAAAAATTATAAATATTAAAAAAAAGAATGGATAACAAAAGGTAAGAATAAAATAACACGAAAATTTGTAGTTTTTTAAGAGCTTTAAATTTCAGCTTAATGAAATCCACAATGGAACAGCTGAAAACGCTGGTGTACTTTTTGATTTTCTTCTTTTGATTTATTAATTTTTCTTTTGTTTTATTTATTTGTTCTATTTATTTATTTGTCATATACAGCTGATCACTGTTAAGTAATGCTGTATTTATCTTCAAGCAATTTAGTAGTATTTTTGGTACTTTCAAAGGAAAAGTTTAAAATATCTGGTCTGGCACCATTATGATTTTTAAATACGTAAAACACAAAAATTGACACACGTAAGTATAGGCGAACGATAGCTTTCGAAATAGAGAAACCCAAATTGATTCGAATTCGAGTGACTAGCTTGAGTTCGCTTAGGTTTTCGTTCGAGATCGTGGAACAGGTCATAAGTGTGATTTAAAGAAAATAAATCCATGAAAACAACAAATGCGATCTCAGTTCCAAATGTGTTGGCCACTACTGTATATATTTTTAATTTATTTGAATATATATTTGATTTTTCGTTTCAAAATAATTTTTTTTTAATCCAAGTTTTAACAAATTTTAATCAAAATTATTTAAAATAATAAGTAAGAGCTAAAAATGTATTGCTCATTACATTACTTTTTTTGAAACCACAACAAAAAAAAAAAAACAATGCAATTATGTCTTTCATTTCTGCTTTTTTCTGCGGGGAATGTGTTGTAATTAAAAGGAGTGCTTCGATAAGCCAACCTCCGAGTTTTTAATTTTAATTTTCGTTCGAACAGCATTTTCGTTATCCAAGTTTTATCCAAATTTTAATCAAAATTCGCTGAAATATTAAGAAAGTGTTGAAAACTTATTGCTCATTTCATTACTTTTTGTAAATCACAAAAAACATTCGATGTAAATAATAAATGAAATTTGGCCTTTCATTTCTGCTCGTTAAGAACATCTGAATCTTACAATGCAGTAGAAGAAGCAGTAAGAATGCAGTAAACTATTTTCTGCTGGGTAAATAAGTTTGTATTAAATAAGTTTTTGTGTAAGAAATATTTCACTTTGCATGTCATTTGACAATATGGTATATTAAGTAAGTATTTTATTTCGTACATTTAACCTCAAACCTAAAAAGAAAAGAAAAACTTTGAAAATAGTTTTAAATTTCTTTTTCATGTCAAACATCATATCATTTTTTTTTTTTATTATAAATACTTCTTTTGACTTGTGTTTTTTTCTGTATAAGCAATAAATAAAAATTGCATTTGAAACACTTTTGCGATACTAAATAGATTTTCAATTGTCTTGTAATAAAAAAATATAAAAAACAAACGAATACCAAATAATTGAATTGTTGTCACACATTTAGACAAATGAACAATAAATATATTACGAGGTCATATTACATATCAAAAGAAGAAAAAAAAAACCAAACGAAACGAAACTAATTTTATATTTCCGATGAAAAAAGTTCCGATATAGGTATATATTATCATATACGGTCATGTATATAATTTCATATGACATGATATCTTAGCAGCCATATCTCATTGGGTCTCATCTGACATAATATGATGTGATAAATGTATTCATCTAATTTGATCAAGTTATATATAATTTAATACAATTTGATATAACTAAAATAATTCTTTAAAATTGTTTGGAAATCCGCCCATTCCATATAAAAATGTAAATATAAATCAATGGATTGAAAAATTAGACTTGAATTCAATTTAACAAATATCTAATGCCATAATTTTTTTTTTTTTTCTATAGAAAAAACTTTTCTACAAAAAAAATTTTATTTGTACAAAATATTTTAAATACATTTCAATTTCGGCCACAGCGCCGTAAGGCATTATTGAGACAAGTTGGCAAATTAATTCATTTTCAAAAGTACAAATAAAATATTTAACTTAAGATTGAAAGATTATTAAATTACAATAAATATGTAAAGGGTCCGCCATCTAACGTTTTTTTTTTTCAACTAGTGCTTATTTCGTGAATGGTAACACTTAGCTCATGTCTGATTTGATAGATAATTAGTTTTATCCTTCCGCTGAACGAATATGGTTGTGTATACGCTTGAACAACGCTGGGAAATATTGCGACATTACTTTGAAAATCATGGTAATATTGCAGAATGTGTGCGAAAATGGCGTACGGCGATCAATGGGGTCAATGGCGATTGTTATCGGGCCATGTTGAAGGAATTTTTGTTCACAAAAATTGAAGAAGAGGATATTGGCAACATTTGGTTTCAACAGCACGGCGCTACGTGCCACATAGCCGAAGCTACACTCGATGTTTTGCGCCCTGTTTTTGAAGATCGCATTATCAAAAAAAATTGGACCGATCGTGTAGGCTACTGCATGGCCAGCCAGGGCAGTCATTTGAATATAATTATTTTTCATTATTAACCGGAAGGATTGTACTTTCAATAAATTTGAGAAAATATTCAATAGTTTTTTTTTTATAGCATTTTCAAACAAAAAAAAGTTATTTGGCGGACCCTTTATAAAAAAACTGTTTTACAAAAAAAAAAAAAAAATTATAAAAGCGTTTCAAAGTTGTTAAATAAATGTTGTTTACAAGACGATTTAAATAATGACATTCGATTAATTGATTTCAAATCTATATGTAAATTATTGAATTTTACAGCACCTAGGTAAGCAGTGCGTTGCTTGATAGTTTCTAGTCTACATCGAGGAATTCTTAAATTTGTTCTGTTTCGTGTGTTAAAATTAAATTGCTGTTGAGAAAATGTTATGCTATTTTCCCTTTTAAATCGTTGATATGTAAATCCCATGACAAGTTACTTTGCAATGTGATTCCCAAATACTTAACGGAATGGGTTTCATAAACAGCTTCCCCATTAATAAACACGTTGAAATCACTATTTATACTTAAAGCATGTGGTCTAAAGCGTATTAATTTGGTTTTATCAGGGTTAAGAACTAATAAATTTAATCGCGCAAATTCACACATCAAAGCAGCATCTCTTTGAATTCTTGTTTTGAGTGATATATCATACTTGTAGGGGTAAAACAAGCACACATCGTCTGCAAACATAAAAAGTTGCCCATCTAAATTCAGATTTTTTAAATCATTTAAATATATAGAGAACAATAGAGGACCCAGTCCACTACCCTGCGGCATACCATAATCAACAGAGAGAAGAAAATTGTCCGTGTTATTTATATTAACATATTGTTTCCTATTAACGAAATAATTTTTAAACAATAAAAGTTCTCGTCCCTGAATACCATATTTCATCAATTTCTGTAACATTATTGCATGATCGACTAAATCAAAAGCTTTAGTAAAATCAAAAAATATTCCGGCAACTCCACTAGAATCTCCATCCAGGCCACTACAAATAAACTGCACTACATTCAACACAGCATCTTCAGTACTACATCCCATTTGAAATCCAAATTGGTAATTGTATAAAAAAGTATTTTCTTCCATGTAAAATAAAAGTTTATCATAAAGACTCTTCTCAAAAATTTTATCAATTGTAGAAAGAACAGCAATAGGTCTAAATTTATCTATATTTGTTGCATTAACTTCTTTTGGAATTGGAACTATTTTGTGGACTTTTAAGATGTCATTATCATTTACAATTTTAAGTTTTTTTTTTCAATTTTCTTTGGGCTTTGAGCTATAAAATAGTTTTTTTTTTAATATGTTTTTGCTTTTAATTGCTTTCTTTACGATTTTCTGACTTTTTGTGTTACTTGCAAAATAATATTTATTATACTAACTTTGAACTTATGTTTTCAGCGTAGTTTTTTTTTTTTAATATTTTTGGTTGAAATACATACATTTTTGTGTCTTTTCTGATAACATTACTTTACCACAAAATTTTAACAAGAATGCGACCGACTATTTTATTTGGGTGTTCTAAAAACAAAAATCGCACTAAAAAAATGTTTTTTGAGTTGTTTTTGAAATATATGCATTTATTTTTTTGTAATTTTTAGGTAATTTGGGTAATTTGACTATATCTCGATTTTGGTCAGTAAGATTGCATTACAATGAGCAATACGCCTTTTCAATGCTATTTTTAAATGTAAACTGCATGTATACTAATATTTAAACACAACATATTCTAGTAGATTGTTTTTCTATTGGATTTTACAATGTAAGAGAAAGACAAAAGGCGATTTTACAATGTAATATGTAGAATATGTTGTGTTTTGCTGACTTTACTAAAAAAGTTAGTAAAGTCAGCAAAAAATTATGCTGAGTCAGCAAAATTTTAGTGAGGAGGGTGCTTGCAAAAAAATTGCTAATGTCAGCAAAATCGTTTGCTGAAAATCAGCGAGCTGATTTTTAGCAACAAAATTTATTTTGCTGAAAATAATAAAACATATTTTTGTGATTCTTTTTAAAATAATTTACAATACGTGACAAATATAAAAAATTTCAAGCTCCCATATTGACGACATCAATTAATGTAATATCTGCAAATTTATAGAAATAATTATATATAACATAAACAAAATTAACTTTCAACTACTTACATCAATGGTTGTCTCAATGATGCTATCTTCTAAAGGAACGCTAATGCCGCGGATAATGATCCGTGGTTGATTTTTTTATGTGTCTTACTAAAGTTGTACTTTTTAGTATAATTTTCCTCGGCACTACTACATCTTGACATCTAATTCATCATGCGTATAACTTTTAATCTGGTTGTCGTTCACACTATTGATGTGTTAATCAGCACAATTTTTTTTTGCAAAATAGATTAGTTAAACATTATTAAAATATTAGTAAAACATAAGTTCAAAACAGTTAAGTGCTGACTAAGTATATCAAAACTTTTAGTTTAAAATATAATTTTAGCAAAAAATTTACTGAAAAATAGTATACCTGATTTACAAGGTGTTTTACTAACTTTTCAACTAACTTATTTTTTGAGTGTACCAGATTCACAATATTTTCCCAGTAATGGTAACATTAGCAGTTGGACTGGCAACGCTGCCAATTAAAACGAAAACGACGAAAATAACTCATATTGTTAGAGTAAACAACTAACATTTGCTTTTTCAGAAAGTTGGTTGATATACCTGGTCAAACCATGAGTTCTTGTGGGTGGTGGATTAGAGTAAGGTCGCTTAGGTCAAAAGTGCGGCACTCCCGCTAGCGCTGATCCTTGATATGTCATTACCGTTTCTACAATGGGATGTTCCCTAATGTAGACCTTTTGAAAATTGTTAATAATTTTTTTTTAAATTAGTCGCCACAACAAAATGATCTTTGGCCGAAAAATGCCCAAGGAGTTGCCGTATTAACTGATATTTTTGGATTTTTAATATACCACTTAGTTTTTTTTTTTATATAGCCCAAATGTCAAGTATAGGGCCACACTAAAGAACATTCCCTTATATTTATAGAGGGTATGGCAGAATGAGCTATATTGTTTGAATTCTTTATAACTTTTTTAATTATTATTTTTTCTTTGTTTTTTTCAGCATTTTGTGAAGAAGACTTGGGGAATTAATTATGAAACATTACACGATCGAACAAAGTACAAAAATTATTGAATTTTATTTCTCAAACCAACAGTCTATTGTGCTGACACAGCGTGCATATCGTCGTCATTTTAATGTGCGCATTCCACCCACAGCGTCAGCAATAAACCATTTGATTGCAAATTTTCGTCAACATGGGTCTGTAAGAACCCTTCCTGGTGCCGGAAGAACACCTACCGTGCACATTGCTCAAAATATTGAACGTGTGCGGGAGAGCGTGCAGCATAGTCCATCCATAGTCCAAGTTATGGAAAATATGCTAAAAATAGCACGTATGTGCGAAGCAGAAAATGGATATCACTTACGGGATATCATTTTCAAAGCAAATTGCAAAAAATTCCCCAATAATATACTGTATTTAAAAAAAAAAAAGGTTATGCTAATCGCATAAATAAAAAAGTTATAAACCAATTAAAGCATATAGCTCATTCTGCGCCACCCTGTATAAACATTTTTCGTCGGGTTGTTACTGATACAAGTAAAAATAAACTGTAACTAACAAACATTCATTTGTCATTTTAACAATATTTTATATGACAATATCAGTATCGTATGAGTAGTAGTAGTGTATATTGTATTGTGTCTATATGTATTTAAATTCATTGCAATAAAAATAAATAGACTTTTTAGTTAAATACATGTCATTTTTCAGTTCATGCATATATTCGCTGTTATTTTTTATTGGTCTGTAACAATATATTTGTTATTTGTTCATAAACAAACGGATTAAAATGGAAAAAAATCAACAAACTAACTATTATTTCAGATGGTTTAACTCTATCGTAGAACAAGTCAAATAATACTTTTAATTGACTTCATTGTATATATTGTTGGATTCGTGTCAATACATCTCTGTATGTGTATTATTTATATTGTCTATGTGTGCAGTCAATATTGTATCATACTCAATTTGAACTTTCATTGTAGTCATTAATCAATGCTTTTGTTAATAAAAATAAGTTTATCATACATAATCGTTTTTTAGCCCTTCCTTCCACTGTGCAGGAGTTTGCCATACTCCCTTTAAGTCATCGAAAATATACTGTAACCTTAAAACCTGTATTTACTAATTATTAAAATGAATAGTGAAGCCGATAGGGCGGTATCCGTCTGTCTGTAGAATCGTGAATGCTAGTTTTTCATCAAATTGTTTGATGATATTCCACGGTGGGCCAAAAAAAAAATGCCTGCATTTTTGCAAAAACTAGATTAGGGTGCTCAAAGTATAAAAAGTATCCTAAAGCTGGATTAGGCAGTTGATTGTATTAAACCTGCAATCATAATCAAAAATTCAAAGTTTAATTTATTGAATTCTAATCGACTAAATGATTTTTGGTAGCTTATGCCGAATCTGAAATCAAAAATTTTTATATATAGAATTACGGATCCAATATAGCGAATAACACTGAAGTTAAATATTGACTTTTGAAAAGACACAACAAAATCCGGAACATGTGAACTTAATTTTGGGTCGTAGAATATAGAGAAAGAGATTTCGATGCCTTCTGCTTGAAATATAACTAAAAAATCGCTTGAGTCAATGGAAACGTAAAAATAAAATATCTCTTTGTTAATATATAATCATTTAAAATGGAGTATACCACTTGATTATACCACTACGACCCAAAATTAAGAATATTTTTCACGGGCTTTTGGTGTGCCAATTTCATATACTTAGTGTGTAATTTTATACAAAATTTTTAATGTTGGATCATTAGGGGTGGTTCAGAGGTAGCTTCTTACGAATCAACTGCCAAGTATTAAATATTACTTATACCCTTTTTGGATATTTCTCATTTTTTAAAAAAAATAAATCGCATATTAAACCATGGATTTTTCGTGCTGTGTGGCACCGTCTTGTCCAGCTCTTTCCTTTAGGAACAAAGTCCAGCTCTTCCATTTTGGGCAAAAAAAAAATTTCTTATCATCGCACGGTAGCGCTCGCCATTCACAGTAACGTTCCTGCCTTCGTCATCTTTGAAAAAGTAAGGTTCAATGATGCCACCCGGCCCATAGTCGACACCAAACAGTGCATTGTTCGGGATGCAATGGCAGTTCTAGCAATGCTTCTGGCTGCTCTTCACACCAAATACGGCAAATTTTGCTCGTTCACTTATCCATTGAACCAGAAATGAGCTTCGTCCCTGAAAACAATCTAAATCCGATAAAAATGTGGATCTTCATCCAACTTTGCCAGCTCCCATTCACCAAAAGTTAGCCTTTGTGGTAGTTCGTGTAGCTTCATTTCGTGCACCAGCTGTATTTCAAAAGGTTTTTGCACCCAAATCCTTAAACGAAGTTTAGTAACAGAGGCCCAATTGCTGCGACCGGCTCCGAATCGATAATTCACGGTCATCAACAGCACTGGCGGATACAGCTGCGATATTTTCCTCTGTCCGCACTCTACGTATGCGTGCGTGTGGGTGGTTTAATATCCAATATTGTAAATTTGGTGCGAAATTTAGTCACAAGATTCCGAATAGCCGCCTCAGAAGGTCACCCAAACTGACTATAAATGGGAAGAAGTGCACGATGAACTTTCTTAATCGAGCATGAATTTTGATAATAAAACTAAATAATCTGCAAGCGTTTGTCGTTTATAAGTCAATTCGTGGTTAAATTATAGACCAAACTGAACATGTTTAGCAGTGACATGTTACACGAAAACAGCTGAGCTGCCAAAAAACAGTGTTGCCAAATGGATAGTTGCTAAAAAATCACCTGTTATGTTCAATTATAGTAACAGAGAGAAAACCCAAAAGATAGTTTTCGTCAAATTGTAAATTGGTATGTTCTTATAACTTTTACAAACTATTGATAAAATACTTTAGAAATTGATTTTCCAAAGTCAAGGTAACGTTATAAAATACCATCTTGAAACAATAAATCATGGTTTTAATTTGGGTTATTGCCACAACGCTCTTAATTTGTAACCAAAAATGTTATGCGAGCGTTTTTTTTTTTTTTTTTGATGTTTGAAAAAAGCATTTCAAAGCTTGTTTTTGCAACGTTTTGAGAACGATATAAAATAAAATCCTCACACCGTAAAACAATGTTTTCATTTGGGTCGTTTTTAAAACGCTTTAAACCTGTAAATCTCAATGTTCTGAAAATGTTTGTATCATCTTTTAAAGTGCTTTTTAAACGTTTTAGCAATTGTGCTTTTCCTACCTGGGTATGGTTAAGTCCTAAACTTTGGTTAATGTAAGATAAGTCAGTAGGTCTAAATATTTAATTTATTTATTGGGTATACAAGTTAATAATGTCGATTTGGACAACATATGGCATAACTATCACATATGGTTTGTGTCAATAATAACAATTATGGTATTTTGGAGGGTAATCATCTATCATTATAATTCAGTATTCGAAAGACGTCAAAGTGTAAACACACATTTTGTTCAATCGAATTGAAAAATTTTTAATGTCGAATTTAGTTCCTAAAAAGATGTTTAGAGGGGAAGTCTTATTGCCTTCTTTCATTTGAAGAAGTTTACGGTCAAAATGCGCCAACTCAAAAAAACTTGTGAACCATGGTTTGCGCTATTCAAAACTGGTGTTTTCGACACAGAAGACAAGGAGAGGCCTGGTCAGTCGAAAAAATTTGAAGATGAGGAATTTTAAGCATTATCATTGGGATTCACACAACAAGCCATTTCCGTATGTTTAGAAGCATTGGGATTCATTCAAAAACGAGGAAATGGGGTCCCATATGAATTGAAGAAATTGAAGAGGAGAGACGTTGAAAGTTTGAAAAAGTTTGCATATAGGAAATGCTGCTAGAACGCTGCAAAAAATAGTAATTTTTGCATCGTATTATTACAAGTGATGAAAAATGGATACATTACGATAACCCTAAGTGCAAAAAAGTCATATACAGAGCCCGGCCAACCAGCCAAATCAATGCCGAAGCCGAATATCCATGGCAACACGGTAATGCTGTGTATTTAGTGGGTCAAAAACAAATACTGGTAAAACCAAAGAGCTTAGAAAATAAAGAGATTGCAATACTCTCACTTAAAGCGAACAAATATATAACTTGTGGCTGCAAATATGAATATTTTTTTGCGACTTTAAATTGATAAATTGAATATTTTATTGTTGCTGTTGATAGTTTTCGACATATTTGTTATGATTTGAGCAAAAATTTATTTAATTTAGCTTTGGTTTTCCTTAAAAAACGGCATGTTTCCTGTTTGCCTGTACAAGGTGTTAACAGAGGCTGAGAGCATTGCATAGCCATTGATAAAACGCATTTTCGAAACACATGTAAAGCGTCTTAAACAAGTGTTATGCCCGCAATTAGTGAGTGGTACGTACCACTGGCAGTCTATGACGGGGTAGGCTCTTGTTAACAAATTTCAAAACATAATCCAAGGTATTCATCTTTAATTTTTTAAAAAACTGGTTTCCTTACGGACTATTTTGGTATACAAGAAAGTTCTTAAAATATATTTATTGTTAAACTTATCTTTCAACATTCATTAAAACAGCAAATACTCTATACGCATTATTCATAACCTGGTCAATAATAAGAAAACAGAATTAAAATATTTGTTTTTTAAATATTAAGATTTGAAACCAACCTTGGTAAACATTGGAAGACCAATATCAAAGTAATTAACAGCTGTTATTTTTTCAGGGTGTTTCAAAAACTCCATATACAAACAGATAAGTTTACGTGTGGGCACGGAAAATTCGAACCATCCGAACTGTAGATTTGAGTACACAATTCTGAAGAATACAGTGTTATCTCATTGGCATAGTAGCACGGTAAATAAACTTCCAAAATCATACAACACATAAATTGTAGCATGGCGAAAAATTGACCAAGATCTTGTAAAATATTTATCTGAAAAACAAAATCATTAGAAACCTGTTATATTTAAAGGCTAAAACGAACCAACAAACCTTTATTATACGATAACCACAGAAACATAAAATTAAGGCACTTAGAATAATTTGTGACAGAACTTGCCACGATACTAAAGTCTCACAATCTTTGGTTAATCTGAAAGTAAAGAAATATTTTATCAAGTACCAACCGAATTTAAAGCGGTTCCTGCTTTGTTGTTAACAAAATAGTTGTTTTGAACAATCTGAAATTGCTGAATTACTAAATAGGGAGATTTATCCTTTATAAACCAAATATTGTATTGATCCATAATACCGACCGTATATTTAATATTTTTAATTAGTTTGTATAACAAGGACGTGTAAAGTTTGCTGTTTATTTCTGATCTTAAAAATATATGTAAGTGTTCGACTTGAAAATTTTGTGAACAAAGAATTTAATTTTCTTCCGCGGTAAATGTTGTTTTTTTTATTTTATCTAGCGTTTTATATTTATTATATGTTCCAACTTCAGGTTCATAAAAATTCATAAAAAGCGTACATTTCTAAATTTAAAATTGTTTAGAATTACTATTTATATATTTTAAAAATTAATTACAAGTAATACTTTATTGGATTAAACTAAAAATTACTGATATCTGAAACAGTTTTTTTTTTTTTTTAATTTAAAATCTTATTAGATAAAATTGCATCAAATTACGATTCCAGAAGAAAATAACACTGATGAAGAAGTCATAGCATATGTTACGTTAAAAGAAGTAGAAAACGAAATAATAACATTAAAATCTAAAAAATCTCCAGGTTATGATCTCATTACCCCAGATCTGCTTAAAAATCTTCCAATTAAAGCTATATATTTATTGATATATTTGTTTAACACAGCAATTCAACTTCAATACTTCCCTATTTACTGGAAAGTCTATGAAATCGTCATGATTCAAAAACCTGGTAAACAACCATATTATGTTGTTTCTGCAGGCCCATTTCCTTTTTACCCGTTATTGGAAAGCTGTTTGGAAAACTCATTTGCAAAAGACTAAGTTCTAGAAATCTGATCCCTCATCATCAATTTGGATTTCGTAAAAATCATTCCACAATTGAACAAATCCATAGAATAACAAAAACAGTCGAAAAAGCTATTGAAAATAAGGAAGTTTGTTCGGCTGTTTTTCTAGACGCTTCTAGGGCTTTTGATGCCGTGTGGCATTTCGGCTTACTCCACAAACTAAACTCTAGTTTACCAAAAAGTTACTGCAAACTTAATAAATCCTTCTTATCAGAAAGATATTTTCGTATTAAGCAGGAGGCAAACTACTCCAATCTTCACCCAATAACCTCAGGAGTACCACAAGACTGTATCTTAGGTCCTGCTTTATACCTATTTTTTACCAGTGATATTCCAATAAACCCAAACTGTAACGTTGGAACCTTTGCCGATGACACTGCAATTATGTCTACAGGGGAAAATAGTACATCCGCCACAAGCAAACTACAAGCTGCATTAAATGAAGTTCTGCTATGGACAAAAAAATGGAAAATCCATCTTAATAGCACTAAATCCATTCACATTTTCTTCACCAATAAAACAATAAACCTTAAACGACTTTATATTGATAACAGCATTACTATTTCAAACACTCTCCAAAATATCTCGGTATGACTCTGGACGTCAAACTAAGATAGAAAGAACATGAAAAAAAAAAATAATACAGAAAACTTAGTTGTTTAATAGGCAGAAAATCCAACCTATATATAGAGAAAAAGTTAATGATATAAAAGAAGGTACTAGAACCTGTATCGACCTATGGTATCCAGCTATGGGGATGCGCAAAGAATCAACATAAATATGTCACTCAGCGATTTTAAAACAAAGTCCTCAGAGACATAGTCAAAGCTCCTTGGTATATTCGCAATAATGATCTACATAGAGATCTGAAAGTGAATACTATCAGAGAGGATGTGCAACATCAATCATTCAAACATAATAAAAGAGTACCCAGTAAAATCGTAAAATCCAAATAACTGCTTGCAGAACAACTTATCTATAACTATATAAGAGTAGCGTGACTGAGATACTGAGTGACTGAGTGACTGAGTGACTGAGTGACTGAGGGCTGAGTGACTCAACATCGCCCAGCCAAAACCTCTGGACCTAGGAACTTAAAAATTTGGTACATATGTTCCTCCTCCGACTTAGACCTCCACTAAGAAGCGATTTTTTGATGTTCCAACGGACAAGGCCAAAAAGTGGAAAAACTCCTCCTTTTTCGGAAAATATTGTCCATTTTTCCTAGCCAAGACCTCTGGACCTAGGAACTTGAAATTTGGTACATATGTTCATCCTCCGAATTAGACCTCCACTAAGAAGCGATTTTTGGATATTCCTACGGAGAAGGCCAAAAAGTGGAAAACTCCTCCTTTTCGGAAAATAGTGTCCATTTTTCCAAAAAAAGTACCTTTTTCCAAAAAAAAAAAAAGTACCGAAAACGAAGTCCCAAAAAATGTACCTTCTTCAAAAAAAAGTACCGAAAAGCATTGGAAAAAAGTACATTTTCCAAGAGAAAAAGTACCGAAAAAAAAGTACCAAAAAATTTTTATTTTTACCAAAAAAAGTACCAAAACTATTCACAAAAAAGTACCAAAAAAATTAAATTTTCTAAAAAAGTACCAATTTCAAAAATGTTCCTTTCCAAAAAAAAAAGTACCGAAATTTTCAAAAAAAATAATTACCGAAAAAAGTCCCTTTCGCAAAAAAGTACCAAAAAATGTACCCTTTGCAGAAAAAAGTGCAAAAAAAACGTACATTTTCCAAGAGCAAAAGTACCGCAAATGTTCATTTAAAAAAAAAAAGTACCAAAAAATTTTTCTTTTTACCAAAAAAAAGTACCAAAAGTATTGGCAAAAAAAGTACCAAAAAAATTAAATATTTTAAAAAAGTACTAATTTCTAAAATATCCCTTCCCAAAAAAAAAGTACCGAAATTTCAAAAAAAAAATAAATACCGAAAAAAGTCCCTTATCGAAAATAAAAGTACCAAAAAATTTAATTTTCTAAAAATGTATCAATTTCAAAAATGTCCCTTTCCAAAAAAAGAGTACCGAAATTTTCAAAAAAAAAATAATTACCGAGAAAAGCATATTCCAAAAATGTACCCTTTCAGAAAAAAGTACAAAAAACTATTGGAAAAAAGTACCAAAAAAATTTCTTTTTCTAAAAAAGTACAAATTTCAAAATAGTACTTTTTCCCTAAATAAGATCCTTTTTCCAAAAAAAAGTACCTTCTTTGAAAAAAGTACATTTTCCAAGAGAAAAAGTACTGAAAACGTTAATCTTCAAAAAAAGTACCAAAACTGTTGTCAAAAAAATGTACCAAAAAAATTGAATTTTATAAAAAAGTACCAATTTCAAAAATGTCCCTTTCCAAAAAAAAGTACCGAAATTTTCAAAAAAATAATTACCGAAAATAGATCCTTTTCCAAATAAAAAAGTACCAACAATTTTACCTTTTCCAAAAAATTTTCCTTTTTACCAAAAAAAGTACTAAAACTATTGGCAAAAAAGTACCAAAAAAATTAAATTTATTTATAAAAAAGTACCATTTTCAAAAATGTCCCTTTCCAAAAAAAAGTACCGATATTTTCAAATAAATAATTGCCGAAAAAATACCCTCTTGCAAAAAAAGTACCAAAAAATGTACCATTTTCAGAAAAAAGTACCAAAAACTGTTGTAAAAAAAGTACCAAAAAAATGTTCTTTATCTAAAAACGTACCAATTTCAAAATAGTACTTTTCCAATTTTATGACCATTGGCTAAGAAGAAATATAGGTTT
Source organism: Delia radicum (assembly GCA_021234595.1). Taxonomy (NCBI): domain Eukaryota; kingdom Metazoa; phylum Arthropoda; class Insecta; order Diptera; family Anthomyiidae; genus Delia; species Delia radicum. The sequence goes on along the minus strand of CM037851.1, from coordinate 274,059,431 downwards.
TTTGTGATGTGGGCTAATACACTGAAAATGCACTTATTGAATTTTCCGCTGAAAACGTGGTATTACCGGGATTTAAAATGTTTAAGAAGTGGTCATCTTAATCAGAATGTTAAGCTAAATCTGAAATTTAAAACTTAAGTTGTTTGCAAAATTGGCAGATCAGTAAAAATTTGGTATTTGAAAAATTTTATAAGAACGGGGAAACTCGATTACTGGATCGTCGAAACATTAAATTTTATATGTAGTTATAGAAACATGCGCACTGAGAAGAGCTAATTAGGAATTCGGAGTTGAAGAGGATAGAATGTAAAAAACTCCTAAAATAATTAAATGTTTGCCTTTAAGACATCGAAAAAGTTTTTGCATAAATTGATACCATTTTTTCACAAAAATATTATATATAAATTTCAATATTTCAAGTAGTTCCAAAATAATAGTCTTTTGAACTAAAAACTTCATTCACATTGTATGTATTTTTTAATTTTCATTAGCATTGTTCTCAAACCATATCTTTCGTAAAGCAATTTTAATCTAAATTGAAAAAAAAAACAGAAAAAATTACAAAATGTATTCCTATTTTTTTGGCTCAGAAAAAGTATTTTTGTTAATTATTACAATTATTAATTAAAGTACAAAATAAGTACATCTACAGTCTTATTTCTACTTCTAATTTACACACAATTTTATTCAAGCTTAATACAATGCTACATTGATGTGAAATATAATAATAAAATTTGGTCTTTCACTTGCGGCATTACATTTTAGTTTAGGGCTCTTTGTATTAGGTAAAGGGTCGCGGAAGCTTTCCCAGACCTGGTTCATATTTATTTAGGACATTTGTGGATACTCCGAAGAAACGAAAATGTTGTCCGTTTTATAAAATAGAATATTTTTGGAAAAATTACGAGGTAATGGTCCCCACCAAGGTCCAATTTCGGATAGGGATGTCATTAGCACTGGCGTATGGTGAAGCTAGGAGTAATACAAATTTTCGTCCATTTTTCTTTAACTTTCTCAGTTTTCAAGCTATGTTTCATATTTTAAAATAAGAAAAGGAGAAAATAGCGCCGTCTTGAAAACTTCAGATAAGCTAATGGCGCCATTTACCAGGTAATATCACATTTTAAACAATAAATTTTAACAAATAAATTCAAGAGAATATTTTTTCAAAAATAACACACAAAAATGGTTAAACCACTTGGAATTTTTACTATTTTGTTAAATAAGGGTTTAAATAAAGGGTTTTTAAATAAAAAATTGGTTCAAAAATAGTCAACTCTTTTTTGAAACCCATTTAATAGATTTTTAATGTTTATTGTTTTGAAAATACATGGAATTTTGTTCTGAAATTTTAGTATAACAATTTTTGTGTTTTAGTATCGATTTATGCAAAAAAAAAATCGAAATCTAGAAGGCTCATAATGAGGATGTTTTCTTAAAATTGAGAAGTGAAAAATTTAAAAAATAAATTTAGCATCGGGAGATAAAAATCGTCTTGGACCAAATTTTGTTTACAGGTTCCAAAATTTCGTGCTTTTGTGTTTATTGGTTGCCTAGGACCAAATATTTTTTACAGGTTCCCAATTTCATGCTTTTGTGTTCATTTGTTTAAAAGAGAAAATAATTTTCTGCAGTTGTAAATATCTTTCAGAGTTGTAAAGAGTACCATTTATCACCTTTTGCTCTTTTTTATACCCAAAACTTCTGAATATTCAAAATCTCCTATATCTTAAAAATCCTAGACGCCGTTAACGGTAGATTTTAATATCGGAATATATTAAGAATTCATCTTTTAATAATTAAACATTAAAATTGCTTGCTTTATTCCAAGTTCCTAGCTCCAGTGGTTTGAACTTTGTGATTAATGGCCATTTATCCCTTTTGAGTCCTATATTACTATGGTTTTATGATAAATTCCAAAAAGTTTTTCTTTAGCGAATTACCTGAAGTGTTTTGGACTAAAGGAGACTTTTCCCCGTACACATTTCCAAAATCCCATCTTAGTGGATGTATATGCGAGGGGATGAACCTACATGCCAAATTTCAAGTTCCTAGCTGCAGCGGCTTGGTCATGGTGATTAAGGGGACATTTTTTTCTTTGTACCACATTTTCATTGAGTTTTTATTGGGAATCCCAAAAAGTATATTTTAAGTGCATTAGCTATTACTCTATTTGAAATTTCAGATTTCTAGCGAATGTTTTTATCAGGGGCCGTAATCATTACACAATAATGATTATATTATGAGTTTTAAGGATTTTCTTCAATGGTAATGATTATTTTTGAGTAATATTAATAAAAATCAGCCATAATCATTATTTTTGAGCAAAAAAAAATACAACTCAAAAATAATCATTATTTATGATTTTTATTTTTTTCGCTCAAAATAAAACTCACTTTCATAGAATTTTTAAGGTGCATTTCACAAAAATCCTCGAACTTTTGGAGTGTGTTGAACATATGAAATGTTGAATTCCAACGAGTTGCAACATCAAGCAATGGTTGCGGTAATTTACTATAGTATAAGTTTGCTTTCAATTTGAATTATAACAGCTTGCTGTCTTCGTGACATTGATTTTTTATTTTTTTTTAAATTGGGTATAGATTTACATACCAGCTTTACTATTCTTAATGCCCAGTATACATGCATATTAGGGCTATAACCATATTTTTGGCATAGTACCACGTGTTGGTCAATGAAAGTGAGTTTTATTTGAGCGAAAAAAAATATAAATCATAAATACTGATTATTTTTGAATTTTATTTTTTTTTTGCTCAAAAATAATGATTATGGCTGATTTTTTTATTATTACTCAAAAATAATCATTACCATTAAAGAAAACTTTAAAAATAAGAAATTTAAAAATCATGACGGATATGTAAAGATTGTCAAAAAATAATAATAATGGTGCAATAATTTTTTTTTATGTCTGTTCTAAGTGATTGATTTTTTGACTTAAAAAAACGAACAATAATCATTATTTACGGTCCCTGGTTTTTATTTCAAAAAGTAGTTAATTAGTCTGTACATCAAGGAACACGTATTTGATATTAGCGGACAATGCCCACAAGGTTGTTGGCTTAGATAAGAGTTTTTTTGGGTTAAAGTTCAAAACGTAATTTTATTGGACAAAACAATAAAGTAATGCCTATTTTATTTTACAGATTTGCAGAAATTTTTTACTCAGCGAAGCCTGCTTCGGACATACCACAGAGTAAAAAACCCTTAAGTCCGGCCGCAGGCCGGCTACGCAGAAAAACTTTCATATTCTCACAATGTTCCTTTGAAAAATTTGTCTATGAAGAATATGTCTCTTTTTACTGGGGATTATTCGCATAATCATGTTAGGCATATTTCGCATGTTAGTTTGGGGGTTACGATAGATACATTTTAATCCATAATCCCCAAATTGGAAATTGGGATAATGTCATGTCATTCCTGCCTAAAAATGTAGATCCCCAAAAGATTAACTTCTTATAAAAATCGTCCAGGACCAAATATTTTTTTTTAACAATTTTGTGCTTTTGTGTTCATTTGTGAAAAAGAGTATATAATTTGGCAGCACTTGGAATCCAAAAATTTCAAGAGAATGGGAAAATGTATTTAAAAGTTATGAATTAGTACCAACTTTTACCCCTTTTTATACAGTTAACATCTAAATACATAAAATATTTTATAATTAAATTTTTATTATTACTCGACTACCCTTACCAATACTTTTTAATGTCGGAATACATTAAAAAGAAAATGATTTCCTGTTTTAATTATTTTGTTTAACTATTTCGAAAAGATGTTTTAAATTTTAAGCATAAAGCAATTGTACATGTGATTAAGAGAACATTTTTTCCCTTTAAAATCTCTATTTATGACAAGTTTTGATCAGAAAAGCAAAAAATTTATCTTAAGTGAACTACAATATAATTACCTAATGGTTTTGGTTATGAGATTGACCGTTTTGCTCCTCTATTGGTTGATGTCTACGCGTAAGGAAGTACATGTCCAATCTTAAGTTCCTAGCTCCAACGATTTGAGGCGGGCTATTAACGGATACTTTTCCTTTTTTAACCCCATTTTTACAAGTTTTAATTAGAAGTTCAAAGAAACACATATTTTAAAGGTCAGATTTGTAGCCAAATGTTAGTTGGCAGAATATTTTTTTTTTACTTTAGTAATTTAATAATCATATAATTACAAATTACATACTATTACCCTAACCGAGCACTAGCTATTATGGCCTTTGGCGCGTTGTAGCGAAAACAGACCATTGCCTCTGCTGGGAATCGAACCCACGACCCCCGCACTGATAAGCCAGCACGCTACCAACTCATCTTAAGGAATTTCACCATATAAATTTCTTCTTAGATAATGTATGTGCAGACGAGGAATCTTCAAGCCAAATTTCAAGTTCCTTACTCCAGCGGTTTGAGCTTTGTGATTAATCCCAATTTTTCTTATTTAAACCCATTGTTTTTGGTGAACTCCAAAAAATTTTTGGAACAGAAGGAGACTTCTTCCTTTTTGTCCGTCCCCTAAAAAGTTTACAAAAACCCCTCCTTAGTGGATGTCTAATTTAATCCAAATTTCAAGTTCAATATTTTTTACAATTTTTACCACGCCATTATTGGAAATTCTCTCTGGTAAATTAGCCTATACCTCAGGGAATACATATTATAAAATTTAGATTTCTAGACAAAAGGGTTTGGGCAGTAAATCAGGAATAAACCTGTTCGCTCCATTACGTAAACATTTCCAATAATCCCATATTTGTGGATGTCTACGCCAGAGGAGGAACATATATGCCGAGTTTCAAAATCAAGCGGTTGGGCTGAGTGATTAAGCGAAAATTTGTTTTTGTGCCACATTTTATCAAGTTTATCAAGAACCTCAATGACAAATTTTAAATTTCAAGCTCCAGCGGTTTAGGCAGCGTAAATAGGCGGTAGTAATTCCCTTTTGATTACCATTTTTACTAAGTTTTTTTTGCATATTACCTTTTCAGTAAGACCATATACCAATGAGCACATAAGTTATGGTAACGGGCAAGCCCACTAGGTTGTTATCATAGATAACACCTTGATTTGCCTTGAAGTTTAAAATGTAATTTTTATTGGACAACGGAATAAAGTATTAATTTCTCATTTTACAGCCTTCCATAAATGTTTTACTCAGCTAAGCCGGCTTTGGAAATACCACACATTAAAAAAATAATAAACATTGCCGCAATCCGTCTACGCAGAAATACTGTATTATTCACACAATATTCTTTTGAAAAACGATCTTATAACTATGTAAGACATAGCTCCCATTTTGATTGAGGGTTAAGACATAAATATTTTCATTCGTAGTCCCCAAATTTGAAATGGGGATAATGCCATTCCATACCTACCTAAATGTTTGGATACCAACACTAATACATTGTGTTTTATTTTCCTTAAAAGATTAAATTCTTATCCAAAATCAATTACACTTTAAACTTGAAGGCAAAACAAGGTCATACCCACGCTAACAATGCAGCGGGCATACTCCCTATTAGTACTAAAAATAAATCTTAATCCGCTATGGGTTGGACCATAGTGTGTACGTATCACTACGTCATGGGGATGAGCCCTCTCGGTTGGTTAGGGTGGGTAGACGTTCGTAAAAAAATGTTTAGAAATTTTTAATTAGTAATAAAAATACATCTTAAGCCGCTATGGTTCGGACCATAGTGTGTACGTATCATGGGGTATTTTGCAAATGGCATACTATCTCATTATAAGAAGGCATGTACAATGACTCAAGTCGATCTACACATCTTTATTGGGCATCGATAGAATGTGGACTTATCACAGTTTCATTAATTATCAAAGGTTACTAACCATAAATATAAATGTTTTTATACAAACAAAAACGAATTAAAAATTATTAATTATAGGTAAATAAAAATCCAAACACAAACTACATTGTTATGAAACTTCAAACTCCTTCAGCTAGAGTTTAACAGGCAAGGATCTGGATCTGCGATCAACATCACGTGAATTCTGTATAATATTCCACATGTTAGTCATTATATAAAAAAACTCCTTAAATATTTACAAAACTTACAATGAATAAGAACTAACAACGCAGAAAAAAGATCATCGTTTTATAATAGTTTAAGAGCATCATGTTATGACACAATTCGTAGCAATCAGATTATGATCCTAAATGACGATAAATCGACTTCGGTAATCGTAATATGATCATCCAGAGTCATGTATATGATAATTATAATCAAAATATGATAATTTGTGTCCATAATCATCTTCAATCATACCTTTTCTCTGCGTGTAGGTGCACTCCGGGCAAGCCCGGCTTTAGCCGGCTTGTACTGTATTATAACAGGTTCTTATTTGTGTTCTGCAACTGGTTCCTTTTATATGGAGTTTGTCCTATTTGCAATAGGTTATTTACCTTCAAACAAGAACAGGTTGCTTTAGAACCGGTTTTAGAAACCGGTTATAGAACTGGTTCTGGGACAGTGACACCTTACACAGGAACCTGTTCTAGAACCGGTTCCAAGTAACCGGTGGTAAAAGAAATTGTTCTAGAATAGGTGCAAAGGTTATCTGTTCTAAAATATTTTGCTGGGTAGAGAAACATTCAAATGTACTTGTATCGATGTTATTAGATGTCAAACCCCAAGATATAATGATGCGTTTTACTCCGCCGTAATGAGATTTATGAAGAAATCTCTTTGATGTTTCTACCACTTCATTTTAACATTTGAAGAAAGTGGTTAAAAATTGTATATAAATAGTTTAGAAATAAAGATAAAAAAATTATATATTTACATATATGATCATATATAATAGTCCAATTTTTCGGATCAAACTTTATGAGATTAGATCCCATGCCATTTTAGGGATCAGATGAGATGTGATGTTTAGTTATATACAGGCGCGGTTTTCAATGGGTGTGGGGGGGAGGGGGGTAAAATGGGGGTTAAATGGGAAATTTTCCATATATATAATCATTTACCTTTTTTATAAATCGGGAAGTACTTTTTTATAATCGGGAAGTCATTTATGTTTTTATTTAGAAAGTGTAACATGTCGAGATATTTCAGTTATTTTGTACGGTTTTTTAGCGATAACGGTATTGTAGTTATTTCGGTAATTTTATTTTAGCGGTAACGATATTACAGTTATTTCGGTAACGAGTTTTTAGCGATAACGGTTTTTGGTTATTTTAGTAACGGTATTAAAAAAGGTAACCTTATTTACATACGAACAAATTTTTAAATTATTTATCATGTAATAAAACCGGAGGATAAAGTTAGCAATACAGTTTAAATTAATAAAAGAATAAAGGTATTGCTGTTCTAAACAAAATGCTTTTTAGATATTTGGGTAACGATATTTTAAGGATAATGCTACTTCCTTTGTTTCGGTAACTATATTTCAGCGATAATGACATTTTAGTTATTCCGGTATCGATATTTTAACGATATCGGTAATTGAGTTATATCGGTAACGGTATTTTATGATAACGATTTTCCAATTATTAAGGTAAAGGTATTTTAGGGATAACGATAGCCAGTAGAAAGGGGTTTGAACCGAGAACGGTATTTTAGCGGTATTCCTAGGAAACCAGGGTGTTTTATGATTTTGTGATACAGTGGCCTAAATCCGTGGTTTTCTATAAATGTATTAATTTTAGATTTCCCGATGAGCATCATCCAGAGGACAGAGAAATATTAAAAAAAAAGAATAAAACGGACCTCGATCTTGATTATTTATTTAAAATTACTTAATTATCATTCTACTTACCTTTTAATATTTTTATGAAAACTGAAAATATTTCTTAGCTCTTTAACAGCATCTTCCTCTTTGATATATTTTATGCGGGCTAAATGAAAACCCATCACCTTGTATAATAGACTTAAATGAAACATGATATAACAACCCATCATATCATTGTCAAACATTTGTAAAACAAGTCAAATATATGCCACTCATATTATAAAAATAGGCAATCCAATAATTTCTATGATTTGTATGCCACTCAAATGGCACCCAATAAGAAAATGGTAATTGATATTCCTTCAAAAATAAGACACCCACAAAAGCAGCCACACCCTAAAAAATACCAGTAAATAGGAACATGAAGACAACATTACGAAATTGTTTTTGTTTTCGTTGCCACATTTCGATTTCTCGCGGATGTAATAAGATTTATTCTTTACTATAAGTCAGGTCAACAAAGAAAATCCCAAGCTTTGTCGGAATAAAAACAATATTTAAGATTTTTACAATGACCGCAGTTTGCGCAAAGGACATGTATAGAACATCAGAAGCTTAATTTAAATCTTTAGATTTAAACACTCCAATCAACACCAGTTGAATAATGTAAACGACACTGATAGATGTATTATTATTTTTTGAATAAAATGTTATATAGAATATATTTGACTCTCCCGTTTACTGGAATCACGTTTCTTCCATTGCCATAATTCCAAAATTTTCATATGTTTTACTAGCGACGAGCTCCCGAAATTCTATCGAATTTCTCATCACGTTCGAATTCCATATTTTAATTTTTTTTTAATTTATTTTATTTTAATTGTAGATGTTTAATAGACTGGTTGGTTTTAATGTATGTGATATATGATAATTTAAAGTACAAGGTATTTATATAATTTTCAAGTTTTGTTTTGATTTATTCGATAATTATTGTGATAATTAGGAAAATTATTAAAATTATCACAATAGGTAATAATGAATAGTTATGAGTAGTAAATATGCTTAGAAATCTAACAAGTGTGGGGTATTGTATGGGTATGACGAATTTCCAATACCCTTGACGTGAGTTCATGAAAACAACACTCAGCGAACTTCTGTTTTTAAAAATATGTATTGTTTAGGTTGTAATATAGTTTCTTTATTTTGATATAAATGTCAGTCACATATAGAAGAAATTAAATTATTTCTTAAGGCAGAATTAGTTTGTACGTTCTGTTCCGTTACGAATCAGCTGTTTTGTTTCTGTTCAATTGAAAGTCTGTACGCCTGGTTAGTTTTCACTTTTTCGTTCTGTTCTGTTACGGACAAATCTATTGAAAATAGAATTCAACGTTTAAGTGACAGCCTAAAGTGCGTTTTGTATTGGTTTGTTGTGAAATATTTTTCTCAATATTTGAATCAGGGATGATAAAGTTGGTACTATAGTACTTTTTATGGTACTATTTGAACCTCAGATGTACCATGATACTTATATGACTCATTTAGTAAGATTTACAATTTTTCTATGTTTGAATTTCTTGGTCCCTTGAAAAATTCAATAATTATTAATTTTGATTTGCAGTCCCATATGAACAATGAATTAATTCGGAACCAAACGCTGTGAATTCAATCAAATGATTTCACTGAGTGCGACTGATTACAGTTGATTATATTAGAGTTTTATTAATCGATTAAACCAATTATTGAATTCAATCTCTAAGGGTTATAATTATTATTAACTAATTTTGGTTTTTAAAAAAGTAAATAATAAAAATCTTATAAAAATGTGAAATTGAATTTGTTTGCTACCAATCACAAGGATTGAAATCGCAAAAAACTGTGAGAAATTTAATTCAATACAGCAAGATATTAATAGCACATTCAAAAATAATAAAAATTTTCTGAATTTAAGAAAAAAAAATTTTTAAATTTTTAAATCAATATCGGCTAATTTTCTTTGTACGCACTGCTCGTTTTTACATAGCTTTATGTACAATTTTGCGAAAAGTTTGGTATTGAAAATGAGCAAAATCGGTCCAGCGGTCCAAAAGTAATAAGTGACAATGTTAAAGTACCTCTAAATTTTCCATACAATTGGTGTATAATGTACTGTATATTATTAGAATTCATTGCAGTGTCTAAAATATAACGTCATATTTTTCCACAAGTCGCTAAGAGGTGAATAATATTAAAATTCACCGCAAATTCTTTTTTCTCCACAAAAACTTCTTTCACCTCAAAATAGTTTGTTACCTCAAAATGTTTTTTCACGATACAACTTAGTTTTTTACATCCAAAAAAGTTTTTCACCTCAAAATTTTGTTTTCACCTCTTAACATATTTTTTTTAATATATTTTTGTTGTTTCATTTGCAATTGTTCATTTTGGAGGGTACAAAGATTGTTTGTTAATTTATATTTAAATTTTTTTTATACTTGTGATGCCGAAAAAGTACTATTTTAAAATCGCATTTATCATCCCTGATTTGAATATTTTTGGTTTGATGTTTCTTTTACTTTTCAAACAGCTGATTCCTCTCACAGAAAAAGTAATTACAAAATATTACCTTCAGAACAGAACGACACAGAACGGCAACAGAAAGTAACAACTAATGAGGCCTTTAACCTTGTAGTTCATTTAAAAAAACACCCCTCATCAAATGACTGTTTTAATGATTTTATATACATTTTTTACAATTGTTTTTTGTTATTTAAAAATATAGAAAAAAAATAAATGTTTGTTTATTTTTTACTACCATGTGCTTCCTTTTTACTACAGTTGTTAGTCATTTTTTGAACATTAAAGAACAAATGACAATGATATGTAAGTCGTCCTTTCTTTAAGCGAAATTTCAGTTGTTTGTAACTACATTTGCAGCGGTCTTCACCTACATTATATTCTAAGTGTATGATTTGGTCACCTATTTAGCTCAGAAATATTGGTTTATTAGTAAGTTAAAAAAAATTCATAAAATTTCGCTTGACCTTAACATGGGCAATTGTGCTTTTTTTTGCTTTCTCCCTAATTTAAAACATTGCAGTATTGCCAACTGAAATTCAGTTACTACGACTCACATTCGGTTACTAAGAATTTTAGTCGGTTCACACAACTTATCATTAGATTTGATCAACAAATTCGGTTAAATCAACTAAATTTTAATTGCAACACACAAAATAATCAAAAATCTAATGTAAATATCGATGTACTAACTGTATTTATAAGTTGTTACCATTAAAATACACATTTAAATTCGGTTGGCACATTTTTTCTCTGTATGTATGTTGTAATAAAGGGTCCGCCATATAACGTTTTCTTTCAACTAGTGCTTATTTCGTGAATGGTAACACTTAGCACATGTCTGATTTGACAGATAATTAGTTTTATCCTTCCGCTGAACGAATAGGGTCCGTATGTTCGTTGTCTTGTGAAAAAAGTGAAAGAAACTGGCATCCTCATCGATAAACCAAAGCGTAAAAGCGAAAAACAGTGCGTACACCAGAGAATATTGCTGCTGTGGCAGAAAGTGTGCGTGAAGCGCCATCAACATCAATTCACAGTCGTTCTCAACAATTGAACATTTCGGAGACTTCATTGACACGAATTTTGCATAAAGACCTTGGTGTGGACGCCATACAAAGTCCAATTGGTTCAGGAGTTCAAAAAAAAAAAGTTATTTGGCGAACCCTTTATTTCGGCAATAAATATATAAAATAAAAAAATAGGAAAACTTTGCATAAAATGTGCAAGTAGTTATATAAGGAAAATAAATATCTTGACACGTTACAATTTGCATCAGCACTACTTACTTTTGTCTGACGAAATCGTTTTTATAATCAGTCAAGCTTACTCGCGATTAATTATTTTATTGCAAGTATAATTAGCAATATGCCAAAATCGACTATTTGCGAAAAAGATTTTTTTTATTGTTAAAATGGTTCTTTATGCCTTCAGCAGCAACTTTTGTTCTGCGTCTTTTCATAATTCCGTTATTTACAAAATTACCGTTATTTTTAGGTTATTGAAGAAAGTAAACATTTTGACTTTGTACAAAATCCTTTGGTGAATATTTTTCCTGAACATATGAACTAATAATATTTGCAATACAGGGTGTTTGATGCATTTTTCAATAAAATGAATTTGGCGCCATCTAGCGGATATAATTTGTACTAACTATTATAAATAGAATAATCAATTGGAAATGTAATTTGAATACCTTTGAAACAAAAAAAAAATTTTTTTTAATTGGTTGAAAAGTAACTAAATGAGAAAGAAAATAGCTATAAGATAATGAAATAGTTTCAAGTTTATATTAAAATATGCATGTAACTTAAATTCATCATTAAAATTTTCTACGTACTTACATGAAGGTTTGTTAGTATTACTATAAATCTGCCGAAAATAGGCTTCAAAGGTTTTTATACGGTACAAATTGGGTTGAATATTATGCTTTGAAGTCAAGATAATTATTGATAACTATATTATCTAAAACTCTGCTATGGTGCTTGAAGATTACATTACTACTTCAAAAGTTATATGTGAATGATTTTTAAAATTTTTCGCCTTTTTAACATTTTCTAAATTTTCTTGTAAACAAAGAAGAATTTTATTGGGGATTTTGAATTTTATTCATCGTCTCTAGACAGTGTGCAATTAATACTATAATTAATATGCACATATTTTTCAATTGTTTGAGATAGCGTGGTTGAGAAGATTAAGCATACTTTTCTAAAAATCATAACTACATTGTAAATTTTTTATTGAATTAGACTGCGCAATTTCTGGTAACACAACCTTCATCAGTAATCCTTTTGACAATACTGTAATTATTTGTTAAGGTTTTAATTGTTTGATTGCAACTATATGAAATGTTTATTATTAAATGCAATCCTGACCGTGGCTTGAACCTGCTTTCTTTGCCGCATGCACTTCGCACTACACTGTAGACAGAGGCTCTAACCACTTGATCTAAGTAAGGTCGATATTTGCTGTGGCTTAAAACCAGTTTCAATTACATGGGGTCGATTTTACATTTAATTGTAATTGCAGAAGATAGCTAAGACAAACACCACAACAATTCACAATTGTTAGAAAATCATATGTAATCTAATTTCCACTATTTCCCACATTTTGTGAGTTGGCGCAACTATGATGTATTTTTTGTAGAATTTTAGATTTTGAAGTTATTAAAGTTTTGAAGTTGACTGGCAAGACTTAATATTCAGCTCAATTTGTGCCGCGTTAAATGTTAGCAATAGTATTTTCTTACTTCCAAGTGTTGTTGTTGCCATTTTTTTTCCAGTGTATTATTGCAACAATATCCGAAAACGGAAGATTACTACCACTACCAACTAACGAACGCGTCCCACAACTCAATTGAACTAATTTTCCTTATTATTTTCATACAATTCCTATATGGTATAACAAAGACAACAACACTCAGGGAATTTCTGCTGTAATATTTAGTTTATTAAAAAAAAACAAACCACATCAACTTACTGTATTACGATTTTACATTCATTTTATATTTCGATTTTTTTTTCAAAATTTTACGTAAGTTTAAACCATTAATGTCGATCAAAAGTAACCGATTTTGCACCATTTTAGAAATTTTTTCAGGTTTTTAGGTCGTCTTGCCAAACTGTTCTTAGCATAGGCCTCAAGTTAAGCATTCCGAAAAAAAAAGCTAAGAAGGCAATAAAAACTATTACAGTCGAAAAAAAATTGTTTAAATAGCGCAGGTATAGTTATATTTATGAAAAATGGATATATACCGATTTCTCAAAAACTGGAGCCAATCTGACACTTCCAAATGTACTTTCCGCTGAGTGCGAAAGTACAGGGACTCCCCCCTAATAATTCCAAAAGAACTCATCGAAGTTAATTTTTTCGACTATCACAGTGTAATTGTTTCTTTATTTTTTACTACAATTGTGGTTCATTTTTGGAACAGTAAGGAACAAATGACAATGTAAGGTGAGTTTACTGAAGTGCAAAAGTTCTTTTTTTAAGTGAAATTTCATTTGTTTTAACTATATTTGTTGTTGTCTTTACCTACATAGTACTCTAAGTGAATGAACGCGAAAATTAAAAACAGTGTTGTTTCGTTGGCAGCCGAGCCCGAAATAAAAACAAAAATGTTACAGTTGAAAATATAATAAATTCATAAAATATTAAGGTTAGTTAAAATAAAATATTTTTACTTATGCGAATATGATTAAATACAAGTGAATATGATTTATGAGAAGAAAGACGGCGAAAAAGTTTCGATATAATCTAAAAAGATTTTAAAAAAAATTAAAAAATTAAACTAAAAATTAAAAATGTTTTAGAGATCGGAACCTTTTATTTTAATGCAATTAAGTATTAAGTGTAATTCATTTATAACCCTATAAATAGTAATTTTTAACAACAATCTAGACAAATTTTTTTAGAACAGCTTTCCTTCCAACTTGTTTTAGAAAGCTTATTTCATCACCGGTTAAACAAAACCGGTTCTAGAACAAGTTCCTGGAGTCAAAGTGTAAGGTTTCACTGTCCCAGAACCAGTTCTATACAGATTCTAGAACCGGTTCTAAAGCAACAGTGTAGTTTGGAGGTATAGGACAAACTGCATATAAAAAGAATCGGCTGTAGAACAGAAATTAAAAACTGTTATAATACAAAATAAATTTTTCTGCAAACATGGTTATTTAGATTTTACTATTTTACTGGGAATGTTAAATCTAAAAATTTATGTTTTTATAAAGCTGAAGTTGAAATATATAATAAATTTAAAATGCTAAGTAAACCAAAGAAAAAAAAAACATTTACCAAAGAAGATAATCATATTTTTTCAAAAAAAAAATCTTCTACTTGAAAATTTGCGAACAAAAATATGATTTTTCTTCCTAAACAGTAAAATATGCACGTCCTTATTACACAAAATAATTAACAAAATAACTGTACAGTCGGTATTATCAGTGGGTTTCAATACTACTCAGTGCCACTCAATCTGCTCAAATAAAAACACACTATATGAGTGTTTTTTGAATTTTCCAAAAATTATTTTAAATTTTGACACAAATAACTATATGCAGTTTTTTATATATATTATATAACATTTTTAAAATGCAATCAACTCGACTCCTTTCTGTAACGAACACAATTTAAAAAAACATTGTTCTTTTAGCAATGTATAGATATTGAAGATTTGTAAAAATCCGTGGTTATTTAATTGAATTTTTATTTATTTTTCTATTGTTTTCAGTTTTTTAGATTACAAACTATTTCTATGAGTGTATTTACATATCATACTAAAAGCTGTACCTTGAGTCATTTTGAAAAGCTATCGTGTCATAGTAAAATTTTAGACATATAGCGAATTTCCACAGAGGGTCACTTTAGCACCAAAAGCATCTAAGGGTTAATTGAGCTCAGAATATTGTTTCTAAGAATTTAAAAAATTACTGTAGCCAGGTTTGTAAAAAAAAATAACTGAAATATTTTTTGTTTAAATACATTTAAATTCCCACAGTAACTCATTTGATCTAAATGTGGCACGGTACTGGGTAACGTTGTTAAATTTGTTCAAAACTGTTGGCGCAGAATCTTCAGATATTGTGTTATAATATTTTAGATCACGTTTCTTAAAATTCAATAGAAATAAGCAAAGCTTTGACCATTTTTTAAATTGAAATAAATAAGTCTGGGGTCATTTGGGAACACATGACCACATGTGTTAATGCTGTTAAAAAATTTTTTTTTCAACCTTGAGTTACTGTTATAAAATAAAACGACAAAAGTCGTTTTATTTTACTACTTTAGTAGCTTATTTTCGCTTTTAAATATTTCATGACAACAAATAAGCCTTGTTATTACCAAAAAACACAATTTCCTCGAAATCCGTAAAAATCAAATCGTTGCCCTACCTAAGTGTACCGGGGTATACTTTTAATTTTTTTTAAATTTATTTTCTAAGATGTTTTAAACAATTGCCTGGAGTAAAAATATCAATTTCTTCGCTTTTGTTGAAGAAAGTATTTTAAAATTTGAAATTAGAGATTTTAAAAGCACCCCAAAAATTATGTCCGTTTTGGACATCCAATTAAAAAAAAACTCTTCCATATCTCACAATTTTGAGTCTTTTTAATAAAAAAATTCTATTGTAGTAATCATTTTCAAAAATGTTTAAGTGTGTGCTCGAATTTTTCGGTGAAGAAATAATTGGCACAATAGTGGTCTGGCGCAGCATTTATTACAGGGCTAGTTATTAACCGATTAAGGATTTTTATATCTTTTCAAATACATAATACTAGCATTATATCGAATAATTTTGCATTTAGAATAAAACCCATTACAACATTTTAAAAAATTAGCAAAAAACATATAAACGCATGTTTCGCTAGGGAAGCAGTTGTCGTAGAGGCCTTAACTACACATGAGCTATACTCAAGGCAAATATTAAAAAATTAGAGGGTACCGTAGCAACATTTCCAATATTTATAATTAAGGGACACTCTAACATATATTGATAATGGTCTTGACCTTAGAATTCAGATTTATTGCATTTGCAAATTTTCGTAATTATTTTCCGAAATAAATAAATACGCCACTGAAAATTATTAACTTTTTTTTTTTTTTGGATATTAAACCGTGTAATCGCTGATCACAGACGGATTATAAATACATATATACGAATAATTTTTTTAAGTGTACAAACTGAATGAAACACTAATATTCCCTACACATATCCTGTATAGTTTTAGGTTAAAAGGGTTACATGCAATGATTTTCTTAAGTAACAAACCACATGTTCAAATAAGTTTAACATGTTTAATATTTTATTAAATTGAAATATGAATTTTTGGGTTATATCGACAATTTTAATTACACAATTTTTTATATTTGTATGTACTCGTAGTTTGTCATTTCTCATTATCCACCAAGTAATTAGTATTAGGGGAAAACCATACGCCACCGCGCTCAAGTCCCTGAGTTTGTTTTTTTTTTGTGAAAGCTGGCGTTTGGTTTTCGTCTTATATTAATTGCTGGGACCGTGTCATGCATTATCAACAGTAGATTGCGAACATGTCAACTCAATATAAAACAGTCATTTTCGTATTTTCCATCTCCGATTTCAATGAAATTCACCATAACTATCACCTTGACAAGAACTTGGTAAAACATCCAAGCCAGAAAAATACGAACGGCAAAGCATTGGCCCAGTGCTTTCAACGGTGGTATGAGCGTTGGCAGAGCGTTCGATATCTGAAGATTTAAGTGCTTTGCCAACTCCAAAATGATAACACCGTGCATGGCTTGGCCGTTCCTTTTTTAAAACGTTGGCAAATCACTGGCAATGAGCGCTTTGCTAGTACCAAAACCATAATATTAAAACGTTGGCAAAGCATTGTAGTAGAAAAACAAATAAAGTGCTTTTTTAATAATATAATAAGTGCTTTGCCAACCCCAAAATGATAACACCGGGCAGGGATTGGCCGTTTCTTTTTTAAGACGTTGGCAAAGCACTGGCAATAAGCGCGTTGCCAGTACCAAAAAAAAAAAACAACCAATAAAGTCCTATTTAGTAATTCACTTCAGTATAGAGTTGTATTATTTCTTATTGCATGATTTTAGTAATTAGAACAGAAATAACAATAGGCTTGCTTCACCTAAGTTAATTACAGAATAACTGAATATTTTTTTTTTTCAAATTATTTTTGTGATAAGTTAGCACGATTTTTTTTACAATTTTACTAAAGAAAGAAATTTTAAAATAAATTTCTTAAGTAAATTTTTTTTACTCAGAGACCTTAATATTCTTAACTTCAAATCATAAATTTCAATTAAGTTTTGAATTCTTCCACTCTTGTTGTGAACAAGGGATGTGCTACTGTTTTTATTAAGTTAACGCTTGAAAATTTTGTAAATAAGTACTGGCAATGCACTTTTTTCCAATGTTGGAAAAGCGTTCTAAATTAGTACTGTGCAAGTGCTTTTTATTTTTACGGTTGTAAGTTTTGTAAATCAAGTATTGGCAAAGCACTTTTTACGAACGTTGGCAGCGCGTTCTAAGCCAGAGCTGTGCCAGTGCTTTTATTAGTTTTACTGTTCTAAATTTTGTTAAATAAGCACTGGTAAAGCACTTTTTACTAACGTTGGCAGAGCGTTATAAATCAGTGCTTTGCCAGTACTTTATTTGTTGGATCATTGGCAAATAGTACCCTGCAGTGCTTGATTTTTCAGACCATCGGCAATTTCTGGCTGGGATACATTTTCAGAGCCCGGACGCCCTCGGTTAACGTTGTAATTTTCGTGGTACTACAATGGAAAAAAGCGGAAGAAATAGAATCCATTCGACTTCCATTCTGAAATGTACAGGGAATATTAAGGTTATATTGAGCTTTAAGAAAATATTTTTTTTCAGATTTTTCAACTTGTTCGAAGATGGTGAAAAACTGAAAAAAAAACAAAAAAAAGTTTTTAAATAATGTTCAAATACCTTTAAAATAAGGTTAACCTTTGAAATCCATTAACAAGTTTTAGAAAAACATCAGTTTTAAAAGTTGTCATATCGGAAGATTTTTTTTTTAATGCCCATAAGATTTACAAAAAGAAAATTAATTTTTTTCTAGGAACACGGGTAGAATATTTTCAAATGTTTAATAAGTCTGGCAATTTTAAAGTAAATCGGAAGAGGGTGTTGTAAAAAAGATGTTCGGTTTGACATGGAATGACTCATATAAAGAATTTCATATTAAAACCGATATGCATTAAACCCGACCCTCTCAGCTTTAGATGCAAATTTTGCATACAGCTACATTTAGCTATACAAACATAATCTCATTTTTATAAATTGCATTTTCGAAAAATTGTGGGCGTGGCAAGGTATAGAAGTATTTGAAAAATGACGGTGATAGGTACTTTTAAGCAGTGATAACTACGGAATATCTCAACCGATTTCAAAGATCTTTTTGCCATTAGAAAGGATATAAGTCAGCTTTCGAAAACGTACACTGTAAAAATTTTCTATTATACTGAAATTTTTTTTTGGCAAAAATAAAACTTTAAACTGGGGAAAACACTGCTTAAAAGTACCTATTACCGTCATTTTTCAAATATTTCGGTACCTTGCCACGACCACAATTTTACGAAAATGCTATATCTAAAAATGTGGTTGTGTTTGTATATGTATAAGGTGGCGCAAAAGTAATCCTCCTATCAGAAAATGCTATACATAATAAATACATAATAAAAAAAAAAACATCGGAAGGTTATTTTTGCGCCACCTTATAGAATGTAGCTGTATGCAAAATTTCATCAACATCTGAGAGGGTCGGGTTCAAAATGCGCCTTTTCTATAGGTTTTGATATGAAATTCATCATATGCTAAAAAATGCAAATATGATATTTTTTATTAAACATAAAAAAAAAACAAATTTAAAACTTCATCACTGTTGGTGGGTCCTATGGCAACTATGATATTTGCCAAAAATTTTTAAAAAGTTTTATCCCTACTATACAAAATGCTAAATTCATGTTGTCCTTATTTATTATGTAACATTGTAAGGGAATGTTCGCTATTGTGGCACTACATCTGGCCTTTGGGCTATTAAAAAAAAAAAAGCTGCAATCAAATCCAAATACAGAAACTTATATGCCAACTTCTTGGGCATTTTATGTTTCCTATAAATAATTTTCTTATGACATTTATATCTAGTTCGGCATAAATTGTTGGTGATAAAAACAATAGGTCAATAAAATTTGTGTTTAAATGCCTAAAAACATATAAATATTAGAACGGTACTTATATTTCAAACAAGCATTTCCATTTTGTCTAAAAGACTGATGATCCCCGATTTGATACTTCTAAAACAATTTTTTGTTTTTTATTTTGGAAACTAAATAACAATTAAATTTTTAAACTCGAATCTTCATCTACAGCAATATTATTAAAGTTAGTGTTTCCTGATTAAAATGAGCCAAAATTTGTTAAAAACGATTGGAAATTCGGCAGTTTAAAAGTACAGGGTCGAAAAAAATTAGTTAATAAAATTTTCATTTTGAAAAAATAAACATTTTTTAGGCACACAAAACTTGTTTTAAATAAAATAATAATTCTCGGACTCGAAGCATTCCTAGAAGAGAAATTTGTTTTTTCCTAGAATCGCAGGAAATAAAAAAGTCTGGGCCTTGCCATATCACAAATACAATCCTAGTGTTTTTTTGTTACTTTTGGTTGCATAAATGTTTCCTGTTAAAAAAAAGGGCACATCTTTTGTGCCAATTTACTTATTAATGGTTATCAAAAAAAGTTAAAGCCTCAACCTTTAAAAATTTTCTGGAGATAATTAAAATTTGTTAGTTTTACTTATTTATTTTTGAAAAAAAATTTTTGTTTTGAAAAAAATCATGGAAATAGGCAGTCGAAGCACTTAAAGTCGACATGCCAATGATTCAAATGAAACCCTTTTGACCAAATGTTTGCAATATCTTTCTTTGTTTCATAGTTTGGAAATATATTTTTTAATTAGGAAATCGGTATAAAAAGAGTTACAAATTGATGTATCATAAATTTAATAAACCTTACTCACAATACCATAGGTGGATGATTCTTTATATTTGGAAAATAAATTT